>CM046955.1:110041378-111293517 GCA_025698515.1 Gossypium sturtianum
AACAACCTGTTACGGTGTACATTTGACTGTATCAAAATATACAACTCATGATGTTGGGATAATGACGATCTCAAGTCTGAGGATCATATACATATTAATCACTATGAGTAATGTTGTGACAATTACATAACAATCCAAGAAACATACTCATAGCGGGTCAGTCCAATATGTTGTTCTCTAACACACATATTCGTGCATTGATTTTGACACTCCATATCAATGACAACTCTTTATCATCAATCAACTACATGTTAGTCTTAATGCATTATTGTTGTCCTAGTCAAAAATAATACTTGACTAAGGATCTTTTGAGAATAATCATATTATTCTCAGTACATTATTATAAAATAGTTTATTTGTACAAACAGAAAGAAAAACTGAAATAATAATGACAACGCTTTATATTAATAAACATGGTAAATCAAGTATGTTATTACAACCATCTCATGATTGATCTTTGGGCATACTCTTACACTTATAAAAGAGATTGAGCAGAAAGTGAAAGTGATACGTGACAGTTTGAAAGTGGCTTCAGATCGTCAAAAGTCTTATGCAGATTTGAAACGAAAAGATATTGAATTCGAAGTTGGCGATAAAGTGTTTTTGAAAATATCTCCGTGGAAGAAAATACTTCGATTTGGCCGGAAAGGCAAGCTGAGTCTGAGATTCATCGGACCGTATGCGATCATTGAGCGAGTTGAGTCAGTTGCTTATAGATTGATGTTGCCACCTGAGTTAGAAAAGATTCATAACGTGTTTCATGTGTCAATGCTTTGACGGTACAGATCAGACTTGTCTCATGTGATTGCTCCTACTGAGGTTGAGATTCAGTCAGACTTATCGTATAGTGAGGAACCAATCCGAATTTTGGCACGAGAGACCAAAGAGTTGAGAAATAAGAAAATCTCTTTAGTGAAAGTATTGTGGCACAAGCACGGAATTGAAGAGGCTACGTGGGAGCTTGAGAACATTATGAGAGAGCAATATCCACACCTATTCACTGGTAAGATTTTCGGGGACAAAAATCCCTAAGGGGGGGAGAGTTGTAACAGCCCAAATTAGAACCTAGTCGGAACAGTGGTTTCGGGACCACAAATCCGAGGTCAAAAAAATATTTTAATAATATTTTCTGTGTTTACAGTATGTGATTTAGCTTTTGTGAAATTTCTGTGTGAAGATTTTATTGATTGTGTATTTAATTTGTGAAAAGGACCTAATCGTATAAGATGTAAAAGCTGTGTGTTAATTGTTAAAGTACCTATTTGGTATGGCTTTCTAAAGGAGGAGTCCTTATGTTGTAATTATGCCACTATATAATTAGTGGAAGGTTAAAGGACAAGTATAACCAACTATTATAAGTATTAATGTTTATTTCATTAAGGGTAGAATTGGAAATCAATAATTAATGTTATAATAAATAAAACAAAACCAAATTGTTTCTCATCTTTTATCCATCTTTGTCAAAAATCATAAGAAAAAGAAAAGAAGAAGACTACACTAGGGTTCGGCCATTGTTGTCCTTGATTGAGGTATGCTTCAAGCTTGATTTTTGATAATTTCTACGTTTTCGTACTCGTTGCTTTGTGCTCTTCCAAACCCATGTTTAAATTTTGTGAATTGATGATGTCTTTGAAATGTACCATTGATGGATATGCGAGTTCTTGAATGTTTGATGGTGGAAAATGAAAGCTTAGTGTTGGGTTAACATAGTTTGTATTGGAAGTTTTGATGAAATTGAGTAATTTGGATTAAATTGAGAAAAGTGTAAATTCAGGGACTAAAATATGAAATAAATGAAATGTGTGGGCTTGTATGAACACAAGGAAAATTTGGCTAGGCTTGTGTGAGGAGAAATTATATGAATTTGATGATTTTGTGAAATAGGGACTAAAGTGTCAAAATGTGAAAATGTGAGGGCTATTTTGTAAAATACCCTAAATATGTGTGTTTGGACTAAAATGAATGATTTGGTGATTGAATGGATTGGATTTGAATGTGTATAGACCAAGAGAGGAGAGGTTTGGATCGAGATCGAGGCAAAGATAAAGGTCTCGATTGACCGACTGTTGCGATAGTTAAACGTCCGAGGTAAGTTCGGACATAATATGAACATCTAGTTATGTTAAATGTTATGAAATGAATGTTATAATGATATTGAAATGTGGATGCTATGTGAGAGTTGAGTTTGAGTTATGTGGCACTAAGTGTGCGTATTCGGAAACGTGATCGAGATGATCAGCACTGTGTGTGCGAAATAATATAAGCTTTGACTTTGTGGTTGGCACTGTGTGTATGATACCGATTGAAGAATGGTTTGATATAAATGCACTATATGTGCGATGATAATTAAGCTTCGGCTAAATATCGGGACACTAAATGTGCGATTGAATCAAAGAAGAGATGGAAATTGATCGAAAGGGAAAAGTGAGTATTTAGTAGCAAATATAATTGACTACTAGGTGTTGGCTAAGGTACACTCGGAATCTATGTGGTTGATGAATCTATGAATGAGATTATGAAATGTTAAATGAGCATTTTAGTTTTGGATGGCATGATATATGTATATATGAAATAATCTATGTGATGATTTGTTTTATTATAATGTATTATGTTACGAACTTACTAAGCTTTGAAAGCTTACTGTGTGATTTGTTTCTCAGCTTTCCAGTGTCAGTAAAGCTTGCTCGGATCCGGGAAATTTCAGTATCTCAATCACACTATCAGCAATCTATTTTGGTACTTTTGGGAAAGATGTACATAGTTGAAATATGGCATGTATAGGCTAGTTTTGTAAGACATGTTTGAGATGTGTAAATAGCCATGTGATGTGGCTAGATAAATGTTGGTAAAATGCATGTGTGGCTTTGATATATGGTGCATATTTTGGTATAGTTTGTGGGTAAAGAAAATGTCTTATGAATGGTAATCTTAGTAATGGTATGATGCTAGTATGATTTAGTGAATTTGGGGATGAATCATGTTTGATATTGAATGTGTTCAAGTTGTGTAATTTAGTTCCTAAGTTGACATGTTTAGAAATGAGATTATATGAGTTGATATGTTGATCACTTGACATGAAAATTGGTTGCCAATTTGTGTGTGGAAGTATGCTTAAATGTGCTTGTAGGTTTGACCCTTGTGTGGGTGGCAAATTGTCCTTGCAATTGGCCTGTTTTGCCTACACGGTTATGACACACGGGTGTGTCTAATGACCGTGGGGTAAAGTCAGTAGTTAGCTAGTTGTACACGGCCATGGCACACGGGCGTGCCTAGTCGTCGTGTGAATAAGTTAGTATGTGGCTTAAGAGCACACGGCCTGAGCACACGGGCGTGCTTGGTGGCCGTGTGGAGAAGTCAGAATGGTTGCTCTGTTTTGGCACGGCTTAGACACATGGGGGTGTCTGGTGACCATGTGGGGCACACGGCACAGTTACACGGGCGTGTGACCTCAACAGAACAGTGAATATTTGAAATTTTGAAAACTTTCGTAAGTGTTTGGTTTAGTCCCGACCCTATTCTATCATGTGTTTAAGGTCTTGTAGACCTCAATAAGGGACCATATGGTTGGTAATGAGTATAGTTGATGGATGAATGACTTAGTGTCGTGTAATGGTTGTGTAATGATTTGATTGATCGGTAACGCCTTTTAACCCTATTCCGGTGATAGTTTCGGGTTAGGGGTGTTACAGAAACTTTCGGAGATCCATTCACACTATCAATTTAATATCTTGGGTACCATTGATTTTAATATTTTGAGTTATGACATGTATAGGGACTTGGTCATTTTGTTATGTGTCATAATTGATTTAGCCAAATGTGTTGGCTTATGTTGGTTGATAATTCATTTTGTAAATGGCCATTGAAATTGGCTAATATTGGTTTAAGTATATATATGCATATGATGATGCTTTTCATGGACGTGGGAAATTGGATGATTTGAGTTGAGATATATGTGCTATTTGTGTATGATAAATGATAGCATGTGAATGGGATGTTGATTCCTTAGTTGTGGTTGATTTGGTTGATGGTATATGCTTGGAATGGTTCTATATTTGTTGTGTAGGTTTGTGCATGGAAGGGTGACAAAATGGCTTGGTAAATAGCCTTATATTTGTCAACACAGGTAGACACACGGGCGTGTATCTAGGCCGTGTGTAACACACGGCTTGCCCCATGGGCGTGTGCTTCGGCCGTGTGTCCTCTGCACCTTAATTGTTGCAAAACAGAATTCTCATTATCGAGCACACAGGCAGAGACACGGGCGTGTGTCTCAGCCGTGTGGACTACACGGCCTCGAACACGGGCGTGTGCCCTGGCCGTGTGAAGTCTGCACCTATTTTGTGAAAAATCATGAAAATTAAATTGACCACACGGCATAACACACGGGCGTGTGGCACGGCCGTGTGGTATAAGTCAAAGAGCTCCCTATTTTGAACACGGCCTGTAGCACGGGTGTGTCCAAGGGTTACACGAGCGTGTCCCTTGGACCAAACGGGCGTGTAAGCCCTGTAACATGAAAAATTTTCTAAGTGTTGTATTTTTTTATAAAGTTCTCAGTTTAGTCCAGAACTATTTCCAATGTATGTTTTGGGCCTCGTAGGCTCGTTTTAGGGACGATATGTATGCATGTGAAATGTTTTAAATTTGGATGGAAATTAAGTCTCGGTTTTGTATGTTTGCTTGTGTTTAAGCCCGATAATGCCTAGTACCCTGTTCTGGCATCGAATACGGGTAAGGGTGTTACATTTAGTGGTATCAGAGCTACGATTTAGTCAATTTTTGGACTAACGTAACGTGTGTGAAAGTCTAGCTATACATGCCATAAATGAACTGTGATAGTGTGATGACTCCTGACAATTTTAAAATTGTGTTTTCATATAGTAAATGAATCCCAATCGAGCTGAGGCTGATGAAGTTGAAAGTAATGCGCTGGCTCCCGCTCAAGGGGTAGCGCCGTCTGATAGTAGACCTCCTACGGTTAGTCAGGGAGAAGGGGGTAGGGAAGCCTTTCTCTACATGATGAATGAGTAGTATACGGAATTTGTTCGAACAAATTTGAATGCCCAACCTCCTCCAGCCCCACCTATTCCTCGACCGGTTCCTGTAGCTTCACAAGGTATGGGATTTGTAAGAATGAACAAGCCCCCGATTGATAAGATCCGAAAGCACAGGGCTAAAGATTTTAGAGCTAATGTAGATGATAATCCCAAGAGAGCCGAGTTTTGGCTCGAAAACTCTATCAGGGTATTTGATGAGTTGTCCTGCACACCGGGTGAATGTTTAAAGTGTGCCATCTCTCTTCTGAGAGATTCTGCATATCACTGGTGGAATACACTGGTTTCGGTGGTACCAAGAGAGAGGGTTACATGGGAATTCTTTCAAGAGGAGTTTCAAAAGAAATATATTAGTCAGCGGTTCATCGATCAGAAACATAAGGAATTTCTTGAGCTGAAACAAGGTCGTATGACAGTGACAGAGTATGAGCAAAAATTTGTCAGACTTAGTAAATATGCTCGAGAGTGTGTTTCCACCGAGGCTATTATGCGCAAGAGATTTGCGGATGGATTGATTAAGGATATTCATGTGTTAGTTGGGATCTTAGAGCTGAAAGAATTTGTGGTATTGGTTGAACGGGCTTGTAAGGCCGAAGAGTTGAATAAAGAGAAGAGAAAAACTGATCTTGAAGCTAGAGATTCAAGGAAAAGACCGATGAGTAAGTCATTTCCATCTCAGTCAAAGAAATCTAAAGAAATGTATTCTCGTTTGAATGTTTCAGCGGGGTATTCACACAGAGATCGTGGGAAGCAATATTCGAGTTTTAAATCTCAAGCTACTTCAATGGCAAGTGTGGGGAATGTAAAGTATAATAGACCTAATTGTCAACATTGTGGAAGAAGACATCCCGGCGAGTGTAGAATGAATGAACAGGCTTGCTTTAAGTGTGGTTCTCAAGAGCATTTTATTCGAGATTGTCCTGAAATGGATGAGAAAGAAAAATTTCAGAGTGCGAGGCCGAGTAATACTACTAATGGGGGTAGACCACCGAGAAATACCAAAAATAGAGCTAGTAGTAAAGGTGTGATGAAATATACAGCTATGAGATCCGATGCTCGAGAACTTGCTAGAGCCTAGCCATCCATGCTCGCGAAGAAGCAACATCCCCCGATGTTATCACTGGTACTTTTTCTCTATATAATACTAATGTAATTACATTGATTGATCCTGGATCGACTCATTTTTATGTTTGTGTGAAATTAGTAGCTAGTAAGAGCTTGCTAGTTGAGTTTACTGAGTTTGTGGTTAGAGTGTCAAACCCCTTAGGCAAACATGTATTAGTTGATAGAGTTTGCAAGAACTGTCCCTTGATGATTTGAAGTCACTGTTTTCCAGCTGATTTAATGTTGTTTCCATTTGATGAATTCGATGTTATTTTGGGTATGGATTGGTTGACACTGCATGATGCCATAGTAAATTGTAAAAGAAAGATTATTGAACTGAAATGTGAAAATGGTGAAATTCTTCGGATTGATTCAGATGAGTCGGGTGAGTTACCTATTGTGATTTCTTCGATGTCTGCCCAGAGGTGTGTAAGGAAAGGTTGTGAAGCTTATCTTGCTTATGTGTTGAATACAAATGTGTCTGAGTTGAAAATTGAATCAGTACCGATAGTTTGTGAATATCCGGATGTGTTCCCGGAAGAGGAGCCAGGGTTGCCACCGGTCAGAGAAGTTGAGTTTGGTATTGACTTAGTACCAGGGACCTCGCTGATATCTATTGCTCCATATAGAATGGCTCCAACTGAATTGAAAGAATTAAAAGCTCAGTTGCAAGAATTGACAGATAAAGGTTTTGCGAGACCAAGTTTTTCTCCATAGGGTGCTCCAGTGTTATTTGTAAAGAACAAAGACGGACCTATGAGACTTTGTATTGATTACTGACAGCTCAACAAGGTGACTATAAAGAACAAGTATCTTTTGCCAAGAATTGATGACTTGTTTGATCAGTTGAAAGGGGCAACAGTATTTTCGAAGATTGATTTGAGGTATGGCTACTACCAGTTGAGAGTTAAGGAGTCAGACGTGCCGAAAACTGCTTTCAGGACAAGGTACGGGCATTATGAATTTCTTGTTATGCCTTTTGGATTAACTAATGCCCCTGCTATTTTTATGGACTTGATGAATCAAATTTTCTGACCGTACTTAGATAAGTTTGTGATTGTGTTCATCAATGACATTTTGATTTATTTTTGGGATGAGTCTGAACATGCCGAACATTTAAGAATTGTGTTGCAGACTTTGAGAGAAAAGAAATTGTTTGCTAAGTTCAGCAAAAGTGAGTTTTGGCTCTGAGAAGTCAGATTTTTGGGATATATTGTCTCTGGAGACGGTATTCGGGTAGATCCAAGTAAGATTTCAGCAATTGTTGATTGGAAACCGCCGAGAAATGTATCGGAGGTTTGAAGCTTTTTTGGCTTAGCCAATTATTACCGACGTTTTGTCAAAGGATTTTCGATGATTGCTACTCCTATGACTAAGCCGTTGCAAAATGATGTTAAGTTCGAATGGTCAGAAAAATGTCAACAAAGCTTTGAGAAGTTGAAAACATTATTGACTGAGGCGCCGATTTTAGTGCAACTTGAACCGGGAAAAGAGTTCGTAATTTTTAGTGACGCGTCACTGAATGGATCAGGGTGTGTTTTGATGCAAGAGGGAAAAGTGATAGCTTATGCCTCGACACAGTTGAAACCACACGAGAAGAATTACCCGACGCACGATCTAGAATTAGTCGCCATAGAGTTTGCATTGAAAATTTGGAGACACCATTTATACAGTGAGAAGTGTCATGTCTTTTCTAATCATAAGAGTTTAAAATACTTGATGAATCAGAATGATTTAAACTTGCAGCAACGGAGATGGCTTGAGTTACTGAAGGATTATGAGCTATTGATTAACTATCACCCGGGTAAGGCAAATGTAGTCGCAAATGCGTTGTGTAGAAAGACTTTGTTTGCTTTGAGAGTAATGAATACACGGTTGACTTTGTCCAATAATGGTTCGATCCTAGCCGAGTTGAGAGCTAGACCGTTATTCCTTCAACAAATTTGCGAAGCTCAGAAATGTGACAGTGATTTGCAAACCAAAAGAGTTCATTGTGAATCGAGTAGTGATTCAGATTTTCATATCTGGTCCGCTGATTGTTTGATGTTCCGAGGTAGAATTTGTGTACCAAAAAATGATGAACTTATTCAGAAAATTCTTCATGGGGCGTATAATAGTTGTTTATCTGTGCATCCGGGTAGTACAAAAATGCATAATGATTTAAAGAAATTGTATTGGTGGTCAGGTATGAAACAAGATATCTCTGAATTAGTATCGAAATGTTTGATTTATCAGCAAGTGAAAGCCGAACACCAAGTACCTTCAGGTTTACTTCAGCCAGTGATGGTACCCGATTGGAAATGGGATAGAATTACGATGGACTTCGTGACGGGTTTACCTTTGACTCCAAAAAAGAAAGATTCTGTTTGGATCATTGTTGATAGATTGACGAAATCGACTCATTTTGTTCCAGTACGTACTGATTACTCACTTGACAAGCTAGCTGAATTGTACATTGTTGAAATTGTGAGATTACACGGAGTGCCTATTTCTATTATTTCGGATAGAGATCCGAGGTTTACTTTGCGGTTTTGGAAGAAGTTGCAAGAAGCTTTGGGTACAAAGTTAAACTTTAGTATCGCATTTCATTCGCAAACCGATGGCCAATCAGAGAGAACGATTCAGGTTCTCGAAGATATGCTTCGTTGTTGTGTTTTAGAATTCGAGAGTAGTTGGGAAAAATATCTACCATTGGTCGAATTTGCCTATAACAACAGTTTCCAATCGAGTATAAAGATGGCACCGTATGAGGCATTGTATGGTCGCAAGTGTCGAACACCTTTGTATTGGACCGAGCTTAGTGAGAAACAGATTCACGGGGTTGACTTGGTTAGGGAAACCAAAGAAAAGGTAAAGGTAATCCGCGATTGCTTGAAAGAAGCTTCAGATCGACAAAAGTCGTACGCAGATTTGAAAAGAAAAGAGATCGAATTTCAGATTGGTGATAAAGTATTTCTGAAAGTATCTCCATGGTAGAAGATTCTGAGATTTGGCCGTAAAGGCAAGTTGAGTCCACGTTTCATCGGGCCGTATGAAGTTATTGAAAGAATAGGGCTAATGGCATATCGGTTAGCTTTACCGATAGAGTTGGAAAGAATTCATAATGTGTTTCATGTGTCGATGTTGCGACGATATCGTTTCGATCCTTCACATGTGATTTCTCCACCAGAAGTTGAGATTCGACCCGATATGACTTACGGTGAAGAACCGATCAAGATTTTGGCTCAGGAAGTTAAACAGTTGAGAAATAAAAACATAGCCCTAGTTAAAGTTTTGTGGCAACGACACGGAGTCGAAGAGGCTACGTGGGAACCTGAGGAAGCTATGCGAAAACAATACCCAAACCTATTTTCTGGTAAGATTTTCGGGGACAAAAATCCCTAAGGGGGGAGAGTTGTAACAGCCCGATTTTGGGTCTAGTCGGAACAGTAGTTTTGGGACCACAAATCCGATGCAGTGAAATTTATTTTTACTATATTTTTATGGTCTACAGTTTCCCGGAATGATTTAGTGAAAATTTCGTTCGAAAATTTTGACGTTTGAGCACCCAATTTAGCAAAAAGGACTAAACTGTAAAAAGTGAAAAAGTTGTGTTCTACATGCTAGAGGTGTCAAATTGCTATGAAATTTTAAATTGAAGGTACTTAGATGGAAATTATACCATTTGTTAAGTTAGTGGACAAAAATGGATATGGTGAGATAAAATTTCAAAGTTTTAAGTGAAGGGCATTTTGGTCATTTAGTAATTAAATAAATTTAAAACCAAAAAATAAAGCCAAAATTTAGTCCATCTTCTTCATGCTTGTGCCAAAAATTAGAAGGGAAGCCATAGCTAGGGTTTGGCCACTTTCAAGCTCGATTGTAAGTCCGTTCTTGTCCCGTTTTTAATGCTCTTTACATTTTTGAAGTAGTCATCACTCGATCTATCTATTTTTACCATTAATTTGAGAGATAATTGAGGTCTAGGGTTTGACCCATGTTAGACATTTGTGTATTTTGATGTTTAATGGTAGATTATGTAAGTTTAATGTTAGATAAACAACTTTTGCTAGGTGATTTTTGATGAAAATGTCAAAAGGACCTATTTGTAAAAAGATTTCAAATTGTGTGTAAAAGTGTGAATAAATGAAAAATGTGGGCTGTTATAAGCATGAAAGAGGTTTGGCTAGGCTTGGGTCTTGAAGAAATCGATTAGATTTCATTTTGCGAGCCTAGGGGCCAAAATGTAAAAATGTCAAAGTTTAGAGACAAAAATGTAATTTTTCCATAATGTGATTTTCGGACTGAATTGAGAAATGTGGATAATAAATGAGTTAAATTTGCTATTATAGATCAAGATAAACGAGGTTCGAACCTAGATCGAGGGAAAAATAAGGTGTTTGACGATTAGGTCCATTTCTACTAGTTTTTGTAACGAGGTAAGTTCGTATGTAAATAATGAATTGTTTTATTTATGTTTTAAATGCTTTAATATTGTATGAATTATGATTGAATCCTTGGATGTAATCGATAAAGTTTGACAAGTGAGAAACCCCGGTTGAACCTTAGGAATAGGTAGGATACTAATGTCATGACATTAGGGTTATTTGAGATTACGTTTAAGACCATATCTGGGATATGGCATCGATATGAGACTTCGTGTAAGACCATAGCTGGGGTATTGGCATCGATAAGAGATCCCATGTAAGACCATATTTGGGATATGGCATTAGTATGGTATTTTGTGTGCGAGATTCCCGAGTATCCTTTAGTATTCCAAGTGGTTCAATGGGAAATTCAACGAGTATGTCAAAGTTGTGAAAGGTTATGATTATGTTGCGAGTTGGTACAGGTACGTACGTAAAACTCATTTACTAATGAGCTCGATATGTGATGAATCCCTCGGTAAGGTTATGAATGAGTAAGTTATGATTAGAAGATCTTGATATTAATTATGCCAAGTTCATCATGTTTATTTGTATGATACATGTGTGATTATAATGCTTCTTATTTGCATAGGAACTTACTAAGCTATATAGCTTACTCCCTTTTCTTTTCCCTTGTCTTATAGTGTCACCAAGCCAGCTCAGGGGTCGGAAACTGTCGGAGATCCATTCACACTATCAACTTAATATTTTGGGTACCATTGATTTTAATATTTTGAGTTATGGCATGTATAGGGACTTGGTCATTTTGTTATGTGTCATAATTGATTTAGCCAAATGTTTTGGCTTATGTTGGTCGATGATTCATTTTGTAAATGGTCATTGAAATTGGCTAATATTGGTTTAAGTATATATATGCATATGATGATACTTTTCATGGATGTGGGAAATTGCATGATTTGAGTTGAGATATATGTGATGTTTGTGTATGATAAATGATAGCATGGGAATGGGGTGTTGATGCCTTGGTTGTGGCTGATTTGTTTGATGGTGTATGCTTGGAATGGTTCTATGTTTGTTGTGTAGGTTTGTGCATGGAAGGGTGACAAAATGGCTTGGTAAATAGCCTTATTTTTGTCCACACGGGTAGACACTCGGGCGTGTGTCTAGGCCGTGTGTGACACACGACTTGGCCCATGGCCGTGTGTTCTGGCTGTGTGTCCTCTGTACCTTAATTATTGCAAAATAGAATGCTCAGTATCGAGCACACGGGCAAAGACATGGGCCTGTGTCTCAGCCGTGTGGACGGCACGGCCTCGAACACGGGCGTGTGCCCTGGCCGTGTGAAGTTTGCACCTATTTTATGAAAAATCATGAAAATTAAATCGACCACACGGCCTAACACACAGACGTGTGGCACGGCCGTGTGGCACAATTCAGAGAGCTCCCTATTTTGAACACAGCCTGTAGCACGGGCGTTTCCAAGGGTCACACGGACGTGTCCCTTGGACCACGCGGGCATGTGAACCCTGTAACATGAAAAATTTTCTAAGTGTTGTATGTTTTTCTAAAGTTCTCAGTTTAGTCCCGAACTATTTCCAATGTATGTTTTGGGCCTCATAGGCTCGTTTTAGGGTCGATATGAATGTATGTGAAAAGTTTTAAATTTGGATGGAAATTACGTCTTGGTTTTGTATGTTTGCTTGTGTTTAAGTCCGGTAATGCCTCGTACCCTGTTCCGGTGTCGAATACGAGTAAGGGGTGTTATAGAACCATCGTTAAAACCCATTTACAGACAATTGCTAACAATTCGACTACAAATAACCCTCATTCAAAAACTCTTTTTTACAACTCACTGTTCATATGTTTCCTAATACACGTATTCTCTCAAAAACTTAACATGCAAAGCTATCAGACTTACTAGGAAATAGATCTTCCCTTAACTAATTCAAAAACCTTAGCTTCTAGCTTAATAAAGAAGAAAAACCAGAGAATAAAATTGTAGGAAAAAGAACCATCCCCAACCAACCTTTTTCACCCTACATATATATGTCCAATTCTCTTAATGGAACTTGACAAGTGTCAATGGTTTCCAGAGCTTGTCCTAATAAATGGCTTACATAGTATGAGATAAATATAAATGAATATCATGTACAAATATTATTGGACCAATCAATTTAGTTGACTCTTAACCAATTCACATTACGAAACCAAACTAGCACAGTGTTCAGACAAACTAGGCGTACTATGCATTTGGCGGTATCCCTTACCAGACTCACTCTTTGCTTATAATATACTTTCCTAAATAGTATAATAACCTAGGATAAATCTTTGATTTTTTATGCTACAGTTACCTTGTGCCAAATTGTTTTCGCCAAACGATTATAAATAGGCAGACTACACTACGCCAAATAGATAATTTGACACTTACACGCCTTCAAATCGGGTTCGTCAAATCTGAGCTATGATATTATAATGGGGATTCGAGCTTCTCATTGTATTGGGCCCAATTATATGTTCTTTTTGGACTTTTCACATTTTTCTATTTTCCAAAACAAATATGAATTTTCCAATTAAATAATTTTCTCATCCCAATTTTACCCTCGATAAAATTATGACAATTTTACCCCCAATAAAATTTCGAGAAAATATGTTTAATATTTCACAACTCAACATGTTCACTAAGATCGAATTATTTGTTTTCATTTCTGGACTTCAAAACAACTTTAAAACATAAACTCGTTTTTCTGATTATTTTTAAGTAATCCATATAGAATTGCAAATTAATCATTTTTATTTCCATTTCCATTCTAGAAACCTACATTCATTTCCAAATGATCCATTTCCATTTCGGAAAAAACCATAATCATTCTAGAATGCTTCTCATTTCTCCTTTCCTATTCATTCTCTTCATTTCGTTCATTTCTGTTCAAACACGCAATTAATTTCTGGTTTCAATGAGCTAGTGGAGGGGTCGATTGGACTTATGTAATTAGGGCTCAAATGATTTATAATTAAGTTCTAGCTTTTTGCTTACATTTAGTCACAAAACCATTCCACTATAGTATCGTGACTGAGCTCTCCCTAACGACATACCATTGCGAAAATAACTACTCAATGCTCGTCCAATGACCTTTTCATAAGTGTATTACCCTCATAGGATATCATTTATCTCTTTGGGATGATATCCATTCTCCCAATATGATCATATTTTATCTCATGGTAACTATTACATCTCTCTTCATGAAAAGTCAATCACTATCAAATAGTAATCAAGTCATCCATCACAAAGACGAACAACCCCTGGCCACATTTACTTTTCATCAATCATGTAATGCCTATGAAAGTATATCATTTACTCATATCTTGGGATATAAATTCCACTATTGTGAATGACTCTAAAAACTGCAGAAGTCGTACACCCAACGCACCAGCTTTCGGTTCCTTATCAATTTGAACATAGGCTTTTACTTACATCAAAGTGTATAAGTCACGCATACATAGTCTGCCATCCATTCAGGATTTAGGTATGCTACACTATGAATGTCACAAGTTAATAAATCCATAAACGAATTCAGGATCTATTTTGCTTGGGTCCTGTCCGATGTACTATCAATCCAGTCAGTTACATATATATATCTCTATCTTCTGAGAGACATCCGCTCCAAGGCCCAATACAAGGCATCTCCCCAATTGGACTTGATAAATGGTATTTTAGTCTTTCAATCGATTTGCTCATTTTTTTATTAGACTAAGGGCATGTTTAGATTCGTCTAGTAATAAAAGTTATCTTTCCATACTACAACCCAACCACGTAATACATCTTAGTATCAGTTTAAACAATAGACAACCAATGAGCAACATTTCCTTCTATTTTGCTTTATGTGCAAAAATCATTTAATGACACTAATACAATGTACATTAATTGTAATAAATAAATTTGTTTTATTAACCAATCTATTCGAAAAAAGTTACAAGTGTACAAACGAGTATACTACACTTAGGGCACCAGACCCAACAACACCATGAAACCAAGATCCATTCAGACAAAAGTTTCGACCTTTCGGTCGTATATACCAACAACCAATCTGTAACAGCTCGATTTTGGGTCTAGTCAGAATAGTGGTTTCGGGACCACAAATCCGACGCAGAAAAATTTATTTTTATTATATTTTTTATGGTCTACAGTTTTATGGAACGATTTCGTGAAAATTTCGTTCGAAAATTTTGGAGTTTGGGCACTCAATTTAGTTAAAGGGACTAAATTGAAAAAAGTGCAAAACTTGAATTCTATATGTCAAAGGTGTCCAATTGTTATGAAATTTTAAATTAGAGGTCCTTATATGGTAACTAGACCCTTGGTTAAGTTGGTGGACAAAAATGGACATGGTTAGGTATGTTTCTAAAGTTTTTCATTAAGGGCATTTTAGTAATTTGGTAATTAAATGAACTAAAAAGCCAAAATTTTTCCATCTTTCTCCTCCCATGGCCGAATGTCCCAAAGGAAGACATAGCTAGGGTTTGTCAGCTTCCAAGCTCGATTGTAAGTCTATTCTTGCTCTGTTTTTCATGATTTTTATGTTTTTGAAGTTGTTTCAACCTAATCTAGCCTTTCCAAGGACTAATTTGAAGAGAGATTAAAGTTTAAAATTTTACCCATGTTCAACATGTATGTATTTTGATGTTTGATGGTAGGAAATGCATGTTTGATGTTTGTTAAACGACTTTTGCTAAGTGATTTTTGGTAAAAATGTCAAAAAGGACTTATTTGTAAAAGTCTATAAAATGAGTAGAAAAATGTGAATAAATGGAAAATGTCGGTTTTTATGAGTATTGAAATGGTTCGGCTAGGCTTGGGTTTTGAAGAAATTGAATATATTTCATTTTACGAGCCTAGGGACTAAAGTGTAAAATGTCAAAAGTTTAGCGACAAAAATATAATTTTTCCATAATGTGACTTTTGGGCTGAATTGATTAATATGATGATTAAATGAGATGAATTTGGTATTATAGATCAAGAAAAATGAAGTTCGGGTCTAGATCGGGGGAAAACCAAAGTGTTCGACGATTAGGTCCATTTCCGCTATTTTTGTATCAATGTAAGTTTGTATGTAAATAATGCAACGTTATAATTGTATTTATAATGTTTTGTTATTGCATGAATTGTATGATTGACTCTATGGATGAAATCGACGAAGTTTCGATAAGCAAGTAAATGCCGGTTGAACCTTAGGAATAGATTAGGATACAAGTGACATGTCACTAGGAACCCATGTAATTATGTGATTTATGTCCCGGGTGCTGGTCCTGTATGTTCTACCAGTGGCTGGGTATACCGGCATATGTTGCGGGTACCTGACAGCTTGTGTGAGTAGTACCGCGTAGCTACGTCTCGACTGACAGCTTGTGTGAGCAGGCCCGAGGATAGCTCGAGAGCGAGCTTATATGTGTTATGAGATTTGTGGTAGCATTGGCTACATATGTGGCACTTATGTGCAAAGATTTTCGTGTATCCGATAGTATTCCAAGTAGTTCAACGGGTATGTCAAAGATGAGAAAGTATGAGAAGATGTTATAAGATGGTACAGGTATGTACGAAAAACTCAAAGGAAAATGAATTCAGTATATGATGAGCTATAGGTAAGAATGTGATTGAGTAAATTGTACTCGTAAAGTTTAATGACATTTATATTGATATATGTTATGTTATTCATATGATAAGCTGTTGGTAAGATTGGGATTTAGTAAGTTGTGTTTATGAATTTTTAATGACATTTATGTTAATATTTGTTAAGTTATTTATATGTCAAATGTATGAATAATGTTTTGTATTATTTGCATATGAACTTACTAAGCTATATTGCTTACCCCCATTTCTTTCCCTTATCCTATAGTGTTACCAAGCTAGCTCGGGATCAGAGATCATCGGAGGTTCGCATCACACTATCAAACCCTCTCGTTTTGGGTATTAGTGATCTTAGTATTTCGAAAGTATGGCATGTATAGGGACTTAGTTATTTTGTTATATGTGTCATTATGATTGTAGCCAATGTGTTGGCTTATAATTGTCAAAGGCTTGTTTTGATATTTGACCATGTAGATTGGCTTAGTTGGGCTATCATGGTTGTAAGCCTAAGTATAGATATATATGTGCTAATGTCTTTGGTGATATGATCATGGTATACTTGGTGAATGATAGAAATGTGATTTATGACATGAATGTGAAATGTTTGGTAATGTGGTTTATTGATGAGATGATGAAGTGGTGTACAATTAGGTATCTTGAAAGTAGTCAATTGTGGCTTAATAATTATTGTGAGTATGATAGATGTTGATATTGTATTGGTCATAATTGTGGATGTTTTAGTTGCCTAAGTATGTTATGTTTGTGCCTTGAATTGGTGTAAGTGTATGTGTGAACAAGGGTGGCAAATGGCTTGGTAAATAGCCTTTATTTTGTCCACACGGGCGTGTGTCTAGACCGTGTGTGACACACGGTCTACCCCATGGGCATGTGTTCCGGCCGTGTGTCCCCTGCACCTTAATTTTGAGAAACAGAATGTCCAGAATTGAGCACACGGGCAGAGACACGGGCGTGTGTCTCAACCGTGCGTGCTACACGGCCTAGCACACGGGTGTTTAGCACGGCCATGTGGCACAAGTCAGAGAGCACCCTAATTTGAACACGGTCTGAAATGGGCGTGTCCCTTGGACCACACGGGCGTGTGAGCCCTACTTCTAGCAAAAATTTTCTAAGTTTTGTAAAAGTTTCCTGAGTTCTCGGTTTAGTCCCGAACCACTTCCAATACATGTTTTGGGCCTCGTATGCTCGTAATAGGGACTTTATGATTGAATATGAATGGTTTTAATTTGGACGCAAATTTTATGACTCGAAATTGTTTGATTGCTTGTGATGTGAGTCCGATAATGCCTCGTATCTTGTTCCGGCGTCGAATACGGGTAAGGGGTGTTACACAATCATCCTCATTTTCTTCAGCCACACTAGCATTGGCTACCTTAGCCTTCTTCTCTTCATCCTCGTCGCTCTCAGCAGCCCTCCTATTTTTATTTTTCAAGCCATAACATTCTACCTTTATGTGACCTAGCTTTTTGCAGTAGTTGCATCTTTTGTCACGGTTCCTCGATTTCGACCTTGACCTAGACCGTTTCCTGCCTTTGGCAACCAAAACCAAGACTCTTCCATCAGATTTGCTACTTGAGCCTAATTCATTGTCGAGTTTTTCTTGCTCAACAAATTTATACGCCCCCTGGTTCAATCATAAGCACTTACTTCACTTTTGTTGACTCTATCCCACGTTGGTAAAACTCTCCCAAAACATAACCTAAAATCAGATCTTCATTATCTAAAGGAATCCGAAGTGTGAGTGATTTACTAATTAAACCTTTATGAATCCATTTTTTTGTTCTTTTATTCCAGGTAAAACTTCCTTGACGTATCAACTACCGTAGGGCAAGAGGAGTTCTATTAGACAACCCGTGCTTTTTTCCTTTTTTTTTTTTTGCATAAATGGAGAGTTTCATCATCAAATAAGAGTTTATCTTTGCCATAAATCAGGATCTCTCTGAAAGTTTTATACAAAGGGGGCAAAGAGCACAACAATAATATAGCCTAAACTTCGTCATCTATGTTAACCTCAACGTTCTTCAGGTCATTCAAAAGTGTAATAAACTGACTAATGTGAGCCCTAATGGTCGTTCTTTCATCCATACAAAATGTGTACAAGCGCTGCTTCAATACCAATTGATTGGCCAACGATTTTGTCATATAAAGGGTTTCTAATTTCTTCCATAAAGCAGTCATTGTTTTCTTTGTAAATACTTCTTGAAGTACATTATTCGTGAGGCATAACTAAATCGTAGATAGAGCTTTTTCATCAAGCTCTTCCCATTCCAATTTTCCATACCTTCGAGCTTTTTACTAGTAATGACATTCTTTAGGCCATTCTAAACTAAAAGTGTTGTCACGTTTGCTACAAATTGAGGTTTATGATCTCATCAAACTTCTCAATGTCGAATCTCATTGTCGTCATCTTGAGCAAGTCGATCTGCGGAAGCGTAACCTGGGCTTTGATACCAATTTTTTGGGGATCAACCCGTATAAACAATAAGATACTAAAAGTAGAGAAGAACGAACACGAATATTTTACATGGAAAACCCCTATTGAGAGAAAAGCCACGGGCAAAGGAGACTTTGGCTTTTCACTAAAGAGCAAACAAGAGTACAACGATGGAAAGTATTCAACCCGAATACAAATAGCAAATCCCAAAAGAAACCCATATATCCCAAATAAAAAAGCTCTCTCAAAAACTGTCCCAAAAACTCTCCATAAAAATTTTTTTAACGAATCTCACATACGAGATATATAATGCAAATCTTATTCTCTAAATCTGATCAATCTAAACAGGGTTCCAAAGGACCTTTAAATAGGCTCCGGACGTGGGTCCAAAATGACTGAAATAAACCTATCAGAATTAGAGTTCAACTGGGAAAAGAAGTCTTGTTGAGAGAAAAACACGTGGTTGTATTTGTGCAAAAATCATCGCCTCATCGTGACGTTGCATACTCACGATATCGCAGCCTTGCTTGATTGCAAAAGACGTTGCGTCTGTAACAACCTGATTTAGGGGCTAGTCGAAACAGTGGTCTCGGGACCACTAATCCAGAGTCAGAGAAAATTTATTTTAGTTTTATTTTATGGGTTATAGCATGATTATAAGGGTGCATGAAAATTTTGGTGCTTTAATTTTTGCGATTTCATGCTTAATCGTGAAAAAGGACTAAATCGCATAAAAAGCAAAAGTTCTATTTTAATTGCTAGAGGTGTCAATTAGTTAAGGAATATTAATTGGAGGTCCCTAATGTGTAATTAGGCCTTGTTTTAAGAGGTGGCCGGCCATAGGGGACAAAGAATTGACCTTGTCATATTGTTAGGTGAAAATTGGTGATAAAAATTTATTTTTATAATAAAATAAAGAGAAGAAAAGATATCGTCTTTTCTTTCCCTTCTCTCCACCGAAATTCTCAAGAAAAACAGCTATGAGAGCTTGAAAATTTTCAGCAACTCCTCACCTCTACAAGTAAGTCATCTTGATGACTATTTTTGATGATTTTTGTACTTTTGGAACCCCTAAAGCTTGAGCTAGCTAATGAGGGGACTATTTTGCAAAATGGTTAAGAGCCTAGGGTTTTGCCATGAGAGCAATTGAGTTGTTTGCTGCATTTTTATGGAAGAAAATGAGTCTTAGTTGTTAGATAAACAACTTTTGTGAAGGGTGTTATCATGAAAACACCTAAAAGGACTTTTTTGTAAAGGTTGTGAAATGAGTGGTAAATGTGTGTAATAGTTGAAATCTTGAGTTGCTATAGAAGGGAATATGAATCGACTAGGCATGATTAGCAAACAAGTTGGATGAGAATCGATATACGAGCCTAGGGGCAAAATTGTAATTTTGCCAAAGTCTAAGGGCAAAATGGTAATTTTGCCAAAGTATAAATTTTAAAATGTATTGATTAGTGTGGTGATTAAATGAGTAAATTTTATTGTTCTAGATCAAATAAAACGAGATTCAGACCTAGAACGGGAGAAAAGAGAAATATGGACAAATAGGTCCCTTTTTACCCTTTTCGGTATCGAGGTAAGTTCGTATGCTAATAATGCAACTATAAGTGAAGTATTTAATATTTTGATGTTGTATGAATTGTATATTGACTCTATGAATATATTAAATACGTTTTGACGAGATGTCAAGAATTGAAAGTCTTCAATTGAATCTAAGAATAGAGGGAATGCAAATATCATGATCCTATGATAATTAAGGTCCCGTGTAAGACCATATTTGGAATATGGCCTCGGTGTGAGATTTCGTATAAGACCATGCCAGGGACATGGCATCGATATGATATTTCATGTAAGACCCTATCGAGGGTATAATGTTGATATGATACTATATGTATGAGACTCAAGAGTGTTCTTTAGCATTTTGAATGATTCAACAGGTATGTTGAAAATGAGGAAGTATGTGGTTACACCATGAGAGGTGCAAGTATGTGCCTAGAACTCACTTGAGGTGAATTCGGCATGTGAGGAAACCATGGTGAGTTATGTGTAAACGATGCACCCTGATTTCATATGTTATATTTATTAATGCATTGCGTGAATGCGAATGATTATTGTAGAAATCTATTAAAGAATGATAGTGTGTGAGGATGTTCCCGGATGAAAATTCGAAATAAGAAAATGTATGTGGATAAATATCCGTGAATGTGTAATAATGGTGGGCTATGTGTGATACAACCGTATTAATTATTAGCGATGGGCTGTGTGAGATACCATCGCCAATATTATCAATGGTGGGCTGTGTGCGATACCACCTTATTAATTGTTAGCAATGGGTTGTGTGCGATACCATCGCCAATATTATCAATGGTGGGCTGTGTGTGATACCACCTTATTAATTGTTAGAGATGGGTTGTGTGCGATACCATCGCCAATATTATCAATGGTGGGCTGTGTGCGATACCACCTTATTATTTGTTACCGATGGGCTGTGTGCGATTGATCAGTGTGTCACAGTCTTAAAATTTATAATGAGAATGATCGAGCCTAAAAACTAACTATGACAGCGATTGAGGCAAGTGTACCTATTGAACAGTAGTATAGCTTAGTGGCAAGACCGGATTGTCAAACCCAAAGGAACCGAAAGTACTAATACTAACTTTCTTTTTATTATTTAGCCTTAAAATTGAAGTGAATCGATTTAATCTAGAAAATTAACTACCTACTAAGCTAAAAACGATGAGACAAAAAGAATGAAATTAGGAAAATACTTGTAGGAAAAACCAATTTATTAAAACAATACCCAAAGAAGAATCCACCTAGACTTCACTTGTTATCTAACTCTGAACTAGACGATTTATTCATTTGACTTGATCCGTAAGATCCCCTAATGTATATTAAACCGTCTCTTGAAGCGAATAACGTCTAACCCTAGGTTGATTAATTGAAATCTCTTTCTAATTAAAACCCCTAGAATTGCATTAACTCGATCTATGGAATCCCATATTAGGTTTCACCCTAATCCGGCAAAATCTCGTCACCCTATCTCTAGGCGTACGATCAACTCCGCTTAATTATGCTAGATCTACTCTTAAGCAGGGACTTTTTCTCCTCCACCTAAGCACATCAAACTTGAATTAATATCCACGAAATATCAACACAAGAATTAAGAACACATAATTAAGAACAAGTCAAATATTTATCATATAGTTCAGCAAACGATAACAAGATTCATCTTAGGTTTCATCCTCCTCAGGTATTTGAGGGTTTAGTTCATAATGATAATAAAATACATCTCAAAAGAAAAGATAAAACAAAACATAAGAAAAACTCTAAAACCCCCTGAAGGAATTGAAGAGAGATCCTCCGTCTTGAGTATAACTCTGGCTTCTTGAGATGAATCAACTGGCTTTCTTCAAGTGATTTCCACAATTCTGATCTTTCTGGCTCGGCTCCTTGGCCTAGCTGAACGCCCCTTGAAAGTTAGCCTTTATGGTGTTTATATAGGCTTTTGGAATGTGTTTCTTTACCCCTAAGTATCCAAACCAGAGTGAAATTCCTCTTCCCCACGGCAGGGACACGCCCTTGGCACACGCCCGTGTGAATCGTGGCCAGGCCATGTTCAGGTTTGATTAGGGAGGCACGGCCGTGTTTCTTGGGCCCAGGCCGTGTCGATTTCGTGATTTGGCCCATTTGGTCCGTTTTAAGCCCGTTTATCGTTCTTTTCATCCTCCGGTGCTTTCCTGAGTATAAAACATGAAAACAAAGGATTAAAAGCACCAAATTACATAATTCAAGGCTTAAATCACCCAAAAACATGCTAAATGTAGGTTTAAAATATGTTACTATTACGGTTTATCAAATACCCCCACACTTAAGCTTTTGCTTGTCCTCAAGTAAAATTCTCAACTCATGATTAAAACAAACTTTCTTGATTCATAATATTCATCAATAATGTTTCATCATAATTCAAAGATAATTCATACATGGATAATTCAACTCTAAGAGTCCTAAAGATTCAAACAATCTAAGTTATGCATTTGTGGCATAAAACATAGGTGTTTCCCCTCATCTGAATGATTACCTCTGATTCAAAATCGACAAGGATTGACATCCTCACCAAAGATTCACTCAAATCACTCGAGGTGTTTAAGGTTCAAGAAAAAGCACTCAAAAGTCAAACATGAAAAGTTATTACCATAGGCTTGCATGAAAATCAAATCTCCACCACTATAATATGAGATGATACACAAATCAAAAGGTCTTTAACAGGGTTATAACGGGGCTTGGGTTAAGGTGTGGATATAGGCTGAATTTAGAAGGTTAGAATCGAGATTGACCTGACAAATTACCTAACCAGAAACAATGGACTGATAATAAATAATTATATCAATTGAGAACTTGTAATAATAATACTATTACTAATACGAGCTTCTTTTAGAGATTAACAGTTTAAGCTCAAATATCATAGAACTAATAATGAATATACTTCGTTGTTTTTTTTTTTAAGAACAAGTCAAATATATATAATAGTTGATGAATTTACTATCGAAATTAATAGGCAATCGATCAAATCAAATCTCGATATAAGGGTAGTCAAAAGGAATGGTGATAACAAAAACAAAGGGTTTTGGGATAATATTAGTGGGTGAGTCAATAAAAAGGGTTGTTAGGATCAACGGGGTTCACTAGGGGTTAATAAAATGGGTAGGCTTTTTAGTGGAGTGAGTGGGTTAAAACCTAGGTGCCTTTATCATCTTATTATATCAAATCAAAGGTGTGGTCTCGACATGTATAATCGATGCAAGTTCTAGAATAACAAATCAATGTTGACCCACTTATAATCAAAAAGTGAGCAAGAAAAAGAATATATGCTCTATAAGGCTTAAAATCTCACAAAAATTATGGGTATTTTGATGTCATCCTCGTAAATTTCAAACTTCAAAGTAATATTCAAATTCAGATAGACAACCTAAAAAAAATTTTAATTCAGAAAAATAGACTTATCATGCTTGACTCTGTAGTATCTTAAAGTATAAATCATCAATGCATAATTATCAATGACTTAATCTGAAATATATCAATAAAAATCATAATTCACAGGAATTTTCATTCTAATCGTAATATGAGAAACTTACTTAAGAAACAAGACATAATTCAGGATTTGAGAATAATGCAAAAAGTTTGGCACCTAATTTCAGGAATTTGAGAATAATGAAAAAAGTTAGGCACCTTTTAGGTTGTTCACCCCCCACACTTAAGATGTACATTGCCCTCAATGTACAAAGATAGATATAGTATAGAAAATCAAAAGATAGGGTGAGATGAAACTTCCTGAATTTCGATGGATTCCTTGAGTTGGAGGTGAAAGATAAGTTGGAGGAGGTGTCTCTGGTGGTGGTATGGGGGCTGCCCATTATTACTGCACTAGATGAAGAAATTGGGTAGCCCGTGAAGAAATAGCCAGGAAATACTAAGAAAAATTCAAAAATAAACTAATTACTTATTTAAAGAAAAGCAAGCTAAAGTGAAGGAAATTAAAAAATGAAATAAAATTAAAAGAAAAGATTAATGGACCGAAGGGTCCTTATTGTTGGATGGTTCGCGAGGGGGTGTGATTTCTAAGGCCGCGGTGGTGTTGGCAGTGGTCGTGGTGGGGTGCTTTCCTAGCAGCCTTTAGAACCTAAAACCAAGAAACTAAGATAAAATAAACTAAATTAAACATAAGAGAAATGAGGAAAAGGAAAATAAAGAAGAATAGAAAGGGAAAAGAAAAATAGAATGGTCTCAAAGACTGATACGATCCGCCTCGGAGAGAGTCGAAAAGTATGCGAGTTGCCCAATCGTCAACGAGGAGTAAATCAATCCTTCGATAATAATCAGTAAATATGGAAGAGTTGCGGAAGCTTTTAAGTGAAATGGTTTTAAGAAATGGATTAAGTTAGGATTGGAGGTTTGAGAAATGAAGGGAACGGTTTAGATGATAGGTTCGGTTTTATGTTGAAGGAAGATGGATAGAAGATAGGTGATATTTTGGTTAAGTGATAAGTGATATATGATGGAGATGGATAGAAGAACTTAAACAAAGAATCGATTCAACACTATGATAGTGTCACCCCTTGGTTCTATAATTGTTTAAGGTGGAAGATGGAAGTTGACGATGGACCACGACCCGTTATCTAGGAAGATAAGAACAAATGGTATAAATGAATGGAAGAACAAGTGATAGACGCCACAAGCACGGCTCGATAAGTCTATGAAACTTGTACGAAAGTGAAGAGGAGGCAGGCTCACTCGATGAACAAAAGTTCATATAATTTGATTAAAATTTAAAGATGAAAAGTCTATCTACAAATGAAAAAACAACAACTATTTATAATACCATCTCTTGCTAGCCGAATTGTCATTCAAATAACTTAATAACTAAGCTAAATTAATCTAGAAACACTTAAAAATTTCCAAAATTTTGGAGAAGGTTTCCTTATAGTTTCCCATGCATTGAGGACGTCAAAGGCCACTTCTAGGAGGCTTAATTGAGCTGAAAAATCTGGAATAAACTCATTAAGTGGTTATGGGCAGATTCGGCTGAATGGGAGTCAAGTGGACAGCTTCTAGATGGAGCAATTAACTTGGTAGATGAATGCTTGAAGGAGGTCAATGGACAAGTCCAAAGTCAGCCTCTTGGAACGTCAATAGCCATGCTTCATGAAGAAGAAATTCGTCCAAGTCCATGTACATACCTTGGGAACTTCATTAGCCATGTTTCTAAAAGAGGAGATGAGTTTTGGGTCACTTGAAAATGCATGCAGCAGCCAGGTACGTCCCATACTTTAATTATGCTCTTTAATTGATGTCTTTTGATGAATAATGAGCAGCATTTAAGCCTTGTCCAACCAAACATGCATCTACCAATGCACATGGAAGCATTTATTACATACAATGCACTTAATGTGCATGAACCTTTCTTTAATGCATTGGTACATTCGGCTGTACCTTGGGGAGCTTGAAGGGCTAGTGACTCTTGGCTGAAAAGGTGTCATGATGGGCCAAAAATGAGCAGCAACATACATGCTTCCAGCCGTCCATGCACCTCCATGGTTCATGGATACATTCAACTAGGTACAATGCACCTAGGTGCATGTATCTTCTTTAATTCACTCAAAGGTTAATTTGAACCTACAAAGACCATGAATCCATATTAATTCAATCCAAATAACATTAAACACATGCTATGTACACTTCAAGGGACGTTTGGACAACTTAAAGACACCAATATGCTACATTGAAAATTCTGATTACTAAATGACTAGAAAAATTCTGCACTTTAATTCTTAAATTAAAACACACTTAAAAGGCTGTAATAAAATGACACAAATTAAATTAGACTTAGGCAAATTAAATTTGACACTAAATAAAATATTTAGACACATTAATGGGCTGTAGAAAAATAAATAAAATAAATATTTAATTTATTTTAAAGGATTAAATTTATGTAATCAGCTCAATGAGCTGAAGTGAGCTCGAGTGAGCTCAAATTGAGCTCGAATGAGCTAATCCGGCTCAATTTGGAAGTGCACCAAGTTGCGCACAAGCTCCACGGCACTTGGGCTCAATGACCCGAGCTCATCAGTTCGCAAAATGTTGGAGGCCTTGGGCATGGCCGTATCATCCCTCCCCTCTTCAAGACGATTCGTCCTCGAATCGACCTATTGATTTTCTGAATAAAATTTCTTTTGACTCGATTTTCCTCGATCAAACGGGACGGATGATAATCACAACACCTGCAAAAGGTATCCATGAATTAGAAAAATAGATTTCAAACAAACTTGTAGTCCAAATATAAGCAAGACAAAACAAATGAATCTCATGCAGACAGGCATAATCACACTATCGTACAAAATGAACAATGCCTTATCAAACATTTGGAACTGAGTTGAATTAGCTTCATGGCATACATACGATTCGAATGGATTCCACAAGTCAAAACCAACATGTGAATAACACATCAAGTGAGAGATATAGTAGTCACAAGCGAGTAATGAAGAAAACGCATATGGCACTCGAAATTGAACATTCAATCCTTGTATTGAATGATGTATGAATTCACTCGCACATAAACAAAGATTATCAAATACAAAATTCTCTTTGCCAATGAAAAAACAGAATAGATCATCATTCATCAGAATGAAACATTCAAACACTTCATGAAAATTACCAACATATGTTTTATCAACATTCAAGGAGAACGAATTCATCTCAAAAACTTCAAATGGATCACACATGTGGCGCATTATGGATTCTTTCACACGGAAAGTATCAGAATTATCAAACTCAAGAATCCTGTCATCATTCATCGAAACAGATAGATCACGAACAGGCAAAATAGAACGATTAATCATAACATGATCTAAATGTTTAGTAAGAACAAAATCAGCAACGCAAAGCTTATCGCAATCCGAAGAGAGCAAAAACGTATCAACAGTTTCAGAAGACTTACCTTTATACTCAGAAAGACAAAGATCAGTCGTACCTTGATCGAGCAATACAAACCTTCTCTCCACAGTCAAGTAGTGTAATCGAAGCTTCGCGTTTGTGTAACACCCCATACCCGCTTCTGAGGCTAAACCTGGATACGAGACATTACTATGCTTGAACTTCCTTAAACATATACTTACGGGCTATAAAATTTTGTTCCAAATTAAAAACTTCTCTTTCTTAGTCAAGTCATTCGTATTGTGGGCCTACGAGGCCTTAAACTTGCGTTCGGAAAATTTTTACGAGTTAAAGAAAACTTTTCTTTAAAACAGGGGCCACACGTCCATGTATAATGAGACACCCCCGTGTGTAGACACACACGGCCATGCTCAACAACCGTGCTTAAAAACCCAAGCATTCTGCTAAATGCCCCACGGTTAAGGCACATGCCCATGCGGTTTGGGAACATGCCCGTGTGCCTTTAAGACAAGCCCGTGCTTTCCACCCGTGGTTGACACTGACTAAATCCACACGGCCTTGACACGCCCGTGGACTTAGACCGTGTACTATACTTTGACATACTGACTTATTTTTCACGACCGAGCACACGCCCATGTTCCAACCGTGTAACATGCACGGCCGTAACACACGGCCATGGGATTAGCCCGTGGCCTATCCTGACTTACAAAATTAGGTGCAGGTTACGCACGGCCTAGACACACGCCCGTGTGTCTATCCGTGTGGGCACTTAGAGGCTATCTACCAAGCCTTTTTCCACCCACATTTGCATACATTCATACCTCATCACATAACTACACATAGTATCAACATTACTCTTGAATTAAAGACGTTTGATTAGAAAAGAATGAGGTCTTTATCCCATACACTAGGGAGAACTAATTCCTATATAATTACAAACAACTTAGGCCATCATCTATGGCTATACACAAAAAAACATAAGTTCTCTTAGGCCAACATAATTTTGCCACATCAACAATGACTTATTCAACCTTAGGTACTAGCCCTATACATGCCATAACTTAAAAAGACTTGATACATCGTACCAAGTGTCTGCTCGATAGTGTGAAAACATCTCTGGCGGCCTCCAACCCGAGCTAGTTAATATAACCTATAAGAGATGAGAAAAGTAAAGGAGTAAGCAATAATGCTTAGTAAGCTCATCTGTATAATGCGTCAAATATTGATATACATAATTACACAGTATCATGAAGAGTGTCTCTCATAAACTCATGGTTACTTACTCAACTATTCTTAGAACTTACTCATTCAGTCTCTTACCACATTTTTACCATGTCACAAGCCAACTGCTCATTTAATAAGCGTACATTCCTGCACTGATCACCACATGATCATATAAAACAACACATCAAACATTTTCACTAAGCCGCTCAAGCTACTAATATCTCGGTGGTTTCGCATTTAGCCCATCAGTTACTATTAATATGGTGATATTGCACATAGCTCACCGTTATTTTACATTCATGAATAAAATAATCCTCAAGTATATCTCCATTTCAAATGTTCCTCTGAGAACATTCTCACATACTTCTATTCTTACTTAACTTTCTACGATGCTCGCTCGCATTCACACGATACATTAATGAATCTATCTCATACAACTAAGGTGTATTGAATACACATAACCCACTAAGGGTTAATCGTATACCGAATTCATATCAATTCAATTCTAGCACACACACTTGTGCTTTTTCTGTGGTACGACCGCGTACTTTCTTTCTTTCAACATATACGTTGAATCACTCAAGTTATTAAATAACTCTCTCTCGAGTCTCATACACATGATGTCACATAGCATTCATACCCCAATAGGGTCTTACTTGTATTAACATGTCATTGCCATGTCCCTGACATGGTCTTATACAAATTCTTACATCGAGGCCATATTCCAATATGGTCTTACACGAGGCCTTAACTATCATCATATCATTCCACATACATTTCCCATTACTCTAAGTTCAATTCCATTGACATCTCATCAAGAGACATTTCATACATTCATATAGTAATATACATTCCATACAACATTGGAATACTAAATGAGCTCATACGAAATTTCAACATTCGCATATGAACTTACATCGATGTCGAAAGAGCCGAAAAGGGCCTTTTTGCCCACATTTCTCTTTTCATCCGTTCTAGGTCTGAAACTCGTTTTCTTTGATCTAGAACAATGAAATTTACTCATTTAATCACTCAATGATCGTATTACAACATAATCTCTACTTAGGCAAAAATGACCATTTTGCCCCTATACTTTGGCACAATTACGATTTTGTCCCTAGGCTCGTAAATAAATTTTCATCACATTTCCTTGTTAAACAAGCCTATCTGAACATTTAATCCTCTTACAACTATTCTCAATTCCATCAATTTCATGCCTTAATAAACAAATTACAACTTTTGCATTTTAGTCTCATTTAGGTGTTTCATGACAACTCCTTTCACAAAAGTTGTTTCCCATCATCCTATCATTCATTTTCTTTCATAAAAACTCGTCAAACAACATAAAATCTCTCATGGAAAGTCCTTAGACTTTCAACCATATTGCAAACTAGTCCCCTCTTTAGAAAGCTTAAGCTTTGGGGACTCCAAAAGTACAATTTTTATCAAGAAAGATCTTCAAAATCACTTACTTGTGAGGAGGAATGTTTGCTGAAATTTTTGAGCTCCATAGCCCTTATTTCTCTTGAATTTTCGATAGAAGAAGGTGAAGGAATAGTGAAAAGATGATAACATCTTTATTCACCTTATTTTATTCATTTAAACACCTAACATCACCAAATTTTTTACCATCATTTAATGTCTTTGTCCCCCTTGACTTTCTATGGCCGGCCAACACATTTAACAAGGCCAAATTGCACATTTGGGACCTCCAATTAATATTCTACGACTATTTGGTACCTCTAGCAATTAAAATAGAACTTTCGCACTTTATGCGATTTAGTCCTTTTTCACAATTTAGCTAGAATTCGCTAAAATTAAGGCACCAAAATTTCCATACATCCTTATAAACATGTTATATCACATAAAATATCATGAAAATAATTTTCTCTAATCTCGAATTAGTGATTCCGAGGTCACTGTTCTGGCTAGCCCCTAAATCGGGCTGTTACAATTCTCCCCCCTTAGAGATTTTCGTCCCCGAAAATCTTATCAGGAGGAGTGGCTACTAACTTTCTTAAAACATTTCCATCAACTCTTCAAAATCTCAAATTCACTTATCCTCAAGTTTCTCTTGACACGACTCTTAAGCTGTGATACACAAGGTTGAGCATAACTTGAGACCTATATACTCAGAAATCCACCAATTTGGAACTCTATATATGTCCAATTGATCGTTCAGATCTTTACTGGTTGACTTACCACTATTCAAATGACATTTCCCTTTCTTGGAAATTTTTTCAACCCAAAATTAAAATCTTTAAGGTTCATCTCATTTTCCCATCAAAGCATTTACCGACTGTAGAAATCTTGACTTGTACGCTTTGAAAACTCAGCTTTTAGTGGTCAACTACTCCTGACCATAATCTCAATCATACTGTGAAATGTACTATATTGTCAAAACATTTATCCACATAACTGTACTTCCTTATTCTTGTTTTATTAGATATGCTGCTACTAAATCTCATACCAAAGCTCTTTATAAGTTCTGGATTCATCATCAACAACGGAAAACTTATACAACCTATATTTACCATCTCAAATAAACTCATTCGGAGCTTATTTAAAATACCATTTACTATATCTCTTCTGAACCCTTTTTGTTCTGAAAAGAAGACTCGCTCCAGTCATTAACCTTGCTAAAACTAAGACGTTACCAACTAGGGTCAATCGAGTAACTAACTCGCATTGCTTAACATGGATCTTTTCATAACATCTAACTCACAACACAGACACAAAAGTGATTGTCTCTGGATCACCAACCTGTCAACTCTTTCTCTTGATTCAGACTGATCTCAGTACTAGAACTTTCAAATAAATAGTTCTCTCAATAGCTTACAACTCAACTATCATGGTTTGAACATTTCAATGAGCATATCTTTATATTATGCTCCCTACTCAAGTACACACAGAATTTTATTCTCTTTACTGATTCATGCGTGAATATACACAGAACTTGAATCATATCTCAATACCTTCATCTATTCTTTTCTCCATACTGAGAACATATTTTAAGCACACTCTCATGTGAGTTTCTCTTGCTATGCCAATCTAGAACCTTTACGATCGTCATATCTCACGATAGCAGGGACGTCTCGATCGAATTCGTTAACTCTATTCGGCTTACCCGAAAACCCATCACACAACGTGAAACTTGTGATTTCACCTCTTATACACGAATCATCACCAATTTCCTCCTCAAGGTACCCAATTAAGGTCACGAGGAGGTAAAGGAAATGTCAATTTCAATTAACTAAATTGGCAACCGTTTTGTCTGATTTTTACTATCAGTCACTATTCTCACACAATCACAGGTTATGAAAAGAACAACTGCATCAGCCCTAAAAGGCAATAGATATTTACACAAAATACTCAAGGAGATTATTATAATCCCTTCATGGCATCAACTAACCATGCACCACTACAGGCTTCGAGACAACTTACTCATACTTTCCATTTATTTAGCACATATCGTGCCACACATCGTACTAGTTTCTTCGTGATTTATTCACGAATATCTGCATTCACTTCATCACATGACTTTAGTACTAATCTCATTTATACTTTTAGACTCATCTATTTGTCCCATTGATCACTAGGGATAATCAAAGACGCAAATTTGTCATCATTCATGTAGGCACAAAACCAATGCCACACCCCCAGGGTGGTCTATATGGAGTCACCTCTGGGTGTCAATGCCATATCTCGGATAAGGTCTTACATGGACTTCCATATCAAATATTGTTACCATATTCTGAATATGGTCTTATACGGGATCTCAACTCGGTGCCGAGGCCATGTCCCGGTCATGGTCTTATACGGGACCTTCTCTCTTTCATATATCAATGATAAATCTTTTTACTATAGTCCCCAAGGACTTCAACCTCATTTTCAAAAACAATTACTCTATATAGTAGAGTATTATGTATCAATGTGATACAAAGCATTCTCAATTATACTAACATAATTATTGCATTAATCGAATGCAAACTTACTCAACTTAACTCTCATAACATTTCATCATAATCCAACAGTGGTAAGGGGGTGAGGTCGCAGCGTCCCATAACTTGACTCTCGTGACCACACTCATATGATTTATCATCCATCATCAATGAAATATCATCATAGTCACACAACTCACTCCGAGAGAGTTTTCACATTTTTCATGCCACAATTGTTTCTATTACTCGTACTTTTGAACAATGACTTTACTTACTCAAGTTCCACATTAATATCTACTTGAGCATTCAACATTTGATTCTACTTCCCCTTACTATTGCTTATCAATTTAGAGAATGTCTTATGGGTTTTGAGTACGTCGTCTACCTGATTGCCATAGTCCAACTATGGTCTTACATGTCGTCACGATGCCATAGCCTCGCTATGGTCTTAAACAAAATCTTATATCGATATCGACGCCATATCCCAGATATGGTCTTACACAATCTAATACTGAAGCCAGGTCCCAGACGTGGTCTCACACGGAAATACTATTTGATGCCGATGCCATATCCCAGATATGGTCTTATACGGGATCATACTTAGATGTCGATGCCATGTCCCGGACATGGTCTTATACGAGATCTTTCTTTGGTGCTGAAGCCATGTCCCAGACATGGTCTTACACTAGCACACATATCAATGCCGATGCCATGTTCCAAGCACGGTCTTACACTGACCCTCATAATACGGTCGATGCCATGTTCCAAACATGGTCTTACACTGACCCTCATAATACGGTCGATGACATGTTCCAAACATGGTCTTACACTGACCTTCTCATTGCCATGGTCCAACCATGGTCTTATTCATCTTTTCATCGTTGAACAATCGTACTCATATCCTGCATTCTACTAAATCAAACTTTTCAGTTTTTAATTATGTGAACATATTTATCATAAACAATGGCATCACAAATCGCAAGTGCTTACTTACTCTTACTGCTTTTCACATACATCATGGCACTTACTAGTCTCATGCTTGTAAGGTAAACAAAGTACCTGTAACACTTGATCACATAGATCAGTATGCTTTACTATAATAAACATAATATCAGCATCAGCATGCATAACATGAATTATACTTGTTAGTCAGCCTTAACTAGCATGACATAATATCAACTTTACTACTAACTTTATTGCTATCTCATTTAAGCTTTACTTGTTTGCCTGATGAATTTCTATGAATAACCGAGGATATTGAATCTCATCTCACATAACTCGATGCCAAAGCCATATCCTAGATACGGTCTTACATGGAATCTCTCTTCTTAGTTTCGAGGCCATGTCTTGACATGGACTTATACGAAGTCTTTCTCGTGAGTTCCCTTGGGAACTTACCATTGCCATGTCTTAACATGGTCTTACTTGGTATCTTTACTCATGAACTGGTCAATACCGAGCCTTAGCTTGGACTTACATGAAATCTCTTTCTCTTGATAGCTTTTCAATGCCAAGCTTGCCTTGGACTTACATGATAACTTGTCAATGCCAAGCTTGCCTTGGACTTACATGATAACTTGTCAATGCCAAGCTTGCCTTGGACTTACATGATAACTTGCTTGTTTGTTGATGCCATGTCTTGACATGGTCTTATACGGACTTTCTTGTCTCATGTGGCAGATTGGGTATCCTAAGTAATTCATTTTCAATTGGGACTTTCATATACATGCTCTTAATAACTTCTTTGTTTAATAAATCATTAAACACTTTTATGGAAATAATGTGCATTTAGCAACATAGCAAGAAATTCAATGAAAATATCCATGAAGCTTGGAAATCATACAACTTACTGAAATTAGCTCGGTTGGGAATCATCACTATCTTAACAAAACAATTTTGTTAGAGCCGGGAGACATCACACTATCACTGTCCACATATGGCATGTATAGCTAGACTCTTACTCACGCTAGGTTAGTCCTAGAACCGACTAAACTATAGCTCTGATACCACTAAATGTAACACCCCATACCCGCTTCGAGGCTAAACCCGGATACGAGACATTACTATGCTTGAACTTCCTTAAACATATACTTACGGGCTATAAAATTTTGTTCCAAATTAAAAACTTCTCTTTCTTAGTCAAGTCATTCATATTGTGGGCCTACGAGGCCTTAAACTTGCATTCAAAAAATTTTTACGAGTTAAAGAAAACTTTTCTTTAAAACAGGGGCCACACGCCCGTGTATAATGAGACACGCCCGTGTGTAGACACACACGGCCATGCTCAACAACCGTGCTTAAAAACCCAAGCATTCTGCCAAATGCCCCATGGTTAAGGCACACGCCCATGCGGTTTGGGAACATGCCCGTGTGCCCTTAAGACATGCCCGTGCTTTCCACCCGTGGTCGACACTAACTAAATCCACACGGCCTTGACACGCCCGTGGACTTAGATCGTGTACTATACTTTGACATACTGACTTATTTCACACGACCGAGCACACGCCCATGTTCCAACCGTGTAACATGCACGGCCTTAACACACGGCCATGGGATTAGCCCGTGGCCTATCCTGACTTATAAAATAAGGTACAGGTTACGCATGGCCTAGACACACGCCCGTGTGTCTATCCGTGCGGGCACTTAGAGGCTATCTACCAAGCCTTTTTCCACCCACATTTGCATACATTCATACCTCATCACATAACTACACATAGTATCAACATTACTCTTGAATTAAAGGCGTTTGATTAGAAAAGAATGAGGTCTTTATCCCATACACTAGGGAGAACTAATTCCTATATAATTACAAACAACTTAGGCCATCATCCATGGCTATACACAAAAAAACATAAGTTCTCTTAGGCCAACATAATTTTTCCACATCAACAATGACTTATTCAACCTTAGGTACTAGCCCTATACATGCCATAACTTAAAAAGACTTGATACATCATACCAAGTGTCTGCTCGATAGTGTGAAAACATCTCCGGTGGCCTCCAACCCGAGCTAGTTAATATAACCTATAAGAGATGAGAAAAGTAAAGGAGTAAGCAATAATGCTTAGTAAGCTCATCTGCATAATGCGTCAAATATTGATATACATAATTACAAAGTATCATGAAGAGTGTCTCTCATAAACTCATGGTTACTTACTCAACTATTCTTAGAACTTACTCATTCAGTCTCTTACCACATTTTTACCATGTCACAAGCCAACTGCTCATTTAATAAGCGTACATTCCTGCACTGATCACCACATGATCATATAAAACAACACATCAAACATTTTCACTAAGCCACTCATGCTACTAATATCTCGGTGGTTTCGCATTTAGCCCATCGGTTACTATTAATATGGTGATATTGCACATAGCTCACCGTTATTTTACATTCATGAATAAAATAATCCTCAAGTATATATCCATTTCAACTGTTCCTCCGAGAACATCCTCACATACTTCTATTCTTACTTAACTTTCTACGATGCTCGCTCGCATTCACACGATGCATTAATGAATCTATCTCATACGACTAAGGTGTATTGAATACACATAACCCACTAAGGGTTCATCGTATACCGAATTCATATCAATTCAATTCTAGCACACACACTTGTGCTTTTTTCATGGTACGATCGCGTACTTTCTTTCTTTCAACATATACGTTGAATCACTCAATTTATTAAATAACTCTCTCTCGAGTCTCATACACATAATGTCACATAGCATTCATACCCCAATAGGGTCTTACTTGTATTAACATGTCGTTGCCATGTCCCTGACATGGTCTTATACGAATTCTTACATCGAGGCCATATTCCAATATGGTCTTACACGAGGCCTTAACTATCATCATATCATTCCACATACATTTCCCATTACTCTAAGTTCAATTCCATTAACATCTCATCAAGAGACATTTCATACATTCATATAGTAATATACATTCCATACAACATTGGAATACTAAATGAGCTCATACAAAATTTCAACATTCGCATATGAACTTACCTCGATGTCGAAAGAGCCGAAAAGGACCTTTTTGCCCACATTTCTCTTTTCATCCGTTCTAGGTCCGAAACTCATTTTCTTTGATCTAGAACAATTAAATTTACTCATTTAATCACTCAATGATTGTATTACAACATAATCTCTACTTAGGCAAAAATGACCATTTTGCCCCTATACTTTGGCACAATTACAATTTTGCCCCTAGGCTCGTAAATAAATTTTTATCACATTTCCTTGTTAAACAAGCCTAGCTGAACATTTAATCCTCTTACAACTATTCTCAATTCCATCAATTTCATGCCTTAATGAACAAATTACAACTTTTGCATTTTAGTCCCATTTAGGTGTTTCATGACAACTCCTTTCACAAAAGTTGTTTCCCATCATCCTATCATTCATTTTCTTTCAAAAAAACTCGTCAAACAACATAAAATCTCTCATGGAAAGTCCTTAGACTTTCAACCATATTGCAAACTAGTCCCCTCTTTAGAAAGCTTAAGCTTTGGGGACTCCAAAAGTACAATTTTTATCAAGAAAGATCATCAAAATCACTTACTTGTGAGGAGGAATGTTTGCTGAAATTTTTGAGCTCCATAGCACTTATTTCTCTTGAATTTTCGGTAGAAGAAGGTGAAGGAATAGTGAAAAGATGATAACATCTTTATTCACCTTATTTTATTTATTTAAACACCTAACATCACCAAATTTTTTACCATCATTTAATGTCTTTGTCCCCCTTGACTTTCTATGGCCGGCCAACACATTTAACAAGGCCAAATTGTACATTTGGGACCTCCAATTAATATTCTATGACTATTTGGTACCTCTAGCAATTAAAATAGAACTTTCGCACTTTATGTGATTTAGTCCTTTTTCACAATTTAGCTAGAATTCGCTAAAATTAAGGCACCAAAATTTCCATGCATCCTTATAAACATGTTATATCACATAACATATCATGAAAATAATTTTCTCTAATCTCGAATTAGTGATTCCGAGGTCACTGTTCCGACTAGCCCCTAAATCGGGCTATTACAGTTTGATTCAATCCTTTTCAAATGAAACATAAATTTCAAGTACAACCACAGAATTTATTTACAGAGCGAATAAAAATTGAAAACAAAATGAACAAATCTTACCACCTTACTCAAAAACCAAGTATCGAAACAAGAGAAATTCTTCAAACGTACCAGATGATACTTGAGTTTTCCACAGAACAAATCAGAACGTATTCCCGATTTAAAAACTTGATTTTGATTATTTGAGTCAAAATGAATCAATGGTTTCGATGATTCAAACATATTAAACCAATATGAATAATGCATACTCAAGATCGAGCGATCAAAGCTCTTGACGTGCTTCAAAACAGATTTACAAAAACTCAAAGTTTTCGTATTGGACAATGATCTAATCTCGTAATAACCACAATCAAACAGGTTGGGATTAAGAGAAAAATCATCGTCATACTTACTCGAGTCTTGCATTTGTCGGCCATGCGTCTCTGCACCATCATACTTTGCATCGTATTGATTATTAGTAGACAAACTCATTTTACCATCACTTAAAACATCAAAAATGATCGAAGGATAGCAATCAACAACATTATCCATACAATCGCAAACATTATAGAAACTTGATGGAGACGGACTAGTTTTAAAACACGTACTTTCTTTACCTTCCTTACCTTCCGGCGTGGGTGGTTCTATCTCACTTTCAACTTTACCTTTGTCAATCAAACAAAATCGTTGCTCGTCGGGAAGGTATAGAAATTAAAGATTTTCATTGCTCGGCTTCTCAGATTCCTGAAAAGAAGAAACAAAAGAAGAACAAAGTTCTGATGCGTTAGTTAATTCAACACTCTCTTCTTCGCGCTTATCTTCTTCTCTCATTTCTTTTTCAACATCATTTTCACTTTCTTTTTCAATCTCATTTTTAATTTTTTTCTCATTCTCAATCTTCTTTTCAAATTTATTTTCTTCATTCTCTTTTTCTCTCATGATTTCTTTTTCCTCTCTTTTAATCTATTTTTCTTCACTCTCATTTTTATTTTATTTTCTCTCGAACTCTTTTTCGATTTCTTTTTCTTTATTTTCTTTTTCATTTGATGTTTCTTTTTCGTTTTGATTACAACAAGTGGATGGTTCAAAAGAATTGAAAATACTAGGATTTGTTTCTAAGATCGAAGCGATGTTCTCATAGATATCTTGATCAATTCCTCGTGAAAGATTCTTCGGACGGGACTTCTTTGAATCATAAGAAGTATAACTCATGCTTGCGTATTCATCTTCGTAACAGGCTTCACACTCATTAGTCACTTTGTTTCACCTTGAATTCCTCGTCGAATGATTTGAACCACTTCGAGAATGATCTTTCGTAGAGGAATATTTGGATGCATATGAACCATGTTCACTTCCTCGTTTGTAACTTTGAAAAGTTTCAAATTTGTAGTTTGATTCATACCGTCTCGAACTTCTTGAGGAATAAGAATCTCGATCACAGTCTCTTCTTGAATGTTCTTCGAAAGTGTGTCTTCGAGACGACCTTGACTCCGTCCTTCGATTTGAAGAAAGTTGTTCTTGTTGGTCGCGTTCCTCAATTCGATCCAACCGCTTGTGCAACTTGTCAAACTTGGGGTTCACGATGCTTCGCATTCCGTTCAACAAGTATTGATAGTCAGATTCGGAGAACACTTTTTGAGCCATGTTTATTGCTGAAAAGAAAAGACGTGATAACGAAAGAAAATAAATAAAAAATTTAAAATGCCTTACCACAAAAAAAAGCCTCACAAGTCACTCACAAAGAAAATTTGCTCACACTCGTGTTTTACTCGTATAAGGCTTTTTCTTTGATGTAACACTCGTGCCTTTTACCGCTCTTCCTCGCTTTCGTAAGTTCGTACTTCGTTTTGAAAGGACTTATTGCGGCTTGAGGGTCAGCTTCAAAGTGGTTAACAAAGGTTTGATGTTGGGTATCAGGGAGGCTTAAAAATAAAGAAAACAAAAGTATGTGTGGCGTTGGGATGGAAAGGATGAAAAGGGACCCAAATGATGGTAGGGGGTTTTGAAGATTGGGTAGAAGGAATGAGAACACAAAAGCTTGCAAAAACTTTCACCTCTTTTTTTTTTAACTCGTATCTTTCTTTCTTTTTTGACTTTTCGTAATTCTTTTTTTTTACTTCAATACACAATATGCTAATACAAGAAACGAAAAATTAAAACTTGAAATTTTTTTTTCTTTTTGTTCGAAATTTTTTTTATTTCTTCACGAACCTATTCCGGCTTCTCGATGGTCGTCGAAAATCCCCGTTTGGTAGCTCTGATACCAGATGATACGATCTGCCTCGGGGAGAGTTGAAACGTATGCGAGTTGCCCAATCGTCAACGAGGAGTAAATCAAGCCTTCGGTAATAATGAGAAAATATGGAAGAGTTGCGGAAGCTTTTAAGTGAAATGGTTTCAAGAAATGGATTAAACTAGGATTGGAGGTTTGAGAAATGAAGGGAACGGTTTAGATGTTAGGTTCGGTTTTATGTTGAAGGAAGATGGATAGAAGATAGGTGATATTTTGGTTAAGTGATAAGTGATATATGACGGAGATGGATAGAAGAACTTAAACAAAGAATCGATTCAACACTATGATAGTGTCACCCCGGGTTCTATAATTGTTTAAGCTGGAAGATGGAAGTCGACGATGGACCACGACCCGTTATCTAGGAAGGTAAGAACCGATGGTATAAATGAATGGAAGAACAAGTGATAGACGCCACAAGCACGGCTCGATAAGTCTATGAAACTTGTACGAAAGTGAAGAGGAGACAAGCTCACTCGATGAACAAAATTTCATATAATTTGATTAAAATTCAAAGATGAAAAGTCTATCTACAAATGAAAAAACAACAACTATTTATAATACCATCTCTTTCTAGCCGAATGGTTATTCAAATAACTTAATAACTAAGCTAAATTAGTCTAGAAACACTTAGAAATTTCTAGAATTTTGGAGAAGGTTTCCTTATAGTTTCCCATGCATTGAGGATGTCAAAGGCCACTTCTAGAAGGCTTAATTGAGCTGAAAAATCTGGAATAAACTCATTAAGTGGTTATGGGCAGATTCGGCTGAATGGGAGTCAAGTGGACAGCTTCTAAATGGAGCAATTAACTTGGTAGATGAATACTTGAAGGAGGTCAATGGACAAGTACAAATTCAGCCTCTTGGAACATTAATAGCCATGCTTCATGAAGAAGAAATTCGTCAAAGTCCATGTACAGCCCTTAGGAACTTCATTAGCCATGTTTCTAGAAGAGGAGATGAGTTTTGGGTCACTTGAAAATGCATGTAGCAGCCAGGTACGTCCCATACTTTAATTATGCTCTTTAATTGATGTCTTTTGATTAATAATGAGTAGCATTTAAGCCTTGTCCAACCAAACATGCATCTACCAATGGACATGGAAGCATTCGGCCACATACAATGCACTTAATGTGCATGAACCTTTCTTTAATGCATTGGTACATTCGGCTATACCTTGGGGAGCTTGAAGGGCTAGTGACTCTTGGCTGAAAAGGTGTCTTGAGGGGCCAAAAATGAGCAGCAACATACATGCTTCCAGTCGTCCATGCAACTCCATGGTTCATGGATACATTCGGCTAGGTACAATGCACCTAGGTGCATGTATCTTCTTTAATTCACTCCAAAGGTTCGGCTGAACCTACAAAGACCATGAATCCATATTAATTCAATCAAAATAACATTAAACACATGCTATGTACACTTCAAGGGACGTTTGGACAACTTAAAGACACCAATATGCTACATTGAAAATTTCAAATTTCTAAATGACTAGAAAAATTTTGCACTTTAATTCTTAAATTAAAACACACTTAAAAGGCTGTAATAAAATGACACAAATTAAATTATACTTAGGCAAATTAAATTTGACACTAAATAAAATATTTAGACACATTAATGGGCTGTAGAAAACTAAATAAAATAAATATTTATTTTATTTTAAAGCATTAAATTTATGTAATCAGCTCAATGAGCTGAAGTGAGCTCGAGTGAGCTCAAATTGAGCTCGAATGAGCTAATCCGACTCAATTTGGAAGTGCACCAAGTTGCGCACAAGCTCCACGGTACTTGGGCTCAATGACCCGATCTCATCAGTTCGCAAAATGTTGGAGGCCTTGGGCGTGGCCGTATCAAAGACCCTTGGCTTGTCGAATAATTGAAGTGGCTGGCATGAACTTATATAGATCGATCTCCCACAGGGAGACTGTGCTTAGATTCTTTCGTTTCTTTGTCATGGATGTGGTGTAGCTCAAGGGCTTTGTAGATGGAGGAATAGAGGAAAGAATGGAGGGGTTGGGAGGGGAGGGTGAATGTGAGTAGGGAAAAAGGGATGGGAAGTAGGTGAGAAAAGAGGGCAAGGGGTGTTTTAAATAGAATTTTCAAAGCTGGTACATCCCTACGCCCGTGTACCATGGGCGTGTTTTGTCACACGGCCGTATCGCACGGCCGTGTTGTGTTTCGTTTGTTTCTCCCACGCCTATTTCGTGGTCACCACGCCCATGTAGGATCAAACAGTGTCGACCACAGCCGCATCGCACAGCCGTGGCTAGTTAGTTGGAGCCCGTGTGTCTTCCCTCTGTGTCGGCCACGGCCATATCACACGGCCGTGGCGGGGTAGTTGGGTCCGTCACTCAAAGATACGATCCGTCCTGACTCGTACCATCTCTGTCATGTCAGTACGGAGATTCGGTGTATCCACATGGCCACGGCCACAATCGTGTGCAAGGCCGTGTGGTCTGAAAATCTGCGCTTTGGTTAGTTTAAAATTAAATGCTGAAAGGAAAAAATAAAAGTAAAAATAAAAAAATGTAAAAATTAATGGAGTTAGTACTCGGGTTGCCTCCCGAGAAGCGCTCGTTTAAAGTCTTAAGCTAGACTTACCTCTCGTTTACATCATCAGGGTGGTTTGAGGAGTTGAAAGTCCTTCCTCATGCTATCAGTTTTATTATCATGATAAAGTTTAAGTCGAGATGCGCTTATATTGAAAGTACCAAAAATAGGATTACTTACCTCGACTATTCCGTATAGGAAAACACTGATTACCCTAAAAGAGATTTCTTTGTTTATATTAGGGTTAGGAGGAGATATTTGAGGGTCTGTTTTATCTAACAATACCTGGTCTCCTATTTTGAAGTGATTTGTCGTTCCTACGAGCTCGTCTGGTGGTTCCCTCGGTTTCTCTTCGTGTATCCCTAGTGTTTCCTTGAAATGTGTCTTCCACTCGTCTAGTTCATCAACTTGATCCCTCCGATCCTCATGAGTTGTTTCTTTGTTGGCATTGGGTTTAGGATCGGGTTTAGTTGTGTTCTTTTGTGGTGCTTCCTGCAAAGAAGGGTTAATCGAATGGTTATCAATAGAATTTACTTTCTCACCTTGTTTGGTCGATGTTCTAACCGAATCGAGAGCCTGAAGAGTGACTGTCTCGTCACCTACACAGAGTATGAGTTCACCTGCGTCGACATCAATTTTAGTCCTGGCAGTCACTAAAAAGGGCCTTCCTAGAATTAGTGGGATACTATTGTCCTCATCCATGTCTAAAACAACAAAGTCTACTAGGAATACGAATTTATCAATCTTTACTAGCACATCTTCGATTATACCCCTAGGAATTCTAACAGTTTTATCAGCTAATTGAATGCTCATCCTAATTTGTTTGGGTTTCCCTAGACCTAGTTGTTTAAACATTTTATAAGGCATGACATTTATGCTTGCCCCTAAATCAGCTAACGCGTTATCAATAGATAAACTACCAATTAAGCATGGAATTATAAAGCTCCCTGGATCTTTTAATTTTTTTGGTAATTTATTTTGGAGGATTGCTGAGCACTTTGCATTGAGTTCCACATGCGATTCCTCGTCTAGCTTTCGCTTGTTTGTCAAAAGCTTTTTTAAGAATTTCCTTTAATCAGGCATCTGCGAAAGAGCTTCAAGTAATGGTAAGTTAATATGTAATTTCTTTAAAAGTTTAAGAAACTTACCGAACTATTCCTCTGTGTCGTCTTTCTTCATCGCCTTGAGGTATGGTATACGAGGTTGGTACTCTTTAATTACTGGTTTTTGCTTTTTACTTCCTTCCTCAACCTTACCTTCTTCTACCACATTTTCTTGCCTTAAATGAGGCTCATCTAACACTACATTATCATGAGTTGATATGGCTTGAATCTGCTCCCTTGGGTTAGTTTTAGTGTTGCTTGGCAATCTACCTTGTGGTCGTTCCATCAAGATCTTGGTAATTTGCCCAATTTGATCTTTGAGCTCTTGTGTCGATGCTTCTTGTTTTTCAAGTTTTGTTTCTATACTTTGGAAACGTGTTTCTGTTGCTGCTATATATTTTGTCAGCATCTCCTCAAGGTTCGGCCTCTTTTCCTGTGGGTACTGCTGCTGTTGGAAATTTTGAGGGTGTTGTTGTATTTGATTTCCTTGACCACCCCATGAAAAATTGGGGTGGTTCTTCCAACCGGGATTGTAAGTATTGCTATAAGGGTTATTTTGATATCTGAAATTATTACTTACATAGTTCAATTGTTCGCCTTCTATGCCATGTCCGTAGGGTGGGTACTCAGGATTCGCCACACCTCCACTTGTTTCGCACTGCATAACGGGTTGTACCTACAAGGAATTACACAAACCATCAAATTTTTTAGTTAACACATCTACCGATTTGATAGCATGGTTATTTGCGTCGAGGTTGAAAACATGGCACTTTTCGTGGGCTTTGTCCTCGTGACTTGCCAATCGATAGTTATTTAGGACATCTCCTCTATAAATTCGTAAGTCGCTTTGTGTGTTTTGTTATTCGAGTTCTACCCGATTCTTTGAATCGATCAAGCGCCTAGTTGAGGGTTCACACCATTGTAAAAGTTTGGACCAGAGCCACAAGGGTAATCCATGGTGTGGGCACCTTCTCAATAGATCTTTGTATCTCTCCCATGCATCGTAAAGTGTTTCTAAATCCATCCGCACAAAAGAAGAGATATCATTCCTTAATTTGGCCGTTTTGGCGGTGGAAAATATTTTAATAAAAAATTTTGGTCATTTGTTCCCATGTAGTAATTGATCCTCGGGAAGAGAATGCAACCTTTGTTTAGCTTTATTCCTCAAAGAAAAGGGAAATAATCAAGTCGGATGGCATCATCAGAAACGCCATTAATTTTAAAAGTGTCGCAGAATTCCAGAAAATTCGCTAAGTGTGTGTTAGGATCCTCATCCTACAAACCATCAAACTGAACAAACTGTTGTATCATCTTTATAGTGTTAGGTTTCAATTCGAAATTATTTGCAGCAATAGTAGGTCTAACTATACTAGATTTAGTACCAACTAAACTAGGCTTAGCATAATCATACATAGTTCGAGGAGCCTGATTTTCGGCCATCTCTGGAGGTAGCAGATTATTTTCAGCCATCTCCTCGGTGGTATTGATGATGTTTTCTTGCTCTTCGTCTGTGTATTGTAGACTTCGCCTAATTTCTCTCTGGTTTCTGCGAGCGGTTGCTTCGATCTCACTATCGTAAATTAAAGGTCCTGTCGGGTTCCTTCTAGTCATAAACTAGAGGTACCTGCAAGGAGCAAAGACTAAAATTTAGAAAGATAAAAATAGAAAACAAAAAAAGAGTATAATTGCAGAAAATAAAAATGGCTAAAGTAATAAAAATTGAGTGTTCTTAATATTTGGTTCACACACAACGGCGCCAAAAACTTGATCGGTGTGTCACAATCTTAAAATTTATAATGAGAATGATCGACCCTAAAAACTAACTATGACAACGATTGAGGCAAGTGTACCTATCGAACAGTAGTATAGCTTAGTGGCAAGACCAGATTGTCGAACCCAAAGGAACCTAAAGTACTAATACTAACTTTCTTTTTTATTATTTAGCCTTAAAATTGAAGTGAATCGGTTTAATCTAGAAAATTAACTAACTACTAAGCTAAAGACGATGAGACAAAAAGAATGAAATTAGGAAAATACTTGTAGGAAAAACCAATTGATTAAAACAATACCCAAGGAAGAATCCACCTAGACTTCACTTGTTATCTAACTCTGAACTAGACGATTTATTCATTTGACTTGATCCGTAAGATCCTCTAATGTATATTAAACCCTCTCTCGAAGCGAATAACGTCTAACCCTAGGTTGATTAATTGAAATCTCTTTCTAATTAAAACCCCTAGAATTGCATTAACTCGATCTATGGAATCCCATATTAGGTTTCACCCTAATCCGGCAAAATCTTGTCATCCTATCTCTAGGCGTGCGATCAACTCTGCTTAATTATGCTAGATCTACTCTTAATTAGGGACTTTTTCTCCTCCACCTAAGCACATCAAACTTGAATTAATATCCGTGAAATATCAACACAAGAATTAAGAACACATAATTAAGAACAAGTCAAATATTTATCATATTGTTTAGCAAACGATAACAAGATTCATCTTAGGTTTCATCCCCCTCGGGTATTTGAGGGTTTAGTTCATAATGATAATAAAATACATCTCAAAAGAAAAGATAAAACAAAACATAAGAAAAACTCTAAAACCCCCTGAAGGAATTGAAGAGAGATCCTCCGTCTTGAGTATAACTCTGGCTTCTTGAGATGAATCAACTGGCTTTCTTCAAGTGATTTCCACAATTCTGATCTTTCTGGCTCGACTCCTTGACCTAGCTGAACGCCCCCTGAAAGTTGGCCTCTATGGTGTTTATATAGGCTTTTGGAATGTGTTTCTTTAGCCCTAGGTATCCAAACCTGAGTGAAATTCCTCTTCTCCACGGCAGGGACACGCCCTTGGCACACGCCCGTGTGAATCGTGGCCAGGCCGTGTTCAGGTCTGATTAGGGAGGCACGGCCGTGTTGATTGGGCCCAGGCCGTGTCAATTTCATGATTTGGCCCATTTGGTCCGTTTTAAGCCCGTCTCTCATTCTTTTCATCCTCCGGTGCTTTCCTAAGTATAAAACATGAAAACAAAGGATTAAAAGCACCAAATTACACAATTCAAGGCTTAAATCACCCAAAAGCATGCTAAATGTGGGTTTAAAATATGTTACTATTACGGTTTATCAGCGATACCAACGTGTTTAGTATTAATGGTGGGCTATGTGCAATACCACATTATTAATTATTGCATGGTGGGCTGTGTGCGAAACCACCGAGTATTTATTATTATTCCGGGGTGATACCGAGAAACTTGACTAAGTGAAATTTGCATGTGGCTTTGTGGTGATAAATGCAGGGTATAAATGCAAGTAAAGATGAACCATGTTTTATGATATGAGTTTGTGACAGGTGAAAGTTTAGAATGAGTAAGCATTATGAATGATTGAATGGGTATTCATAAGCTTAAGTGAAAATCTCATTATATTACCTTGTGGTTGAGTATAATAAATAAATGTCAATAGTTGCTTATCATTTGCATATGAACTTACTAAGCGTTATTGCTTACTCCTCTTCATTTCCTATCTCTTATAGGTTAACTTAACTAGCTCAGGTTGGAAACCGTCGGAGATGCTTTCACACTATCGAGCAGTCCCTTGGGTATAAGGTTTCAAGTCTTCTTGAGATATGGCATGTATAGGGATCTTATTTTGGTCTAATTAAGTCATAGTTACAGTAGCCAAATGTGTTGGCCTAAAAGAGTTATGGGTTGGTTGTGTATAGCCATGGATGATGGCTCATGTCGATTGAAATGGTGCTAGTAATAGTTCTCCCTCGTATATGGGAAGATAGTTTGATTTTCATGATTCAAATGTGATAATTCAAGAGTTATAATTGATGATTTGAGAATGTTATGTAATGATGTGTGAATGTGTGCAAGTGAGGGTGGCTAAATGGCTTGGAAAATAGCCTTGAATTGGTCCACACGGGTAGACACACGGGCGTGTGTCTAGACTGTGTGTGACACACGGCCTGTCCCATGGGTGTGTGACTTGGTCGTGTGTCCCCTGCATGTTAGTGTTGCAAGTCAGTGTCGACCATGGGCTAGTCGCACGGGTTGTGTGCCTAGGCCGTGTAGCCATAATTGGTTGTTGACGTCACAAACAGAATACCCAGGTTTTTATACACGGGTGAGGACACGGGCGTGTCTAGGCCATGTGGAGCACACGGGCCAAGAACACGGGCTTGTGCCCGACCGTGTGAAAACCCCTGTAGGTTCGAAATGAAAATAAATCTCACACGGGTTAGGGACATAGGCGTGTGTGACCACACGGCTTTCCCACACGGGCGTGTCCCATTTCACACGGGTGTGTGGCCCCTGTTTAGACAAAAAAATTTAAATGCACAAAAATCCCCGGTTAGGTTCCGAGACCCTCCGTATGCTTGATCAAGGCCTCGTAGGCCCTTAATGAGAAATGTTAAGTTGGGATGAAGTTTTATAGCTTAAAGTTGTATGTCCATGTGAGTTAAGTACGGAAACGCCTGCGTGCAGGTTGCTCCCAGAGAATACGGGTAAGGGGTGTTACATTTAGTGGTATCAGAGCTATGGTTTAGTCGATTCTCGGACTAACCTAGCATGTGAGAGTTTAGCTATACATGCCATATTACTACTCATGCTAGTGTGATATCTCCCGGGTCTAACGAGATCGTTTTGTTAAGACAAAGATGATTCCCAACCAAGCCATTTTCGATAATGGTGAAAATGATAATGATATAATTGAAATGTGCTTAAGATGTGATGAAATTCAGGAAGGTATGAATAGAAGTTCATGACATGTGTGTGATAAGGTATGCAATGAGATAATCCTAGGGTGAAGAATGAAATGAAAGTTATATGGTGATAAGCTTATCCATGTTGGTTCGATGTGCATACGGTGTTATATACTCAACCTATTTGGTTAAGTGAATATAGTGAGCAAACTTACCCAGTGAACGGGATATGTGTGTATGCACAACTATTTGAATGATGAATAATCAGTATGTCCACATAGTTGAATCTCATGTACGACTGTTAAAGTAGATGATATATAATGTTTTGTTTTATGACTCTGTTATGAAGCAACAAATATTATGATAGTGTGGGAGTTAAATTGGGAAGTTAAATTAAGTAGAACGCAGGAGATGAGTACGGTCGTTCAATGATAAATTGATGAATAAGACCATGGTTTGACCATGGCAGTACATGTTATCCCATATAAGACCATGTATGGGACATGGCATTGGCAGCGATACGTGATTTCGTGTAAGACCATATCTGGCATATGGCATCGGCATCGAATAGAGATTCCGTGTAAGGCCACGTCTGGGACCTGGCTTCGGTATGAAATTGTGTAAGACCATATCTGGGATATGGCGTCGACATCGATATAAGATCACGTGCAAGACAATATCTAAGATATGGCATCGGCATCGGCATGTGTTTCCATGTAAGACCGTATCTTGGATATGGCATTGGTAACGATATGAGATTTCGTGTAAGACCATAGCGAGGCTATGGCATCGTGACGACATGTAAGATTATAATTGGGCTATGATATTGTGATACGAATAAGACCATAGTTGGACTATGGCGATCAAGTAAACGACGTACTCAAACCCGTAAGACGTCCTCCAATTTGATAAGTGATGGTAAGAGAAATCAAAGCTAAATGTTGAGTGCTTGAATAGATATTACTATGGAGCCTGCGTTAGTAAAATCACTGTCTCAGACTTATGGGTGATAGAAACAATTGTAACATGAGTAAGCGTGAAAACTCGCTTGAAGCGAGTTGTGTAATTACAATGATATTTCATTAATGATGAATGTTAAGTCATATGTGTGTAGTCATGAGAGTCAAGTTAGAGGCTTTACGACATCACCCCCTTACCACTGTTGATTTATAATGAGATTTTCTTTTACGAGAGTCAAGTTGAATGAGTTCATCAGTATGAAATAAAAGAGTTCAGTGGCGAAACAATTAGTAATGTATATAGTGATAAAGGTAGTTAGAAGGTGAGAACAGTTTTGGGAAGAATATCTGAATGTTTTAAAGATTGTACTGGTTATGCAATGTTAAGAGTAAAGAGAAAGTTAGCCTCGGCTATTTGACTCAATTGAGTAGGAAGCCTAAGGTGTACTTACCGAGATTCTTTCCAAATTGATGTTCATTAGTGAAAGGAATAATAAAGGAGTTTATGATGACGGAAATGGTTAGAGACACAATATTCAAACTGTGAAAGTGTTTGATTATGACAACCATAGTTGAATGAATTATAATGACCCCTTTGAGTATTCTGTATAGATATCCATTTTTCTTCAAGGGTTATGTGGTTGTTCTTTTTATGAAATTATGATTGTGCGAGAATGTTAGCAGATTGTAAAATTAGATGATATTATTGTCGATTCAGTTGGTTCATAATCGACACTTCTTTACCTCTTCGTAACTCAATTTTAGTATCTTGAAGTGAAGTCAGTGATAAAAATTTTATGTGAGACTATTCTTATGTTTCTGCTGATCATGGTTATCTGTAAAGTGTGTTCTTCAGGTTGTGATAGTTATATCTACCATGATTACGCTTTTAGTTTGATCATAGAAAGGTGATAATTATAGTATATGAATATGTAACACCCCTAACCCGAAATCGTCGCTGGAATAGGGTTAAGAGGCATTACTGGACAATAGAACCATTTCGCAACTCATTTACGACACAAAGTCAATCATCATCATAATACATCAAACATAAACAATTAGTCCCTTTTTAAGGCGTATAAGACCTTAAACACATGCTAGGGAGGGGTCGGGACTAAACCGAAACATATACAGAAACTACTCGAAATTTAAAACTATTCTAGGTTTCAGGGGATACACGCCCGTGTGGGCAAACCGTGTGCCTCCCACGGCAGCTGGACACCCCCAAGTGTCCTCCCCGTGGTTGAATTTGACCTCACGTCCACGGCCACCAAGCACGCCTGTGTGCCTTGGCCGTGGTCAAATCTGACTTCCCATCCACGGCCACTAAGCACGCCCATATGCCTTGGCCATGGTCGAATCTGACTTTACACCCATGGCCACTCAGCACGTCCATGTGCTAAGGCCGTGTACTCTTAGGCCATATTCTGACTTTCTCACACGGCGACTAAGCACGCCTGTGTCTTGGCCGTGTGCTATTAGGCTAGCTACTGACTTAGCCCCATGGTCACTAGGCACGCCCGTGTGCCACAACCGTGTGGCTCAATTAGGCCATTTGCAAGGCCAAAATGCCACCCACATGGGTCAATCCTACAAGCATATTTGAGCATCTTTAAACACACAATTTGGCAACCAATTTCATGTCCAACAATCATCATATCATCACATAGAATCTCATTTCTAAGCATGCCATTTTATACAACCAAATTACATGTAAATCTAGGTATAGATCATCCATAACCTCTCTAAATCACTAAGGCATTAATTCATCATTGAATTCACCATTCATATGCTAATTCATTACCATCATGCCATATCAAAATATGCACCAAATACCATATTCACTCATGCACATTACCAACACTTAGCTAGCCACATCACATGGCTATTTACACATCTCAAATATGATTCAAAACAACTAGCCTATACATGCCATATTTCAACTATGTGCATCTTTCCAAAAGTACCAAAATAGAATGTCGATAGTGTGATTGAGATGTTGACGATTCCGGATCTCGAGCAAGCTTTGCGACATCGCAAGCGAGAGAAACAAATCACACAAGAAGCTTTCAGAGCTTAGTAAGTTCGTAACATGATACATTATAATAAAACAAATCATCACATAGATTATTTAACATATGCATATATATATCATGCCATCCAAAACTAAAATGCTCATTTAACATTTCATAATCTCATTCATAGATTCATCAACCACATAGGTTCCGAGCGTACCTTAGTCAACATCTTGTAGTTAATTACATTTGCTACTCAATACTCACTTTTCCCTTTTGATCAACTTCCGTCTCTTCTTTGATTCAATCGCACACTTAGTGCCCCTATATTTAGCCAAAGCTTAATTATCATCGAACACATAGTGCATTTATATCAAACCGCTCTTCAATCGGTATCACACACACAGTGCCAACCACAAAGTTGAAGCTTATTATTATTTCACACACACAGTGTTAATCATCTCGATCACGTTTTCGAATACGCACACTTAGTGCCACATAACTCAAACTCAACTCTCACATAGCATCCACATTTCAATATCATTATAACATTCATTTCATAACATTTAACATAACTAAATGTTCGTATTGTGTCCGAACTTACCTCGGACGTTGAACTATCGAAACGGTCGGTCAATCGAGCACTTTATCTTTGCCTCGATCTCGATCCGAACCTCTCCTCTCTTGGTCTATAAACATTCAAATTCAATCCATTCAATTACCAAATCATTCATTTTAGTCCAAACACACATATTTAGGGCATTTTACATAATGGCACTCACATTTTCACATTTCAACACTTTAGTCCCTAATTCACAAAATCATCAAATTCACATAATTTCTTTCCACACAAGCCTAGCCGAATTTTCCTTGTGTTCATACAAGCCCACATATTTCATTTATGTCACATTTTAATCCTTCAATTTCACATTTTCTCAATTAAGCCTAAAATGCTCAATTTCACTAAAAATCCCAATACAAACTATGTTAACCCAACACCAAGTTTTCATATTTTACTATCAACTAGCACATAGCTCAAGCATTCATCAATGGCTCATCACAAAAACATCATCATTTCACAAATTTACAATATGGGTTAACTAAAACACGAAGCAACGATTACGAAAACGTAGAAATTAACAAAAACCGAAACCAAATCATACCTTAATTTGCTTGTGCAAGTGCCGAATATTTAACAAGCTTTCTCTTTTCTTTTCTTTTTAATTTCGATGGAACCAAGATGAACATTCCACTATCTATTTTCTTTTTTTTATTATAACCTTATAATATAATATATAAATTTTAACTTATAATTTTAACATATAAAAACATATATGTTATCATTTAATGCCGTCCACTATACTCAATTATGGCCAAATTGCATCATAAGTCCTCCTTATTATAAAGACAACAACAATTAAGCACTTAACAATCAGCACACAGCATTTACACTTTATACAATTAAGTCCTTTCTCACAATTTGACACACAGTCGATAAAATTATCACACAGAATTTTCACACAGACTATATCACACATAATCAACAACAAAAGAAATATTAAAATATATTTACGACCTCGGATTTGTGGTCTCGAAACCACTGTTTCGACTATGGTCTAAACCGGGCTGTTACAACTCTCCCCCCTTAGGGATTTTCGTCCCCGAAAATCTTACCAGTAAATAATTGTGGATGTTGCTTTCTCATAACGTTCTCAGGCTCCCACGTAGCCTCTTCAATTCCGTGTTTGTGCCATAATACTTTTACTAAAGAAATTTTCTTATTTCTCAACTCTTTGGTCTCCCGTGCCAAAATTCGGATCGGTTCATCACTATACGACAAGTCTGACTGAATCTCAATTTCAGTAGGAGTAATCACATGAGACGGGTCTGATCTGTACCGTCAAAGCATTGACACATGAAACACGTTATGAATCTTTTCTAACTCAGATGGCAATCTCAATCTATAAGCAACTGGTCCAACTCGTTCAATAATCTCATACGGTCCGGTGAACCTCGGATTCAGCTTGCCCTTTCGGCCAAATCTAAGTATTTTCTTCCACGGAGACACTTTCAGAAACACTTTATCACCAATTTCGAAATCAATATCTTTTCTTTTCAAATCTGCATAAGACTTCCGACGATCCGAGGCTACTTTCAAATTGTCACGAATTACTTTAACTTTCATTCGATCTCTTTTATCAGATCAACCAGTGAATCTTATTCTCACTCATTTCGATCCAATACAATGGAGTTCGACACTTTCAACCATAAAGAGCCTCATATGGTGCCATTTTAATGCTAGATTGAAAATTGTTGTTATACGCAAACTCAATTAAAGATAAATGCTTTCCCCTCGTACTTTCAAATTCAAGTATGCAACATCTCAGCATGTCTTCAAGAATCTGAATGATTCGTTCCGATTGACCATCTGTTTACGGATGAAGAGCAGTACTAAAATGCAATTTCGTGCCTAAAGCATCCTACAATTTCTTCCAAAATCGCGAGGTAAATCTCGGATCTTTGTCAGACACTATAGATAATGGTACTCCGTGCAATCTCACAATCTCATCGATATACAGTTCAGCTAACTTATATAAAGAATAATCGGTTCTCACCGGAATGAAATGAGCTGATTTCGTCAATCTGTCCACTATCACCCAAATTGCATCTTTCTTACTCGGAGATAAGGGCAAACCCGACACGAAGTCCGTCGTGATTCTCTCCCATTTCCACTTAGGAATCATAATCGGTTGTAACAAACCAGACGGAACTTGATGTTCAACTTTGACTTGCTGACAAACTAAACATTTTGACACAAAGTCAGAAATGTCTCTTTTCATGCCAAGCCACCAATAGAACTGTTTCAAATCATTATACATCTTTGTACTCCCCGGATCCACAGTTAAATAACTATTGTGAGCTTCATTCAAAATCATCGAAATAAACTTTGAATTTCTCAGAACACAAATCCGATCTCTAAATCTCAAATAATCATCATTACCTACTCGAAATTCTGATTTAGCATTTGATTCACACAGAATTCGTTTAGCCATTATTTCAGCATCCCTTTTCTGGGCATCACAAATCTGTTGTACGAACATCGGCTTAACTTTCAACTCAGCTATAACTGCACTATCATCACACAGATCTATTTGAGTACTCATAGCTCGCAAAGCATATAACGATTTCTGACTCAAGGCATCAGCTAACATTAGCTTTACCCGGGTGATAATCTATCACAAGTTCATAGTCTTTCAACAATTCTAACCATATTCTCTGTCGCAAATTCAAATCTTTCTGAGTCATCAAATACTTTAAGCTCTTATGATCAGTATAGATGTGACATTTTTCCCCAAACAGATAGTGACGCCAAATCTTCAATGCAAACACAATTATAACCAATTCAAGGTCATGCATCGAATAATTCTTTTCGTGCGGTTTTAACTGTCTCGAGGCGTAAGCAATGACTTTCCCCTCTTGCATCAGCATACAGCCCAAACCATTCAATGATGCATCACTGTAAACTATAAACTCTTTGCCTGATTCGGGTTGAATCAAAATTGGTGCTTCCGTCAACAACACTTTCAACTGCTCAAAACTCTGCTGACACTTTTCTGACCACTCAAATCTAACATCTTTCTGTAACAACTTCGTCAATGGAGTTGCAATCATAGAGAAACCTTTAACAAACTGCCTATAATATCCCGCTAGTCCCAGAAAACTACGAACTTCAGACACATTTCTCGGAGGCTTCCACTCTAAAATAGCAGAGATTTTACTAGGATCAACTCGTATCCCGGCAGCTGACACAATATGCCCCAGAAAACCAACTTCACACAACCAAAATTCACATTTACTAAACTTAGCATACAACTGTTTCTCACGCAGAGTTTGTAGCACAGTTCTCAAATGCTCAGCATGCTGCGTCTCATCACACGAATAGATCAAAATATCATCAATGAACACCACTACAAAGCGATCCAAATACGGTCTGAATATCCGATTCATTAGATCCATAAACACTGCAGGAGCATTTGTTAGTCCGAAAGGCATCACTAAGAATTCATAATATCCATACCTCGTTTTGAAAGCGGTCTTCGGTACATCAGATTCTTTAACTCTTAACTGATAGTAACTAGAGCTCAAGTCTGTCTTTGAAAACACTGTAGCTCCCTTCAACTGATCAAACAAATCATCAATACAAGGTAATGAATATTTATTCTTTATCGTCACTTTGTTCAATTGTCGATAATCAATACACATTCTCATAGTTCCATCTTTCTTTTTCACAAATAACACAGGAGCTCCCCAAGGTGAGAAACTCAGTCGTGCAAATCCTCTATCAGTTAATTCTTGCAACTGCGACTTTAACTCTTTCAATTCTGTTGGTGCCATTCTATACGGAGCCATAGAAATGGGAGTGGTCCCCGGCTCTAATTCAATACCTTCGACTTCTCGAATTGGAGGTAATCTCGGTAACTCTTCAGGAAACACATCTGGAAACTCACATACCACAGGCACAAATTCAACTTTCTTTTCCGACGCTTTTGTATCAATCACGTACGCCAAATAAGCTTCACAACCCTTTTTCACATATTTCATAGCTTTCATCGTAGATACAACAGCTGGTAATCCTTTCATATCATTGGATTCTATTCGAACTAGCTCTCTATTTTGACTTTTCAACTCAATACTCTTTCTTTTACAATTCACGATGGCATTATGCAGAGTAAGCCAATCCATACCCAGAATTATGTCAAACTCGTCGAATGGTAGTAACAACAAATTAACCGAAAAACAAGCATCCCGAAACATCAATAGATAATTCTTGCACACCTTATCCACCAAAACACACTTACCTAAGGGGTTTGACACTCTAACCACAAATTCAGTAGACTCAACAGGTAGATTCTTATTCAATACTAAGTTCATACATACATAGGAATGAGTTGATCCTGGATCTATCAATGCAATGACATCAGTATCAAATAAAGTGAAAGTACCGGTGATGACGTCTGGAGATGATGCTTCCTCTCGCGCACGTATAGTATAGGCTCGGGCAAGTGCTCTCGCTTCTGACCTCACGGTGTGTGTCGTAGTCCCCTTTGGCTTCCACTCACATTTACGGTGTTTCGGGTGGTCTACCTCTAGCCGTCACATTACTCGATCTTTCATTCTGAACATTTTCCTCTTCGACCATCTTCGGGCAATCTCGAATAAAATGATCTCTGGATCCACATTTATAACAAACTCTATTGTTATACTTGCCCCAGCATTCTCCCACATGTCGCCTTCCACACCGCTCACACTCAGGTTTATTGCTTTTGGCACTATCGATACTTGATTCCATTGGAGCTTGAATTCTCGAGCCAACACTTAGTCTTGCGCGATCTCTACTCGGATGCCCTAACGAAGCATTTGATCGGTTGCTTGCATCTCTGAATCTCTTCGTTGAAGGTTGAGAGAACTTATTCATCGATCTCTTCCTTTCATCACGAGCCTCAGAATCGGCTATCTTCTTTTCTTTACTGAGCTCCTTAGCTTTGCATGCTCTTTCGACTAACACAACAAATTCATTTATATCAAGTATCCCAACTAACAATTTAATGTCTTCATTCAATCCCTCTATGAAACGTTTGCACATAGTAGCTTCCGGTGAGAAACACATCCTCGCGTATTGACTCGGTCCTTACGAATTCGTTCGACTCGAGAATGAGATAAACCCCTGTTTCAATTCTAGAAACTCTTTACGTTTCTGATCAATGAAGCGTTGACTGATATACTTCTTTCTGAACTCAACTTGAAAGAAGTCCCAGGTGATTCTTTCTCTCAAAACCACAGATATCAATGTTTTCCACAAGTTATAAGCCGTTTCTCTCAATAAGGAAACTGCACACTTAATACACTCATCAAGGTTCAATGACATCTCATCGAATACTCTGATTGTATTCTCAAGCCAAAACTCAGCTCGCTCAGTATCGTCATCAAATGTAGCCCTAAACTCCTCGGCCCAATATTTTTGAATCTTGTCTACAGGTGGTTTATTCAATCTGATCGGATCAGCAACTTGTGGCACAACAGGTACTTGTGGGGGTGGAGGTTGTGGAGCAGCCGAGTTCATTCGAACGAACTTCATAAACCACTCACTCATCATTCGGAAGAAGGCTTGCTTAGCCTCTCCTCCCTCACCACTTTCATTCAGCCTAGATGTGGCCGGCGCTGTCCCTTGAGCGGGAGCAGGTGCATTACTTTCTACATCGTCAGCAACTGCTTGATCGGGATCCATTACTATATGAAAACACATTTTCAACTGTCAGAATTCATCACACTATTGCAATTTCATATATGGCATGTATAGCTAGACTCACACTCGCTATGTTAGTCTGAGAATCAGCTAAACCGTAGCTCTGATACCAATAAAATGTAACACCCCTAACCCGAAATCGTTGCTGGAATAGGGTTAAGAGGCATTACCAGACAATAGAACCATTTCGTAACTCATTTATGACACAAAGTCAATCATCATCATAATACATCAAACATAAACAATTAGTCCCTATTTAAGGCGTATAAGACCTTAAACACATGCTAGGGAGGGGTCGGGACTAAACTGAAACACATACAGAAACTACTCAAAATTTAAAACTTTTCTAGGTTTCAGGGGATACACGCCCGTGTGGGCAAACCGTGTGCCTCTCACGGCAGCTGGACACCCCCGTGTGTCCTCCCCGTGGTCAAATCTGACCTCACATCCACGGCCACCAAGCACGCTCGTGTGCCTTGGCCGTGGTCGAATCTGACTTCCCATCCACGGCCACCAAGCATGCCCATGTCCCTTGGCCGTGGTCGAATCTGACTTTACACCCACGGCCACTCAGCACGTCCGTGTGCTAAGGTCGTGTACTCTTAGGCCATATTTTGACATTCTCACACGGCGACTAGGCACGCCTGTGTCTTGGCCGTGTGCTATTAGGCTAGCTACTGACTTAGCCCCACGGTCACTAGGCACGCCCGTGTGCCACAACCGTGTGGCTCAATTAGGCCATTTGCAAGGCCAAAATGCCACCCACATGGGTCAATCCTACAAGCACATTTGAGCATCTTTAAACACACAATTTGGCAACCAATTTCATGTCCAACATAACCAAATTACATGTAAATCTAGGTATAAATCATCCATAACCTCTCTAAATAAATAAGGCATTAATTCATCATTGAATTCACCATTCATATGCTAATTCATTACCATCATGCCATATCAAAATATGCACCAAATACCATATTCACTCATGCACATTACCAACACTTAGCTAGCCACATCACATGGTTATTTACACATCTCAAATATGATTCAAAACAACTAGCCTATACATGCCATATTTCAACTATGTACATCTTTCCAAAAGTACCAAAATAGAATGCCGATAGTGTGATTGAGATGCTGACGATTCCCGGATCTGAGCAAGCTTTACTGACACTGCAAAGTAGAGAAACAAATCACACAGTAAGCTTTCAGAGCTTAGTAAGTTCGTAACATGATACATTATAATAAAACAAATCATCATATAGATTATTTCACATATGCATATATATATCATGCAATCCAAAACTAAAATGCTCATTTAACATTTCATAATCTCATTCATAGATTCATCAACCACATAGGTTCCAAGCGCACCTTAGTCAACACCTAGTAGTCAATTACATTTGCTACTCAATACTCACTTTTCCCTTTCGATCAACTTCCGTCTCTTCTTTGATTCAATCGCACACTTAGTGCCCCGATATTTAGCCAAAGCTTAATTATCATCGAACACATAGTGCATTTATATCAAACCGCTCTTCAATCGGTATCGTACACACAGTGCCAACCACAAAGTCGAAGCTTATTATTATTTCACACACACAGTGTTGATCATCTCGATCACGTTTTCAAATACGTACACTTAGTGCCACATAACTCAAACTCAACTCTCACATAGCATCCACATTTCAATATCATTATATCATTCATTTCATAACATTTAACATAACTAAATGTTTGTATTGTGTCCGAACTTAACTATCGAAACGGTCGGTCAATCGAGCACTTTATCTTTGCCTCGATCTCGATCCGAACCTCTCCTCTCTTGGTCTATAAATATTCAAATTCAATCCATTCAATTACCAAATCATTCATTTTAGTCCAAACATACATATTTAGGGCATGGCCCTCACATTTTCACATTTCGACACTTTAGTCCCTAATTCACAAAATCATCAAATTCACATAATTTATTTCCACACAAGCCTAGCCAAATTTTCCTTGTGTTCATACAAGCCCACATATTTCATTTATGTCACATTTTAATCCTTCAATTTCACATTTTCTCAATTAAGCCTAAAATGCTCAATTTCACTAAAAATCCCAATACAAACTATGTTAACCCAACACCAAGTTTTCATATTTTACTATCAACTAGCACATAGCTCAAGCATTCATCAATGGCTCATCACAAAAACATCATCATTTCACAAAATTACAACATGGGTTAACTAGAACACGAAGCAACGACATTTAAAACGTAGAAATTAACAAAACCGAAACCAAATCATACCTTAATTTGCTTGTGCAAGTGCCGAATATTTAACAAGCTTTCTCTTTTCTTTTCTTTCTAATTTCGGTGGAACCAAGATGAACATTCCACTATCTATTTTCTTTTATTTTTATTATAACCTTATAATATAATATATAAATTTTAACTTATAATTTTAACATATAAAAACATATATGTTATCATTTAATGCCGTCCACTATACTCAATTATGGCCAAATTGCATCATAAGTCCTCCTTATTATAAACACAACAACAATTAAGCACTTAACAATAGCACACAGCATTTACACTTTATACGATTAAGTCCTTTCTCACAATTTGACACACAGTCGATAAATTTATCACACAGAATTTTCACACAGACTATATCACACATAATCAACACCAAAAGAAATATTAAAATATATTTACAACCTTGAATTTGTGGTCTCAAAACCACTGTTCTGACTAGGGTCTAAACTGGGCTGTTACAGAATATCTCTTATTTTCGTAAAAGATGTTAATATCGACAAAAGTATAAGAAGTGAAATCACAAGTTTCAATTTGTGCGATGGATTTTCTGTGTTTCGAATAAAGTTAATGCATTCAATTGAGATGTCCCTGTTACCTTGAACTAAGGCGATAGTAAAGGTTTTCGATTTGCATAACAAGAGAAATTCTAAGGATTGTGTGTTTGAACAACATTCTCTGTATGGAGAAAAGAGTAGATTGACTTATTGAGATATGATTCGAGCTATGTGTATACTTACGCACGCTTCAACAAAGAGAATAAATTCTATGTATTCACTACTAGGGAGATGGATAGTCTGAATGAGGAAACTAGATTCTAGGGGGCATAATACAGAGATATGCTTATTAAAATATTCTAACCGGGATGGCAAAGTTGAAAGCTATTGAAAGGTGTTTTAATACCAGAGTGTAAAGAGGTAGTTTACATCTTTGGATGGTTAGAGTTACGTCGAAAAGAATTGTTAGATTGGTGTTCCAGAGACGATCACTTTTGTGTCTGTGTTGTGAAATTGATGATATAGTATGATCCATGGAAAAACGTCATGTGCTTTTTGAATCCTAATGAGCTAGGGTATCTAATGTTGCGGAAAAATTTAAATGTAAGATATTAACGATGGTTTGAGCTATTACAAGAGTATGTATAGTTATTGAAATACTTCTCGGATAGTGGATACAGTACAGATATCTGGATGGAAAAATCCCCGTTTCATCAATGCGAGTTAGTTACTCGATTGACCTTAGTTGATAATATCCTAGTTTTAGTGATGTTAATGGCTAAAGCGAGTTTTCCTTTTGAAACAAAGGAGTTCGTATGAGATAGTGAATGGCATTTTAAGTAAGTTCGAGAATGAGTTTGTTTTAGATGTTAAAATTCAGTGTCGAGATAAGATTTCCATTATTATTGTTACCTTGAGATAGAATTTGCATGTTGATGAATCCAGAACTTATGCAGAAGTTTTGGTATGAGGCTCAGTAGTAGCATGTCTGCTCATTCAAGAAAAAGAGAAGGTGTAGTTATATGCATAAATGTTTTGAAAATTGAGTACACGTCACGATATGATTGAGTTTATGTTCAGAAGTAGTTGACCGGTTAAAGCTAAATTTTCAGAGTGTTCAAAGTTAGGACTATTACAGTCGGTGAAGATCCTAGGGAGAAAGTGTGATAAAATACTATAGATTTCGAATTTGGATTGACATGATTTACCAAAGAGGAGGATGTCATCTGAATTGTAGTGAATTATTCGATAAAGATCTGAATGATCATTTTAGCATGTGCAGAGTTGACCTTTGTCAAATTACTGAGTATATGTGCCCTGGAGAAAGAGTAATCTAGGTTTTAAAGTTGTGCTTCAACCTTGTGTACTACAGCTTAAAGGTTTTTGGCAAGAGAAATTTGAAGGTAAATCAATTTGTGATTTTGAAAAGTTCGTGGAAACGTTTCATGAATGTTGAAAGCAACTTCTTCTGGTAAGATTTTCGGGGACGAAAATCCCTAAATGGGAGAATTGTAACAGCCAGATTTTGGGGCTAGTCGAAACAGTGGTCTCGGGACCACTAATTCAGAGTCAGAGAAAATTTATTTTAATTTTATTTTATGGGTTATAGCATGATTATAAGGGTGCATGAAAATTTTGGTGCTTTAATTTTAGCGATTTCATGCTTAATCGCAAAAAAGGACTAAATCGCATAAAGTGCGAAAGTTCTATTTTAATTGCTAGAGGTGTCAATTAGTTAAGGAATATTAATTGGAGGTCCCTAATGTGCAATTAGGCCTTTTTTTAAGAGCTGGTCGGCCATAGGGGACAAAGAATTGGCCTTGTCAATTTGTTAGGTGAAAATCGGTGATAAAAATTTATTTTTTATAATAAAATAAAGAGAAGAAAAGATATCATCTTTTCTTTCCCTTCTCTTCACCGAAATTCTCAAGAAAAATAGCCATGGGAGCTTGAAAATTTTTAGCAACTCCTCACCACTACAAGTAAGTCATCTTGATGACTATTTTTGATGATTTTTGAACTTTTGGAACCCCTAAAGCTTAAGCTAGCTGATGAGGGGACTATTTTGAGAAATGGTTAAGAGTCTAGGGTTTTGCCATGAGAGAAATTGAGTTGTTTGCTGCATTTTTATGGAAGAAAATGAGTCTTAGTTGTTAGATAAACAACTTTTTGTGAAAGGTGTTATCATGAAAACACCTAAAAGGACCTTTTTGTAAAGGTTGTGAAATGAGTGGTACATGTGTGTAACAGTTGAAATCTTGAGTTTCTATAGAAGGGAATATGAATCAGCTAGGCTTGATTAGCAAAGAAGTTGGATGAGAATCGATATACGAGCCTAGGGGCAAAATCGTAATTTGCCAAAGTCTAAGGGCAAAATGGTAATTTTGCCAAAGTATAAATTTTAAAATGTATTGATTAGTGTGGTGATTAAATGAGTAAATTTTATTGTTCTAGATAAAAAAAAAACAATATTCGGACCTAGAACGGGAGAAAAGAGAAATATGGACAAATAGGTCCCTTTTTTACCCTTTTCGGTATCGAGGTAAGTTCGTGTGCTAATAATGCAACTATAAGTGAAGTATTTAATATTTCGATGTTGTATGAATTGTATATTGACTCTATGAATATATTAAATACGTTTTGACGAGATGTCAAGAATTGAAAGTCTTCAATTGAATCTAAGAATAGAGGGAATGCAAATATCATGATGCTATGATAATTAAGGTCCCGTGTAAGACCATATTTGGAATATGGCCTCAGTGTGAGATTTCGTATAAGACCATGTCAGGGACATGGTATCGATATGATATTTCATGTAAGACCCTATCGGGGGTATGATGTTGATATGATACTATATGTATGAGACTCAAGAGTGTTCTTTAGCATTTTGAATGATTCAACAGGTATGTTGAAAATGAGGAAGTATGTGGTTACACCATGAGAGGTGCAGGTATGTGCCCAGAACTCACTTGAGGTAAATTCGGCATATGAGGAAACCATGGTGAGTTATGTGTAAAGGATGCACCCTGATTTCATATGTTATATTTATTAATGCATTGCGTGAATGCGAATGATTATTGTAGAAATCTATTTAAGAATGATAGTGTGTGAGGATGTTCCCGGATGAACATTCGAAATAGGAAAATGTATGTGGATAAATATCCGAGAATGTGTAATAATTGTGGGCTATGTGTGATACCACCTTATTAATTGTTAGCGATGGGCTGTGTGCGATACCATCGCCAATATTATCAATGGTGGGCTGTGTCCGATACCATCGCCAATATTATCAATGGTGGGCTATGTGCGATACCACCTTATTAATTCTTAGCGATGGGCTGTGTGCGATACCATCGCCAATATTATCAATGGTGGGCTGTGTGCGATACCACCTTATTATTTGTTACCGATGGGCTGTGTACGATACCATCATGCTTAGTATTAATGGTGGGCTATGTGCGATACCACCTTATTAATTATTGAATGGTGGGCTGTGTACGAAACCACCGAGTATTTATTATTATTCTGGGGTGATACCGAGAAACTTGACTAAGTGAAATTTGCATGTGGCTTTGTGGTGATAAATGCAGGGTATAAATGTAAGTAAAGATGAACCATGTTTTATGATATGAGTTTGTGACAGGTGAAAGTTTAAAATGAGTAAGCATTATGAATGATTGAATGGGTATTCATAAGCTTAAGTGAAAATCTCATTATATTACCTTGTGGTTGAGTATAATAAATAAATGTCAATAGTTGCTTATCATTTGCATATGAACTTACTAAGCGTTATTGCTTACTCCTCTTCCTTTTCTATCTCTTATAGGTTAACTTAACTAGCTCGGGTTGGAAACTGCCGGAGATGCTTTCACACTATCGAGCAGTCCCTTGGGTATAAGGTTTCAAGTCTTCTTGAGATATGGCATGTATAGGGATCTTATTTTTGTCTAATTAAGTCATAGTTACAGTAGCCAAATGTGTTGGCCTAAAAGATTTATGGGTTGGTTGTGTATTGTAACACCCCTTACCCGGGTTCTATGCCGGAACCAGGCCCGAGGTGTTACCATAATAAAAACCTAAAGATCGCCACTTAGGCTCATTGTGACTACTCTCTTAAGTCACCTCAACAACCTCATTCTCGACTTACGAGGCCTCACTCATACTCACGAGGGCTCTCGAGACCATATCGAAACTTCTACTATTTTTAAAAATTTTCCATCTATACAGGGCTCACACGCCCGTGTAAGATTTGGCACGCCCGTGGAGGTCACACACGCCCATGGTCACTACCCGTGCATGAAAACTCAAGCATTCTGCCAATGCCCCACGGTTAGGGCACACGCCCGTGCTCTCCAACCGTGGTGCACACTGACTACCTTAACACGGCCAAGAGTCTAGACACACGCCCGTGTGGCTAGCTGGCGTGGCCAACATCGATTAACACACACGTTCTAGGCACACGCCGTGTGGGCTATCCGTGGTCTATTCTTGACTTAAAATACTAACATGCAGGGGACACACGGCCAAGTCACACGCCCATGGGCTGACCGTGTGTCACACATGGCCTAGACACACGCCCGTGTGTCTACCCACATGGACAAGAAAAAAGCAATTAGTCAAGTTCTTTTCACTCCTCAATCATACACATTGAGTACTCATTCAACACATCCATAACCAACTCATAATCTTACAATCTCACATGGATAACTACATCTTTTCATATAATAAAGTAGCCAACAACTATGGCATTATACAAAATAAATTATCCATCTAAAAGTCAACACGTCTTAGCCATTTACAACAAAATTCACTAACTCGTCTAGCCCCTATACATGCCATTTACAAAACATTGAGTCTCATGTACCAGAGTGTGCTGATAATGTGGGCGATCTTCTAATTAATCCACGTATCTCGATTCAACACTTTTGCTCTATAAGACAAGGGAAAAGAAGGGGAGTAAGCTTTGAGCTTAGTAAGTTTGCACATAAACAATTAAGCATCATAGTATAAGCTAAACAACAATTAGCATTATACTAACATATAATGTACAACTATGCTTACTCTTTCTATCCCTTACCACCTTTTCAACACATCCTGAGTCACATACTCATAACCATTGACATGCATCCCTGCATTCAATATCACATTTACACAATATACAACATATCATTATTTCTCGATAATACATCCACACAGCTAATGCACACAGCTAATCCACACAGCTAATCCACACAGCTAATCTACACAGCTAATGTCTCGATGGTTTCGCACTTAGCCTACCACAATCAAATAATAAGGTAGTATCGCACTTAGCCTACAGCAAAGGTAATCGTAGTGGTTTCACACATAGCCCACTAGACAATATACTTAACGATAGCATCGCACCTAGCCAGCTCATCGTCATTATGCCTTAGGATGGTATCGCACTTAGCCCACCATTTAGCATTATCACTACACATCCACATATCTACTTACTCAATCATACATCCATTCACAATTTCTACCACATTCATTCCACATAGGTTCTTAATCATTCTCAACCATGCTACACACTAGCTAGCATTAACAAAATTGTAAGTATGAATGCATTGTTTACGCATAAACTTACCTCGGCACTCAAAAGTATAGAGATGTGCAATTTAGTCCACCATCTTGCTCTTACCTCAGTTTTGATCCGGGATTCGTCTTTCTTGATCTATAATGAATAAATCAACTTATTCAATACACACTTTGACTAAATTGACCCTTATCTCAAACTTTAGTAAAATTACTATTTTGCCCCTAACTTTCTCATATTTACACTTTTGCCCCAAGGCTCGTAAAGTGATTTTTATTCAACTTTCTAGCCTTTCATGCTTAGCCAAACCATTTACTCAACTAAAGCTATCATCAATTCTCACTAAATCATACATGTATGACCAATCTCAAGACTTTCACACACAAGTCCCTACATGCATTTTCATGGAAAATCACTTAGCAAAAGATGGTTCTACTACATCAAGCTTTCATATTCTTCCATAAAACATTAAAATACATGCATGTCATACATGGGTACATTTTTGAACATCTATCTTAGCTCAACATATAGCTAAAAATAGCTTTCTCATGCTACTAGGACTTAAAAAATACGAAGAATATCAAAAACGGGGCTTGGTTGCACTTACAAGCAAGATTGAAAATTTTGAAGAACCCTAACAATGGCTCCTTGAATTTTCAGCAGCCTTGGAGAAGAAGATGAATGAATTTCTATCATCTTTTCCCATTTAAAACATTTAATTGTCAAATGACCAAAATGCCCTTTTTGACAAACTTCCTATTTTAACTCATCCATGCCCAATTTTGTCCAAAAATTAGAAATTGGGAAAATTGCTATTTAAGGGCCTCTAATTAATATTCTAAAGCTATTTCACACAAATAGCTTCTAGAATCTCACATTTTGCAACTTTTGCAATTTAGTCCTTTTGGACAATTCAACCGAAATTTCACAAAATTGCTTCATGAAACTTTAACACTAGCATGCAAACATAACATAAACTTCAAAAACTCATTCATAAACCTCGGATTTGTGGTCTCGCACCAGTATTCCGACTAGGCCCTAAATCGGGATGTTACAACTCTCCCCTCTTTAGAGATTTTCGCCCCCGAAAATCTTACTAGTAAAGAGGTTTGGATGTTGCTCTCTCATGGCTTCTTTTGTTTCCCACGTAGCCGCTTCAACACCATGTTTCTGCCATAACACTTTCACTAGTGTTATGCTCTTATTTCTCAACGGTTTCACTTCTCGAGCCAAGATCCTAATCGACTCCTCTTCATAAGACATATCCGGTCTTATCTCAATTTCCATTGAAGGAATCACATGTGAAGGATCAGAGTGATACCGTCGCAACATCGACACATGGAACACATTATGTATCTTTTCCAACTCTACCGGCAAAGCCAACCGGTAAGCTACTGGCCCAACTCTGTCTGTAATCTCATACGATCCTATGAATCTTGGACTCAATTTCCCTTTTCGTCCAAATCTCATAATCTTCTTCCATGGGGACACTTTCAAAAACACTTTGTCACCCACCTTAAACTCAATTTCTTTTCTTTTCAAATCCGCGTACAACTTCTGTCGGTCCGAAGTAGCTTTCAGACTATTACGGATTACTTTCACTTTCTTCTCAGTCTCTTTCACTAGATCGACTCCATGGATCCATTTTTCACTAAGCTCGGTCCAATAAAATGGAGTCCGACACTTACGACCATACAAAGTTTCATACGGTGCCATCTGTATACTCGATTGATAACTGTTGTTGTAGGCAAACTCGACCAAAGGTAGATACCTCTCCCAACTACCTTCGAATTCTAACACACAGCATCAAAGCATATCTTCGAGAACTTGAATCACTCTTTCAGACTGACCATCTATTTGTGGATGGAATGCAGTACTGAAATTCAACTTTGTTCCCAAAGCCTCTTGTAACTTCTTCCAAAACCTCGAAGTAAACCTCGGATCTCTATCCGATATAATAGACATGGGTATACCATGTAACCTCACTATCTCGCACATACAATTCAAATTAACTTATCCGGTGAATAATTAACACGTCATCGAATAAAGTGAGCTGACTTCGTCAATCTATCCACAACAACCCACACAGCATCTCTCTTTTTCGGAGTCATAGGCAACCCTGTCACAAAGTCCATGGTAACTCGATCCCACTTCCATTTGGGAACCATCACTGGCTGAAGCAATCCCGAAGGCACTTGATGCTCAGCTTTCACTTGTTGACAAATCAGACACCTTGCCACAAATTCAGAGATATCTCTCTTCATACCCGGCCACCAATAAGACTTCTTCAAGTCATTATACATTTTCGTACTGCCCGAATGTACTGACAAATAACCACTATGTGCCTCGTGCAAAACCTTTCGGATTAACTCTTCATCTCTGGGTACACAAATTCTGTTACGGTACAACAAACATCCATTCGAGCCCACTCGAAAATCAGAATCACTTTTTGATCCGCATTTAGCTCTCTTAGTTAGCATCTCACTGTCATTTCTCTGAGCCTCACATATCTGTTGAACAAATAGTGGCTTAGCTCTCAACTCTGCCAGAATAGCACCATCATCAGACAATGTTAAACTCGTCCTCATAACTCTTAGAGCATACAAGGATTTCCTACTCAGGGCATCCGCAACCACATTCGCTTTTCCCGGGTGGTAATCAATTACTAACTCATAGTCTTTCAATAACTCAAGCCACGGCCTCTATCTCAAATTCAGATCCTTCTGATCCATCAAATACTTCAAACTCTTGTGATCCGTAAGGATTTGGCACTTCTCACCATATAAGTAATGTCGCCAAATCTTTAACGTGAAAACAATCGCAGCCAACTCCAAATCATGAGTCAGATAATTCTTCTCGTGCAATTTTAGTTGCCTCGAGGCGTATGCGACTACCTTATCCTCTTGCATCAACACGCAACCGAGACTATTAAACGACGCGTCACTGTAAACCACAAACTCTTTCCACGATTCTGGTTGAACCAAAACCGGTGCCTCAGTCAACAATGTTTTCAATCTCTCAAAACTCTGTTGACATGCCCCTGTCCAATCAAACTTAACATCCTTATGCAACAATTTCATCATCGGGGTAGCAATCACAGAGAACCCCTTTACGAAACGTCTATAATATCCCGCTAATCCCAAGAAGCTTCTAACTTCTAACACGTTCCTCGGCTGTTTCCAATCCACAACAGCCGATACCTTACTCGGGTCAACTCTGACACCATCACCTGACACAATGTGTCCTAGGAATCTGACCTCTTGGAGCCGAAACTCACTCTTGCTAAACTTAGCATACAACTGCTTATCTCTTAAAGTTTGCAAGACAATTCTCAAATGTTCTTCATGATCGTTCTCATCCCGAGAATAGATCAATATATCGTCAATGAAGACAATCACAAACTTATCCACATACGGTCGGAAGACACGGTTCATCAAATCCATAAAAATCGTCGGTGCATTTGTCAAACCAAACGGCATAACCAAAAACTCATAATGGCCATACCTTGTCCGAAATGCAGTTTTCAACACATCCTACTCCTTCACTCTCAACTGATAATAGCCAGGCCTCAAGTCTATCTTGGAGAACACTGTAGCTCCCTTCAGTTGATCAAAAAGATCATCAATCCTTGGTAAAGGAGACTTATTCTTAACCGTCACTTTGTTAAGATGTCTATAGTCTATACACAACCTCATAGACCCATTTTTCTTCTTTATAAATAATACCGGAGCACCCCACGGTGAGTAGCTCGATCTTGCAAAACCCTTATCTGTCAACTCTTGCAACTGAACCTTCAGTTCTTTCAACTCTAAAGGTGCCATTCTGTACGGAGCAATCGAAATAGGTACCATTCCCGGAACTAACTCAATCCCAAACTCAACCTCTTTCACTGGAGGCAATCCAGGTAACTCTTTCGGGAATACATCCGGATACTCACATACCACTGGCACTATTTCAAACTCTACTCCAACCTCTCGAGTATTCAACACAAAAGTAAGATAGGACTCATACCCTTTTCTCAAACATTTCTCAGCCACTAGGGAAGAAATCGTCACTGGTAGACTATCCGATCCACCTGATTCAACCCGAACAACATCTCCAGTCTCACATTTCAATTCGACATACTTACTACCACAGTTCACTAAGACACTATGGGTAGTCAACCAATCCATGCCAAGGATTAAGTCAAAATTATCAAACGGCAACAACATAAGATTTGTCGGAAAACATTGACTCTCAAACATTAAAAGACAATTCTTACACATCTTGTCCACTAACACATGCTTTCCTAACGGGTTTGACACCTTAACCACAAAGTCCGTAGGCTCAACGGTCATACTCAAACTAGATGCCAGTCCCATGCAGATATAAGAATGAGTAGACCCTGGATCTATTAAAGCAATAACAAATGTGTCAAAGAGAGAAAAAGTACCCGTTATCACATCAGGGGAGGACGCCTCTTCGGCGCGAACGGCATACGTCCTTGTAGGTGCCCAACCCTCTGGTCTCACAGCAGAGTCTCTGGACGCAACTCTACCACTAGCCCCACCTCTCGGGTTCCTTGGTGGTCTACCCCTTGCAGACACATCGCCGGATATTATATCTTGATTCTCTTCCTTATCATCCCTCTCGGGGCAATTTCGGATATAATGGTCGGGGGAACCAAACTTATAACAATTTCGACTGTTACCCCAACACTCTCCGATGTGATATCTATCACAACTTGGACATTCTGGTTTTTCCTTCGGATTGCCCACACTTTCCATCTAAGTGGCTTGGACTCTCGAACCCGAATGAGTGTTGTCCAAGTTTCGATGCGTATAACCCACTGATGCTGTCGTCCAAGGCTTCACTTCCTTGGATCTTTTCAACTGGGCTGTGTGCGATACCATCGCCAATATTATCAATGGTGGGCTATGTGCGATACCACCTTATTAATTGTTAGCGACGGGCTGTGTGCGATACCATCGCCAATATTATCAATGGTGGGCTGTGTGCGATACCACCTTATTATTTGTTACCGATGGGCTGTGTACGATACCATCGTGCTTAGTATTAATGGTGGGCTATGTGCGATACCACCTTATTAATTATTGAATGGTGGGTGTGTATGCGAAACCACCGAGTATTTATTATTATTAGGGTGATACCGAGAAACTTGACTAAGTGAAATTTGCATGTGGCTTTGTGGTGATAAATGCAGGTATATAAATGCAAGTAAAGATGAACCATGTTTTATGATATGAGTTTGTGACAGTGTGATTTAGAATGAGTAAGCATTATGAATGATTGAATGGGTATTCATAAGCTTAAGTGAAAATCTCATTATATTACCTTGTGGTTGAGTATAATAAATAAATGTAAATAGTTGCTTATCATTTGCATATGAACTTACTAAGCGTTATTGCTTACTCCTCTTCCTTTCCTATCTCTTATAGGTTAACTTAACTAGCTCGGGTTAGAAACCACCGGAGATGCTTTCACACTATCGAGCAGTCCCTTGGGTATAAGGTTTCAAGTCTTCTTGAGATATGGCATGTATAGGGATCTTATTTTTGTCTAATTAAGTCATAGTTACAGTAGCCAAATGTGTTGGCCTAAAAGATTTATGGGTTGGTTGTGTATTGTAACACCCCTTACCCGGGTTCTATGCCGGAACCAGGCCCGAGGCGTTACCATAATAAAAACCTCAAGATCGCCACTTAGGCTCATTGTGACTACTCTCTTAAGTCACCTCAACAACCTCATTCTCGACTTACGAGGCCTCACTCATACTCACGAGGGCTCTCGAGACCATATCGAAACTTCTACTATTTTTAAAACTTTTCCATCTATACAGGCTCACACGCCCGTGTAAGATTTGGCACGCCGTGGAGGTCACACATGCCCATGGTCACTACCGTGCATGAAAACTCAAGCATTCTCGCCAATGCCCCACGTTAGGGGCACACGCCCGTGCTCTCCACCCGTGGTGCACATCGACTATTTAACACGGCCAAGAGTCTAGACACACGCCCGTGTGGCTAGCCCGTGGCCAACACTGATTAACACACACGTTCTAGGCACACGCCCGTGTGGCTAGTCCGTGGTCTATTCTGACTTAAAATACTAACATGCAGGGGACACACGGCCAAGTCACACGCCCATGGGTTGACCGTGTGTCACACATGGCCTAGACACACGCCCGTGTGTCTACCCACATGGACAAGAACAAATCTATTAGTCAAGTTCTTTTCACTCCTCAATCATACACAATGAGTACTCATTCAACACATCCATAACCAACTCATAATCTTACAATCTCACATGGATAACTACATCTTTTCATATAATAAAGTAGCCAACAACTATGGCATTATACAAAATAGATTATCCATCTAAAAGCCAACACGTCTTAGCCATTTACAATAAAATTCACTAACTCGTCTAGCCCCTATACATGCCATTTGCAAAACATTGAGTCTCATGTACTAGAGTGTGCTGATAATGTGGGCGATCTTTCAATTGATCCACGTATCTCGATTCAACACTTTTGCTCTATAAGACAAGGGAAAATAAGGGGAGTAAGCTTTGAGCTTAGTAAGTTTACACATAAACAATTAAGCATCATAGTATAAGCTAAACAACAATTAGCATTATACTAACATATAATGTACAACTATGCTTACTCTTTCTATCCCTTACAACCTTTTAAACACATCATGAATCACATACTCATAACCATTGACATGCATCCTTGCATTCAATATCACATTTACACAATGTACAATATATCATTATTTCTCGATAATACATCCACACAGCTAATCCACACAGCTAATGTCTCGATGGTTTCGCACTTAGCCCACCACAATCAAATAATAAGGTAGTATCGCACTTAGCCTACCACAAAGGTAATCGTAGTGGTTTCACACATAGCCCACTAGACAATATACTTAACGATAGCATCGCACCTAGCTAGCTCATCGTCGTTATGCCTTAGGATGGTATCGCACTTAGCCCACCATTTAGCATTATCACTACACATTCACATATCTACTTACTCAATCATGCATCCATTCACAATTTCTACCACATTCATTCCACATAGGTTCTTAATCATTCTCAATCATGCTACACACTAGCTAGCATTAACAAAATTGTAAGTATGAATGCATTGTTTACGCATAAACTTACCTCGGCACTCAAAAGTATAGAGATGTGCAATTTAGTCCACCACCTTGCTCTTACCTCGGTTTTGATCCGGGCTTCGTCTTTCTTGATCTATAATGAATAAATCAACTTATTCAATACACACTTTGGCTAAATTCACCCTTATCTCATACTTTAGCAAAATTACTATTTTTCCCCTAACTTTCTCATATTCACACTTTTTCCCCAAGGCTCGTAAAGTGATTTTTATTCAACTTTCTAGCCTTTCATGCTTAGCTGAACCATTTACTCAACTAAAGCTATCATCAATTCTCACTAAATCATACATGTATGACCAATCTCAAGACTTTCACACACAAGTCCCTACATGCATTTTCATGGAAAATCACTTAGCAAAAGATGTTTCTACTACATCAAGCTTTCATATTCTTCCATAAAACATCAAAATACATGCATGTCATACATGGATACATTTTTGAACATCCATCTTAGCTCAACATATAGCTAAAAATAGCTTTCTCATGCTACTAGGACTTCAAAAATACGAAGAATATCAAAAACGGGGTTTGGTTGCACTTACAAGCAAGATTGAAAAATTTGAAGAACCCTAACAATGGCTCCTTGAATTTTCGACAGCCTTGGAGAAGAAGATGAATGAATTTCTATCATCTTTTCCCATTTAAAACATTTAATTATCAAATGACCAAAATGCCCTTTTTGATAAACTTTCTATTTTAACTCATCTCTATGCCCAATTTTGTTCAAAAATTAGAAATTGGGAAAATTGCTATTTAAGGACCTCTAATTAATATTCTAAAGCTATTTCAGACAAATAGCTTCTAGAATCTCACATTTTGCAACTTTTGCAATTTAGTCCTTTTGGACAACTCAACTGAAATTTCACAAAATTGCTTCATGAAACTTTCACACTAGCATGAAAACATAGCATAAACTTCAAAAACTCATTCATAAACCTCAGATTTGTGGTCTCGTACCACTATTCTGACTAGGCCCTAAATCGAGATGTTACATGTATAGCCATGGATGATGGCTCATGTCGATTGTATTGGTGCTTGTAATAGTTCTCCCTCGTATATGGGAAGATATTTTGATTTTCATGATTCAAATGTGATAATTCAAGAGTTATAATTGATGATTTGATAATGTTATGTGATGATGTGTGAATCTGTGCAAGTGAGGGTGGCTAAATGGCTTGGAAAATAGCCTTGAATTGGTCCACATGGGTAGACACACGGGCATGTGTCTAGACCGTGTGTGACACACGGCCTATCCTATTGGTGTGTGACTTGGCCGTGTGTCCCCTAAATGTTAGTGTTGCAAGTCAGTGTCGACCATGGGCTAGTCACACGGGCGTGTGCCTAGGCCGTGTGCCCATAATTGGTTGCTGACGTCACAAACAGAATACCCAAGTTTTTATACACGGGTGAGGACACGGGCATGTCTAGGCCGTGTGGAGCACACGGGCCAAGAACACGGGCGTGTGTCCGGCCGTGTGAAAACCCTTGTAGGTTCGAAATGAAAATAAATCCCACACGGGTTAGGGACATGGGCGTGTGTGACTACACGGCCTTCCTACATGGGCATGTCCCATTTCACACGGGCGTGTGGCCCCTGTTTAGACAAAAATTTTAAATGCACAAAAAATTTCGGTTGGGTTCTGAGACCCTCCGTATGCTTGATCAAGGCCTCGTAGGCCCTTAATGAGAAATGTTAAGTTTGGATGAAGTTTTATAGCTTAAAGTTGTATGACCATGTGAGTTAAGTACGGTAACGCCTCGTACCCGGTTCCGGCGTAGAATACGGGTAAGGGGTGTTACAGCGTCGCCCTGACGTCCAGGACCTCCTCGTCTCGACCTCGCATGGCTTTCTTCTCCCCTTCGGTTTCTCGTCGACTCTCATCTTAAGTGCCCACAATGTATTCGATAAATGTGAGGCACACCCCACATGTTCTTTTACCTTATAGCACTTATGAGGATAAGATGCATAGGTTTGCACGTACGGAGTAAACTTGTTGGCTTGAGTTTAACTTGTCTCTCTCTTGTGTTTTACTTTTGTTCTTGTTTTTCTTTTTATATAAAGTGTGCTTTTACCCTTAGAAACAACAAGAATAACAATAATTTAATAACAATAAAAGCAATGTCAAAACAGAATTAACTCAAAATTGTAACTTCCAAAACAACTAAAATATTAGAAAAGACAATTAATAAATAATAAAATAATATTTAAAATAATTAATTAAAATAAATTGAAAAGGTAAAATAATAGATTTTTTATTTTAATTATTAAATTTTGGAAAAAGTATAAAATGCAAAATCAATAAGTAAAATAATAATAATAACTACTATTAAGTTATCCAAGCTCTCTATTTACTAAAAAAGAGTGTGAAAATGCATTAGTATATAGATATTTATATTTAAAAAGGTCATATGTCTTAGTTCATTATAAGTATTTAATTTCCTTATCCAAAAATATACATCTTTTAAAGTTGTAATATTAAACATAATATATAGATTGTAAATTAAATATAGATTTCAAAAAGGATAAATTTTAAAATTATACATGAACTTTGATCTAATATGCAAATGTATACATTAATTTTAATTTGGTGCAATTATACACTTGAAACTCCAATATTGGTTCAAATGTATACTTCAAACTTTAATTTTTTTATTTAATCATGCACATTTAAAGAAATAAATAAATCAATTTATTTTTATATTGGATAAGTATAATTATTTATGTATGTAATATATAAACATAAAATGATGTTATATCAATAATTATGTTAATAATTTACAAGAATTAGATCAAATCAAAATTTCATGTATAAAATTGCACAAAATCAAAGTTCATGTATACAATTACACATTAAACCATAGCTCATATATAATTTTGGGATTTATCACATTTCAAAATTATAATTTACCCATAATTTAACATACTTATTTTTACCTTTTATTTAACTTGCATGCATGTTTTATTCCTATTTACTTGGGAAGGATTTGAAAAATGAAATGAAAAAAAATACTCCGATTTATTCCTATGATTTCCTTATAAATTGGAAATAGAGATATATTGATTAAGGGTGAGATGAGTCTTTTTTAGTTTGGATTAAAAATATATGAGGGTAAACTATATCTAAGGATACTAAATTATTAGTAAATTTTTGTTTTGGTCACTCAATTTCAAAAAGTTAGAAAATGTCACTAAACTATTCGAAAATTTTCATTTAAGTGATTGAGATGTTAAAATCAATGTTGTATGGCCTTTTCTGCTCGCACCTCCTACACCAATCAAAAGTTTCCCTTCCCCTTCTCTTCTACATTTTTTTTTTAAACAACTTTGAATGTCATGAATTTGCGAGTCAAAATCAGAACATCTTTCTTTTCCAATCTTCAACACTAATTGATAGATCGACTTAAACCTAATGTATGTTCGACTTATCGATGGTTACTGATTCATCGTACAGACCGTTAAATTGCCACTTGGAGCTCACTATCTAGACTTAAAAAAAAACTTAACTTTACGACTTAAATAAAAAATTTAAAATAATTCAGTGACTTAAATGAAAACTTTCGTATAATTCAATGATCATTTTGTAACTTTTTAAAGTTAATTAACTAAAACTTAAATATATTAATCGTTTAGTGATATTTAGTGTACTTTACCCATATAAAAATAAAGCACTTAAATGAATTTTCTCACTAAAATATGGACGCGATATATATTACAATCATGAGAAAAAGTACGTACGAATTATTCTATTATACATGAGCAAAGAAATATTAATTTTTTTTTATTGTTTAAATAATAATTACTATCTATCCTACAACATCAACACCAAGTTTTGAAATGGTTTAATATATAATAGTGTCCTCAACAAAAATAACCGAAATTATGTTTTTTTTAGTAAGGTTTTCTTTACACGGTTTATTAACTGTATTATTTAAATTGTAATTTTTAAATTATCATATTAATCTTGATTTTTTTATTTTTTTCCTTGATTTATTATAGTTTCAAAATTGATATGTTATGATTTTATTTTATATGTATAGGCTTGTTATACTTCACGTAGCGAACCTCGTGAATCTCATGGAAAATTTGACATTTTTCTCTTGATGAAGTCAATGTCACAGCGAATCAGGGATAACTGATTTACCAACCAGTAGACCTTGAGTCGACCTATGAACCTTAAGACTATATGTCTCAGTTAAGACTACATGGAAATCATGTGGATGTCTAGGGTCAGTGATTGTCAATCATCCTAAGATGTTTCATCTTAGGACGTAGTATTACCGTCACTACCAGAAATATTAAATCAGACTTTCATGTCAGTGGTTTCAAGACACATAGCTAAATCTATCTCTTACCATAAAAGGATCATGCAAACAACTCATACATTCCTTTCTCAACTCTCAAACTCTCCCACAAAAGAAAGACACCCTTCCCAATCTTCACTCAACCTTCAATCGTGCAACCACGGTCTTCCTTCCTTATTCACTTTACTAGTTAACAAGGCTCATTTTGTAGTATTATTTGCATAAGTTATAAATAAAAAATTAATATTTTTAAAATTTAATTTTATCTTGATTACAGTACTATCATTTTTAAATGATATTATGTGGTATCCAATTTATCATTGATTTTAAAACTAGATTTGTATAACCCTAACAAACGCGAAATCAATAATTTTATATTGGAAGAATGAAAAATTGACCGTATTATAAATTTGTAAGATAAAAATATTGTTTTCCCTATGTAATTTTATAATACTATTTCTTTAAAACAAAATAAAAGTTTTGAAGAAGGCCCATTTCCTTTGCTCCTATGTTAGAACTTGTTAGACGCAAAGGAAGAGGAGGCCTAGAATCAAGGCTAAACATGAACTTAAGTAGGCTTATACTAACAACCTCAGAGAAACCTCAACAGCCACATAAATGTTATAAATTCTACTAGGGGAATCGAGAAAAAACTTAAAATATTTGAAGGGTTAAATTTTTTATATTAAAACACTTAAATAAATACATTTTTTTTATTTAATAAAAGGAGTAAAAAGAATTAAATTAAATAGTTTATATTTTGAAACGATTAAATTTAGAATTATCCTTCCCCGTTTGTTAAATTTGTTAGGAATCGACCCGATTAAGCAACGAACAAGTAATAATAGCGGAATAAATTGAGAAATTGGACACACAAATTTAACGTAGAAAAACCCCTCCAAAGAGGATAAAAAACCACGGGCAAAGATAATTTTACTATAATGGCAACAGAACAAAGAGTACAAAAGATGGAGATAAAAACTAAACCCCGAAAACCCGAAAACAAAGAACCCTCAAAACATAAACACAAAATTCTCTAAATGTGTTAAGAGTTCTAATATCTAATGGGTGTATTTTCTAAAGTTGTAAAAGAACCTATTTATAGGCTAAATTCATAGGTCAAATAATAATAAAATAATCTAACTAATCAGTGTTTGATTGAAACAAATAAACAGAGTTTAACTAGAAGATTACTTCTCAAATTTGACTGAAATAGGAGCCATAATTAACAAATCTCCACCTTGACTCATATTTCCACAATGCCATCTTTGCCAAAGCCCGCCACGAGCCTATCTTGAACCATGTAGGGAATTAACCGAGTCGAATCGTGCTTAGAAAGCGGAAGACTTCTAGCCTTCGACTTGTACACTGCCAAATCAAAACTAACCCGGGTTTGATTTTCACGAACACAGTGCCCTAACTTTTCAAAACTTGCATCCAAAAGAGAACCTCTCTTCAACGAAACGGTCATACATTTTTCCCTCCTATGACCAAGTTGCCTCCGCTCTGAATGAGTTGACTTCGACTCTGTAACGGACGAGGGACGTCCGATTTCACCGATCACTGTAGAACCTTCCAGAATATAGAGACTGCCAGTTCTTTTACCTTTTAACAAAACGAGAGCTCTACGAGATACTTTAATGCCACTCGACTCGATGTTGATTCTGCATCCTTTCAAGTCTAAAATACTCAAGGAGCTGAGATTTTTTCGTGAATCAGGTACATACCTGACATCTGAGAGTGTCCTAATCGTCCCATCGTGTATCCTAATTTTAACAGTACCAATACCAATTACCTTACTAGATGAATCGTTTCCCATGCACACAACTCCACCTTCAACCGAACTGTATATGGAGAACCATTCTCTATTGGGACACATGTGGAAAGAACATCCCGAATCTAGGACCCACTCGGACGTGAGCTTGGAGTTAATTCTCGTTGACACTAACAAGAAATCATCGCCGCTTTCATCGGCCAAATTAGCACCAGCTACATCTTCCTCGTTACTCTCAGCAGCTCTTTTCTTTCGCAGTTTATAACAATCTGCTTTGACGTGACCTAACTTTTTACAATAGCGACACCTTTTGTCTCGTTTCTTTGATGCTATCAAAACGGAAGCTTACCTATCTGTCTTGCTATCCAAATGAAGCTCATTGTCGGGTTTGTCTCTACTCAACAAATGACCCTTCACATCTTCGAGCGAGAGTTTGTCTCTGCCATAAATCAGGGTCTCCTTGAAAGACTTGTATGAAGGGGGTAAAGAGCACAATAATAGCATAGCCTGATCTTCATCGTCAATATGAACCTTAACATTCTTTAAATCATTTAAAAGAGTAATGAATTGACTGATGTGATCTCTAAGAAGCTCACCTTCGTTCATGCGAAACGTAAATAGACGTTGTTTCAACACTAAACGGTTAGCCAAAGACTTAGTCGCATAAAGAGTTTCTAACCTTTTCCACAAGGCAGATGAGGTCTTCTCCATCAATACCTCCTGCAATACCGTATTCGCGAGGCACAACTGGATTGCAGACAAGGCCTTTTCATCAAGCTCTTCCCATTCTTTTTTATTTAGATTCTCAGGCTTTTTCCCGGTAACAATCTTTTTCAAGCCTGTTTGAACTAGAATTGCCATCATCCGAACTTGCCACAGATTGAAATTTGTCTCACCATCGAACTTCTCAATTTCAAACATTGTTGCTGCCATATCTGAATGGGCTGATCTATGAAAATTGAACTAGCTCTGATACCACTTGTTAGGAATCGACCCGATTAAGCAACGAACAAGTAATAATAGCGGAATAAATTGAGAAATTGGACACACAAATTTAACGTGGAAAAACCCCTCCAAAGAGGATAAAAAACCACGGGCAAAGATAATTTTACTATAATGGCAACAGAACGAAAGGTACAAAAGATGAAGATAAAAACTAAACCCCGAAAACCCGAAAACAAAGAACCCTCAAAACATAAACACAAAATTCTCTAAATGTGTTAAGAGTTCTAATATCTAATGGGTGTATTTTCTAAGGTTGTAAAAGAACCTATTTATAGGCTAAATTCATAGGTCAAATAATAATAAAATAATCTAACTAATCAGTGTTTGATTGAAACAAATAAACAGAGTTTAACTAGAAGATTACTTCTCAAATTTGACTGAAATAGGAGCCATAATTAACAGAATTAAATAGGAATAAAATAATATTTAGTTCTTTAATTAAGTAATTTTGTTCACTTTGGTTTCTATTTTTTTTGTTTATATTAATCTTTGAATTTGATATCTTCTCGTAACTTAGTTCCTAAGAATTTCATTAAAATATAATGACATGACACTTTAAAATTATGCCATATCATTTTTTTAAAATATTTTTAATTACAAAAATTATATAATTTTCTAAACTTTTAAATAATGATGTCAAAATATCAAATTATTATATCTTAACATATCCAAATTTGAGATTTAAAAAAAAAAACACCATACGATTGCAGCCTGAACAAAGTGTGAATTTTGACACCAATTTTTACCAAAACGAATACGAGATAATTACCCTAAAAGGAAACATTATACAATACCAACAAAATTGGTGTCAAAATAGTGGCATTTATCATGTGATTTTCTTAAGATTTCTTATTAGCAATCCTCACCACCATCAATAAGTTGGACCTATGAAATTTTGGCAGCTTTTAACAAAGTCAATAACTTTTTTTATTGGAAAAGAAGAAATTGAAATACATCTTCCAACTTTCTTAAACAACAATTAAGTCTTTGTCAGGAAAATCGAACCCATAGCTTCTATCAAAAATTTTGTCACTGCGCTTCTTTTTATGGCCTTTTGAGATACATAAACTATGTCATACTTTGAAAGAGTTACTATCTTGCGATCCTTTCAAAAAATGAAAGCTTCTCAAAAATATACTAATGAGGAGCCCATGCCAAAGCACAACATATTTTTTTTAGTGACGAGTATCTGAATTCGTAATTTACGGAATTCTTACTCAGGCGCGTTTTTTCTTGTTTAAATAATCTCATTGCCCCAGAACAAACTCCATTGAAGTTTCTAGCACAACTACATATATTTCCTTGTATTGATGGTACCAAATCTCGTGGCTTCATCAAATACTCCTTTATCCTCTCAAAGGCTTCTTGACATTCTTCGGTCCAATCTCTACTGCCATCTTTTCGAAATAATTTAAAGATGGGGTCACATTTAGAAGTCAACTGTGATATAAAGTGAGGTATATAATTTAATCCACTCACTTCCTTTTGTGTGTGAGGCAAGACCAAATTCTGAAATGCCATCAATTTTTCAGGATCTACCTTTATACCTCGTTCGCTCACTAAAAAGCCCAATAATTTTTCTAGCTTAACCCCAAAAGTACACTTAGTAGAGTTTAATCTCAAGCTATACTTTCTCAACCTCTCAAACAATTTTCGAATATTATCTAAATGATTTTCTTCCTTCTTGGACTTGGCAATCATGTCATCCACATAAACTTTTATCTTTTTCTGCATCATGTCATGAAAGAAATTTATCACGGCTCTTTCAAACGTGACACCAGCATTTTTCAAACAAAATGGCATGACTTTGTAGCAAAAAAGTTCCATACATTGTGATAGACATTGTTTTCTTTGTCTTCCTTAGCCATTTTAATTTGATTATACCCAAAAAAATTATCCATAAAAGAAAAAAGTACAATTCTTGGAACTGTTATTCACAAGAGTATCAATATGATGTTTGGACCGACCTTTTTCAAATATCGATAATCCACGTACATTCTCACTTTGCCATCCTTCATTGACACTAACACTATGTTTGTTGTCCCTTCTTAATACTTAGCAACTTCTAAAAAAGCAGCATTAAATTGCTTCTTAATTTCCTCTTTCATCTTTAGCAACATTTCAAGCTTCATTTGTCTTAGCTTTTGATGCATGGGCTTGCATTATGGTTTCAAAGACAGCTCATGTTAAAAAAATGCTCGTATCTAAACAAGGTATGTCTTGGTAAGGCCATGCAAAAACATTAACAAACTCGAGGAGCAAATCTTTCAGTTGTTAATTTGACAAATAGTAAGTCTTGTGTCGATTTTAACCTCTTTCTTTGTTTCTTCATTACCTAAATTTATTACCTCAATCTCTTCCTAATGTGGTTCTATGGGATTCTTTGCTTGTTCCACTAATTTCAATATTTCATCTGGCACAGGGTTCTCTTCTTCGGCTCCAATCTTATTAAAGTGAACTAAGTCATAAAGTTCTATTGAATGTTTTTTTGTGTGTCCCTCTCAAAAGGGTTAAATTTTCTATTTATATGATACAATTATTGTTCCTGGATGTGACGTCGTAGGTAAGCCCCCATGCATGCCAACACGTACCCTATTCTAAAATTAACTCGTGTTTTCTATGTGTGGGTTCACCTGCATGGTGGTATGAACCCACATCGTGCGAGCTCATGAAAGGACGCGAACACCTCACGTGCGAACCCAAGGTGTGAACCATATAGGCTACGGGTCGGGACCCAATCGGGTAACTGAGTAGCGGGTCAATAATGGGGAATACCATAACAATTTTCCCCCCACCTAGTTCAAAGAAGAGTTATAAAGTGACTCTTCTAAGAACTTGGCTTCGCGAGGTGAGAGATTTCTAAGAAAGAAACTTATTATATACGCTTTTCGCTTTAGATTGTCATATATACTTCACCACATGTTGAGGAGAGGTACAGTTGATTGTGCATTCATTCTTGGATACACGAATTGTTAAAGTGTAAAAGTCTTTTAAAATGGGAGGTTACCTTAACCCCCTAAATATTAAACCATTTGGATTTGAAATTTCTGAGAAAAAGTTGTTGTGAAGGATAATCGTGGTTCAGAAGTAAATTTCTTAAAATTTTCAAATGGTTATTGTAATTATTCTGGGTTTAGGTGGGACGATGGTTAGATCGAGAGGAGGTGATCGTAGTGTTCAAGGTAACTATGGTGGCTCAAGGTAAGGGTGTGCAAATTTCAGGTAAAACTGAATTAATTCGGTTAACCGACCGAATTCGGTTAATCAGTCGGTTAACTGAATTAATTTGGTCGGGGGTCGGTTAATAATTTTTTGGAAGTTTGGTTAACGGTTAATTCGGTTTGAAATCGTCTGGTTAACCGAATTAACCGAATTTAATAAATAATATTATAATATATAAGTATTCGTTCGGTTCGGTTCGGTTAATTTTTTGGAAATATAAATTAATCGGTCGGTTAAGTCGGTTAATTTTTTATATGTTTTATACTTGTTTTAACCAAAAATAAAAAATATATATAAATTTCGGTTAATTCGGTTAACCGACCGAATTAATCGAAAAATTCAATTCGGTTAATTTTTTTTGAAAAAAATTCGGTTCGGTTAACGGTTAAGGGTTTAAAAGGGTCGAATAATTCAGTTAATGGTAGTTCGGGTCGGTTAACCAATTGAACACCCCTAGCTCAAGGAGCAAGCCCTCACAATTCCATGAAGTGAACGCTCTCGTGGAGGCGAAATTGTATGCTTACACCACCAAGTATGAGGAGATGAGTTGTCACTTGGCCGCTCGGGGAATTCAAATACCCAATTTTGCTTACGACTTTTCGATCGTTGAAGGGTCGAGTCGATTAAGTGACACCACCCTTTCTTCTGTCGTTTTCTCGACGAATATAGGATAGCTCCAAGGCAGCTATTTAGTTTCTCATGATAGGTTGCAGTGGCTTATTTCATCGAATATGGTCGGCAAGAAAAGGCATCGTTGATTTTTGTTTTCCAGAATTTATACCAGCTCAAATCGTGTAATCGAGGGGGTTCTGTGGGCCTGTTTTACTTTAGTCCTCGCAAGGGAGTGGAATCAATTGTTTCTAACTGGTTTTCGAACCTGCGGCTGAATCGCTATAAATACCTACAGGTAAAGTATAAGTTTGGAACTGGTTTCGATTTTCCAACTGAGTGGTCGATACCTAGTAAGAATGTATGCCTGCGAAAATAAGAAAATATATCAGAAATGGGGTGGGCTTAATTTTAGAGGCTTCACCAAGGTCGTATACTGAATCTAGAGGATATGCCAACTGTTAGGAACGTGTTTCACCATTGTCTCTTTATTTGAGCCTTAATGGATGGCAGTTAATTGATGACAACAATGGTGTGGACACCGTGACAGTGTTGCCCACGCAGTTCGCTTGGCCACATGGAGCCACTAATGAATTAAGACTTATTCTCTTAGGGGAGGAGGAGCCTAAAAATTATTTTTATACCTTTTTTAAATTAATGCCTCGTCTGTGGTCCTCTAAACCTACAGGGGATCAAAAAAGTGATGCGAACCTTCTTATGATTACTGGTGGTGCTGATAATGGAGTTGTTGGTGATGCAGGCACAACTCGTGTTGTTGAAGAGAGTTCAATGGAATCAACAAGTTTATCCAGGGAAATCGATGAATACATGGATGTTCGATCTTTTATGCCTAATGTGCAAAGGGGTCCTTCTGGTGCTCCTACTAGGGAAGGAAGTGCCAGTAGTTGAAAGAAACAGAAGACTACTGTTGGAGTTGTCAATATTTTTCTAAGCATCGAAGATAAGGATAACCCTGCAAGGGAACTTTGTCGAAAGAAAGGAAAAGATTGCGCTGCAACATTTGGTGATGTGGCCACCACTATTATAGTTCCTGCTACGATTCCTTCTCCTCATGGGTCTCCACCTCTACCAAGACCACCAATTGAGGACACCTTTGGTGTGATTGTTCAACATGGCCTTCTTGGAGGTTCAATGAAATTTACGTCTACTGGTGGTGAGACACAAACATTATTTTCATAGCGCAGACACCTTAGTATACAGAAATTTCCTTATTCCCTACTGAGGTCAGTAGACAATGGAAAGACACAAACATTATTCTCCACTGACACACAGTGTGAGCAACATAAGCTTGATTTAAAACTTTGAACAGAGAATTCTTGTGTGATTCAAAACTTAACAACAAAGATAACAAAGAGATCCTAGTAGGTTGTATTTAGCTATTCCACCATATTTTATTCACTATGCAAACAAACACAGGATTCACCTTTGTTCCTTTTATCTTGGGCTCTTCAAATACCTTTTCCTTCCCTTTATTATTTTCTCCTTCAGTCCCTACCATATTTGGAGAATAACATCATCCACTTCAAGCTATTCCCCTAACTTTAGTGATATTTGTAGAGTCTAGGCCATCAACCTCAAAATCATACTTCTATGGTACAACTTTATCATCTTTAAATGTAAAAGGATTAGGTACTTTTATGATAGCTACAACCTTGATTTCCACTTCGTCTACAACCGTTTTCTTTTTCCCATAGAGGATGGTTACAGACTTCTTTGGAATTAGTCCTCCCCCCATTATATTTATCGCATTGTAAGTACCATCTTCTCTCATTTCAAACCAAAAGGAATTTAAAAACTTTTGCAATTCTTTATGAAAATCTAGACACCATTAAATTGAATGCCTTATTGCCCTTATGTGCTACCTCAATGCCTTCTTCAAATCTCCTCTAAAGGTAAATCTCAAAGGAATAGCTTCAATCAACACAACTTCTCTCAAAATGGTGAAAATACGACCTAGTAGAGTAGCATGTAACACCCCTTAGCCCGTCAAGAAGACTTGGCATACATCATTCAGCCAGACATACCGCCCAACGAACTGGGGTGTTACTAACGGATTCAAAATTCTTTGGTTTTATTTAAATATTTGAGAAACAGTTATGAAAGTTCCCCTTTTTTTATTACAAAGCATAATTCTTTTCTCTAAATCGGTAACGCATCTTTAAAGGAGAAAAAGAATAAGGGTTATAAAAGGTAGCCAATTAATCATCCATTGTCATTAATGGCAAATACAATTAAAGGAGTTCATAAACTGCAAATCAAGGAAGCTTGGCATGCACTTTTATAATAAGGCGGTAAATTCTCTTTTAAAATGAAACAATACAATTACGAGGTAAAATAAAAAGTTGATACAAAGCGTATGTATATGCCATCCACCAAATAGTCATGCATGATACAAAAATAGACAAGCAGCCCACTCACAGATGCAGCTCTGGCGTAATCCCCTTCTATTGATCTTTTTATACTAATCAAACTCTCGAGAAAGAACAGTAACAGAGTAAGTTCAATTAAACTTAGTGAGTTCAAAATAAACACAAATTGATTACCAGGATATCGATAATAAACCCAAAAAGAAAGACATTTCTAAGACTCAATCTTATAGACACATTACGCCAAGTTGTTAGTACAGTTCTCTAATGGCAATACTTCACCAATATAACCAGTATTCCCGATGGACACACACTACCAACTCATACATACTTCTCTCAATCATGTATGTTTACCTATGACCCAACCTTGTGCCAACGATCCATATTTCAGAAATCAGAATCTCAAATCAGCCATAATCATATTTATTTTCATATTCCTTATTAAATTGAACACGTGTTCTCCCGTAAGGTCAAGCCGTGATCTGCCAGTCGGTTTGCAATAAAGCTGCCCTACCAGAGGCATCAAAAATAAAACTTCTTTCCATATTTTCCCATGTCACAAAAAGTCTGGTACTGGGTACGCACATAAGGTGGGTATTTTCACCTCGACCATGGTCATGCTTACACATACAACATTGGTTTATTGCACACACGTCAATTTACAACACAATGACCCATCTCCAGTAAAGACAACTTACTTTACACAACCCACTTATCATATGATTTTCATAACTCAAAAGAAAGTAAGAAGGAACTCACCAGAAAACTTCATAATAAAATCTACTAAACTAGTCTTTTGCCTCGATTGCTCGGACCTTCACTAACTTCTTGAGCTAAATAGGAAATGATTATATTCATCAGACCATTTCCTACTAAAATATAATAATCCATGCACTAATACAAGAACGTAAATCACCTTGACAATAACCTAAAGGCTATCCAAAAATTACCAGTAAGCTGGTACGTATCAATGGCGTTTACTAGTTGTGGATACCTTCCCCATCTTTTCTAGCGAAGATAACTTAAAAATTTCCATAGACTTAGGGAAGAACTAAGAGAAAAACAAAGGTGAAACATGTCGGTTATCGACATCCTTATATAGCACAGACACCGAGGACAAAGCTTAGTGGAAGGGTTAGAAGATCCCATTACAGCCCTGTAATCTCGATAATAGGCTTCCTAATCATCTACCAAACATAACCACTACCACTAATCAGCTTAGTGAGTAGTAAACATTGCTTGTACAATAAAACAAGCCAACTAAACTAGTCATTCAGCTACCTAAACACTTCAAACTGTCATCTACAGTATTCTACTCCAATTCCAACTAGGCCTCAACTAAATTCTAATGATGCTCACCGACTTATCGTTTTCTCGCCAAAGCAAGAGAAACAATTCTATCACTCCGCAAACTAACAAGTTCACCCAAAATATCTAGTGTTGACGGATTGTCTCAAAAAAGAGTCTGCCAAACCCTTTGAGTTCGCCAAATGGCGAATTCCAGTGAGGTGTTCCTTACAAAAGAATCCTCGCAACACGTCACCCAAACATTTAACATACCAGTCACTAGTCTAATCCTTTTACTACCTTTGGTTTATTCAACTATACGCTAAACAGTATCTATACGGTCTACGTCGGGCAGGCTGTTACATAGTAATTTCATCCACATTTCGCTTCAAGGGTGAACTCACATTATCATACATTGAATTAACTAATAAACCCACATGATTAGGTAGAGGATTTGTCATTCACATTGGGCTTACCATCCTGTTTAAAGTTTATCAGTCTAACTTTCAATAGATATTACACTTTGTATTCAAAAGCTGTGCAATTTTTTGTTGAGTGGTCGACATTTCCATAATGATAGTTGTAGTAGGCATTTGAGTCATACCATTTTGAGAAGGAGGTAAGGCACATTGCACTATGAAAAAAAGAGCTCAAGTTCAAACCTTGAAAATAACATTATTGGAAGGAATAACAACTAATCTTAAAAAAAATTAATCCGAAAATACTTTAATTCTAAAAAACATATTTTGTGTAATCGATGAAAAGCTCACCCTAAAATGCTGACATAAAACTCTTTAGATAAAAAATAGAAAATAATAAAAATAAATTTCATGTGCATGTTTAATAAGTAAGCACATAAAAATACATAAAAAAACAATTATTTTCTACTAGAAAACTTAACATTTGATTTGATTTTTGCAGTTATTTTTTTAAATTTGAGATATTCCATCACAATTTAAATTATTAATAAACATTTGGTATGAAAAGTAATTAAAAAATATGATAATAAAATAGGACATGTAAGAAAAAAAAGACACCTATCTATTTATGTATTTAAATGTTTTATTGAGTTAGTTTTATAGATCGATCGAATATTAATTTAGTTATGAAATTATTAAAATACCTTCCCATAAACAAATTAAGTAATATTGCTATGTTGTGCTTTTGTCTTTTTATATAATAAATTAATAAAAATTTGATCATAATGAGATTTAATCCTAAAGCATCATCCATGATCAATAATTAAGTTTACCATTGTAACCAAAATATCAATTGATTTTAAATTATTTTTTAATAAATATATTTGTTATATAGTTCCCATCCATATTGTAACATCCCAAACCCGGCCTAGACGTTACGGCCGAATCTGGCGATGTCACATGATAGTGTTTTTAGAAAACATAACTACGTTAAAACCATTTGTAGATATCTTGGCTTTCGTCAAAACGTGTCGTTTAATTATTTATTATCCATTTTCAAAACATTATATGTTGCGGAAGCTTGTAAAATAATTTGCGAGTTCGTGTGTATTTGATAAATCATTTATTTATTTTGAAAACCCGCGCCTTATCCTACTGCTAGCAGTTTATAAAATAATAATCCCAAATTTTAAACAAAATCCCTAAAGGCCATGTTACATAAAACTCGCCCAAATATAATCAGAACTATAAATGTAAAAACCGTTAAAGGTCCAGAACTATGGTCACTGCCAAGTCCTCCGCCGCACCGATCCGTCTACTACTGGGGATTACCTGAACAGATTAAACACAAAAGGGTAAGTTTTCGCAACTCAGTGTGTAATCCCCACAGAAAACATACACGCAGAAAACAGACACAAATTCATAGTTCGGGTCTGAGCCTATTACAGAAACGGTGTAGACCTTAGCCCACTCAGATACAGAATCAGATATGTTTTAGAGCCTTAGCCCATTTCAGACATAATAAGCAGATCAGACAAAATAGCAGAATCCTACCCACCAGCCTCTACACACCAACTCCGTCCAACCCTACACACCGTGTGGGGATAAAATCAACCCACCCATCCCTACACACCATGCTGTACCGAATGCGGCACATAATCAGAAAGTTGCAGTTGAGCTGCCAGATAACAGGCTTAAGAGCCTTTCAGATACTTCCACCGAATCATCAACCCACCCCGATGAAATGCAACATACATAAAAAGTCATGCTATTATGCAAACATAGTTCATACATTCAGATATCAGAATTCATGCTCAGTACAGAAATCAGATAGTCAAGTCACATAATTAGGGGTCTAGGTAAAGCTTACCGACCCTACATTAGATCCACAGTCGACTAGGGCGACCCGTGCAACCTTACTGAACATTACAGAAAAATAGACTCACACGCCCGTGTGGGCCCACACGCCCGTGTGGCCCACACAGCCCAAGTTGGCATTGGCCGTGTAGATCACACGGCCTGGCCCAGAATCTCAAACGCCCGTGTGGTTCACCCGTGTGGGCCCACACAACCCAATTTGGCCTTGGTCGTGTGGATTACATGGCCTCGCTCGGCACACGGCCGGGCTCGTCGTTCACACGACCGTGTGCTGACTAACAGTCTCGCACACGGCCTATCACACGGGCGACCACACGCCCGTGTGGCGTCGACAGAAAGGTTTTTAGCTTTCATCAAAACCTCGTTTCCTGTATTTTTGGGTACACACCTAGTTCGATTTCGACACGTAACCACTCCCGAGCACTCCAAAACCTATATTCGACAATTGAAAGCCCAATTTCAGTCACTTAAGCCAAGTTGTTATGAACAGGAGATTTGCCAAAACTTACCGACCACCTTACCTTTAAAGAGCAAGAAGTAGTGTCTTGCAACACGAGAACCCAATTAAAGCCTTCGAGTAGTACCTAAACATGAGTAAATCGTTTCTTCCATTAATCGCTTAATCAAAAATAACACTAACACTAAAACTATAGAGAAACCACTTACCGATCGGGCGTCCCGACTATAGATAACAGACACGGTTGAAAGGAATGAGAACCGAAATAAGAGAGGGGAAAACTAGTAGAATTTCGGCAACCAAATGAGATGATGGGAAGGGAAAATGGTAGCAAAAAGAAAGGGGAAAAAGGAGGAAGGTTAGCCGAAATTTCCAAGCAGAGGAAGTAGTTCTGAACAAAAACTGCTAACTGCCAAACTTTTCCCTTAATTCTCTCCCTACTATCAGATTTTTAGTCTAACACAAATACTATGGACGTGACAAGCAAAAATAATGCTCATATCGCAACTCGAACACGAGACCTTTTCCATCCCCACACTCCTCTTAACCACCAGACCTGCAGGCCCATTCTGTTAATTACTTACACACTTTAATTTATAAACCTATTAACCAGATATAGGGCTTAATTCCTAAAAATACCAAATTTTTCCCAAGTTGTAACTTGAACTTGGGACCTCTCACACACACCCAGAACACATAACCACTGAAACAGATAGACATTGTGTGTCAAAATTACAAAAGCCGAAATTAAGAAAAATGGGGCGTTACAACTCTACCCCCTAAAAAAATTCGTCCTCGAAATTTTACCTGATCAGAAAAGGTGAGGATACTGCTGTCGCATCGACTCCTCCGGCTCCCAAGTGGCCTCTTCAGTGCTATGATTCCGCCATAGTACCTTCACTAAGGGGATAGACTTCTTTCGAAGCACTTTAATGTATTGATCCAGGATCTGGACCGGCTCCTCCTAAAATGTCAGATCTGGTCTAACCTCAATGTCCTCAATAAAAACAACATGCGTGGGATCAGAGCGGTAACGTCTCAACATTGAAACGTGGAATGCATCATGAATGTGATCTAACTTTGGAAGAAGCTCTAACTGATATGCAACTGGCCCCACTCGTTTTAGAATATGGTACGGCCCAATAAACTGAGGGCTTAGCTTACCCTTGCGGCCAAACCTCAAGACCTTCTTCCATGGCGAGACTTTGAGAAAAACTAAGTCCCCCACAGAGTACTCAATATCCTTTCTCTTCAAATCAGCATAGGATTTATGCCTATCAGATGCTTCTTTTAGACGATCCCAAATCAATCGGACCTTATCTTCAGTTTCAGAAACCATCTCCGGACCCAGTACACGTTGCTCACCCAACTTAGTCCAGCACAAGGGAGTACGACACTTATGGCCATACAGGGCCTCGTACGGTGCCATCTGGATGCTAAACTAATAGCTGTTGTTATAGGCGAACTCTGCCAACGGCAAGTACTCCTCCCAACTGCCTCAGAAATCTATAACACATCTCCTCAACATATCTTCCAGTACTTGAATCACCCTCTTCGACTGACCATCTGTCTAAGGATGGAAAGTAGTACTGAAGTCCAACCTCGAACCCAGAGCTTCGTGCAACTTCTTCCAGAACCGAGACGTGAAGCGAGGATCTCTATCGGAGATGATCGAGACAGGAACCCCATGCAGTCTCACAATTTCAGATACATATAGCTTAGCCAACTTCTGGAGAGAAAAGTTTATCCTGACCGGAATGAAGTGAGCAGACTTGGTCAATCGATCCACGATGACCCAGACAGAATCATTTTTAGTTGGCGTTAAAGGTAACCCACTAACGAAGTCCATCGTTACTCGCTCCCATTTCCACATTGGTGTCTTCACCGACTGCAGCAACCCCGAAGGCAACTGATGCTCAGCCTTAAACTATTGACAAGTCAAACAGCGAGCAACGAAATTTGTAACCTCGCACTTCAACCCTGGCCACCAGTACAACTCTCGAAGATATCGGAACATCTTGTTCCCACCAGGATGCATAGCATAAGGGCTACTATGCGCCTCTCTCAGAATTGACTGTCTTAAATCCTCGTCATTCGGCACACAGATCTGACCGTGGAAACAAAGTATCCCATCACTGTTAATTCCAAAATCCATAGTGTCCCCATTCTCAACCTAACGGAACCTCAACTCGAGAGACTTATCCTCTATCTGTTTACCTCTAATCTGATCAATCCACGTAGGCTTAACCTGAAGCTCCGCTAACAGACTCCCATCGTCGAATAAACTGAGTCGAGCGAACATCGCTCTCAGATCAGTTATCGCCCTACGGCTCAAAACATCTACCACCACATTAGCCTTACTAGGGTGATACTCAATGGTGCAGTCATAATCCTTAAGCAATTCAACCCATATGCTCTATCTAAGATTTAACTCCTTCTGGGTGAGGAGATACTTGAGCCTTTTGTGATCAGTGTAGATAGTACACTTCTCACCGTAAAGATAGTGCCTCCAGATTTTCAGAGCGAAGACTACCGCTGCCAACTCCAAATCGTACGTAGGATAGTTAGCCTCATGCGTCTTGAGCTGACGAGACGCATATGCTACCACTTTACCATCCTGCATCAGAATGCAACCCAGACCCACATGTGACGCATCACAATATACGACGAAATCCTTCCCAGATTCAGGTTGTATCAGAACCGAAGCCTGGGTTAATACAGATTTGAGCTTCTCGAAGCTCTCTTATTGCTTATCAGTCCAGACAAAGGGAACTCCCTTACGTAGAAGCTTGGTCAATGACGCTGCGATCAAAGAGAACCCTTTTACGAAGCGTCAATAATAACCTGCTAGCCCTAGAAAGCTGCAGATTTCAGACACATTCTTCGGTTGTTTCTAATCCAGCACTGTCTTAATCTTACGAGGATCAACACGAATCCCCTCTGCAGAAACTACATGCCCGTAAAGGTTACTTCTGAGGCGTAATTCACACTTCATCGAACTTCGCATACAATCTGTTTCTCGTGAAGCATCTGTAATACCACTCAGAGATGCTCATCGTGTTCGTTCTTAGTCTTCGAATACACCAGAATTTTGTCAATGAAGACTACCACGAACTGATCCAGATAGGGCTGGAACACTCGGTTCATCAGATCCATAAAAGCTCTTTGGTGCATTAAATCGGTCCAAATGGCATCACTAGGAACTCGTAATGGCCGTAGCGAGTCCTAAATGCCGTCTTATGAACGTCAACCTCTTTAACTTTCAACTGGTGATACCCTGATCGTAGATCAATCTTTGAGAAAATTGAAGCTCCTTGGAACTGGTCAAACAGATCATCAATCCTCGGTAGGGGGTACTTATTCTTGATGGTTAGCTTATTCAATTGGCGGTAGTCGATACACATACACATGGATCCATCCTTCTTTTTCACAAACAGCACAGGTGCTCCCCATGGAGACACACTAAGGCGGATGAACCCACGATCCAGTAACTCTTGGATCTGAGCCTTAAGCTCCACAAGCTCCTTCGATGCCATTCTGTAAGGGGCGATGGACACCAGAGCTGTACCAGGATAGAGCTCAATCCTAAACTCTACCTCTCGGCTCGGAGGCAGACCCGGTAGTTCCTCAGGAAAAACATCCGGAAAGTCCCTTATAGTCAGTCATCGCCCTACGGCTCAAAACATCTACCACCACATTAGCCTTACTAGGGTGATACTCAATGGTGCAGTCATAATGCTTAAGCAATTCAACCCATCTACGCTATCTAAGATTTAACTCCTTCTGGGTGAGGAGATACTTGAGCCTTTTGTGATCAGTGTAGATAGTACACTTCTCACCGTAAAGATAGTGCCTCCAGATTTTCAGAGTGAAGACTACCGCTGCCAACTCCAAATCGTACGTAGGATAGTTAGCCTCATGCGTCTTGAGCTGACGAGACGTATATGCTACCACTTTACCATCCTGCATCAGAACGCAACCCAGACCCACATGTGACGCATCACTATATACGACGAAATCCTTTCCAGATTCAGGCTGTATCAGAACCGGATCCTGCGTTAATACAGATTTGAGCTTCTCAAAGCTCTCTTGATGCTTATCAGTTCAGACAAAGGGAACTCCCTTACGTAGAAGCTTGGTCAATGGCGCTACGATCAAATAGAACCTTTCTACAAAGCGTCGATAATAACCTGCTAGCCCCAGAAAGCTGCGGATTTTAAACACATTCTTCGGTTGTTTCCAATCCAGCGCTGTCTCAATCTTACGAGGATCAACACGAATCCCCTCTGCAGAAACTACATACCCTAGAAAGGTTACTTCTCGGAGCCAGAATTCACACTTACCGAACTTCGCATACAACTGTTTCTCGCGAAGCATCTGTAATACCACTCGGAGATGCTCATCATGTTTGTTCTCAGTCTTCGAATACACCAGAATTTTGTCAATGAAGACTACCATGAACTGATCCAGATAGGGCTGGAACACTCGGTTCATCAGATCCATAAAAGCTGCTGGTGCATTTGTCAGTCCAAATGGCATCACTAGGAACTCGTAATGGCCGTAGCGAGTCCTAAATGCCGTCTTATGAACGTCAACCTCTTTAACTTTCAACTGGTGATACCCTGATCGTAGATCAATCTTTGATAAAATCAAAGCTCTTTGGAACTGGTCAAACAGATCATCAATCCTCGATAGGGGGTACTTATTCTTGATGGTTAGCTTATTCAATTGGCGGTAGTCGATACACATACGCATGGATCCATCCTTCTTTTTCACAAACAGCACAGGTGCTCCCTATGGAGACACACTAGGGCGGATGAACCCACGATCCAGTAACTCTTGGATTTAAGCCTTAAGCTCCACAAGCTCCTTCGATGCCATTGTGTAAGGGGCGATGGACACCAGAGCTGTACCAGGATAGAGCTCAATCCCAAACTCCACCTCTCGGCTCGGAGGCAGACCCGGTAGTTCCTCAGGAAAAACATCCAGAAAGTCCCTTACAGTTCTGATATCCTTAATCGAAGAGTTCCCAAAATCTAAAACACTGATGTAGGCCAATAATGCCTCACATCCTTTCCGTACCAACTTTTCTGCCACCAATGCAGAAATCACATTCGTCAAGTAGTTTCGACGTTCCCCAATCACCACTACCTCGTCGTCCTCCTCGGTTCTCAACACAACCCTTTTTGTTACGCAGTCCAGACTTACTCGGTGCTTGACCAGCCAGTCCATTCCCAGAATCAAATCGAACTCCCCGAATGGAAGCTCCATCAAGTCACTAAAAATCGTCTCGAACCTCTAACGGACGTCTCTATATAATTTACTAACCCGGATAGATTGCCCCAACGGACTCACACAACGCTTACCTCACTCAAGTACTCTCAACCGGAATCCCCGAGTTTCGCACACGTGAGCTAGCTACGTAAGTGTGTATAGAGCCTATGTCTATCAATGCAGTGTAGGGTACATTAAAAATAAAGAACGTACCCGTAATGACGTCTGGAGCATCACCATCCTCTCGGCGACATGCAGCATAAACCAGTGCAGGCTGCCTCACCTCAGTCAGTCCCGCACCTCTGCCCGGTGCTCTCTGTCCTCGTCCATGCCATTACCACCCCTGGCCTGTCCTTGGCCCCTAGGTGCCTGCTGAGCTACTCTTGGTGGCTGCGCAATACCAGTACCCGCAGCTTGCATCTGATCGGTCCTCAGCGGACAATCCCTGACTCGATGCTCAGTCGACCCACATCTCAAATATGACTCAGTAGTCCTCCAACACTCACCCGGATGGCGTCTACCACAGTGCCCACAAAGTGCCACCCTAGTAGGTCCAACAGGAGGCCCAACTCTCACTGGCCCATCAGATCTGGCCTTTTTCTTAGGCCTCATCACATAATTTGAGGGCTCTAATTCCCTCTTATTCTTCCCTTTCTCGTGGTTTTGGCACTCAGTACGCTTAACCTCCTCGGCGATCTTCGCCTTCTCCACTAGAGCAGAAAAATCATGCTCCCTCTGCGGGGCTATCAGAACCCGTAAGTTATCCCTGAGTCCATCCTCAAAATAGACGCAACGCTCATACTCAGTCGCCACCATGCCCCGGGCATAACGGCTCAATCTCAGGAATTCAGCCTCATACTCGGCCACCAAACGGTCTCCTTCTTGAGATTAAAGAACTCACGCCTCCTAGCATCGATGTAGCTAGCCCCCACATACTTACTCTGAAAAGCCGTCTTAAAGTAGTCCCACGTCAAACGGTCGGGCTGAGTGCCCTCCTTAACAGTCAACCACCACTGATACGCTTCATCGCGAAGCAGAGAGACAGCCCCCTTAAGCTTCTGCTCAGCAGTAAAGTCCAAATCATCCATGATTCTCTCGGTGGCCTCCATCCAGTACTCGGCTACGCTTGGGGCGACTCTAGTGACGCCCTTGAATAATTCAGCCCCATTAGACCGGAGTCATTCCGTAACCGACCCACGGGCCCCAAATCTGGTGTTGGACCCAGCGACCCTCTCTAAAATCCGTAACATGGCTCAGGATAGTGCGTCATCCCCAGCCTCACGATCATGAGACCTGGGTCTCTCAGCGAGGTGAGATCACTCGCCTCACTCAGTATACAGATTAGGCAGATTTTTAGATGCAAAGGACCCAGCTCGAGCCCCTCTACGGCCTCTACCACGACCTTTAGTACCCCGTCTGTGGATACCTCGTGCGCTCATCGTAATTTTAAAATTTATCTGTATTAACAGTTTTATGAATTAGTTACAGTTCCAATATTTGTTAACAAATGTTTTATGCAAAATAGTATCAGAAGTTCAGAGTTCGTTATCGCGAATCACAGTTTTACTACGATATTCAGTTTCGCTATAGTATTTAGTTTACACTACCTAAAGTGTTTTTTCAGTACAGTATACTACCTAAGGCTGTTTCAAGCATGCAAGTAGTATTTCGGATAAATTTAAATAAAATTCAGAACACTTACAGGATCGGTGCCGGAGACTCGGTGTACCACATACTCAGTCAAAATATTTTAAATCATAAAATAAATTCATTTCAGAAAACCCAATTTTAAAAACCCAAATCCACAGCCGAGTTTTACAACCTGGCTCTGATACCACTAAATGTAACACCCCAAACCCGACCTAGACGTTATGGGCGAATCTGGCGATGTCACATGATAGTGTTTTAGAAAACATAACTACATTAAAATCATTTGTAGATATCTTGGCTTTCGTCAGAACTTGTCGTTTAATTATTTATTATCCATTTTCAAAACATTATATGTTGCGGAAGCTTGTAAAATAATTTGCGAGTTCGTGTGTATTTGATAAATCATTTATTTATTTTGAAAACCCGCATCTTATCCTACTGCTAGCAGTTTATAAAATAATAATCCCAAATTTTTAAAAAAAATCCCTAAAGGCCATGTTACATAAAACTCGCCCAAATATAATCAGAGCTATAAATATAAAAACCGTTAATGGTCCAGAACTATGGTCACCGCCAAGTCCTCCGCCGCACCGATCTGTCTACTGCTGGGGATTACCTGAACAGATTAAACAGAAAAGGGTGAGTTTTCGCAACTCAGTGTGTAATCCCCACAGAAAACATACACGCAGAAAACAGACACAAATTCATAGTTCGGGTCTGAGCCTATTACAGAAACGGTGTGGACCTTAGCCCACTCAGATACAGAATCAGATATGTTTTAGGGCCTTAGCCCATTTCAGACATAATAAGTAGATAAGACAGAATAGCAGAATCCTACCCACCAGACTCTACACACCAACTCCGTCCAACCCTACACACCGTGTGGGGATTAAATTAACCCACCCATCCTTACACACCATGCTGTACCGAATGCGGCACATAATTAGAAAGTTGCAGCTGAGCTTCCAGATAACAGGCTTAAGAGCCTTTCAGATACTTCCTCCGAATCATCAACCTACCTCGATGAAATGCAACATACATAAAATGTCATACTATTATGCAAACATAGTTCATACATTCAGATATCAGAATTTATGCTCGGTACAGAAATCAAATAGTCAAGTCACATAATTAGGGGTCTAGGTAAAGCTTACTGACCCTACATTAGATCCACAGTCGACTAGGGCGACCCGTGTAACCTTACTGAACATTACAGAAAAATGGGCTCACACGCCTATGTGGCCTGCATGTGTGGGCCCACACGCCCGTGTGGCCCACATAGGCCAAGTTGGCATTGGCCTTGTGGATCACACGGGTTGGCCCAGAATCCCACACGCCCGTGTGGCCCACATGACCCAATTTGGCATTGGCCGTGTGGATTACACGACCTCGCTCGGCGCACGGTCGGGCTCGTCGATCACACGGCCGTGTGGTGACTAACAGTCTCGCACATGGCCTACCACATCAGCGACCACACACCCGTGTGGCGTCGACAAGAAGGTTTTTGGCTTTCACCGAAACCTCGTTTCCTGTATTTTCGGGTAGACACCTGGTTCAATTTCGACGCGTAACCACTCCCGAGCACTCCAAAACCTATATTCGACAATTGAAAGCCCAATTTCAGTCACTTAATCCAAGTTGTTATGAACAGAAGATTTGCCAAAACTTACCGACCACCTTACCTTTAACGAGCAAGAAGTAGTGTCTTACAACACGAGAAGCCGATTAAAGCCTTCGAGCAGTACCTAAACATGAGTAAAGCGATTCCTCCATTAATCGCTTAATCAAAAATAACACTAAAACTAAAACTATAGAGAAACCACTTACCGATCGCGCGTCCGACTATAGATAACAGACACGGTTGAAAGGAAGGAGAACCAAAATAAGAGAGGGGAAAACCAGTAGAATTTCGACAGCCAAAGGAGATGATGGAAAGGGAAAACGACAGCAAAAAGAAAGGGGAAAAAGGAGGAAGGTTAGCCAAAATTTCCAAGCAGAGGAAGTAGTTCTGAACAAAAACTGCTAACCCCTAAATTTTTCCCTTAATTCTCTCCCTACTTTCAGATTTTTAGTCCAACACAAACACTATGTACGTGACAAGCAAACATAATACTCATATCGCAACTCGAACACGAGACCTTTTCCATCCCCACACTCCTCTTAACCACCAGACCTGCAGGCCCATTCTGTTAATTACTTACACACTTTAATTTATAAGCCTATTAACCAGAGATAGGGCTTAATTCCTAAAAATACCAAATTTTTCCCAAGTTGTGACTTGAACTTGGGACCTCTCACACACACACAAAACACATAACCACTGAAGCAGATAGACATTGTGTGTCAAAAATACAAAAGCCGAAATTAAGAAAAACGGGGTGTTACACATATTGTGAGTGTGCCCAAAAATCTAGTATTTATTTGAATGTTTCAATATTTATATAATACAAATTATTAACCTATCAAATTTATAAAATATATAAATAGACATAATGACTTATTTGGCCCTCCAACTCTACAAAAAAAAATTATTTTAGTCATTCATTTAATTTTCGCCTTTTTTAACCCTTAAACTTGCGAGTTTTTTTTTTCAAAATCACCCAAAACAAATAAAAAAAGTTAACGTTTTTAATTTTATTGACATAACATATACATGGATTCCCATGTGGGTGGCAAATCTACATTTAATTAATTTTTTAAAACTTAATAAATTTAAAAATTTAAAAATTTAAAATTATTTAAATTATTTAAAAAGTATAAAAATTATTTTTAATATTTTTAAATCTTAAAAAAATTAATTAAATGATGACATATCACTCACATGGCAATCCAAAGTTAAAAATGTTAACTTTTCCATCCATTTTAGGGTTATTTGACAAAAATGTAAGTTCAATGGCTAAAAAGGTGAAAAATTAAATGAATGGTCAAAAATGACTTTTTTTTTTATAGTTGGAGGGCTAAAAAAGTCATTTTCTCATAGAAATATGATATAATTTGTTTTATTTTTTTAATGAAAACATGCTTAAGTGCATTCCAACCTACATAATTTTATTGTTGCAATAACAATAGTACCAACTATACTACGACTCAATTGACAATATGATATAACTTTTTAAATCTAGTAAAATAAACTAGAAATTCTATCACATGCATATGCGTATAGAAATCATGTATTTATAACACATGTATGCATTTAAAAATAACATACAATAAATAAAAAATGTATGATATGAAACTAATAATAATGACAACACATGCAATATATACAAACTTAAAATAAAAAATTAATTTAAATTGTGAGTGAAAAGAAATTTAAATAGGTAAATATATCAGATTATAAATATCAAATGCACTCTAATTATTTATTATGGTATTGATGTTATGGTGTTGATGAAACTTGTGATATAAACTCATTCAGTGATTTTATAAAAAATTTTGTGTAATAATATTAAAATGTATAAAAAAACAAACTAAAATACAGTGATTTAAATACAAATAGCTCTAACATGTAAGCAATATAAATATAAAATACACTGATTTAAGGGCAAAGTCAGAATTGTGTATGGAAGTTTGAAAATGAAACTAAAAATTCTTGAGAGGCTCCTTACCTAACCCTAGTTTCCTATGGGATTAATTGTTTGGAACAGAAAATCATGTTACTGTAGAAATAATTAACATACTTGTTTTGACCTACCCATTTTTTTATCAGAGCCGAAAGAAAAAGAGTCAATGCTGAATGGTGATCAAATCAAACTTTTCTTTCTTGTCAAAATGAAGTAAAAGTAAGGAATCCAAATGAGACAGCTTTACTTTTACATGGAAAAACAAATTCAAAGTGACACTTGGAAAATGTGACAAGCAATTCACTCCATCTCTCTTTACCTTCATCCAATGATCTGGAATTTTTTTAATATGTTTTCTATGTACTATTTATAAATATACTCATCTTGTTCGAATTTATAATTTATTTTATCAAAGACTTAAATTTTATAAACCCCACCTATTACACTAAACAGGTAAATCCATCCTCTCTCTATATATATATATAACCCAAGTATCTAATTTTCATGCGTGTGATAAAAAAAGAAGAAGATTTTCATACCAAATACAAACATTAAATTATGTATACTGATATCTTAAAGAAAAAGAAATGGAGAACCATTTTAGAATTTGGAGAATTCATGAGTCATGACAAATTGTTTTAGGTGAAGATTAGTTGTGTGTCTGTCACTGGATGTTGGAGCGTAAAAATTTAGTTTCGCTGACGTGGAAATCATTGGGGCAATTGCTTGCAAGTTTCAACATTTTAGTATTAATTACGCCTCTTCAAGGTTGAGTTAGCCACAACTTAAAAAAGGTTAGTTTCAAATTTAAAAAGATTTAAAACTAAAAACATCATGATTTTAATTAATATTTAATATTTAAACTCAACTCACGAACTCACAACTTCCTACACTGATAATAATATCGATGTCAATCGAGTTAAAACTCAATTGACCGATTCAATTAGTTTTTATATTTGTAATTTATTTATATATATGGAATGGATATCATATAAAAATTAAATATACTATAATATTTATGTAATTGTTTTTATGTGACTATCTTTTAAAAAAAAATTAAATCGATTAATTTATGTAACCATTTTTAAAAATTAACATTAATATTTTTAGATTTTATCATTTGTATTCTTTAAAGTATGACATGTTCTATATACTAGATCTTAATGTTACATGCATTATTTTTTTATTTTTTTAAATAATACATTTTCACCTCATGTAATTTATATAAAATAATGTTATTCAAAATATTGAACATAAATAAAATATATCAACCATTTTGATCACTAATTTATTATAATATATTATATATTAGTATACAACGACTTGTTATACAAGTTGTGTCCACAAGACAAATCACAAGTTATTTGTATATTAATTTTATATTTTTATAATTATCATATAAACAACAAATACGTGAGATATTTATCTACGTCATGCGATAAACTTATAAGACTCCAATATTAAAAGAGTCCCAAGATTATTTAGAATAGTGTAAGATAAAATATATTTTCTCATATGAAACTTCACAATGGATAAAACACTTAAGTTAAAACAGATGGGATAAATAGCTTATCTCATAAAGAGAATGGATTGTATGAAACAGTGACGTCATATCATCTGTATCCCTTTCCAATAGTTTTATGCCACATTAGTATTTTCATCCTGAATTTCAGGATTTTCATCCTGAAAATAATTAAATCCAAATTAAAATCCTGAAATTCAGGATGAAAATACCGATGTGGCATAAAACTATTGGAAGGGGATACAGATGACATGGCATCACTGTTTCATACAATCCTTTCCCATTTCATGAAAGAGTTTTTATGAGCTTTTGTGGGAATTTACCCAGAATTGAAAGGGTAATTATACTATGCCGACTCAAATATTTTTCATACCAATTTTTTCAACATATTATTACTTTTACTTCTATTTCGTTATCATGTGTTAATCGTACTAGCAATGTTGTTGTGCACCATTAGTTAGTTCGCCGTATAGTTGTGTGGATGTTTTGCGTTTTAATTTTGATTATTTTGGATGTTATCCTTGACTTTGTATAATATGTGATGCTTTAAATAAATTATCCTTTTACCCTAGAAACCCCTTTAGTTGCATGAAAATATAGACACATTGTTTGAGGATTTTTTTTTAACTTTACTTAATAATTAAATGCTCAAATTAAGGTAAACATTTGTAAACGTCATTCACGTAAGAGCTAAATCCTTTAAAATAATCAAATGATGGTCAAACTTTTTGAAAATGTTTAAATGTGGGTTTTTCACACACTTCACCTAGTTTTAATATCAAATTAGGTGAATTATTATGTGTTTAAAATTGAACACACAATACCAACAAGTTTTGGGTGCAATGGTAAGACGCATTGCACTCTCAAGGGGAGACACAAGTCTGAACCTTAGAGACGACATTGTTAGGAGGGGTAGCCACAACCCCCAAACATGAATTGTAAAATGGACATGGATAATACCAAAAACTAAAACTAAAACACACAACAACTAAGATAATTATTACTTGAAAAAAAAAGAAAAAAAATTGAAATGCTAATATACAACATTTGAAAAGCTATTATTTGACCATTTTGAAAGGTTTTGCCATTATTTGAGCAATCCTTACAAAATTTGACTCTAATATGAGCATTTATTATTATTATTTAAAATATTTATGCTTTGATGTTCTTTCCAACAATACTTATGTCCAATTTGGTGCCCAAATTAAATGGTATCATGTGATCCAATAAATTTTTGGCATGTGTGCTTTAGTAAAAAAAAACATAAATACATAATTGGGACTAAAAAAAAAAAAGCTTAAGTACCAAATTGAACATTAAAGTTTGTTGAGTAATTTTCTGTGTCTCATTAAAGGAAACATACGAGTATTTATACATATTATCATTGTTCATGATTTGACTCCAATGTTCATGACTTAACTCCACTATTCATAGGACTGACACTCTGAGAAGGCCTCGGGCATGTTGGGGATGTGTATCGTTCCAAGTCGCATGCTGGAGTTCGCGGTCCCCTCCATGCGAACTCCTTGGGAGTATGCGAACTGGGACCGCGAACTCCCTTCGACTCATGCGAACTAATACCACGAGCTCCTTTCAACTCCTGCGAGCTGACATTGCAAGCTCCCTTAACTGTCCTATTGCTGTATGTCTCGTATGTATCCATCTGGTGGGGTCTGGTCGGGTCATGGGTAGGCGACCCAAAACTTATCTGTGTCTCAGGTCGATGACTATTACTGTATGATAATCTAGTCCCCCCTAGTGGGCCTAAGGAGGGTTATAAAGTGGCGCTCCTTAATGCCATCACTTCGCGTTTATTATATCCTGTAGAATACGTAGCGTCTATTGTGATCTGATGTTAGCTTCGCCACGTGTGCGGATGAATCGTGCTTACGTGTATCTGATCATTAGTGTCCTTCGTTTATTTGAACCGTCAAAACGTGGACATGAGAGACTTCTTTAAAATGGGGTTTTCTGAAACCTTAAAACTCACACTCTTAATATTTTTGTAACCAAAACCAGTCGAAGCTTTTCTTCAAAGTGAATCTCAGTAACTTCTCGTCTTAGGTTTTAAATTTCCTATATCATTTTCTTCTTCTTTCTGCGTCGAAGACATGTCGAGAATGAGAGGAATTCATGGTCAATTAGTTCTGCGCTGCCCACCACAACAGCGTGCTTCCAAAACCTTTGTCGAAGCCAACTTTTCCCTCTGCACTAAAAAATACGAAGAGATGCACCGGGCCTTACATGCACGAGGAATCGAGATTCCCAATTTTGCCTACAAATTCTCTATTTCTGAGGGTTCACACGGGCTCAGTGATACTAGCGATGGTAGTTTCTTGCTCCCCCTCCACGCCTTGGAAGTTGGGTTTCATCTGCCTTTAAACCTGTTCTTCTACCATCTTTTTGATGATTACCAGATTACCGTTGGTCAACTTTGTAGATTTTCGTGGTGGATCATGATGGCATACTTTGTTGACTATTTCCACAGCAATAAAGTACCCTAGCTTGCAGTTTTCCAGAGTCTGTATCTATTAAAAGCCCAGAACTGAGTGAATTCAGTGGGTTTTCATTACTTCTCTCCTCGCGAAAAAGGTCTAACCATAATTGCAAACTAATGTCCCAACCTTCGATTGAACTAGGGGAAGTATATCAGGGTGAAACGCAAACTCGCAGATGGGTTTGGCTTTCCTACAAAATGGTCTGTGCCAAGTGGGGATGTGTGCTCTTTTCAGCAAACTATTAGGACAAATGGAGGTGATGCCTAGTTGAGAAGGCTCCGCGTTGGCAGTTCCCTGGTTATTCAATATGTCATAACCGTACGAAACATTTTTTTATGTTATTCGGATGGTCAGATCCCCAATAGATATAAGCGGCATAACAGTAGAGAAGTTGTTGAGGCGTTAGGTGCAATCTCTGAGAGGCGATCATGGTTACACGTGTTTTATGGTGACGACGATCACTTGGGCCGAATTCTAACATGATTGAAAAAAGAGCCTATAAATTTCTATTACAGCTATTGTAGGATAAAACCTCGTCCCTGGGTGGTGTTGGGCTCACGGCGAGCAGAAAGTGATTCCTACGTTAATTTGATAATTGCTCCTGCTAATGTTAGGATTGTTGGTGATGAGGCACAACTCGCAGTTCAGAAAGTGATACTGAGGAAACTACCAGCACTTCGCAGGAAATTAACGAAGCCATGAAACTTACCAGGGCTATGGACCTGTGAACTGCTTTGAGGGCTCAGCGCAAGAGGCACAAAACTGATACGAAAGCTGTTAACATGGTGGTTAGCAGTGAGGTAGAGACAAATAGTGGCAGGATAGAGTCTTGCCACAAAAGGAGGGCAGATCACGCCGGGACTTTTACTATGATGGCCACTACCCATGCTTCCCCCTTAACGAGCTCACAAACTATAGCTCATGAGAGTTCTTCTGTCATTACTTGCGGTAACTCTCCTCCTCCTTATTTCTCTCTCCCTGTTGTACCTCTCGCTGGGAAGCTACCTGCTGAAAATAATGGTGAGCTAGCTTTGAGCCACCAGAACTTAAACATTAAGAAGTTGTAGGGTATTATAGAGAAATGGAGAGCTTCAATGCCAGAGGTTGTGAAGAGGAAGATATGTACTGATGACTCATCTGGGAGTTCGCAGAAATCTGCGTTGTTAACACTCAACTCTTCTCTGCAAGCTTTCCTTGCTGAGGCCTTTGTGATTAGTCTAGGCCTTAAAGAGAAAATTATTGGGATAGAGGCTACTTAAAGGCAGTTGAAGAGCATAAGGCAGTTGTGAGACAAACCACTGCGGACCATGAGGCTGTAATAGCGGAGTTAAAGTGGAAACAAGAAGAGGTTTTTGTAGGGTTTAAGAAGAACACTTTAGAAATGTTGAGTGATGTCACTGCTAAGCTCAAATCCAATATTTTTCTGTATGCTCAAGTTTCTGCTGGGCCTTTTGATGTTCGCAAGATTGATTTCGATGCTCTCACTGAGGTAGAGATAGACCAGCTTAGCTTTGATATTCGTTGTCCCTCAGGAGCCACTTAGGATGAGTTCACATCCAAGTGGAAGAACTCAGGAGATTTTTACCTCGAGGATAATCCTTTTGAACCAACCATCATGCTTGCTAGTGCTGACACCAGTACTAATCCTATTCTTGACAATGCTGAAATTGTTAAGGGAGAAGAGAGGGAGAATGAGGTTCGCGGTGATCTTGATAAAAGAACTGTAATTTAATTACATGTAATTTTGTAACTTTTTATTTTCCTTCTTTATGAAAGAACTAAAATTTTCGAGTTTACTTGTTAATGTCATGATGTTTTACCTTTCCGCGAACTTGAGCAAAATTTCAACTTAAGCAAATTTAAACAAGTTTGAGACACTTAGGTAATTTTTGAGCAAATTTTAAACTTGAATCGTGAGCTTCAACTATTTTGTAGGTTGCGGTGTTTGAACCTGCGAACCTTAAGTTCATAGCTTGAGTTCTCGCTAACTGTTTTGGAGGCTGCAGTATTGAACCTGCAAGCCTTAAGTTCACAGTTGGGAATTTAAGCTCTCGTTAACTATGCGATATTGAACCTGCGAGCCTTAAGATTACAATTGGGAGCCTCAACTCTCGCTAACTATTTTGGAGGTTGCGGTATTGAACTTGCGAGCTTTAAGTTTACAAATGGGAGCTTGAGCTCTCGCTAACTATTTTGATGGTTATGGTATTAAACCTGCGAGCCCTAAGATTACAGTTGGGAGCCTTAGCTCTCGCTGACTGTTTTGGAGGTTACGGCATTGAACCTGCAAGCCTTAAGTTCACAACTAGGAGTTTGAGCTCTCGCTAACTGTTTCGATGGTTGCGATTTTAAACCTACGAGCCTTAAGATTACAGTTGGGAGCCTTAGCTCTCGCTAACTGTTTTGGAGGCTGCGGTACTGAACCTGCGAGCCTTAAGATTACAACTGGGAGCGTGAGCTCTCGCTAACTATTTTTGGGGTGGATCATATAAAGTCAATATGCTATTGAAAGAATATTTTTTAATTAAAGTATCAAAATTTACACATAAAACTTTTTAAGATGACTCGCACTCCATATGCACAGTAGAGTTGCGCCCTCTAGTCTCGCCAATTTGAACGTTTTGTAGCCTATCTTTTCTACAACTTTATATGGTCCCTCCCATCTTGGGGCCATTTTTTCTTATTGCAAAGCTGGGAGGCTGGCTTGAAATTGTTTGTTTTTCACCTTGGAATTATAGTAGCAAACTACTTGTTGAGCACATGTCGCATTCCTGATTTTTACTGCTTCTCTAACTTCATCAATGAGATTAAGGTTAAGCTTCAATAGCTCTCTACTCGGTATTTTCGTTGAAGTATGTTGTTCTATATGAGCACATGCAAATCTCAGCGAGAATCACTACTTCTGCATCGTAAACTATCAAGAATGTTGTCTCTCCTGTTGTAGTGTGAGGGGATGTTCGCAGGGCTCATAAAATTCCAAGTAGTTCCTCTAACCAAGCAGCTTTAGCCTCTCCCACTTTCTTCTTCAAAGTTTTCAAAATCTTCTTATTCATAGCCTCAACTTGCCCATTGCTTTGGGGTGTTTTTACAGAGCTTTGAGCTAATGAGATTTGAATATTAGCACAAAAGTTCTTGAATTTCCCTTGAAATTGTGTACCATTGTCCGTTATTATTATACAAGGTACACCGAACCTACACACAATCGACTTTCAAAGAAAAGATTCAATTTGCCTCTCAGTGATGGTTGTCAAAGCCTCAGCTTCAATCCATTTGGTAAACTAGTCCATCGCGACCACTATGAATTTCTTCTCTGTTGTGGCTATATGGAATGGGCCGAGGATGTCGACTCCACAAGTTACAAACGATCAAGTGCTTGACATGATTTGAAGAGGTTCTACTGGCTGTCACTATATCTGGGCGTTCCTTTGGCAAGAATCGCATGTGCGAACTAGCTCATGTGCATCTTTCTAAACTATGGGCCAATAATATCCATACTTAAAGATTTTTTGGGTGAGCAATCTTTCACCCAGGTGTTCGCCACAAATGCCTTCATGAATCTCTTGCATCACATACTCATCCTCTGACGGAGTCAGACATCACGGCAGTGGTTGTGAGAATCATTTTTTATACAGTACACCCTTTAAAAGGGTATACCTAGCAATTGTAGAACAAAATAAATCACTTTAAGTTGCTACACAATCAAATAGTTTAATGGCTAATCATTTATTATCTAGTTAACTAGTTCGTAGAATTATGGAGATATGTGTAACACATAACACGAATTTACATACCTCGCGGCTTTGCATTGTAATTTTGTAAAATCTTTTTTATCTAAGTAGTCATTTATCCCCTGTAATAGCGAACTATGGAATTCATCCATGTGTCTTCTTAATCTATAGAATATACTTAGAGTGCATCATAATTTGGGGCTTTCCTGTGCTCCAACAGAATCTTTCCCTTTTACTAGCTTGGAAAAAGTGTCTGCTAATGTGTTATCTCTCATTGGGACTTGTTTTACTTGTACCTTATCAAACCCTGCTAGCAACTGGGTTGCAATTGAGTGGTACTTCTTTAACCCTGACTCTTTGACCTCATATTCGTCGTTCAACTGTTTGGCGACCAACTGAGAATCTGTATGAACAACAAGCTTTCTCGCTCCAAGCTGGCGAGCTAATTTCAACCCTTACACCAACGCCTCGTACTTTGTAGTGTAATCATATGTCTGAAATCCAAAAGAGAGTCCATACTGCCACTCGTTTCCTTCGGGTTCCACCAAGAGTACTCGTGCTCTTGATCTAGTCTTTGCCATAGATCTATCGACATAAACCAGCCAATCTTTTGATTTGCCGGTGGTCATAGTTTCTTCTTGTGGTAGACTAACTACTATGTTGCATACAAAAAATGGAAAAGAAATTTTAGTACAAATTGGAAAATTTTCATAAGTTATTATAGAGGTAACGTAGTGGACCAAAGACCGCCATTGAGACTTGTAGAGGATTACAGTTTAAATATATTCTTTTTCCATTACGTAATATGAAGTTTATCATTTATGAACCAGATTACCTGAGGATTTGGTGGGTGCCTCAAATGAACATTCAACCATGAAGTCAGCCAAAACTGCCCTTTTATCACAGTTCGCAGGGTGAACTTTATTCCAAACTCAGTGAGCTCTATACTCCATTTGGTCACTCTTCTAGATGTGTCAGGTTTAGACAAAATTTCTTTGACTGGTTGGTTCGTCACAACTACCACGGGATGGGCTTAGAAGTATGTCGCAGCTTGCGAGCTGCAGTAATTAAAGCGAAAATGAGTTTTTCAACTTTCGCATACCTAAGTTCGCCATTTTGCAACACCTTATTGATGTAGTATATGGGGAATTGTCGAGCAACTTCTGCCTTGAACAAGACAGTTGCCACAATTTCCTCAGACATTGCGAGGTATAAGTAAAGAATATCTCTTCAACGATGTGACATTAATAACGGAGGGGATGTGAGGTACTCTTTGAGTTTCTCAAAAGTTTTTTGACACTCCTCCGTCCAAGAAAAAGAAGTGCGGATGGCATTGAAGAAAGGTAGACATTTTTCAGCCATTCGCGACACAAATCTGTTGAGCGCGACCACCCTTCCAGTCTACGATTGGATATCCTTTATTGTCTTCAGAGGGAACATTTCCAAGATGGCTTGAATCTTTTCAGAGTTCGCTTCAATTCCCCTCTTTAAGATCACAAAGCCTAGAAATTTACCAGCCTTAACCCCGAATGCGCACTTATCTGGGTTTAGCCTAATCCGGTGGGCTCGCAATATCGCAAATGCTTCTGACAGATTATCAATATGCTTGCCGATAGTGGAGCCTTTCACTAATATGTCATCGGCATAAACCTCAACATTTCACCCGATCTGCTCTCTGAAAATTTTGTTTACCAGCTTCTGGTAAGTTGCACTTGTATTTTTCAAACCAAAAGGCATCATACGATAGCAAAATAAACCTTCTTTTGTAACAAAAGATGTTTTCTCTTGACCTCCGAGAGCCATGGAGATCTGATTATATCCAGAGAAAGCATCCATAAAGCTCATGAATTTGTTACCGAGGATGCATCAATAAGTCTATCAATCGAAGTAAGAGGGAAGCTATCATTGGGACAAGCCTTGTTGAGATTGGTAAAATTTATACACATTCTCCATTTACCACTTGCCTTCTTAACCATTACAACATTTGAGATCCAATCCAGATACTCGACCTCCCTAATGAACCCTGCAGCCAACAACTTCGCGACCTCTTATATTACGGCCTCTACAACCTATGGCGTAAACTGTCTCCTCTTTTGCTTCATGGGTCTGGCTTCGAATAGAACATTCAACCTGTGGACAATTACTTAAGGGTCCATCCCTGGCATATCTGCAGCGGACCAAACAAAAATATCAGCATTAGCTCTCAAGCAACGAATCAAATTTTTCTTTTCCTCACTCGTCAGCGCAAACAAAATTCTTATCACCTTATTTGTACTACTGATGAAAAGTTACAAAGTTTCCATAGCCTCGGCTGCTTTTGGCTTCTTAGCTCGCTCATCGTATCTATTATCCAGGTTATCCAAATCAAAAAATTGTCCATCCGGTTTCAACTACTGTGAACCCTGTCCTCGCTGTTCTTGTTCATGGGACTATTGTACCGACAACATGTGGTATTTTCTGGCTACTCTCTGATCTGATTGCATATAGCTAACCCCAGTTTTAGTGGGAAACTTTATTTTCATACAGAAAGTGGCCACCATCATCCTTGTCATCCTTATGATTGGGCGCCCAAAAATTACCTTATAAGTCATAGGATGGTCCACCACGAAAAACTGGACATACTCTGTGGTGATGTGTCGCCATCTCCCAAAGTCAATGGTAAGGTAATAGAGCCTTTTACTTCAACGGGGTGGTTCACAAAATTATACAGTAGGCTCGACTTCTTCAGTGTCTTCTCATTTAACCCCATTTTTTGAAAAGCATCCCAAGTTAGAACCTCAACGACGCTCCTACTATCCATAAGAATCCTTTTTACCTCAAAATCGTCAATTATTACTATCACTACTATAGGATCGTTGCCATCTTCATCACACGCCAACTCTTCATCCTCATGAGTGAAGTTCACCTTCCATCTCTCCTGCTGATGCAGCCTCTTGGATGAACCAATAGACATGACACCCTTGAGGTGTGCCTTCCTTTTAGTGCTAGAGGTTGCCTACTCTTCATCCGTTCCAACTATCACATAGATGATACCCCTAACCTTCTGTTTATCCTTAGGATCACCCCACGAACTCTGACCCTGTTGGGAAACACCTTGATCAACAAACTCGGCGAGCTCACCGTTTCTCACTACTTTCTCAATGGCATCCTTCAGGGTGAAACAGTATTCAGTCTTATGCCCAACATCATTGTAGAAGGGACATCTGTCTCTTGAGTTAGATCTCCTCGTGCTGTGCCTCATTGAAGATGGCTTAGGTAGAATTCCAAGACTTTATACTTGGTTCAAAATGTAAGCGTGAGTAGCGTTCAAAGGAGTATAAACTTCGAACCTCCCATGGGGGATATATCTTCTGATATGCTCTGTCTGAGATCTCTGGGGAGCCCTGAGAGAATCACTCTGTGTCTGACTTCTCTGTTGTCTATCACTTCTCACTCGTAACGACTGGTTAGAAGGACCCTGCCTGTTGTGAGCTTCTTATCGATTTCTAAATTACCTTCTTCCTTCTAAAAAGTGATACGTGATGGCCTCTTGATCTCTTCTACCTTTGCAAACTTGTGAGCCCGCTCGTAGAGATCAACTAGAATCCGCAGTCTGTTATCAGTAAAGGAGTATTGTATATAGTCATTTTGTACCCCTATTATGAAGCATCAATAGCCCACTGGTCCTCCAAATTCTTCGTGTTCAGAGTCGCTACATGAAACCGGTTGACATAATCCTATAGGGACTCACCCTTCCTCTATTTCACCGATATTAGTCCCATAGGTGTACTCATGATTGTTCTATGAGCTCTGAACCGTCCCAAAAACATTTGGCTTAACTAAAAGAAGCTTCAAATTGAGTCTTGGGGAAGGGACAAGTACCAGTCCTTCGCTCTTCCCTTAAGCATCGTGGAAAAGGCCTTGCATTTTGCTGAATCTGATGCTCCCAGTACGTTCATGTAGTCATTGTATTGCATCAACTAAGCTCATGGGTCCCTTTTCCCCTCAAACATGTCTTTTGGGACTTTGAAATCACGATGCAAGTTCACCGATGTTATCTCAATGGCCAATGGATTGTTAGAGCAAAACAGTCAGTCCATGTCCCGAGACTTAGGGTGCAATGCTCTTACATCTCGCCGCAACTCGCCCATCTCACTTTGCCATTCCTTTCATGTATGCCCGGAGTTTCATCTTGCACATTCACGTTGTCATGAAAGTCGAAAGTGTCAGAGTTTACCTTCCTACTTAACTCGTCATTTTGTTTCAATAATTCCTGCTGAAAAGTTTACTGTTGCTCAAACCGTGTCTCTTGTGCAGCCATTTGCTCCCTCATGAACCTCATCTGCTCTTGAAGAGCAAAAAATTTCTACGGGGGTGCCTCTTAGTTAGGGGGAGGTGGCAACCCTTGACTGGTGGATAGGTTCAGGTCTAAAGGACCGGAAACTCCTTGATGAGCTGCGTTGCCAAAGTTTTCCGGTCTATCGGCGAACCATCCGGTAAACAAGTCTGCCTCATTAGGTTAACTGCCTGAACCTGATGCTCCAGCCTGTCCGAACGAAAGATGGAAGGGAAAGTTCTCGATTGGATGAGCCATTTTCTGCTTTGAAACTCAAGAAAATTGAAAATTTGAAAAATCTGATGATCGAAAGTTTATCCACGCTCACCGCACCAATTATTGAGTAATTTTTTGTGTGTCTCTTTAAAAGAAACATCCGAGTATTTATACATATTATCACTGTTCATGATTTGATTCCACTATTCATGACTTAACCCCACTATTCATAGGACTGACACTCTGAGTAGGTCGCGGGCATGTTGGACATGTGTACCGTTCCAGGTCGCATGCTAGAGTTCGCGATCCCTTCTATGTGAACTCCTTGGGTGTATGCGAACTGGGACCACAAACTCCCTTTAACTCTTGTGAGTTGATACTGCGAGCTCCCTTCAACTCGTGTGAGCCGACACTACGAGCTCCCTTAACTGTCCTCTCGCTGTATGTCTCGTGTGTATCCATTTGGTGGGGTTTGGCCGGATCACGAGTAAGCGACCTGAAGCTTATTTGGGTCTCAGGTCGGTGACTATTACTGTATGACAAAGTTAAATTCAGGTAATTAAGTGAGACAAAAGAAAAATCAAGTACAAAAATGAAACTCAAATACCAAATTAAGATAAACAAAACTTAAGTATGAAATTGGAGATTGAAACTAAAGTTTAACCTGTTAGACAAAAACAAAAGTTGTAATTGTATTAGGTAGGGTGATTTAGATATTTTAGTTTTTAAGATACTGAATCCCAATAACGGAGTCTTTTATTGAAATTATATTATATAAAAAATTGACTATATACTGTCATTTTGGATTTAAAGCTTTCTATAATTAGAATGTTAAATAAACATTATTTACGTTCATTCATAAATTTTTTATTTTAAAATTGAAATTCAAAATTCATGCAATTTACATGTAAATAGTTTTAAAGTTTGAGAATATAAAACAAATTTATTGACAAAAAGTGAAAAGTTAGCAGACAAATTTTGAGTCTTTTTTTCTATCTTGAGATGGGGATATGTCTGTCGATTAATGAATATAGGTAACCGAGAAATCCAAGGAAAATTTACCATCCATGTCTGCCCTCGTTAACTTCTTCTTTTATTATCATATTTTTCTTTTTTCAATTTTTCAATATTTTTCTCAAATTATAAAAATTACCATTCCATTCACATCAAAATACCTATCTATTTGACACCAATTTAATTATAAAATTATTAAAATATCCTTACTTTAAAGGGTAGTTAATATTATTATAAAAGTATTTTAATCTTTTCATATAAAAATATTATTTAAGAATCGAACAGAAAACCAACAATTTTATATAAAAAGCTTTTCCCACTCTACCAATTATCACTTGTTAATATACTTCTATAAATATATATTTTTAATATAAAATATTAATTGATACATATTTCTTGTCCCTTTTATTTTTTTACATTTACTTTAATTAAATCAAATTTAATTATTTAATATACATTTAATATTAATTATTTTTCTTATTTATTTTAATTAAATTTATTTTAACCAAGTAATTTATGAATTTATGGAATAAAGATAGCATCACCTTTGTTTATTTAAATTATAAACTTTTTTTTTATCTATTTCATGTTGTAATAATATTTTTTATTTTTATTTTATTTTTTAATGTATTCATTAAAGCGAACCTAGTAACTAATTCTTTACGTTCTATAGGCTCATTAAGGAGTACACATTGGCCACGAGTTTTAAAGTTGCTCCATATCTAGGAAAAATATCGAATCCTCGTTAAGGTAAGAAAGACTTTTACCATACCATCTAACTCCTGTGATTATTTTAATATTATATAGTGAAAGAAATCATTTATACTATTGTATATTTTTATAAAATTTTAAGCAAAATGTTTTAATTTAAAAAATATTTTAATATATTTTAATTAATCCACACCATCAATTAGTGCACCTTAGAAGTAAAAAAAAGACTACTTTTTAATATAAAATATTTTCATTTATCCGGATTGCGAGTGCGGTAAAATTTATGGGAATCATTGCCCTTGGGCTATGCACGTGAAGTATTGGCTGCTAGCTTGCTTGTTCCATGAATATAAAGAAGGTAGAAAGCAGGTGGAAGAAGGAGAAGAGAGCTTCGGGGTTTGGGGAACTAAAGAGGTTGTTGAACAATGAAAGGTGATACAAGCCAGAGGCTGCTCAAAGAAGCAGAAAAGATTGAAGTTGAAGAAGCAACACTAAAAGAAAAGATATGGATGGAGTTAAAGAAGACGTTTGTTGTTGCAGCTCCCGCAACATTCACCAGGTTTTCCACCTTTGGTGTCGCTGTCATCAGTCAAGCTTTTATTGGTCATATCGGACCTTTTGAGCTTGCTGCTTATTCCCTCTGTTTCACTTGCCTTTTGAGGTTCGGCAATGGCGTTTTGGTATGTATGCTCATACTTTGGTCATAATGATCTTTCTTTAAACCCTTTGAAATTGTCGCTTTTTCATTTTTGTTACTAGAAAAATTGGATTTCTTTTACTTCATCTGAAATATAAAGGCAAATGTTGTATTCTTGGGGAAACCTTGGTATATCAGATCTCTGGATTTTGTTTTTCTCTGTGGTGTGTCTTAAGAGTTTTCTGAGCAGGGGCGAATTTGGGGAGAGGGTGGCAGGGCCCGGCCCCCCAAATTTTATAAAATTTCAATTCAGCCCTTTTAAGTTTTAAAAGTTTTTATGTTGATATTATAACTAATACTTTAAAATAGTATAAATTTGTGTTTGCCCCTCAAGTTTTCCAAAGTTTCTTTTAATTTGATTTCTTTTATAGAATTTATAAATTATTATGATAAATTTAGTAACATTTTTAATTTAATTTGATAAACTAATACAAAATAGTATCTAAATATTAATTTGGTAAAATAATTGATGCTTAAATAATTACAATGTTTAATACAATTTGAGCATTTAACTTTTTTTTTTCTAAATATTAATTTTGGTGTTTAAAACTATCCTGAATTTTAAAAAGTACATTATTTAAAGTAGGATGTTAATTTTGATGATTAATATTATCCGAATTTTAAAAACATATTATTTAAAATAGGCTCTGCCCGTATGAGTCGACCCTACTTCCAACATGTCTATTTTTTTTGTAATTATCCCTTTGTGGCTTCGCTCCTATCTACGAGGCATTCCATGAACAAAGGAAATGATTCCCTTCTTTACTTTCAAGCTATGTTACATGGATTCGTGTCAGTATCAAACATACTCCCATACTTGTGTCTAAATATATGCTCTATACAAGCACTTTAGGAAAAAATAAAGGGTCTGAATAACATAGCTTTCCAAGTTTCTAAAATGATGAATCAACCCTAATTTAACTCTTTTTGAGTATTCCACATGCTTCTTATTGTTTTCAATTTACTTGAGATGTCACCAATATTGCAAAAAATTGCAAACAGAATTCTGAAGTAATATTGATGAAAACTTTACACTAATATTTTGATGTAGTGCAAATGTATTGATAGTGCAGTTGGGCATGGCAAGTGCATTGGAAACTCTATGTGGTCAAGCATTTGGAGCAAAACAATACCATATGCTGGGGATATACCTTCAAAGATCATGGATAGTTTTGTTTATGAGTGCATGTTGTCTTCTCCCATTATACATCTTCACCACCCCACTTTTTATAGCTTTAGGCCAAGATGAAAAGATAGCCCAAGTGTGTGGTTACATTAGCCATTGGTTCATCTTCATAGTCTTCTCTTTTATCATCTCCTTCACTTGCCAAATGTTCCTGCAAGCTCAAAGCAAGAACATAATTATTGCATATTTGGCCGCCTTCTCCATTGGAATCCATATCTTTCTTTCATGGCTTTTGACTATGAAGCTCGAGTTTGGGCTGGCAGGAGCTTTGTTTTCCACTGTTTTGGCCTATTGGTTACCCAATGTAGGTCAGATTTTGTTTGTTACTTGTGGAGGGTGCAAAGATACATGGAAGGGTTTCTCAATGTTGGCTTTTAAGGATCTTTGCCCTATAGTCAAGCTCTCTATATCCTCTGGTGTTATGCTTTGGTAAGCTTTTCCGGTCCATCTTTGAGCCTCTTGAAAGAATTGTCGGATAAAGTTTATTATTTTAATGTTATTCGAACTCACAGGGTGAAATATGGATAAGTGTCTAATATTATGAATCGAGTCAAGTTCGAGTTAGATATGATCATTTATATTTACTCAAAATCAATCTCAAAAAATATAGATATTAAATTTTGCTTAAACCTCTTTCATTTTTGTAAATGATTAATACAAGTTGATTGAGGTCCAATTCTATTTTTTTTTTCTAATTTCTAAAGATATGTTATGTTTATTTAATAAAATTTTATATATTTTATCTTCTATTAAAATTTTAAACATAAATAACTTGCAGCTATTTTAATATTTATATTATTATATCATATATTTAATTTTTATATGATATTTAATAAAATTTCGAGTTAATCGAATTGAGTTATTCGGTTTTTTCAAGTAAATTCGAATAAGTAATTCGGGTTTCGAGTTCGAGTCAAGTTAAATTTTACAATTTGAATAATTCGAAACTTAAATAACAGATTGTTGTAAATACATCTTTGGTCCCTGTCAATTTGAAAATGAGCAAATTAGTCTCTCTCAACAAAAATTACAAAAAAAATTCAAAATAATTTTTAAAATTCAAAATATTTATAAAAATCCAAAATTTATATTTTTGAAAAATTGTAAAATTTTAAAAATATTAAAAAATCTAAAGAATATATAAAAAAATTAAAAAAAAATCTAAAATAATTTTTTTTAAGATCTAAATAAGTAAATTAATTATTCAAGTTTATCATACTAAAATTTTTCTTTTTTTATTTTGCTTCGAGAGAGGTTTAAAAAATATATGGTTTCAAATTTATGTGCATCAAATTAGTTATATTGTAACAAGATTTTAATTTGACATGTTTAGTTTTTTTATAATTTAACTCAAACATTCAATTCGACTCGATTAAAAAAAATTCAGATCGAGTTAGGATGATAAAATAAAACTCATCAACTAATTAACTCAAAAAATTTTTACTCGATTTGATTAAACGGTCACCCCTATATATATATATATATAGCATAATAAAATTGAAAAAAATAATCAAGCATTTAATGTTAGAAACCAAACTTAGCTAATATTTTAAACCAACTTAATTTTTTTGCACTAGCTTTTTTTTTTTTTGTATCCAATGTTATTTAAATCATTTTAAATAACGTGCTTTGGGGCTTAGACATGTAGTCTAGCCCTTAGACGGACTTATTTGCTCAAATATATTTAGAGGGTATCTGAAAGATCATCCTTGTACTAATGTTGGGATATGCATTGCATTTAAGTACTATGAAAAAATAAGAGTTGACTGAGATATTGATTTGAGTAATTTTGTTTGGATGATCAGTCTCGAACTCTGGTACAACACGATATTGGTTCTTCTAACTGGAAACTTGAAAAAAGCTGAGGTGGCCATTGATGCTCTTGCCATTTGGTAAGTCTTTTCTGGTTTTCCAATTGACTCTTTTTGTTGTTTTCATCCTATTAATATATAAATACTTTTTTTCAGCCTCAACATTAATGGATGGGAAATGATGATATCACTTGGTTTTTTGGCTGCTGCAAGGTATTGTCAACTTAAACCTTCGAAATGGATATATCAAAGTTTTTTTCTTTTTATACCCATTTTGATAAATATGTTGAACAATGTCGGTATTTAAAAAAAAAAAAAAAAGGAGTAACTTTGGCTGTGTGAGTTATGCTGGAAAATTTGCAGTGTTAGGGTCTCAAATGAGCTTGGAAGAGGAAATGCCAAAGGTGCCAAGTTTTCGATTATCATGACAACTCTTACATCACTTTGTATCGGATTCGTACTGTTCCTGGTATTCTTATGCCTTAGAGGACGTTTAGCATACATTTTCACCACCAGCGAAGAAGTGGCCGAAGCCGTTGCCGATTTATCTCCGTTGTTGGCTTCTTCCATACTTGTAAACAGTGTTCAACCTGTGCTCTCTGGTAAATTTTCAGCATCTTAGTTAGATTCACGTGAAAAATAAAGAAATATTAAAAAAGTGTAGATTACATGTATATGAACAGGGGTTGCGGTGGGAGCTGGATGGCAGCGCGTAGTGGCATGGGTTAACATTGCCTCGTATTATCTAGTTGGCATTCCAATTGGTGTTGTGCTTGGATACGTTTGGAATATGCATGTCAAGGTTGGTTATTTGCAAATATATGATATGTGGAGCAGAATGATGGAATCAAATTGAAGAGTAGTTAAAAATCCGTAACTTGTTTGGCAGGGTGTTTGGATTGGCATGTTGCTAGGAACATTGCTTCAAACAATTGTACTGGTTGTGATCACTTGGAGAACTGACTGGGATAAACAGGTAATCTGCTATATTTACTTAAATTCCTTCATTTAAATCTCCAACTTAAAAGAAAAAAACATTGATTTTCAGGTCATCTTAGCTCGCACTCGACTTAATAAATGGTTTGTACCTGAATCCAGAGAAGACAACCAAAATGTGGCTGCCTGATTTCAAATGCATTTCTTTAAAATTTTGGGGATTCTTTGGCCTCAACTTTGCAATATACCAAATGAAGTTACATCTTGTATGTGACTGCAATAATGTGTTGTGGATGAATATTTGTAACAAAATTTGATGCGTTGTAATTTCTGTTGCATTTTAATTTAGTAATATTATATTTGATTACGTCAAAAAACACTTTGTATAGAAAAATACACCATACAACATAAGAGAGAGGATTGTATGAAACAGTGACGCCACGTCATCTGTATCACTTTCTAATAGTTTTATGCCACATCAGTATTCTTATCCTGAATTTCAGAATTTTAATTTTGATTTGATTTTTTTCAGGATAAAAATATTAAAATTCAGGATGAAAATGCTGATGTGGCATAAAACTATTGGAAAGGGATACAGATGACGTGGCGTCACTGTTTCATATAATCATTTCGCTACAACATAAATAAATAAATGTTTTAAAAAGAATCTATTAATTATTGACTTGTTAAAATTCATCGAATATAACTGAGCTCCTTGGCTACTTTGGTACATCAACACACAGGTTATAACTGAGCTCTCATGTTACTAGTCTACTAAATTGGGAATTGCAGAGATCCATGCAACATTTTACAACATCTGGCTAAACCAATGACGGTGCTGATGATGCTCTGCTTTCAAGCCTGAAATTCTCTAACTAATTTACATTATACATGCCCATCTCAGCCTTGATAATTTTTATGGCATCACTTGATGGGTTTGCCGTAAAATCCAATACCTAATCCCACCATGTACTTGTACTGATGATATGGTTTTTCAGGTGAAGCTCACTGTTGCGGTACAGGCGGTGTTGATTGAGGGTTTTGACTGTAAAACCCAATACCTAGTGATTGGTTGCTGCTGAGGCCGAGACTGTGGCTGTGGCGGCTGTAGAGGTTCATAACCTGGTCTAACAAAACTCATTGCTATCTGGGGGGAAGAGGTGGTGGCGGGGGCAGTGCGTTTGCTACATAACCATAAGGCATTATCCCTACCATCATACCACTTGACTGCATGTATTGACTTGCCGGTGAATTTGCAGGAGATTGAGGTGCAGGGGGAGTGGGAGGAGGAACAGAAGCAAAAGCAGTGGGAGTTTGAATCTGGTTGCCTTGGGACATCAGTTGCATACCAGTCGATGGTGGAGGGGCCACATTGTTAACTCAATTCCATTCAAAAATTGAAAAAAAATTGGAATTTCAATTTAATCAAATCAGAGCTATTCGATTTTTTCGAGTAAACCCGAATAAGTAATTTGAATTCGAGTTAAGTTAATTTTACAATTCGAAGAAATCAAATAAATAAATAAATAAATTTTGAAAATAAATAAATTGGTCTCTCTCAACAAAAATTATAAAAAAAATATTCAAAATAATTTTTAAAACTCAAAATATTTATAAAAATTTCAAATTTTGATTTTTAAAAAAATCTAAAAAATATATAAAAATTTAAAATTTAAAATTTTCTAAAATAATAATTTGAGACCTAATTAATTCAAGTTTATCATACTAAAGTATTTTTTTCTTCTTATTTTGCTTTGAAAAAGTTTTCAAATATATATTATTTCAAATTTATGTGTTCTAACTTGAAATTAGTTATACTGTAACAAGATTTTAGTTTGACATGTTTAATTTTTTAATTTAACTCGAATAATTTCACTCGATTCGATTTAACTTGAATTTTATTTCACTCAACTCGATACGAAAAAATTTCAAATCGAGTTAGGATGATAAAATAGGACTATCAACTCGAAATAGGTTCGCAAATCAACCAGTCTGGTGCCTATCTTCGGATCGATACCCCTACTGGTTCTTGGTTCGACTAGTCAGTCTGGTTCAAGCAACTATGACTCTAATCTCTACACTTTGTACATTTAGAATTTAGTTCTCATACTTTTATTTTCAAGAATTTAATCTCTCTACTTTATTTAATTTAAAAATTCGCTTTCAAATTATATATAACTACGTAACATTTTAATTGAAAAGTTAACGACGTTAACTATTTGAACTAATTAACAATATTTTAAAAATATTGAACTAATTAATAATATTATAAAAATAAGAAACCAAATTATATTAGAAATTAAAGTATAAATATTAAAATTTAAATTTAAGTATATTAAAAGGACCAAAAATGAAAATAACCATTTTTATAAAATGAGAAAAGAAAGAAAAGGAGCATGTGGGTGTGTGCCAGGTGTGAGTGTATAAGTATATTTTAAGCATATTAGAAGGACCAAAAATGGAAATTTACCATTTTTATAAAATGAAAAAAAAACAAAAAACATATGGGTGTTTGCCACGTGTCAGCACAAGGAAGTTCTTTGGACCCATAGATGTATAGCTAGTTGTATGGATATCCAACTGAATTGATTATTTATATTGTGAAACTGACTACCAAAACCTTGTAATAAGTTCACAATGAAGCTTTTCTAAGAAACTATTGTCAAGAGTGACAGCCTAGATGGTTGAAAGCAGTGATCCATTTTGAAAGTTTTAAAAATATAAATTAATAAGAATTTAAAAATTAGAAAAAAAAAAGTTATATTTACAAATAAAAATAACTAACAATTATAATGATGTCGAATGCAGATTTTCATCTTTTTCCGAACATATATATATATGTATGTATGGAGAAGAAATCAAACATCAGAGCACATCTCCATCCGGCAATAATGTGAATACATGTTAGAAAAGCAACTCCACAAATATGATTAGAATTAGAATTGAGCACTTCTACAACCCCCATCTATAATTTACACAACCAAATATTCAACCATCAAAATCAATCATATACCATTGAAAGGCAGAAAACAACCAAATAAGAAGAAAAAAAAAAGAAAAGAAAGGAACAAACCAAACCACAACTCATTGTTGAAGAAATCAATCAATCAATAAAAAAAAAAAAACATGACTGCCATTAATCAAAAAAACATGATGGTAACCAAACTAGACAACCCAAAAACTTAAGGAAACTGAAAACACCAAACTTACTACTTCTCTTTTTTCTTTCTGAACTATATAGTTTCTTGCCTCGAGCTCTAGCTAGAACTTGAGTCATTAGATTTTGTTTTCTTACCTTTAAGGTTCAGACTCGATTTTTCAGATGCTTCTTCATTAGCAGCATTCTCACTGTTTTCTTGAATACCAGAGACTACATTACTAGTTTGAATCTTTTTAGTGGAAACCGCATCATTCTGCTGTATTTCAGATGAACCATTTCAAATGTCTGAAGAATATGGCAGCTCTGCTGAATTAGATTCCGGGCTTTGTTGGAAAGCTTTACAGATATCCTCTAGAGATCTTACCTCAACAACAGGTAATTTTGGATTGGTATCAGCTTGATCCTGTGGATTCTCAATCATACTTGTATGAATTACTTCCTCAACATCGATCCCTTCATAAAGTTGCTTGAAAGCCAAATCAATATCATCTACTGATCTTGCTTCAAGAACAGGCTGATCAACATTGGCCTTGGTTTTCATATCCTCCGGTAAGACTGCAGATTCCGTATAGGCAATATGAGATCCCTCTGGTAAATCAGTTTTCCTGAGATTGAAGTCCCCAATGGTATCCAATTCAGAGAGAATTCTTTTATTAATCTCTTTAATCTCTTTATCCTCTTCATATATTTCTGCTTCATGATTAAAGTGTTCTGATAGATCTTGAGGGCTGCCCTCATTTTCCATTTCATTTAGGATCCGCTCTTTCAAATCTCGATCCGTTGGCAATGAATGTTCAGGACTTTCAGCAGGAAAAGTAGATTCCGAAGTCACGCAAGTGTAGTTTGCTGAAAGTTTGTCCTCAGACACAGGAATTTTAAGTAAATCAACATCATTGTTGCCAAAGTCTAATTCCAGTGTAGACTCCATTGCAATAATAGATGGTTCCTGAATCAGAGTGGCCATAGTTTCATGTCACTGTTTTAATTATAATTAGAGCATGCAAATACCATAAAAATGTGAGATAGATCACGCAAAATACAGGAAACATAGTACTAAATCTAGCAAGCACACTAGAGGAAAAAGGGTGCATATGAAAACAACTGAAACAAACATATCGACCTCCGGGGAAAATTCAGATATCCAATGAAATTCGGACAAATAATGCATTGAATAGCTTGAATGCCTTGGTATTTAAGTGTACATGCAATAAGAACACTTCATACTCAGTAAATCAATCACTCAGCCCTATGAAATCTTAATTTTCCATAACTATATTAATTTGATTATCATATAATATAATCCATGTTCAATTAGCTAATTCAACATGATTACTTGACTCAAAAATAATATCATTGCTGGCATTAAAGGTTCTTTTATAAAAATAAGGCAAAATAAAGAAAAAGAAAGATAACATCTGATATTTAACAAATTAAAGAAATTATTGAAGGCAAAACATGCAAAATATTGATAAGATTACTCTTCAAAGAAGAATGTCAATTCAGCCACATGAGGAAATTTAAACAAATATAAGAAATTCCTTTGAAAACTTACCTCCAGCTTATCATGTTCATCAATGGATGGTTCATCCGTAGAATTAGACAGCATCAGCTGTTTCTCCAATGCTGGTGGGTTTTCTCTAGAAGGCAGAGCTTGATAACTAGAGTTAAAAGGAATTCCCTCCAAATTCATATCATGGTCAACATCACAATCAATCTTTGAATCCGAATATATTGGTTGAACTTGACCCATTTCAGAGTCAGTTTTAAGCACCTCCCTGAGGTTAGCCTTTGAAGGGTTAACTTGAGCCACTGTTATGTGATAATATTCATCCTCTGTGGATGAACTTTCATCATTGTAAGGCATAGCCTGGTGAGTCAAAGCTGTGGAAGACAACTCCTCACCCTTATCATGGTGGGCTTCAACATCAAGACTTGCATCCAAGTTTGACAAATGCATTTGACAGCATTCAGTCTGGATGATTTCTTCCTTGGGCCTAACACCACCCCCTACTAAGTCATGCTTTGATGAACTTGACAAATGTATTTCATCTCGCTCAAGCAGAGTGTCTTCCTTTACAACTGCATGCCAATCTCCTGGTGCAGCCTCTGAAAATTCAACAGGGTTCATCAGATGCTGTTGTTCTTCTGGTAAACAATCCAAAATCTTACCCATTCCTTGCTCAGCAGCAAGATTCATCTCTGCACCAAGGCTCAATAAGTCCTCTTGATTCTGGATAAAGCTGTCTTCCTTTTTTGAGAAACTGTCCTCCAATCCTTCATCAGAAGATGACGAGCCTGCATCTGTTGAAACATATTCAACCACAGATTTAGGCACCGGTGATACATTATGATCGGAAAAAGTGGAAGAAACCCCTGATGAACCAGCATATGTACCATCATGCTCACTGATCTCTGGTAGATCCCTTACCCTTGGTTCATTTTCAAACAAATCCAAGGATGCTGCATGCATCTCTTGAAAACTAGAAGTACTCTGTTCTCTTGTTTCACCATGCCCTTCAGGTTCCTTATCAATTGACTCAACAAACATTGAGGGTGCACCCATTTCAGATGTCTCGGCTTGTGCCTCAGAAGATACAGATGAAAATGAGAGGATCTTCTCAACTGATGGACTTGAATCATAAACAGGTTCACTATGCTGATTATCATCCACCACCCTAGTTGTAAAATGGAATTCTGATTCTTCAAATGATGGTTGTATGGATATGGAAGATTCTTTAATTTCATGACCTCTCGGTTCAAAACCTGCAGCTCCTACTCCAGTTAAATCAGATATCTTTTCATCTATTTCCGATAACGATGACAAACTGGACCTACTGCTAAAATCCTCGTCAACTGGCCCTGTTCTGGGATAAATATCACTTGGATTGAGTTCCACATGAGTAGTTGCTCCAGCTTCAGACAAATTTGATTCTGTTTCAGTTGTATTGAATTGCACATGAGCAGTTGCTCCAGCTTCAGGAAAATCTGATTCTGTTTCCAGCTGACTTTCTCCATCTCCGAATGTGATCCCAACCACAGCAAGGTGAACACCTCTATTCTCAACTTGATCAACATCTGTAAGCTCAACATCCCCAGACGATATACTCTCTTGTTCATCATGGAAAGAAACATGACCACCATTTGTGACCAGTTCAGTTTCTTGAGAAATGTCTTGCTCATATGACTTGTCCTCCTCATCCACAACTGAACTCACTGATTCAGTATCAGGAACAGAACTCAACTTCGACTCACTAACTTCACTTGACTGCCTATGGAATGAAGAAGAGCTAGATCCTTCAGTTACTAAGTGCTCTGGGACAAAATATGGTTTCCTCTTAAGCTCTTGCCGAGGAAAACCTAAAGATGATGGTCCCACATTGAAGCTTTCATGTCTTCGTAAGAAGGCTTCTCTTTGGGGAACTGTTTCCCTTTGATTAAAACCAGCAAACTCCTCCTGGAAACTATCTCCTTTAAGATCGGGTTTTTCCTCGCTTGAGTCGTAAGGAAGATCAAAAGGGTTTCTTCTTGGCTGCAAAATAGTTGGAGCTGACCCCGGAATGGGCGGTAACCCTAGGTCATCATAGGAATCATATGGAAATTCAAATGGATTATGTCTTGTTGTAGAAATTGGTGTGATGTTTAAGGGAATATTAGCACTATTCACGTCTATCAGATTCTTCTCAATCATCAATCTCATGTTTTTACGGGCTCTTCTCCTTGCAATAAGATTAGCCAATCGTTGGTTTCTTTCGAGCTCTGAAGTCCCCAAATCCATGAGATTCTTTTGATCATCCTCTGTCCATTTGATTGCGGATTTACTTTCATCCTCTTTATCTTCCTTAGCTCCATCTCCCACATCCTTCTCATCGTCATCATCATCATCTTCCTCCCTTTGGTTTTCTAACTCATCGGACTCAACACTTTCATCATTATTACTACCATGAGACCTCTCTGAGATGGCATCTGAACCATTATCAGAAAGCTGAACTGGTTGTGGAGCTCCAGAGCCCAAAAGCGGATCCAATTCATCAAGCATCGGAATTATATCAGCCATTGAAGCATCAGGAGAGGAACTCTCAGCACCATCAGAACCAAAATCCAACGATTCATCATCACCATCATCCTCATTGTCCACAGCATGTTTCCAAGAGAACACCAGAGAATCGAATTCATTATCCCTTTGTTCATCACTGAGATCTTCTCTGAGTTTGCAATCCTCCACTTCAAGATTCCTATCTCCTACTGTATCCGTCAAAACATGATGATCATCCGATGCCTGCACCATACTCAACAGGCCTTCACTTCCTAGAATCTCCTCCTGGATTTCCCTCTTCTTCTCCACCAACGAATCATTCAATGATCCCTCTACCTCATCAATCACCCCATTCTCACAATGAATATCCCTAGAATCCAAATCGTCATCCACCAACAGCTTATAACGAACTGAACCATCATCTTCCTCGACTTCACCAACCTCATTATCGACCAAATTAACTTTCTCCTCAGCATTCTTGACTATACCCCACCTCTCCCCTACTTGTCTTTCTTCAACAAAATCATCACCACCAACATTTCTCTCCACAACAGTATTGTCCTCAGTAGCCCTGGTTTTCAATTCTGGAATATCATGGCTAGCTTTCTCTTCTTCTTCCTTTTCATTGATTTCAGGTATGTATGGTGACCCAAAACTCAATAGTGTACCAAGTAAAACAGCAGTGCAGACCAAAACAGGAGATGCAGTAACCAAAGCAGAAAATAACAAAGGAAATGAGGTATACAAAAGCATCAAAAAGCAAACCAACCCAAAAAAAAATGGATGATTCCAAACTGATCTATAACATATTTTAATTGATATCACCATTAATTTCCTAACTCTAACTCCAAATTCTAATCTTTGAGTTCCCATCTCTCACTATAATGATAAACTTTTTATCTCCTTAACTTCCAAACTGTTAGGAAAAAAAAGAACCAGTTCAAAAAAAAAAAAACAATTGGATCCAAAAGAAACAAATATATTATAAAATTTATGAATGAACTCACCTTAGAGATAGAATTAAATGAAAGACAGAGCAACCAAATAAAGATCAACCCAATAGCTAAAGAGCAACAATTAAGAGTTCTCCAGTGATGAAACTGACAAATAAACAAAAAAAAGATCAAAATAAAATTTTAAACAGAGCTGAATCACGTAAAAATTGAAAGTTTCAAGCAAGAGATAAAAACTCAACAATACCTGGAAAAACCCAGAAACCCCGAGGATTTTAATACTTGGGAAATTGAAACTGAAGGCAACTCTGAAAAGGCTTAAATACAAAGAAACCACTAATTAAATTTCAGCTCTGTTTTTTTTTTCTCTTTATTTATTTTTTGCTTACTTATTAAAACAGCTATGAAGTAGTGATGGTGTCGTTCTCTCTCACTCTCTCTCACACATATTTGTTTATTCAGTAGTTTTGCAGAGAATAGAAAGGAAATGTGGGGTGGCACAAAAAGAAGATCAAGAAAGTGAGTGATCGGAAACGGAAAGGAAAGACGGTTCCTACTTCCTAATATCATTATTACTACGTGTATATGTGGGTTATGTAAGACATGTTATCTAAAATTTATTTAATAATTATTGTAGGTGCTAGTAAAGAATTTATATATGCACCTGAAATTCTATTCTATTTAAAATATAAATTTGTATTTAAAACAAAACATAACAAATAATAAAATATATTATTTGAAATTAATTAATAATATATAAAGTATGTACAATATTAAAATAAAAAATTAGATTAAATTATAAATAAAACGAAATTTAAACACATAAATATATTATATTAAGATTACTAAATGAATTCGATTAAAATATATAAATAAATTGAAATCAAGTCTTGGTTGCGTGGTAAATTTAAGTATGGATATAAATCCCATCATATGTATATTTTTTATTCTTTTTTAATTAAAAAGATTAAAATACACTCCAATAATATCACTTGGTTTAAATATAGAAGGTCATTTTTGTAATTTCTCTAATCGAGTTGGTGTCGGGTTGACTCGTGATACTAACTCAATTAGAGATTTTATTAATAGTATAGATACAATTGATAGATGTAATAAAGTGTAGGTCAAATTTTGTTATTAAAACTTGTACTTTGTGTAAATTGTGGATTTAGTACATGTACTTTAATTTATCAATTTTAGTCCTTATACTTTTTGAATTTTAAAATTTAGTCCTAAAGTAATGGTAATAGTTAAATCTATTTTGTTAAATTATGCCATTAGTCTTGTATTATGCGTAAAGTTATAAATTTAGTCCACGTTCACCAATTAGATCATTTTTAATGGCTATATGTTTTGAATTTCAAATTTTAGTATTAATGTAAACGACAATCGCTAAATCTATTAATTGATTTTTTTGTGAGTAAATATGTAAAAAAAACAACAACAAAAAAACAGCATTACACATGTGATAATATTTTTGACACATCAAATTTTAAAAATAACAGAACTTAACTTTATAGATTTAATAATTATCATTTAGTTAGGACTAAAATTTTCAAATCTAAAAGTATAAGGACTGAAAATGACCAAATTAAAGTATAAGTATTAAATTCACAACTTGAGCAAAATATAGGATCTAATATCAGAATTTGACCTAAAGTGCGAATAATAAAAATAAAATGTATAAAAATATTAAAATCAAACTTTGGTTAAGTGGTTAATTTAAAATTTTGCTAACTTAAATGGCATAGGTTCAAATATCATCATATGCATATTTTTATTGGTTTCTTTAAATAAAAAGAATAAAGTGTACTAAAATAATATAATTTATTTTAAATGTGTAGAGATATTATAGTAGTTTTCTTGAGTTGAGATCCAGTTGATAGGTGACACCAACTCACTAAAAGGCTTTATAAATAGTAAATATAGATAGGGGTGAACGTTCGATCAAATCGAATCGAATGAAATTTTTTTGAAATAATCAAGTTGACGAATCATATTTTATCATCCTAACTCGATTTGAAATTTTCTCGAACCGAGTCGAGTGATATGAAATTCGAATCGAATATATTTGTTCGAGTTAAATTGAAAAAATGATTTTGGGTCCTTATAATCACTGTCACCCACCGTAATCAAATTTGTTATTAACTTTCATTCCCTCATAATTTATTTATTAATCTTTTATATATGAGTTAGCTTCTTTACTTGCTTAGTTGGTTTAATTATCTTCCGATTCTTGTCACAATGTATTTTGAAATTAAAAAATATATTATATGTAAAAAATGTGATTTTTTAATAAAAATTATCTTAAAGATAAAATGTGAAATTGATACCAATATAAAATTTTAACACAAATATTTAATGACATCATCAATAATTCAATTTTAACAAAAAATTATAATAATTCAATATGATTAAACAATTCAATAATATAAATAGTACAAAATGTGAAATTTAATTTAATAATAAAAATGGTAGATATAAATAAAATTATTACTATTTAGGTTTAGGGATATTTTTTGGATGATTTTAATTTTTAATTTGGGGGTAAAGGGAGAAAAGTAAAAGTTTAGGGGGAAAATAAAAAGTTTTAGGGTTGAGAAAGTAAAATTTTAGGGGAATGAATTTGGGGTAGAAGGGGGTGGGATGTGAGTAAAAGTTTTGGGGGGAAAGTAAAGAGGTTTGGGAGTTTGGGGTAAAAATGTAAAATATTATAGTTTGATATTCGGTTTATTCAAATTATTCGAGTTATCTGAATTCGAAAACCAAACTTGATTCGGATTCGAAATTCGAAAAAAATTCGAGTTGACTCAAATAACTTGATTCGTTTAACTCGAAATTCGATTTTTATTTTATTTTTCGAGTCGAATCGAGTTTTGCTCACCCCTAAATATAAATATACAATTGATGGAGGTAATAAAGTGCTTATAACAAAATTAAAATGAATAAAAAGTATTAAAATAAAACTTCAGTTGAGTGGTAAATTTAATGATTTGCTAACTTAATTGGCATGGGTTTAAAACACATCATATGCATATTTTTATTGTTTTTTTAAATAAAAAGACTAAAGTACCCTTAAATATTATAATTTACTTTAAATGCGAATGAACATTAAAGTAATTTTTTGACTGAATTAAGACTCAATTGATGGGTGACACCAACTCTATAAAAGGCTTTATAAATAGTATAGATATATGAATGTGATTAAACATTTGTTGAATCTTTACCTAGGTGTTTTTATTTTATTTTATTTAAAAACTAGATTTTGTTTTGGGTGAAAGAAAAGAATATTTTCTTTTAAATAGTTGGGGACAATAAATTTATGTTTTAATTTTTTTTATGAACATGTACTCATGATTAAATTTGTCATTTTAATTATTTTATTTAAAGATATATAAAAATATGAAAAAATAAATGTGCCATCATAATAATATTAATTATAATTTGTAAGAAATGATATTTTTACAATTTTATAGCCCAATTAAGGATAATATCAACTCAGTAAATTGCTTAAATATAGTATAGATAACATAAAAGTATAATATTAGTTATCATTTAAAAGAAATTGTGTATTAGTATTTTCTCAATTAAGTACGTACCAAGGTAGTTAGTGGCATCGGTGGACGCATCGTTTTTCTATTGAAACTAATGCGTATCGATAGTAATTTGTTCTGGAGTATTGTTTAAGATTTATCCGTATTCTTAAAAATATAATAAAAATATCAAATGAATGAAATTAAATAAATTTTGAAGTACAAAATATCATCGGTTATATAAAATATTTATCAATAAATTTGATAATAAAACTCTATCATTCGACAAACCCAAATAAAGAAAATAAATATCATATATACATTAAACAATAAGATTATCCAAAAAAAAAAATCATCTCATACTAAAAATATAAGGGTAATTATTTTGTCCATTGTGTAGGTGGAGTAAAAACCCACAAGTAAGACTAAGATGATGCCAATTATCTTTTTTTAATTATTTAATTATTGTTTTATTATACCCTAAAAATAAATAACATCAACTCGGACCCATTTGTGGAATTTTTTTACTCTGTATAAGATAATTATTTGAAATATAATTTTAAAGTTTCATAAAAATATACATATGAAATTGTGTTTGTGAAACTTTTAAAAATTTGTCTTTTTTTTCCCTTTTATTTTTTATTATATAAACTATTTACTTATTTTATTATTTATTTTCTACTTTAATTTTAAACCTTAAAGTTTAAGTTTAAGTCGGTGAATTTTAACGATTATTTTTTATTTATTTATTACTATAAAGAGCAAATTTTTTTTAATAATTTTATTTTTTTTTAACATCATTCATGCACTAATTGATGCACAATGTTTTGATCAATGTAATTGGCTGATGGAACAAGCCAGTGTAACTGCTACAGGCCCAAATTTTTACTAGTACGAAATAAAAAGTTGGTTGTTCCAGTTTTCTATTGAAACGTTGCGCATCAACTGATATGTCCGAAGCTAATAGGAAACAAACTACATTAATTGGTATATGTTAATTAATGACACTAATTTATTCAGAAGTTTTATAAGAAGTGTAAATATATATAAATGTAATTAAAAAATTTTAATTGATTCTTTGTGTTAGATCTCAAAATATTTTTTCATGAAAGATTTTGGAGGTTAGCGTAAAACTCATATAATAAAATTTTCATTTTTTATGATTATAAAAGAAGAGAGAGAAACCTAAAGAAACTTTTGACTGACAAATCAAACTATCAAACACCCATTCTTATATGCGTCAAGGTCTATTTTATTATTCTATTTTTTTTCCTATTTCTTTCTTTCCTATTAATTTTTCATTAGAAGGGAAACCAAATCTTTATATTCCCTCTAATTCTTTTTATTAGTACAAAATTGAAAACTTTTCAACAATCTCATATGATATTCAAAGGTATTTTTATACTCATACTTTCTTCCATAAATATTAAATTGAGACAAACTCTCACTATTTTTCTCAAACTCATAAAGCTTCTTCCATTAAAGAAATACCATAAGAAAATTTATATTTAAAGTTTTGTGTTATATATAAAAGATTTAAACGCTCACTTTGGCATCAAGTTATACATGTTTTTTCATTTCAGTATCTAATTTTTTTCGTCACATTTTGATATTTAAATTATCCTCTATTATTTTATTCAATTCATTTTTTTTGTAATCACGTTAAAAAAATCGGTTGACATATTACACCAATCAAAATGTGTCACATGGCACATCCTACCAAATAGAATGTGCCATGTAACATTAAGTTTATTAAAATTAAAATTCTAAAATTAAATTCAAAAGTAGAAAAAATTATTTAAAAATTAAATATTTTTAAAAATACATTGATTTTGACCGGTTGTGACCCATAGTTGATAGAAGTTGACCATTTTTTTAAAAATTTTAAATGTTTTCATAATTTTTTTAAAATATATTTTTTTCAATTTTTCAAAAAATATTAAAAATTTTCTAAAATTTATATATTTTGTTTTTCTTTAATTTTCCAAATTTTAATTTAAGCCTTTTCAATTTTAGACATTATGCATTTTGTTAAGTTTAACTCTTTTTTTTTTCTATATTTTTTAATTTTTATTCATTGTTTTGAATTTTTAAAATTTCGAAATTTTTAAACAAATTAAAATTTAATACAACTTTTCTTTGAATTTTTTTTCCATTTTTAAAAAAATTAAATACTATTTTAAATTTTTATAAACTTTTCAATTTTTATATATTCTTATGACTTTTTAAATTTTAAATTTATATATTTTATATTTTAAAAAAATATTTTTTATGTTTTTAAAAATATTTGAATTATTTATATATTGTATATGATTTTTTTTACATTTTCTAATCATTATAATATAGATAATATTAAAACAAATAAAAGAAGATTGACGTGGTGCATTCTAATAGCTCCACGTGTCAGTCTAAATTTTTTTTTAACGTCATGGGCTAATTTGGGTAAAAGAAGATAGTTTAAGTATCAAAGTGAGATGAAAAAAAGTTTAGTGATCTATCATAATTTGATATGTCAAATTAGGCTCTCCATTACATTTGATGAGCTTATTCTCGAGCAATTTGAAGGTATTTTCCGTGTTTTTACTTGGTTTTAGTTCTTTGCTTTAATAAGTGAATTAGTGTGTTTTATGCTACTTTTGATACCCAAATTGGCCAAATGCGCCATAGGGACCCTAATGGTTGATTGAGTGTTGTAGGGAGTCAACAGTGGCTCAAACGTGAACAAAAATATCACTTAGAAGGGGGTATCGCGGTATTGAAGCATGGAAGTCGTGATACCCCTGACAGTGCTGAAACGAAGAGGATTGAGGCCATCTACAATGGTATCATGATACCCAACCATGGGTATCGCAATACCCCTGACGAGAGGAGACAAAAATGACTCCAGGGGTAGTCTTTCTCCAGCTCCACACGTGGAGGGGGCATTTTGGTCACAAAAATTGGGTTGTAATCAGATTAAAAACCACTTTTAGCTGAGAACTAAAAGGAGGCTACTTTTTAGTTTAGTTTTTATCATCTTTTTTGGGTAGTTGTAGTTGCCTTCTTCATTTTTTAGGGTTTTAAATATAACTTTAGGGTGTTTTCTGTTAGTTAGTTAGCTAGTTTTACTGTAGCTAGGTGTTATTTATCTTTAAGTACTTTAACTTTACATTGTATTTTCATTTTCATCCAAAGCTTTTAATATAACTTAGTTCCATTTTTAGTTTCTTAAATAAAAATATTATCTTTTGATTTTTTTTCTTCATCTCTATTGTTGCTATTTCTATTTTCTTCAAGTATTTGTTAAGAAATTTCCAATCTTTACTTAAAAACCTTTATTGTTCTTCCTTTTGATGCATGTTTGTTGGTATGTTAGGTATTGCTTGTTTGATAATGAGTAGCTAGATCTTAGGTGGTTGGTTGATGGAAGTGTTGTCTAGTTAGTTCTTGGTATAGAAACTAAATCGTAAAACTGGACTAAATCGAATAGACTTCAAAACTTAAGATTGACGACCCTAAAGGAAAATTTAGGTAAGTGAGATTGAGAGGAGATCTTATCGAGCACCAATTTGATAGTCCTAGATTAGTTGGTGAGGTCGAGAGATAACCAGGACTAATTTGTCTAAGTTGGTAAAGTGGAGACTAAGAGGTAAAATTGCACCAATTTAGGAGTTTAAGAGGTTTAGATCCTGAACTCAAAAGTTAATTAGCAACATGGAAGCCAACCAACTGCTGTTTGTTATTAATTTGTTAATTTTGTAAGTTTACCTATTTTACAATTTGGTCCTCTTTCGTTCTAAGTAGTTAATTAGCATAACTACCCTCCAAATTATGCTTCATTGTAATACAGAAATTAGTGAGTAGCTAGCTAAACTCATTCTGGCCTGCTTGTTAAATAGAAATCATTAAATCACTGACTCTATTATATTCGATCCTTGGAATACTCAGGTGTTCCATTGTAACACTAGAAATATTACAACTAATCTATCGCACTTGTAGATACCGCATTATATTTGATTGTCTAGTATTGATTCTCCATCTCGGTGTTCGTACATCAGTGGCAGAAGCAATCATTTAAGTACCAAAGTAAGAAAACATGTATAGTCCAAGGGTGAAACTAGGCATTAAGCCTATAAAAAATAAGAAAGAAATGAAAGAAATAAAAAGAAAAGAAATGAGGCTTAGGTAGTGTTGGAAAGCCACCTTATAATCAGATTTGGATGTAATTGCTTGTAATTACATAAGGGTGGCATAAACCATTATAATTGGTGAGTTCCACCGAATTGGGTGTAATTGAAGCACCCTAATTGCACTTTTCAATTCCTAGGGGGAGGGTGAGAATTGAAGTAATTACACCCAAATTCAATTTTAAAAAATTATTTTTATACAAGTTATAAAAATCATATTATAAGCATGAACACATATTAATATTTGGGATGGTTAAGGTAAAAAATTTCTTATATTATAACAACAACTTGTGTATTTTATAATGTTATAACAAAAAATATATATTATTTAAATATGTTAGCTCTAGTTTTTAAGTATTTTGATATAACAAAAAGTATATTAAAAATTCCCTACCTAAATCTGCAAAAATTATTTATAAGTCCTTAAAATTATTTTCAAAGTTTTGGACAAAATAAATTGTTAAAAAGCCTTGAATTAACTTATTTTTTAATGAGTTTTTAAAGTCTGAAGGACTTCATTGGTAGAACTTAAGATGAAAAAACCTTGAAAAAGCTACAGAATTCTACTGGTAGAGCTAGGAGTTCTACCGATTCAACCCGGACTTCTAATGGTAGAATGCACTCTAGTAAGCAAGGTAGTTTTGGCCTGATACTTCTATCGATACCCTGGTCTGTTCTACTGATACAACCAAAGTGCTACCGATACCTTGAGGACTTCTACTGAAACAAGTCAAGTCAGTAGCCAAAGTTTAGCATCTCTTGCACTTCTACTGATACCTTGAAGAGTTTTACCGAAATAAGTCAAGTCAGTAGCCAAAGTTCAGCATCCCTACACTTCTACCGATACTTTGATGGGTTCTACCGATACCAAATGAAACCTTACCGATAGAATGAGCCCAATGGTCATATTTTGGAAAGACTTCTATCGATACAAGTTTCTTTCTACCGATTCTATTTTGTTTTTATGGCTGCAACGACTCTATTTTGTTTCTAACGGCTACAAACATCCACAAGGTTGTTAGAGGACTTAAATACAAGGTCAAGGCTCCCCATTGAAGAAAAGAAAGACAAGAAACAAGTACCTAACTTCCAAGAACTCAATTTTCCAATCTTTCTCAATTTTCTACCAAATATTTATTGTACACACTTGTGGGTTAAGTTTCCTATCATTCTTTCAATGTTGTAACTTTGTGTGAGAGTGCTTAATAGTTGATTATCTACCATTTAGAGATATCATCTTATCATTCTCATTTGTGAGATGTTACTTAAGGTTTTGGGTAGAAAACCTTAAGGAGAAGTGGTTCTATCTTACCTTTGAAAAGATAGGGTTTTGTAAGGTTAAACCTTGTCCTTAAAGGTTCAAATCTAGTGGATTTGGGAAATCCTTAGTTGAGGAAAGCTAAGGTAGTGGATGTAGGCAATTGAGGCTGAACCACTATAAATACTTGAGTCGTTTTGATTTTTGCCCTTTCTCGAAAATGTTTTAATACACCAATTCACCCCCTCTTGGTGTATTTCGATCTCAACAAAATCCTAAAAAATTTCTAAATTTATGACCAAAAAGGTTATTAGAAAGAATAATTTGCATTTTATAAAGTGTTATAATATATTTATTTATAAAAAATCATGGTCAAGAATTATGAATATAACTTATTTATGTGTCTATGTATATACTATAAAAACAAAATATTTATTCATAAAAATGTTATATATATTTTTATCATAACTTATTTATAAAAAATATATTTCTAAAGTTATGGTAAAAAATTATATTTATAATAAAAAATATACAAGAGAACAATTAGATAAAATTACATATTGTTATAAAATAAATATACAGAGAGTAAAGAACAAAGAAAATGGGAGAGCAAAACGGAGAGTGTATTTTATTGATCAATCGAACTATTTACAAAGTGTAACACCCCTAACCCGTATCCGTCGACGGATTAGGGTTACAAGGCATTATCGTACAATACACAGCTTAGGAGAGTCATTCATTACTATTCATGTTTAAAGTAATATAAACTCAATTATACGAATCATATGTACATCTCCTTTATAGTATTCAAAAAAACAAATTATAACATATCTTAATACATAACAAATTCCATGTGCATACATTAAGAAATTAAAAAATATATCGAATACATGCCAATATATCTATTTAATTTAACAAATATCAAACATATCATTTCCTTAACTCTGCATGTGCACATGTTAAAAACCAAACAAACTATTACACACTAATTATGGACCAAACACATATACAGCCTTAATATGATTACTCTATGGCCGAACATATCTTTAATGCAACATATATAATACGCATTTTTGCCTATCACTATGAACCATTATAAGAGCATAAAATACAAACCATAACACACCCCATTCGCATGCTAATTATCATGCATAAATTGCACTCACATAACCAATTCCCTTCTCACCTATTTCGGCTATCAAATTTAGGTTCAAAAGTAGCACAAAAATTTTACCATTCAATATTAAGCTAACTTTGCCATTACAAATCATAATCATTATTAGCCATCACAAGCCGAATCTAAATATCCAACTACATATGTTCATATCGTTGGCATATACACTTATTTTACTTATGACTAGCTGATTATAAACATTAACTTAACAATTTTTTAACTATCCAAATGGTCATAATTTCAATCATCAAATATATATACACAATAATCATACCATTCCATCACATAAAACATGTCATAAACGCACTTCTAAAATAAATTAGCATCATGGCCGAATATACAATATGCTTATCATTACCCTTTTACCGAATCATATAACAAACATCACAAACATATATATATTCTGTATTAAGCTTACTAACTTAAACTAATTAATAATACAAATCATACCTTCCAAATAAGCCAATATTAAGCCACAACCGAAATATATATATCCATCAACCATGTTTACTTCGTTTGAGCCAAATCATAAAAATCAACATATGCGAAACATATCAATATGTCAAGCTTACCATAATGAACAATCTTAAGCCATACATATCATAACTTTAAACTGTAAGCATATACAAGCACACCACACATATAAGACATGCATATTACTTAACCAATATATTTCATACTATAACTCAACAAGCATCCATCATTTACCTCATTGCCGAAACACATGACCAAACACCACAACATATATGTAACATCCCAAATGTGGGGCTATTTGGAAATAAATTATTTTTCTTATGTATGAACTGCTGTGTCATTATTTATGGAATAATAATGGTCAATTTAAGGCTTTGTGTTGGCTCGATTTGGTAGGAAATTTTAGTTTTTAACTTTTAAAAGAAGGGAGCCTTGGTAAGTGGTGTTATAAGAATAAGTGTGGGTAATTTAACACTAAATAAGCCTTGGAAAAGTGGCAAAAGGGGAGGCCACTTAAGTGCTTGGAGTTGACGCCACAATGCACAAGGGAGAGCTTGTGTTCGAGTCGCGAAGTTCTCTTTTTGCACTATATATGGGACGGCACAAGGGGAGAGAATTTCTCTCCTTAAATTCTTTTTATTTTGGATAATAAGGGTGTAATTTATTATCATGGGATAATCAAGTATTTTAAAGGGATATTATTTGGATATTAAGGATATTGCATGGATTAATAAGAGATTATTATGATTTAATTCAAAATTATTTGAATTAAAATGAATGAGTGGTCAGGAGCAATTGGGGAAGTTTGATGAATTTTGAACTCCTCATGAGAAGGAGTGGACGGCAAGCTTGATAGGGGGCCGAATGCCTATAAAAGCATCAGTTGGCCCCCTTGCTTCTCTTTTTGTCATTCTTGCTGCTTGCCGAAATTCCTAGCCCTCATTCTTCATTCTCTTTTATTTTTTCCATCCCCTCAAACTCTCTAGCCGAACCCCTCTTCCACCTTCACCATCTTTTCTTCTTCTTCCACACTAGCCGAACCTATACTTTAACCTTTGCCAAAATCCCTTTTCTTCTTGTAAACTCTCCCTAGCCGAATACACTTCATATCCTTGTGCCGAAACCTCTTCTCTGATCTCCTGATTACTTCTTTAATAGCTTTGGCCGAATATCAAAGTGGTTAGATCCCATCAAGGTATTATCGACAGTTGATTTGGAAAAGGTGAGTAGCCATAGCCGAACACTATTCTTCTCTTTTCTCTTATTTGGGTTTAAAATTTGGCATAAGCTAATGATGGGCTAATCTTGTTGGTTGAAGCCGATATCACTTAAGGACTTGGGATCGGAAGTAGTCGACTCAAACTCTTCCTCTCTAGTAAACGGTTTGGTAAGTGTTAGTAAGATCTATTTTAGTAAGTTATTAAGTGGTGATTAAAAGCGAAGGCTATTAACTGTATCGATTAACCAATTACTTGGTAAAGCAGATCTGTGCCTCGAGTGCCGTGGTTCGTAACAAAAAGCAAAGGTAAGGATTCAGGACCATAACTAACCCCTCTGGATTTGTTTTGGTTGGCCGAATAGGCCATAATACTAATCCTAAAAGTTGGCCGAATATAGGTGCTGATAGATCTAGGTGGCCGACTCCTCTTTTGGGACTTAGATTACCGTGGGTGACAGGTGTGTACATACACACCATTTAACTTATTAAATTATGCTAAGTAATGTGATTGCTAACTTGATGTATGTGGCAATGGCTTGAATACCATAACGGTATACGGGGTAACCAGGTAAGTACCTGTGCATATGATTGCTATTTTATGCTTTTGGAAAGCATCTTTGTGATAATACATATGATAAATCTATATGTATTTATTGACTATGTGGGTTGATGAGTGGAGGGCGGTGATAATGTGCCGACGGGCACGAGTGTTTGGTAACACACCGTGACTATACGTCACGGAGGTTTGGTACCTCCGGAGGTTTGGTACCTCATAGCGACTTGTCCTCGTGGTTAACACCACCGTGGGTTGGCCCCACTTGAGATATGGGGATCGCGCGGTGATTTGGTATCACACGATGGGTTGGCCCCATCACCCGATTTGTGTCTCACGGACACGGTGCTTTGGTAGCACATTGTGACTATATGTCACCAGTGGTTTGGCACCACCAGTGTTTTGGTAACACATCGTGACTACGGTCACCAGTGGTTTGGTACCACGTGGGGTAGACAAAGGTGATTGGTTGGCTAGGTTGGGTACATGATACTTTGCTTAATTAACTGTTATATGCTGTGTATGAACCGTTGTACTAACCGGGGGAAGGGTTACATACTGAGTCTTGGTGACTCACCTTCTCCTTTAACATTTTTCAGGTGACTCGTAGATGGCGGTTGAGGAGCCGGTGGGACTCGAGGCGGCCATGCAAAGGATTTTAATTTACAGAACTTTAAATTTGTTTAATTTTATTTTGGGTTGTAATAAGGCCTCCATAAACTATAGTTGCGTTATATTTTTTTTTATGTTGGATATTTACTCAAGACTATACCATTAAATTAAATTAAATCACATGTTTTTTTTTCATTAACACGAAAAGGTTTATTCGTGCCATCGGGCACACTTGAAACTGGTATAACAATTGGACTTAATTAAAATCCCAAATTGAATCTAAGGGTAGCTTTGACAAGACAACCAGAAAGCGAGGAGTTTTCTATAAAATTGAAATGGGTTTGAAATGGTGTTCACAAGGTTTTTCTTCGTAATAACTCAGTTCGATTGGTCGTAATGTTTGGGCCGGGTTTGGGTTATTCTGTGGTAATATCGAGCCAGTTCAAAGCTCGGTTGTGTAGCCCAAGGCCCAAAAATGTTTTTAGTTGGCCTTATGGTATGATTTACAGGTTTTAAGCAAAGCATGGCCCGAGTCTCGGCACCGATCCGCCCGGTAAGTACATCTAAACCTTTTTGTGAATTATATTCTGTAGAAGGGTAGGAAGCATGGGCGTAGAATAGTCTTATAGGACTTGGACCCTAAGGTTAGATTACTCCAACACACAAGCAGAGCATAAGACTTAAAGAACTAAACCAACCTATGACTTAGTCGATGAGCTAGGTGTGGTAACCCACATGCGCATGTCTAGGATTGGATCGGAAGAGCTTGGTATTTAAGCGGTCCTCGTGACTCACCTCCTCTTCGCAGTATCCTGCAGTGCGTAGCTTCGGTTCACCCTAACTCGGAAGGCTCGGTGGTGTGGTAACCTCGTGCGCATGTCTAGAAAGGTTGGTGAGAGCTTGGTATTTAAGCGGTCCGCGTGACCCACCTCCTCTTCACTTGAATTACGCGCTGGTGCGTAGCTTTGGTTCACCACGACCGGGAAGGCTCGGTCATAGGCTAAACACAATGATTAAAACCCGAAAAAGGGAATCAGCCATGTTTTCGAAAAAGAAGGAAACAACAAGCCCTAATGCTTTCAAAACTTGTCCAATAACCCTCTTAAACCCTAGAACACTACGTATACAATGTTTTTCTCGGAAAACTTGATTTATTACAAAAATACCCTTAGGAGTAAAATTACCAAAATGCCCCTGACCCATAAAATATTGATTCGATGGTTTTTGCCCAAAAGTTTCAACTATTTTATTAGATATTCAATAACTTAGCCTTGGAAATCATCAGCGAAATATCTTGGTTCTGGAAAATTACGAAACTACCCCTGTAGGAAAAAGACGAAAATACCCCTGGGTTAGAAATGGGCAGAAATGTCCGATGAGTGAATAGGTATGGAAAGTATTAAGGAATGGATGCATGAACTTCTTTGTGTGAACTAGGATAGGAACTCAAACATTGTTTGCTCGAAAGAATCTCGATTAAACCTCATCCATAAAACTTCTTCATGAGTAATAAAGTGAAACAAATGCTAATGCATAAAATTTTTCTTAATCAGTTAAAAGCGCGGTAGATAGAATGAGTTCTAGAGGGCGTGGACGCCGTGGGCGTGGTAGGGTAGGATGACGGTGTGCGAACCCGTCAGTCGGGACAAGGTTGAGAAAATGAGGTACCATCGCCACCACCACCTCCTACTTTTAGAGTGAGGAGGAGGAGAGGCCCGGGTGGCGAGTCGGTATCATAGCCGTGTGTTTGCGAGTCTTGGAGATGGTGGTCGGGCTGGTGGAAATGTTGGAGCTCGGAAATCTGTTCCGAGCGACTCCGATCTAACGGAGCGGAGGTATTCCGAGTGTGTCGGGAGTAGCACCAGTCTGTGGATCATTGGCTAGAGTCAACTGAAAGGATCATGGATGACCTTGACCTGGTGAAGAAGAGAAAGTTTGAAAGGCGATGTCGCTTCTAAAGGATGAAGCGTATCGGTGGTGGCTTACGGTTCGAGATGGGGCTACTGGCCGATGATTTGGCGTGGGAGTATTTTGAGCGACCTATCGAGAAAAAGTATGTGGGCATTAGCTACACCGACTTGTGCAGAGAAAGGCTTTTCGGGATTAGTTCAAGGAACTAAGTCCGTGTCGGAATATGAGGCGGAATTTCTAAAAATTTGAGTAGATATGCGAGAGGCATCGTGGCTACCGAACATGAGCGATGTGTCCGCTTTGAGGACGGACTCGAGATGACTTAAGTTCTTGATTGCCCCCACAGTGAGTTCGTGAGTTCTCATCTCTAGTGGAGAAGGCTAAGGTAGCCGGAAGGAATCAAAGAGAGGCGTGAGGCGAGCTATAGTAAGAACAATCGAAGAGAAGTTTTGGGTCAGGTGGGTCAAGCGGAGGTGCTCGAGAAAAAGGCTAGGCCAAGTGGGCCCAATCGAGCGCGGAGGCCCACGATCGCTAATCAGAGGCCGACTCGGTCAATGCATTGTGGAAAGACCCATTGGGGAGGATGTTGGACCGGTGATAAGGGATGTTTTGAGTGTGGGTCTTTGGAGCATCGCGTCGAGATTGTCCCCAAAAACTAGCTAAGAAGCGGCCGGAAGGACGAACAGGTGCTCGGGATAGGAATGTGGGACCCACAGAGGGTCGTGGTAATGGTAGAGGAAACAACGGTCCCTAACCGAGGTCGTGGAACTCAAAGCGAGAGGTTCGGGCAACACGAGGCTAGGCGGCTGGCTTAGTCTACTGCAAAGAAGGTGTCACGAAGAAGGTGACGCACCGGATGTCATAACCCAGTGACGTTTCTAATTTTCGGCTTTCCTTATGTTGCATTGATTGATGTGGGTTCGACGCACTCGTACATTGCTAGTAGTGTGGTAGGAACTATGGACCTAGACTCAAACCGCTTCTAGGGAGATGACCGTAGTTAGCCCCTTAGGTCACTCCGTGAGTCGTAGATAAACTCTATAGAGCGCGCACTAGAACTTCAAGGGGTAGTATTTGTAGTCGATCTAATGGAACTACTAGTTTGGGAGTTCGATTTGATCCTTGGTATGGATTGGTTGGTTAAGTACCAAGCGAGTTTGGATTGCTTGTGGCTAAGCGCATGGTCTTAAGGCATGAAGGTGATGAAGTGGTTATGATAGGAGATAGAAGGAATTATCTATCCAACGTAGTGATCGCCTTGAAGGTGAAAAGATGGTCAAGAAGGGTTGTGAGGCGTATTTGGTTCAAATCGTGCTTTGGAAGCTAAGGAGTTGGTAGTTGAAAAGGTTCGAACGGTTGGGGAATTTCTTTGATGTGTTCCCGAGAAGAACTTAGGGTTTGCCTCCGGATCGAGAAGTCGGTCGGTATAGACTTACTACAGGCGGCACTGTGTCCATAGCACCATACCGAATGGCACCAAAGGAATTGGTGGAGCTAAAGGCTCAAATTCGGGAGCTCTTGGATAGAGGGTTTTTATACGACCAAGTATATCTCCGTGGGGAGCGCTGTGTTGTTTGTCAAGAAGAAGGGCGGTTCTATGCGGATGTGCATCGACTACCGTCGGATTAAATAAGTTAACGATCAAGAACAAGTATCCGTTGCCTCGGATTGGCGACTTGTTCGATCAAGCTGAAGGGTGCCTCGGTGTTTTGAAGATAGACCTTAGGTCGAGGATATCATCAACTTAAGGTAAAAGAGGTTGATGTTCACAAAGCGGCATTCGAACTCGGTATGGGCATTTCGAGTTCTGGTGATGCCATTCGGGTTGACTAATGCGCGGCGGCATTCATGGACTTGATGAGCGAGTATTCCAAAGAAGATACTTGGACCGATTCGTCGTGGTGTTCATAGACGACATATTGGTTTATTCAAAAGCAGAAGAGGAGCATGATAAGCATTTACGGATAGTTACGCAAGTATTAAGGGGAAGCGGTTGTATGCCAAATTCGGTAAGTGTGAATTTTGGCTTAGGAAGTGGCTTTCTTAGGGCATGTAGTATCGGTGAAGGAATTAGAGTAGACCCTCGCAAGATTGAGGCGATATTGGAGTGGAAACCACCTAGGACGGTGGTGAAATACGAAGTTTTTAGGTTTAGCGAGGATACTATCGAAGATTCGTGGAAGGATTCTCTCTAATAGCGGCGCCGTTAACTAAGTTGCTAAGGAAAGGTGTCCGTTTGTATGGACGGAAAAGCGGCAAGAAAGCTTTGATAAGCTAAGGAAGATTTTGTGGAAGCTCGGTTTTGAGTACGGACTGAAGCGGGAAAGTTATTCACGATTTATTGTGATGCATCTCACACCGGTTTGGGATGTGTGTTGATGCAGGATGGGAAGGTAGTAGCCTATGCATCCCGTCGATTAAGATCGCATGAGGTTAACTACCCAACGCCACGACTTGGAGTTAGCAATGGTCGTCTTTGCAATGAAGATATGGAGACATTACGTATGGAGAGAAGTCGATGGTCTACACGGATCACAAAAGCTTGAGGTATCTCGACTGGAAGGATGCGAACACGAGGCAGCGTCGGTGGATTGAACTACTAAAGGACTATGATTGTTCAATCGAGTACCATCCGGGAAAGGCTAATGTGGTAGCCGACGCATTGGCGGAAGGAGCGTGCGGACTTAAGAGCAATGTTCGCTCGGTTAAGTGCGTATGATGATGGGAGTCTTTTGGCGAACTTCAAGTTAAGCCGACTTGGATTGAGAGATTAAAGAAAAGCGGTTAGTGGATGAAGGCTTGAGCTCTAAGAGGGTACAAGTTCAAGGCGGTGGTTTGGAAGGGTCTGATCGACTAGTGAAGGAGCGCTTTGTTTTCAGGACGAGTATGTATGCCAAAAGATCTGATTTAAGGCGAGAAAATTCTCCAAGATGCACATAGCAGCCCATACGCTATGCATCCTGGAGGAAGCAAAATGTATGGAGACTTGCGGAAAGCAGTTTTGGTGGCGGGGTTGAAGCGTGAGATAACGGAGTTCGTAGGGAAGTGTCGGCGTGTCGTGAGGTTAAGGCTGAACATCGGTCACCATCGGGACTACTTCAACCGATAAAGATCCCTCGGTGGAAATGGGAGAGGATCACCATGGATTTTGTTAGTGGGCTACCCTTACGCCCACCAAGAAGGATGCGATGCGGGTAATTGTGGATCGCCTAACTAAATCAGCTCACTTCATGCGGTGAGAATGGATTACTCTCTCGAAGCTAGCAAAGCTGTATGTGGGTGAAATAGTGAGGTTGCATGGCGTGCGATGTCGATTATCTCGGATAGGGACCCCGATTCACGTCAAGGTTTTGGAAAGCGTTGCATCAAGCTTTGGGTACACGGTTAGATTTGAGACGGCTTTCCATCCACGATCGACGGACGATCGGAAAGGGTGATCTGATTTTAGAAGACATGTTAAGAGGTCATGGTCTTGGATTTTAGTGGTAGTTGGGAGGAGTACCTACCACTAGCGGAATTCGCTTATAACAATAGTTATCAAGCGAGTATTCAAATGGCTCCATACGAGGCCCTATATGGACGAAAGTGTCGTACTCCTACATGTTGGACGGAGTTGGGAGAAAGACAAGTTCAGGTCCAGAGTTGGTAGCAGGAGACGGAAGACAAAGTCAAGGTGATTCGGTCTCGTCTCAAGGAAGCATCGGATAGGCGAAGTCTTATGCCGATCTCAAGCGCAAGGAAGTGGAGTATCTTTGTGGGAGACAAAGTCTTTACGAAAGTGTCGCCTTGGAAAAAGGTGTTGAGGTTTGGACGGAAAAGGGAAGTTAAGCCCAAGGTTCATTGGGCCATATCTTTGTTTGTGAAGCGAATAGGACCGGTGGCTTATCGGCTAGAGTTGCTTGTGAATCGAGTCGATTCATGCGTATTCCATGTATCAATCTTTGAGGCGGTATCGGTCGAGATCCTTCGCGACGTTGTGCGATGAGCAGAGATTGAGGTGAACACGGATTTATCTTTTGAGGAAGAACCGATTCGGGTTGTAGATTGAGATGTGAAAGTTCTACGAAGGAAGGCGGTGCCTTTAGTAAAAGTGTTATGGCGGAACCACGGAGTGGAAGAAGCTACGTGGGAGCCCGAGGAGGTGATGCGTGTAGCAATACCCCCATCTCTTTTGATCAAGGAATTTCGAGGACGAAATTTATTTTAAAGGGGTAGAAGCGTAACATCCCAAATGTGGGGCTATTTGGAAATAAATTATTTTTCTTATGTATGAAGCTCTGTGTGTCATTATTTATGGAATAATAATGGTCAATTTAAGGCTTTGTGTTGGCTCGATTTGGTAGGAAATTTTAGTTTTAACTTTTAAAAGAAGGAGCCTTGGTAAGTGGTGTTATAAGAATAAGTGTGGGTAATTTAACACTAAATAAGCCTTGGAAAAGTGGCAAAAAGGAGGCCACTTAAGTGCTTGGAGTTGACATACAATGCACAAGGGAGAGCTTGTGTTCGAGTCGCGAAGTTCTCTTTTTGCACTATATATGGGACGGCACAAGGGAGAATTTCTCTCCTTAAATTCTTTTTATTTTGGATAATAAGGGTGTAATTTATTATCATGGGATAATCAAGTATTTTAAAGGGATATTATTTGGATATTAAGGATATTGCATGGATTAATAAGAGATTATTATGATTTAATTCAAAATTATTTGAATTAAAATGAATGAGTGGTCAGGAGCAATTGGGGAAGTTTGATGAATTTTGAACTCCTCATGAGAAGGAGTGGACGGCAAGCTTGATAGGGGGGGGCGAATGCCTATAAAAGCATCAGTTGGCCCCCTTGCTTCTCTTTTTGTCATTCTTGCTGCTTGCCGAAATTCCTAGCCCTCATTCTTCATTCTCTTTTATTTTTCCATCCCCTCAAACTCTCTAGCCAGAACCCTCTTCCACCTTCACCATCTTTTCTTCTTCTTCCACACTAGCCAGAACCTATACTTTAACCTTTGCCAAAATCCCTTTTCTTCTTGTTAAACTCTCCTAGCCGAATACACTTCATATCCTTGTGCCGAAACCTCTTCTACGATCTCCGATTACTTCTTTAATAGCTTTGGCCGAATATCAAAGTGGTTAGATCCCATCAAGGTATTATTATCGACAGTTGATTTGGAAAAGGTGAGTAGCCATAGCCGAACACTATTCTTCTCTTTTCTCTTATTTGGGTTTAAAATTTGGCATAAGCTAATGATGGGCTAATCTTGTTGGTTGAAGCCGATATCACTTAAGGACTTCGGGATCGGGAAGTAGTCGACTCAAACTCTTCCTCTCTAGTAAACGGTTTGGTAAGTGTTAGTAAGATCTATTTTAGTAAGTTATTAAGTGGTGATTAAAAGCCGAAGGCTATTAACTGTATCGATTAACCAATTACTTGGTAAAGCAGATCTGTGCCTCGAGTGCCGTGGTTCGTAACAAAAAGCAAAGGTAAGGATTCAGGACCATAACTAACCCCTCTGGATTTGTTTTGGTTGGCCGAATAGGCCATAATACTAATCCTAAAAGTTGGCCGAATATAGGTCTTTGATAGATCTAGGTGGCGACTCCTCTTTTGGGACTTAGATTACCGTGGGTGACAGGTGTGTACATACACACCATTTAACTTATTAAATTATGCTAAGTAATGTGATTGCTAACTTGATGTATGTGGCAATGGCTTGAATACCATAACGGTATACGGGGTAACAGTGTAAGTACTGTGCATATGATTGCTATTTTATGCTTTTGGAAAGCATCTTTGTGATAATACATATGATAAATCTATATGTATTATTGACTATGTGGGTTGATGAGTGGAGGCGGTGATAATGTGCCGAAGCGGGCACCGATGTTTTGGTAACACACCGTGACTATACGTCACGAGAGGTTTGGTACCTCCGGAGGTTTGGTACCTCATAGCGACTTGTCCACGTGGTTAACACCACCGTGGGTTGGCCCCACTTGAGATATGGGATCGTCGCGGTGATTTGGTATCACACGATGGGTTGGCCCCATCACCCGATTTGTGTCTACGGACACGGTGCTTTGGTAGCACATTGTGACTATATGTCACCGGTGGTTTAGCACCACCGGTGTTTTGGTAACACATCGTGACTACGGTCACCAAAGTGGTTTGGTACCACGTGGGGTAGACAAAGGTGATTGGTTGGCTAGGTTGGGTACATGATACTTTGCTTAATTAACTGTTATATGCTGTGTATGAACCGTTGTACTAACCGGGGGAAGGGTTACATACTGAGTCTTGGTGACTCACCTTCTCCTTTAACATTTTTCAGGTGACTCGTAGATGGCGGTTGAGGGCGGGGTGGGACTCGAGGCGGCCATGCAAAGGATTTTAATTTACAGAACTTTAAATTTGTTTAATTTTATTTTGGGTTGTAATAAGGCCTCCATAAACTATAGTTGCGTTATATTTTTTTTTATGTTGGATATTTACTCAAGACTATACCATTAAATTAAATTAAATCACATGTTTTTTTTTCATTAACACGAAAAGGTTTATTCGTGCCATCGGGCACACTTGAAACTGGTATAACAATTGGACTTAATTAAAATCCCAAATTGAATCTAAGGGTAGCTTTGACAAGACAACCGAAAACGAGGAGTTTTCTATAAAATTGAAATGGGTTTCGAAATGGTGTTCACAAGGTTTTTCTTCGTAATAACTCAGATTCGGTCGTAATGTTTGGGCCGGGTTTGGGTTGTTACAATATATACCATGAAATTACTTTCCATATAAGATTAAACCATGACCGAATTTACACAACCATTAGCATTATAATCAAGCCATTATATCAAAAGCATAGAAACTAAGCTTAACCAAAAGATATAAGCCATTTTCGCATGGCTCATAATTACATATCCCAAAATTAAACATTTTAGCTAGACTATACATGCCATAAGTTCAAATTCAAACTTAACAAAATACCGAGAATAGTCGATAGTGTGATAGACTTCTCTGACGATCCCCGAGCTCTTAACCAACTTCCAAAATCTATAAAACGAAGAGTAAACATAAACACAGTAAGCTTTCACAACTTAGTAAGTCATAAGCAATGAAAACATTTAATCATAAACAAAAATTAATCTATTCAAACTAAAATAGGCCATTATCAACTCATGTACATTTCCAATTTAATTTCATATATCAAAGCATATAAGTTTTGTATAAATTCTACTTTGACCAAATACTCAATTAAACATTAGTATAACTAACCATCACTTTCCACAATACATACACATCAATAAGTCGAATACATATATGTTCAAATATGCCATCACATAATTCATATTTCACATAACTTTATATCATCAATTCAAGTATTCAATTTACCTTAACTTCATAACTTAGTATGAATACAAACCTGAGCATTTTCTAACTTGATTTACACTCGATCTTAACTTATCATTGCCCGTTGAACCATTCAGAATTTAAAAGGATACCCGGATAGTCGAACATATCGTACAATGCCAACGTCCCAGACGTGGTCTTACATGTAATCACATAACGATGCCACTGTCCCAGACAGGGTCTTACACGTAAACACAAGTTGATGCCAACGTCCCAGACGTGGTCTTACATGATAACACATAACAAAATCCTATATCATGACATATGTATCCTATCTATTCCTAAGGTTCGTACGAGACTTTCGAACATCGTAACTCGATCAAATCGATCTCATAAACATTGCTCCCAAACACTTAGACATTCGGCCATTGCTTATATACATTCATAAAATTCAATTCAGCATATAAAGTTCACATTTATTCAAAATTAATAGCTTCTAATTGCTTAAAAACTTACCTTGGATATCGATAGACAGAATAAACGACTATTCAATTATTTTAGTTTTCCCCCGATCCAAATCTGTTTTCTTTGGTTCTTGATCTAAACATATTCAAATTAAACTTATTTAAACACCATTTTATTCAATTTAATCTAAAAACACATAAATGGTCAAATTACCATTTTGCCCCTGATATTTTACACTTTTTACAATTTAGTCCCTATTGCATAAAACACAAAATATTCAAAATCTCAATATCCCATGCTTAAGTCGAATTTTACCCATGCTCATACAAGTCCATCTATTTCATTTATTTCACATTTTAGTCCCTCAATTTATTATTTTTACAATTTAACCCTAATTACTCAAAATCATCAAAATTTCCAATACAAAACATTTTAATCCAAAACATATCTTTCATAATCTATCATCTATCATCACAAAGCTCATAAATTCATCAATGGATTAACTCAAAATATTTATCAAAATCAAAAATTAAAGCATGGGCTTTGTACATTTCATAGCAACGATCTCAAAAACGTAAAAATTATAAAAAATCGAACCAATTACATACCTTAATTAGACCTAGAAGTGGCCGAACCTAATTGTTCTTCTTTTTTTTTTTATCTTTCAATATTCGGCAATATAGATGAACAAGTGCATGCATTTTTATGTTTTTATGTTTTATTATATTACATTAATTAATATAATTACTAAAATAACCTTATTAGTTTAATATAAACATAATATATATACACATTGAAACACCCCAAACCCAGCCCACGAGCTTAGACCAGATTTGGTATGTTCCTCAAGTAAACTGGTTCAAAATTCTTTTGTTCTTAGGAAAACTTGTGTGATTTTAAGAAAAATATTGTTTTGGGTTGGGCTTGTGTTGAAAACATGTTCGTTTTATATTGAAATCCCTTTTATCTTAAGTGACAAAATATTTAGGGTTTAGTTTAAAAGTAATTTTAATTAAATTTTAATAGATAAAATTCATAATCATAATAAATAAAAATAAGTGTAAAGTAATTCAACTATGGCCTTATGGCCTTATTACATCAAATAATTCCCAAAATAATTCAAAGTACTAAAATAAATTCAAGAGTCCTCAAAAATATAAACTTCATGTTGAGCATGGCCACCACAAGTTCTTCCGTCCCGGTCCATCACTGTTCATCACTTGAAAAATGTTCCCCAACGGGGTGAGTCAAACAGACTCAATGTGTACACGACACTAAATCATAATAGAATCAGGCATATCACATATTACACATTCAAAACATAGAATACAGGTTATGATGCATTCCCAAACCCAAACCTAGTTGTCCATCCGCTACACACCCCCGTACCTGCCAGTCACACCGTGGGGACTGCTAAGTCGACCCTCCATCCACTACACACCATCGAAGGCAGTCGCTGTAGTCGACGTGCTCATCGCCCATATAAAATTTGTGGCATAGCCACGGATAAGTGTGTCATGAGACACCACATTCGAGATAATGTAACCGAAGTTACCACATTAAGATAATGTGACCGAAGTCACCACATTCGGATAGTGAGACCGTAGTCATCACCTTCACTTCCCCTTTTCATATATCCCGAATGACCCATATTATTCATATCATGCATATCATACTTAAATTCACATTCTTATAAATTTTCACATGTTATAAATAACATATTTCATAATCTTAGTGGAAGTAGGAAACGTACCTGAGTACTTTGTACCATATCATGGTACCTTAGCCACTTTCATATTCTTATTATCACATATTTTAATTAAACACAGCCATAAAACATATTAAGAATTAGTGTGGGGTACACAGCTGATTCGCTTAAAATTTCCTTGAGATCGAAAAGCTTGATCTAATGCTTAGATCCTTAATCCCTACATTGATTTATCACTTATTACCTTAATAAAAAAGCCATTCGGCCAAAACTCCAAATCCTAGTAGGATTAGTATTCTTACCTTGTTGCCGATTGGAACACCAACAAATCCAGAAAGCTGTTCCTTGTTTCACTAGGAATGTCAAAATCCCTAAAACCTTACGTTAGACTTAATCTTAATCATCAAACATAAATCAAGGCCTTTGGTAGAATATTCACATGTCTTACCTTAATCTTAAAAATCCCGAATACTCCTCCTTTTAGTCAACTACTCGATAATCCCGAAAGGTCCTTCCATATTCGGCAACCATAATATGTATGGGGTTAGATTATCTCTCGGCTAATCTAAAAGAAAAGAATGGGAATCAAACTTGTTCTTACCTTTGAAGAAATCGTGACACCTATGCTTGAAGCCCTTCCAAGATTCGGCTTTTGATGGATTGGAAAGAAAAGAAAAGGAAGAATAAAGATGGAGGATTAGGCTAGAACACAAGGTATTTCGGCTTGGCAAAAATAAAAGAAGAAGAAGATTTGGTGAAGAGAATTCGGTAGAGAAAGGAGGAAGCACAAATTGATGAGTAGCCCTCCTTCCTTCCTTTTATAGCCGAAATTATCATCTAAGGAGTCCCTTACTTGGCCACCACTCCTCTATCTGATAACTTTATCCTTTAATTATCACTTAAAATAAAAGATAATTCAGCAACTATCCTTACTTAGCGAAATTATTAAACTCAAAGTCCCTTACTTGGCCATCACTTCTCCCTTATTTTCCTCTTTATCTCTTTATTCAAATTAAAAGAATTTAATCCAACAATTATCTCTTGAAAATAATGATAAATAAATCCCTTATTTATCCACTATTTATAAAAGAATAAAAGCTCTTAATTTATAGCCATGTGCCGTCCACCTCTCTGCTCCTTGTAGCAAAATAAAATTTCTTTTATTTGCTTCCCATGTGACTCGAACTTAGGCCCATTCCTCTTGCATATGGCGCCATTTCCATAGGCCCTAAGTGGCATCTTTAGACCACTTTTCCAAGCCTGTTTGTGTGTCAAATTTCACAAACTTTTTCTTTTAAGGCCACCTTGCCTTAATTTCCCCTTTTAAACCTTAAAACTCGTCATTTCTAGGTCATTTCTAAGTTTCCAAAAATTTTCGATCGGCTCTGTAAACTTGACATTTCCTTACATTTCCATGACATTTCCTTACAAGACATTTCCTTACATTTCCAAGACATTTCCTTACATTTCCATGACATTTCCTTACAAGACATTTCCTTACATTTCCATGACATTTCCTTACAAGACATTTCCTTACATTTCCAAGGTTCTAAAAATGTTCACTTTCCTCTTTTAAACTTAACATTTCCATACATTTCCAGGTTTCCAAAAGTGTTCAAAATATATTCATAACACATAAGATATGTCATTTCGTACAATTAAACCAAAAATGCATAGGCCCTTTTCAGGATGTTATAGTTCTACCCTCCTTAAAAATAATTTCGTCCTCGAAATTACTTATTAACGAATAATCGTACATCTTAACTCACCGCACTACGCTTATGCTGCGCACTCTGATCTTAATAGAACCATCATACTTTCTAGGCACAATCTCTAAGTTCACGTCCCCTAGAACTCATTTCTAACGTCGCGATTTAATCGATTAAAAAGTTTTATGCATCGAGAAATTTTGTTCCCGCGATTATTCGCGACAGTTTTATGAAAAGAGATGTTGAAGTAGTTCTTTCGATCAACCAAAGTTTCTAGTTCAAGTTCACTACTCTAACTCGAGTCACATTCACATTCATAAGCGAGAGACACATTCATGAAGTCACATTCATTCACCACATCATTCACTACACTTTTATGGCCATTCCATCCATTTCCCTACCCGGGGGTAATTTAGTAATTTTGTCCTCTGAGGGTATTTTGAAATTTGTCAAAATAAGGTTCCTTGGTGATTTTGTCAATAAGGGTATTTTGGTAATTTTGAAATCCGGGGGTATTTTGAAAAATTTTAAAATTCGGGGGTATTTTGGAAATTTTGGAACTCGGGGTATTTTGGTAATTAACGAGGTAAATTTGTAAAGTTTAATAAATCGGGGATATTTCAAAATTTGCAAAACTTTGAGGTTCTTTTTGAGAATTTTACTTTTCAAAACGGTGATGTTACAAAAATTTTGAAAATCAGGGTCATTTTGGTAATTTTGTGAGTTAAGGGCAATTTCGTAATTTTTCTCCAAATCAAGGTATTTTTGATAATTTGCAAATTAGGGTTTTTGAACATTTTATAAAGTAATGAAAATTTTGATAAGAACTATGGGTATTTTGGGAATTTCATAAACCAAAGGTATTTTTGTAATTTACCACTAGGGGTATTTTTGTAATTTTATAAATCAAAAAATTTTTGAAAGAATTTTGTAAAAATAGTTCTCACAAATTAAAAGGTAATTTTAAGAGTTTTAAAACTAGGGTTTATAAAAACACGGCTAGTTCCCTTTCGGGTTTTAGTCATTGTGTTTAGCCTATGTGAGTCCTCTTGGTTAGGGTGAACAGAAGCTACGCCTGAGAGCGGGATTCCAACGAAGAGGAGGTGAGTCACTAGAATTTGCTTAAGTACCAGGCTCTTAGGATCAATCCTAGACATGCGCACAATAGTTACCACACCCTAACTCGGCGTCTTAGTCATATGTTTGTTTAATGGAATTAAGTCTTATGTGTTTGTGTTTGAGTAAACTAGTCTTAGGGTTCAAGTTCCTATCATGCTATTCTACGTTCCATTACTCTTCTACCCTTCCATAATTCATAACATAAACCACATAATCACACAAATGGTTAGGGGTACTTACACAGTGGATCATGGTCGGAGACTTAGGAGCCATCTTGGGAAAACTGTTTATTTCATAAAATTCTTTCAAAAGCTTACTTGACTCGATTTGAAAACGTTTTGGGCCTTAGCCCACAAGCCGAGAGTTTAAAACTGGGCTCTGATACCAAACTGAAACACCCCAAACCCGGCCCACGAGCTTTGACCAGATTTGGTATGTTCCTCAAGTAAAGCGGTTCAAAATTCTTTTGTTCTTAGGAAAACTTGTGTGATTTTAAGAAAAATATTGTTTTAGGTTGGGCTTGTGTTGAAAAGCAGGTTCGTTTTATATTGAAATCCCTTTTATCTTAAGTGACAAAATATTTAGGGTTTAGTTTAAAAGTAATTTTAATTAAATTTTAATAGATAAAATTCATAATCATAATAAATAAAAATAAGTGTAAAGTAATTCAACTATGGCCTTATGGCCTTATTACATCAAATAATTCCCAAAATAATTCAAAGTACTAAAATAAATTCAAGAGTCCTCAAAATATAAACTTCATGTTGAGCATGGCCACCACAAGTTCTGCTAGTCAGGTCCATCACTTTGTTCATCACTGAAAAATGTTCCCCAGCAGAGTGAGTCAAACAGACTCAATGTGTACACGACACTAAATCATAATAGAATCAGGCATATCACATATTACACATTCAAAATATAGAATACTGAGTTATGATGCATTCCCAAACCCAAACCTAGTTGTCCATCCGCTACACACCCCGTACTGCCGGTCACACCGTGGGGACTACTAAGTCGACCCTCCATCCGCTACACACCATCGAAGGCGATCAGCTGCGATCAGACGTGCTCATCGCCCATATAAAATTTGTGGCATAGCCACGGATAAGTGTGTCATGAGACACCACATTGAGATAATGTAACGAAGTTACCACATTCGGATAATGTGAATGAAGTCACCACATTGAGATAGTGAGGACCGTAGTCATCACCTTCACTTCCCCTTTTTCATATATCCCGAATGACCCATATTATTCATATCATGCATATCATACTTAAATTCACATTCTTATAAATTTTCACATGTTATAAATAACATATTTCATAATCTTAGTGGAAGTAGGAAAGCGTGCTGAGTACTTTGTACCATATCATGGTACCTTAGCCACTTTCATATTCTTATTATCACATATTTTAATTAAACACGACCATAAAACATATTAAGAATTAGTGTGGGGGTTTTGATTAAGCTTAAAATTTCCTTGAGATCGAAAAGCTTGATCTAATGCTTAGATCCTTAATCCCTACATTGATTTATCACTTATTACCTTAATAAAAAGCCATTGGCCAAAACTCCAAATCCTAGTAGGATTAGTATTCTTACCTTGTTGCCGATTGGAACACCAACAAATCAGAAAGCTGTTCCTTGTTTCACTAGGAATGTCAAAATCCCTAAAACCTTACGTTAGACTTAATCTTAATCATCAAACATAAATCAAGGCCTTTGGTAGAATATTCACATGTCTTACCTTAATCTTAGAAATCCCGAATACTCCTCCTTTTAGTTGACTACTCGATAATCCCGAAAGGTCCTTCCATATTCGGCAACCATAATATGTATGGGGTTAGATTATCTCTCGGCTAATCTAAAAGAAAAGAATGGGAATCAAACTTGTTCTTACCTTTGAAGAAATCGATGACACCTATGCTTGAAGCCCTTCCAAGATTCGGCTTTTGATGGATTGGAAAGAAAAGAAAAGGAAGAATAAAGATGGAGGATTCGGCTAGAACACAAGGTATTTCGGCAGCAAAAATAAAAGAAGAAGAAGATTTGGTGAAGAGAATTCGGCGAGAGAAAGGAGGAAGCACAAATTGATGAGTAGCCCTCCTTCCTTCCTTTTATAGCCAAAATTATCATCTAAGGAGTCCCTTACTTGGCCACCACTCCTCTATCGATAACTTTATCCTTTAATTATCACTTAAAATAAAAGATAATTCAGCAACTATCCTTACTTAGCGAAATTATTAAACTCAAAGTCCCTTACTTGGCCATCACTTCTCCCTTATTTTCCTCTTTATCTCTTTATTCAAATTAAAAGAATTTAATCCAACAATTATCTCTTGAAAATAATGATAAATAAATCCCTTATTTATCCACTATTTATAAAAGAGTAAAAGCTCTAATTTATAGCCATGTCTTTGTCCACCTCTCTGCTCCTTGTAGCAAAATAAAATTTCTTTTATTTGCTTCCCATGTGACTCGAACTTAGGCCCATTCCTCTTGCATATGGCGCCATTTCCATAGGCCCTAAGTGGCATCTTTAGACCACTTTTCCAAGCCTGTTTGTGTGTCAAATTTCACAAACTTTTTCTTTTAAGGCCACCTTGCCTTAATTTCCCCTTTTAAACCTTAAAACTCGTCATTTCTAGGTCATTTCTAAGTTTCCAAAAATTTTCGATCGGCTCTGTAAACTTGACATTTCCTTACATTTCCATGACATTTCCTTACAAGACATTTCCTTACATTTCCAAGACATTTCCTTACATTTCCATGACATTTCCTTACAAGACATTTTCTTACATTTCCATGACATTTCCTTACAAGACATTTCCTTACATTTCCAAGGTTCTAAAAATGTTCACTTTCCTCTTTTAAACTTAACATTTCCATACATTTCCAGGTTTCCAAAAGTGTTCAAAATATATTCATAACACATAAGATATGTCATTTCGTACAATTAAACCAAAAATGCATAGGCCCTTTTCAGGATGTTACACACATAACCGTCCATCATATAAATTCATGGTATAATTAAAACATAAACACCTCCCACTAAAAGAACAAATCTATTTAGCACTTTAACAAATAGTTAGCAACTTTTACTTTTTACGCGATTAAGTCCTTTTATTAAATCGGACACTCAAACGATAAAAATAAATAACGAAAATTTCACAGATATAAATTCACACAGTATAAACACAGATAATAATATTTAAATATTTTTTTGACTCAGATTTGTGGTCTTGAAACCACTATTCCGATTAGGGTCGAAACGGGACTGTTACAATTCTCCCCCCTTAGGGATTTTCGTCCCCGAAAATCTTACTGGTGAATAGGTTTGGGTAACGTTCTCTCATAGCATTTTCAGGCTCCCACGTAGCTTCTTCAACCCCGTGTCGATGCCATAAGACTTTTACTAAAGAAATTTTCTTATTCCTTAATTCTTTCACCTCGTGATCTAAAATCTGGATCGGTTCTTCCTCGTAGGTCATATCGGATCGAATCTCAACCTCAGTTGGAGATATCACATGTGATGGATCGGATTGGTACCGTCGAAGCATTGAAACATGGAATACATTATGGATCTTTTCTAACTCAGATGGTAACAACAACTTGTAAGCAACCGGCCCGATACGCTCTATAATCTCATACGGCCCAATATATCTCGGACTCAACTTGCCTTTACGACCAAATCTGAGTATTTTCTTCCACGGTGAGACTTTCAAAAACACTTTATCCCCGATTTGAAACTCAATATCCTTACGTTTTAAATCTGCGTATGGCTTCTGACGATCTGACGCAGCTTTCAAACTATCGCGAATCACTTTCACTTTCTGTTCAGTCCCTTTGATCAAATCGACCCCGTGTATCTTACTTTCACTGAGCTCAGTCCAATACAAAGGTGTTCGACATTTACGACCGTACAAAGCCTCATAAGGTGCAATTTTGATACTCGATTGGAAGCTATTATTATACGCAAATTCAATCAATGGCAAGTATCGTTCCTAGGTACTTTCAAACTCGAGAACACAACATCTCAACATATCTTCGAGTATCTGAATAATTCGTTCGGACTGTCCATCTGTCTATGGATGGAAAGCAGTGCTAAAATGTAATTTCGTACCTAATGCATCTTGCAGTTTCTTCCAAAACCGTGATGTGAACCTCGAATCTCTATCCGATACAATAGAAATAGGTACTCCGTGCAATCTCACAATTTGAGAAATATACAATTCAGCAAGTTTATCAAGTGAATAATCTGTGCGAACCGAAACAAAATGAGTCGATTTAGTCAGCCTATCCACAATAACCCAGATTGCATCTTTCTTACTCGGTGACAAAGGTAAACCCGATACAAAATCCATTGTGACTCTGTCCTATTTCCACTCGGGTATCATAATCAGCTGAAGTAACCCAGAAGGTACCTGATGCTCGACTTTGACTTGTTGACAAATCAAACATCTTGAAATAAAATCAGAGATGTCTCGTTTCATACCAGGCCACCAGTAAAGCTGTTTCAAATCATTATACATTTTCGTACTACCCGGATGAACAGATAACCGACTATTATGAGCTTCATTCAAAATTATCTGAATCAACTCCGAATTTCTCGGAACATACATTCGGTCTTTAAACCTCAAACAACCTTCAGTATCAACTAGAAACTCTGAATCAGCATTCACATCACATTGAGCCCGTTTTTCTATCAATTCGTTATCAACTTTTTGAGCCTCACAAATCTGCTGAATAAATAACAGTTTCACTTTCAACTCAGCTACAAGTGAACCGTCATCAGATAGAGCCAATTGAGTATTCATGGCACATAGAGCAAACAATGATTTTCGACTCAAAGCATCAGCAACAACATTGGCTTTCCCCGGATGGTAGTCAATTACAAGCTCGTAATCTTTTAGCAACTCTAACCATATTCGCTGTCGTAGATTCAGATCTTTCTGAGTCATCAAATATTTCAAGCTTTTGTGATCAGAATAAATGTGACATTTCTCACCGAATAGATAGTGGCGCCATATCTTCAATGCAAACACAATAGCTGCCAATTCCAGATCGTGTGTCAGATAGTTCTTTTCGTGCGGCTTTAACTGTCTCGAGGCATAAGCTATGAATTTGCCTTCCTGCATTAAAACACAGCCCAGACCACTCAAAGATGCATCACTATAAATGACAAATTCTTTACCCGATTCTGGTTGAACTAGCACTGGAGCTTCGGTCAACAAGGTTTCCAATTGATCAAAAATTTTCTGGCACTTTTTTGACCACTCGAACTTAACATCTTTCTGAAGTAGTCGCGTCATCGGAGTTGCAATCATAGAGAAACCTTTTACAAACCATCTATAGTAACCAGCTAGTCCCAGAAAGCTTTGGACCTTGGATACATTTTTAGGAGGCTTCCAATCTAGTATTGCCGAAACCTTATTCGGATCAACCCGAATAGCCGATGCTGATACAACATGACCCAAAAAACTGACTTCTCGTAACCAGAACTCACATTTACTGACCTTCGCATACAACTGTTTATCACGCAAAGTCTGTAGCACTAATCTCAGATGTTCAGCATGCTCAGATTCGTCACGGGAATAGATCAATATGTCATCTATGAACACAACCACAAATCGATCCAAATACTGTTTGAAGATTTGCTTCATTAAATCCATAAAAACAGCAGGTGCATTAGTAAGTCCGAAAGGCATAACCAAAAACTCATAGTGTCCGTACCTCGTTCGGAAAGTAGTTTTCGGCACATCGGAGTCTTTAACTCGCAACTGATAGTAACCTGATCTCAAATCTGTCTTAGAGAACACAGTAGCCCCTTTCAACTGATCGAACAAGTCATCAATCCGTGGCAAAGGATATTTATTCTTTATAGTCACCTTGTTGAGCTGTCGGTAATCAATGCACATTCTCATAGTTCCATCTTTCTTTTTCACAAATAAAACCGGTGCACCCCAGGGAGAGAAACTCAGTCGTGCGAAGCCTCTATCAGTCAATTCTTGCAACTGAGTCTTCAACTCTTTTAATTCTGTCAGTGCCATTCTGTACGGAGCTATCAAAATCGGAGTCGTCCCCAGCACTAACTCAATACCATACTCTACCTCTCGAATCGGTGGCAAACCCGATAATTCTTCAGGAAACACATCCGGATACTTGCACACAATTGGTACTGATTTAATCTTCTTTTCAGTTACTTTAGAGTTGAGCACATAAGCAAAGTAAGCTGCACAACCCTTTCTCACATATTTCTAAGCTAACATCGAAGATATCACTACCGGTAAACCATTCAGATCATTAGACTCAATCCAAATAATCTCATCATTCTGACATCGTAAATCAATATTCTTCCGTTTGCAGTTCATAATAGCATCATGCAGAGTTAACCAATCCATACCCAGAATTATATCAAACTCATCGAATGGCAACAACATCAAATCAGCCGGAAAACATGAATCTCGAATCATCAATGGACAATTCTTGCAAACTTTATCAACCAAAACACACCGGCCTAAGGGGTTCGATACTTTAATCATAAACTCAGTAGACTCTACAAGCAAAGTCTTACTGGATACTAAAGTCTCACATATATAAGAATGAGTCGAACCAGGATTAATCAATGCAACAACACTAGTATCATAGAGAGTGAAAGTACCAGTAATAACGTCTGGGGATGAAGCCTCTTCTCGAGCACGAATAGCATAAGCTCTGGTAGGTGCGCGAGCCTCTGATCTAACTAATGTGTCTTTAGTTCCTTTCTGACCGCTGCTCACGTTACCCGTGTTTCTGGGTGGTCTACCTCGAGCTGACATGTTACTCAGTCTCGCACTCTGTACGGTATTTTGCTCCGCTAACTCTGGGCACTCACGAATGAAATGATCCATCGATCCACATTTAAAACAGGCCCGATCAATCAATCTACAGCTGCCGGGATGTCGTTTACCGTAGTGTTTGCACTCAGGTTGATTCGATCTGAGGTAGCTTTCGAACTCATAGGTGGTCTATCCCGATCACATCTAGAATAACCCGCAGTAGCCTTTGAACTGCTAAAATCATCTCTGGATTTCTTTGATGCTGGCTGAAATGTCTTACTCGATGATCTCTTACGAGAATCTCTGGCTTCAAAATCAGCCTTTCTTTTCTCTTTCCCAAGTTCTTCAGCTTTGCATGCTCGCTCAACAAGTACAATGAACTCTTTTATTTCAAGGATGCCAACTAACAGTTTAATATCTTCATTTAACCCGTCTTCGAACCTTTTACTGTAACACCCCTTACCCGTATTCAACACCAGAACAGGGTACGAGGCATTACTGAACTTACAACACAAGCATTCATACAAATCCGAGACATAAATTTGCGTCCAATTTAAAAACATTTGTATTCAATCATAAAGTCCCTAATACGGGCCTACGAGGCCCATAACGTGCATTGGAAGTGGTTCGAGACTAAACCGAGAACTTTAGAAATTTTTACAAAACTTAAAAATTTTTTGCTAACTGCAGGACTCACACGCCCGTATAGATCTTGGGTCACGCCCGTGCTCTCTCAAGGCATGCCCGTGCCTTGTGCCCGTGGTCGACACTGACTAAAATCACACGACCATGGCACGCCCGTGGCCCTAGCCCGTGTGTAAAACCTTAGCATTCTGACTTAACCACACGGCCTATACACACGCCCGTGTATCATGGCCGTGGGGAATTTATAATTTCATGAGCAAGGTGCAGACTTCACACGGCCTGGGTACACGCCCATGGGCTAGCCGTGCCTCCCACACGGTTTAGACCCACGCCCGTGTGTCTAACTAAGTGGGCAATTAGTAGGCTATATACCAAGCCATTGCCACCTAAGGGTGCACACAAACATAACTCTACTCAGAACAATACAACTCCTAGCCCTTTTGCAAGTATAAGAACTCATCCAACATACACATTATTGAAATGAACATACAATTCATGAATTTCATCTTCATTAAACAAAAGAGTTTGCCAAGTATTTGTCTAACTCATAAGGCCATTTACAAAATGACTTACATAGCCAACACTTTAACTAACAATCACATCTTGACAAAATACTCAAGTCCTATACATGCCATACTCAAAACAAGTCTAAGATTGTTATACCAAAGTGCTGTCGATAGTGTGATTTCCGAACTCCTGCAGTCACGATCCTCGAGTTACCTTGGCAATACTACAAGGGAGAAGGGTAATGAAAAAGGGGTAAGCATAAAGCTTAGTAAGTTGCATGGAAATAAATAACAATCATAATACTCATAAAAATAATCCATCCACGGTATTATCTAACAATACACAAATCAAGGCTTTTTGCCATGCTTACTTACAATTGCCCTTATTTAGCACATACCATGCCACACATCGCAATCGTTTCTTCGTGACCCAGTCACGAGTACCTGTATTCACTCATTCACATAACTTAAATATCATTCGCACCTCTACTTCTAAATTCATCTACTTATCCCACCACTCATAAGGGATAGTCAAAGGCACGTGTTTACAGCCATTACTATAAACATAAAACCAATCGCCACGTCCCCGAGGTGGTCTTACATGGAGTCTTCTCTAGATACCAATGACATATCCCGGACATGGTCTTACATGGAATTACCTCTAGGTGCCAATGCCATATCCCGGATATGGTCTTATAAGGGATTACCTCTAGGTGTAACGATGCCATATCCCAGATATGGTCTTATACGATTTCCATGTTCGTCACCAAAGCCATATCCCGGATATGGTTTTATACGGGATCTCAACTTGGTGCCGAGGCCATGTCCCGGACATGGTCTTATACAGGACCTTATTTATTTCATATTTCAATGATAGCATTTCTATAATCAACATGGCCCAATTAGGACTCCAACATCTCATTCACACTAACTACTCAATTTAGTAAAGCATTATGCTTTAATATAATGCTAAGCATTTCTCAACATGCTAATATGCATATTATTTAAGTCACATACAACTTACCTCGTTTTCAAAATGAGTTAGTTCTTCGGTTCAGTCCACGACTTTATTCTTTCCCCGATCGAGGCGGATTCTCGTCGCCTCTTACTCTATAATAGCAAATTAGCTCATTTTAATCACTACATTAATATAACCGTTTCAATAATCATGCTTAAGCAAAATTACCATTTTGCCCCTAGACTTTGGCAAAATGACCATTTTGCCCCTAGGCTCAAAAATAAATTCTAATCACATTTCTATCTTCAACAAGCTTAGATAAACATTTGATGCTCTTAAAGCTATCATCAAAAATCAATATTTCACATACTTACTACAAAATTTGTAACCTTTTCATCAAGGTCCTTATTGGTGTTTTCATGCTAACACCTTTCACAAAAGTTGTTCATATGACAACTAAGACTCAATTTCCTCCATAAAAATGCAGCAATAACTAAAATAGCTCTCATGGCAAAACCTTAAACTCTTTACCATATTGCACAATAGTCCCCTCATTTGAAAGCTTAAGCTTTAGGGGTTTCAAAAGTACAATTATTTTCAAGAAAAGTTCTCTAGAACACTTACTTGAATGGATGAGAGCTTGCTGAAATTTTGAGTATTCAAGACCCCTATTTGCTTCTAATTTTTGGTGGAAGATGAAAGGAGAAAAGATGATATCTTTTTCTCTCCTTATTTTATTAATATTAGTCAAATAAGTCACCAACTATCACCAACTTTGACCAACATTGTCCATCTTTGTCTCCTATGGCCGGCCATGCTAAATTTGGGGGTCTAATTGCCTCTTAAAGACCTCCAATTTACATTCTATGCCCTTTTGGCACTTTTAGCTTATAGAATGGAACTTTCGCACTTTATGCGATTTAGTCATTTTTCGCGATTAAACACGAAATCGCTAAAATTAAAGCATCAAAATTTTCATGTACATATGCTATCATGTTCTAACTCATAATATAACATGAAAATAAATTTCTCGAATCTCGGATGAGTGATATCGAGACCACTATTCTGACTAGCCCCTAAATCGGGCTGTTACATTTACACATTATAGCTTCAATAGACACACAATCTCGGGCATATCTATTGAGTCTCACGAATTTCTGTTCATATTCTGTCATAGTCATGTGACCCTGTTTTAACTCGAGAAATTCTTTGCGTTTTTGATCTATGAATCTCTGATTGATATATTTCTTCCGAAATTCAGTCTGAAAGAACTCCCAGGTGACCCGTTCTTTCGGAACTACTGATACTAGCGTATTCCACCAGTGATATGCAGTGTCCCGTAACAAAGATATAACACATTTTAAGCACTCGTCAGGGGTACAAGATAGCTCATCAAACACACGGATAGTATTATCGAGCCAGAATTCAGCACGCTCAGTATCATCATCATCAGTGGCTCTGAATTCTTCAGCCCCGTATTTTCTGAGTTTATCAACCGATGGCTTATTCAATCGGCCCGGATCAGTAACTTGCGGCATTACATGTATTTGAGGGGGAATCAGTGGGGTAGGAGGTTGTGGAATAGCCGGATTCGTCCGGATATACTGAGCAAACCAATCGTTCATCATTTGGTAAAAGGCTTGTTTAGCCTCTCCCTCTTGGTTACTCGAAGTCAGTCGAAAATCAACCGACGCTGCCCCCTGAATAGGAGCGGGCGCATTACTTTCCACATCATCAGCTACGGCTCGATTGGGATCTATTTACTATAAGAAAACACATTTCAATTGTCAGGAATCATCACACTATCGTAGTATAAAAATATGGCATGTATAGCTAGACTCACACGCACTACGTTAGTCCTAGAATTGACTAAACCGTAGCTCTGGTACCAATAAAATGTAACACCCCTAACCCGTATCCGTCGCCGAATTAGGGTTACGAGGCATTACCGAACAATACACAGCTTAGGAGAGTCATTCATTACTATTCATGTTTAAAGTAATATAAACTCAATTATACGAATCATATGTACATCTCCTTTATAGTATTCAAATAAACAAATTATAACATATCTTAATACATAACAAATTCCATGTGCATACATTAAGACATTCAAAAATATATCGAATACATGCCAATATATCTATTTAATTTAACAAATATCAAACATATCATTTCCTTAACTCTACATGTGCACATGTTAAAAACCAAAAAAACTATTACACACTAATTATGGACCAAACACATATACAACCTTAATATCATTACTTTATGGCCGAACATAACTTTAATGCAACATATATAATACGCATTTTAGCCTATCACTATGAACCATTATAAGAGCACAAAATACAAACCATAACACACCCCATTCGCATGCTAATTATCATGCATAAATTGCACTCACATAACCAATTCCCTTCTCACCTATTTCGGCTATCAAATTTAGGTTCAAAAGTAGCACAAAAATTTTACCATTCAATATTAAGCTAACTTTGCCATTACAAATCATAATCATTATTAGCCATCACAAGCCAGAATCTAAATATCCAACTACATATGTTCATATCGTTGGCATATACACTTATTTTACTTATGACTAGCTGATTATAAACATTAACTTAACATTTTTTTAACTATCCAAATGGTCATAATTTCAATCATCAAATATATATACACAATAATCATACCATTCCATCACATAAAACATGTCATAAACGCACTTCTAAAATAAATTAGCATCATCGCCGAATATACAATATGCTTATCATTACCCTTTTACCGAATCATATAACAAACATCACAAACATATATATATTCTGTATTAAGCTTACTAACTTAAACTAATTAATAATACAAATCATACCTTCCAAATAAGCCAATATTAAGCCACAACCGAAATATATATATCCATCAACCATGTTTACTTCGTTTGAGCCAAATCATAAAAATCAACATATGCGAAACATATCAATATGTCAAGCTTACCATAATGAACAATCTTAAGCCATACATATCATAACTTTAAACTGTAAGCATATACAAGCACACCAAACATATAAGACATGCATATTACTTAACCAATATATTATATACTATAACTCAACAAGCATCCATCATTTACCTCATTGCCGAAACACATGACCAAACACCACAACATATATACCATGAAATTACTTTCCATATAAGATTAAACCATGATCGAATTTACACAACCATTAGCATTATAATCAAGCCATTATATCAAAAGCATAGAAACTAAGCTTAACCAAAAGAAATAAGCCATTTTTGCATGGTTCATAATTACATATCCCAAAATTAAACATTTAAGCTAGACTATACATGCCATAAGTTCAAATTCAAACTTAACAAAATACCGAGAATAGTCGATAGTGTGATAGACTTCTCTGACGATCCCCGAGTTTGTAACCAACTTCCAAAATCTATAAAACGAAGAGTAAACATAAACACAATAAGCTTTCGCAGCTTAGTAAGTCATAAGCAATGAAAACATTTAATCATAAACAAAAATTAATTTATTCAAACCAAAATAGGCCATTATCAACTCATGTACATTTCCAATTTAATTTCATATATCAAAGCATATAAGTTTTGTATAAATTCTACTTTGACCAAATACTCAATTAAACATTAGTATAACTAACCATCACTTTCCACAATAGATACACATCAATAAGCCGAATACATATATGTTCAAATATGCCATCACATAATTCATATTTCACGTAACTTTATATCATCAATTCAAGTATTCAATTTACCTTAACTTCATAACTTAGTATGGATACATACCTGAGCATTTTCTAACTTGATTTACACTCGATCTTAACTTATCATTTCCCGTTGAACCATTCGAAATATAAAAGGATACCCGGATAGTCGAACATATCGTACAATGCCAACGTCCCAGACGTGGTCTTACATGTAATCACATAACGATGCCACTGTTCCAGACAGGGTCTTACATGTAAACATAAGTCGATGCCAACGTCCCAGACGTGGTCTTACACGATAACACATAACGAAATCCTATGTCATGGCATATGTATCCTATCTATTCCTAAGGCTCGTACGGGACTTTTGAACATCGTAACTCGATCAAATCGATCTAGTAAACATTGCTCCCAAATACTTAGACATTAGGCCATTGCTTATATACATTCATAAAATTCAATTCAGCATATAAAGTTCACATTTATTCAAAATTAACAGCATCTAATTGCTTAAAAACTTACCTCGGATATCGACGGACGGAATAAACGACTATTCGATTATTTTTGTTTTCCCCCGATCCAAATCCGTTTTCTTTGGTTCTTGATCTAAACATATTCAAATTAAACTTATTTAAACACCATTTTATTCAATTTAATATAAAAACACATAAATGGGCAAATTACCATTTTACCCTGATATTTTACATTTTTTGCAATTTAGTCACTGTTGCATAAAACACAAAATATTCAAAATCTCAATATCCCATGCATAAGCCGAATTTTACCCATGCTCATACAAGTCCATCTCTTTCATTTATTTCACATTTTAGTCCCTCAATTTATTATTTTTACAATTTAACCCTAATTACTCAAAATCATCAAAATTTCCAATACAAAACATATTAATCCAAAACATATCTTTCATAATCTATCATCTAACATCACAAAGCTCATAAATTCATCAATGGCTTAACTCAAAATATTCATCAAAATCAAAAATTAAAGCATGGGCTTTGTACATTTCATAGCAACGATCTCAAAAACGTAAATATTATCAAAAATCGAACAAATTACATACCTTAATTAGACCTAGAAGTGGCCGAACCTAGTTGTTCTTCTTCTTTTTCTTTTATCTTTCAATATTCGGCAATATAGATGAACAAGTGCATGCATTTTTATGTTTTATGTTTTATTATATTACATTAATTAATATAATTACTAAAATAACCTTATTAGTTTAATATAAACATAATATATATACACATAACCGTCCATCATATAAATTCATGGTATAATTACAACATAAACACCTCCCACTAAAAGAACAAATCAATTTAGCACTTTAACAAATAGTTAGCAACTTTTACTTTTTACGCGATTAAGTCCTTTTATTAAATCGGACACTCAAACGATAAAATTAAATCACGAAAATTTCACAGATATAAATTCACACAGTATAAACACAAATAATAATATTTAAATATTTTTTGACTCAGATTTGTGGTTCCAAAACCACTATTTCGATTAGGGTCGAAACCGGACTGTTACACAAAGCTTCTCCAAAGTCTCTATTTATAGGCATAAGAAGTACAAATGAAGTAGAGATTTACTTCTAATGACTATTAGAATTTAAAGTACATCAAAACTTATCTTGATCTTGATGGATATCCACTTAATAAGATATTCATAACACTCCCCCTTAGATGTCCATTAGTAGATAATGTGTCTCGTTAAAACCTTACTAAGATAAAACCCTGTGGGAAAAAGAAATTCCTAGTGAAGGAAAAAGAGTACACATATCTATAATGCGCACAATATGCTGCCTCATTAAAAACCTTACCAGGAAAATCCAATGGGACAAAACCTTGATTAAGAGAAAAAGAGTACAACAAGTATTTACTCCCCCTCATGAAAACATCACATAATAGCTTATATTCTATGTATTCAATCTTGAATACTAGCTTTTCAAATGACCATTTGAATGTATTTGCTAAGCATTTATATCAACATTCTTTTGAAAGTCATGAGTGAGGGAAAATTTTAGGGGAAATATATTTTGATCCCTTCAGCAGTTTCAACAATAATCATAACAAACTTTAATCATGATCCCTTTATAAAAATATAAATAGGTATTTTGGATCATTTTATAATCTTCTTTCAACTACTATTGACTAAGTCAAATTTACCACATATGTTCAATTATTTCAATTTATATAAATGAATAATTTCCTGATAATTTTAATATGCTTCTGGCATTCTAAATCCTTCAATGATTTCAATATAAACTTTACTATATAGTGATTCATAAAAGATCGTAACAACAACCATTAGACGCAAGTTAAATATTTTATGAATTGCCAAAATAATATATCTAAAGGTTATTGCATCCACCACAAAAGAATATTATAACTTTTTATAATCAATGCCAGGACTTAGCGAAAAAAATAATATTTTAATTCCGCTTTTGCAAAACTACTTCATTTGCACTATAACATCCTAAAATAGGGCCTAGGAGTTTTAGGGGTATTTAGGAAATTTTAGCTGTAGAGTGCTCGAAATTCTATAGCATGGTAAATTGAGATTGCATTTGACTATGACATCTTAATTGTTAAATAAATTTTTGAAAAAGTTTTCTAAAAACCCTTAATTTTGGAAAAGGACTGACTTGTAACAAAGTCAAAACAGTGAGCATTTATGTAGCAATTTAACCAGTTCTAAAAATTGAACCTAATAAACCCCCACTCCTAACATAATTTACGATAGTTTCTCCTCCTCTCTTTAGAGTTGCTGTCCCTTGCTTCTTCCTCACTATTTTATTGATTTTTAATTCCCAAACAATAATACATTGATTTCCTATCATTCCCAAGTCACTTACCATCATAAACCTTCAAGAAAAAACCCCCAAAACTCCATAAATTTCATCATTTTCACCAAACGTGGGTTTTTAAAATTTACGTCAAAACTCATTTATTCTCTCAACAAAGGTAATCATTCATGTCACCATTGGTTTTTAATGTTATTTAGACTTTAAAACTAAATTATTAGACTTCAAATCGCATGTTTTAAATAAAAGTAAAAAATTAAGCCATTAATGGCGGGTTTCAGGACTGTGAGTCAAAACTTGGTTTCAAAGTACTTTTCAACTTGTTTTAGCATGATTAGAAGGTTTATAAATTTACCTTGAAGTTTCGTTAATGATTTCTCATGTTTTAATCAATTTTGTGAAAATTGCCTAAAAGATGTAAAAAATGTCGATACCATGAATTGAGTAGATTTGCCTAGTTGAACGTTGCGAATTAGGCGTAGATGATTAATTAGATGAACAGAATTGATTTTAGGCAAAAAGATTGAGTATGGATCGTGTAACTCCCCAAAATTGTGGGGTTGTAATTTTTTCTGAATTTGCTTAAATTCCACGATATGCTTGAACGGCTAGTTATTTGAGTCTATTTGGGGGTTCTAAGGAGGCCTGGGTTCGAGTCTGAGCTTTGGAAAAATTTTATTTTTTGGCTCTTAAGAGGAAGGGGCTGTTAGCAGTAGGACTTAAGTATAAATATGTGCGATTATGTGTCACAAAAAGAGCATGTGACTAAGTGGGTGTGGCGGCACTGAGATAGCAAGGAGAGTGGGGTTCGAATCCCATGAATACCAAAAAGGAGACTTTTATTTTATGTCTTGGGGGTGGAAGAAGTAGAGTTTGGATCAAACTCTGTAAAGGAGGTTGAAGACTTGGTCAAGAATTTCGAATGGAAGGCTGGGAGCATTTCAAGGAGGATTTGGCGGAGAGTTTGAGGGAGTTGGAGTGTGGAGGAGTCTTGGCTGAATGGGAGAGTGTGGCTAAGGGAGGAATTTCGGCTAAGGGGGTGTCATTTAGGCATTTCGGCAACTTTGTGTGAGGAGAAAAAACCGAAAATCCTCTCTGCAAATTTTGGGTTTCATTCTTTTTGGCATCTCGTGCAAACTTTTACCATTTGGGTTTTATCATTCTTTCATCTTTTTATCTAATATTTCTCTATTGCTGCCGAATCATTCTTTCTTCTTTCAGTTCCTCTTTGGCTGAACACAACCTTCTTTGCCTCTCGTGATTCTTTCCTTTTCTTTACAAGATAGTCGAGCACTTTCTTTCTTCTTGTGTTAGCCGATTCTATTAGGGCCTGAGTATCCTCTTCTCTTCGTTCTAACCATTTTCGAGTCTCTTCTATTGGCGGGTAAATGGTGGCTATAGCCAAATGTAGGTTGGCTCTTTCTTTATTTTCGATTTGGTTTCTTTGGGGCCGAAAGGCTGTTCCTCTAATTGCCGTGGAGGTGTATTACTAACATTTTCTTACTTGTCGAGTGCTATTAGGGACTCATTTTCTTTAATCAAAGGGGTAGGCTGATACTCTTCTACTGCAAGAGAGCTATCGTTTCGTGGTAAGTGAAGTTAGTTTGATCAGCATTTCAATAGTTTGGATTAACAAGTGTTGTGGCTAATTAATGGACAGTTGTTATCACAGGTGTCTTGGAAGCGCTTCAAACCACAACTCGCAACAGGTGTGTAATCGTACACCTATGTTGTTTCTGTAAAAGCGACGAATGAATGTGTGAACTCACACCCTGGATTAGTTGTGAATCGGTAAAAGTCGAAAAGCTAAAACTTTGGCATCTGAAGGCTCACGAGCGTGCGAGCGCTCGTAGAGTTAAATCGAGCCACAATCATTTGCGATGGACCGTTGAGGCTGCCACAAACTTTCTCGTGGGCTTAGGTCGTAATGGGCCTCGAGGGCCGAGATGAGCCCCACATGGGTAAAATTATCGAAATACCCTCGAAGGGTAAAATTACCGAAATACCCCCGATGGGTAAAATTATCGAAATACCCTCGATGGGTGAAATTATCGTTTTACCCCTAACCAACAAAATGACCATTATACCCCTAGTGGTAGCGTGTATGATATTTAAATGACTGATTGTGATTGTGACATACTGCATACACAAAATATTTATGACACGGCATTCTGCATTGGGATTGGGTATCTGATTTGGGAGGAAGTACTGTACTAGTGGCTCTGCCACGTTGTTATCGTTTTAGTGGCTTCGCCACGTATACTGATTTTAGTGGCTTGGCCACGTTGACTGTTATTAGCAGCTTTGCTGCGTTATTATTAGCAGCTATGCTGCGATATTGGTGTGCTAGCTGGGTGGGTCGACTTGGTCCCCACATGGTGTGTTGGTTGGTACGGGTGGTGTGTTGGCTGGACTGGGTTGGGTTGCATCTCTGTTTTACATTGTTATGATTTTGGGCTTAGACCCACTCTGATACTGTATAGGGCTAAAGCCCAGACTGATCTATTGCTGGATAGGGCTTGGGCCCAAATTGTCACTCTAATAGGGGATTACACATTGAGTTCTCGTAACTCACCATTTCTTTTAACTGTGTAGGTAATCCCCAACCTTAGATGATTTGGAGTTGCGAGGGACTCGGAGGTGGCCACACGCTCGATATGTTTTAATCTTGGACTTAGTTTTTATTTTTAATATGTTGGGTTGAAAATTATGTAATAAGGCCATTCGAGGGTTTTTAACTTTTATTTGGTTTTAAATTTTCACGTTATTCTGTTAGATTAGGAAACACGGGTTTTCAAAATAATAACTATTTTCAACGAAAAACCACGATTTTCAAATCTTAAAGTTTACGACCAGAAAAAGACTCCCGCGATTTTATTCCAGATTGATAAACCTATAACAATTGATGTGACCTAAAATTGGACGGCATGATTTGATTTCACAACACTAATGTTTTCAACAACAATATTTTTAAATGGGATTAAAAAATTTGACAAAGAACTTTTATCAACAAGTTCGGTTTTCAAACGACACTTCGATGTGACACGTCAGATCTGGTCGTAACGTCTAGGCCGAGTTTGCGGTGTTACATTTAGTGGTATCAGAGCCAGGTTTCAAAACTCGGCTGTGGAATGGGTTTTTGAAAATTTTCTAAATCTGTCTAAAATTTGGTTTGGAAAGAAATGTTGTTTCAGAAGGTGTGGCACACTGAGTCTCCGGCACCAAATCTGTAAGTTCTCTGACACTATTTTCTGTTATATACTGAAATGATTATACCGAAAAACTACTATGGATAGTGGGAGTCTATTGAAACTCTTTAGCTAGAGTAAACTGAGACTGTAGGAGACTGAAAATTGTAGTGAGGTTTCGATCTGCGAAAACAACTCTAATTACTGTTTATCATAAAATAACTGTTAATAATTATTAGAATTATAAGCTGATGCATAAAATTTTTAAATAAGATAAATACGCTACATCGATATGAGCACAAGAGGTCGCGGAAGAGGTACACGTGGCCGCGGTAGAGGCCGAGGTGCTAGGGCTGGGTCTTTAGCATCGGGACACATGCCTGCTAGGGAGGCACCAACCTCACCAGTGACTGAGACGGGGTCTCATGACCAAGCCATTGGAGATGATGCACTATCTCAAGCAATGCTGCGGGTCTTGGAAAGGGTTGCTAGAGCAAGTACTGGATCAGTGGGCCGAGGGTCAATTTCTGAGCGACTCCGGTCTAATGGAGCAGAAATTTTCAGAGGTATTTCTGGAGTTGCCCCGAATGTGGCAAAATATTAGTTAGAGGCTACCAAATGAATAATGGACGATCTTGACCATGCGGTGTGGAGCGAAATTAAAAGAACAAAGATCTCTCTTTGCGAGGACGAGGCATATCAGTGGTGGCTCACTGTAAGAGAAGGTACACAGGCCGATCGTTTTACGTGGGATTTCTTTAAGGCGGCCTTTCAAGGAAAATATGTTGGGACGAGCTATGTGGATACCCGAAGGAAGGAATTTCTGAGTCTGGTCCAGGGGAATAGGTCTATAGCAGAATATGAGGCAGAGTTCCTGCGACTGAGCCGGTATGCTCGGGGCATAGTCGCGACTGAGTATGAGCACTGTGTGCGTTTCGAGGATGGTCTCCGAGATGAGTTGCGGGTGCTGATAGCTCTGTAGAGGGAAATAGACTTTGCTGCCCTTGTTGAGAAGGCAAAGATTACCGAGGATGTGAAACGCTCAGAGCGTCAGAACCAGGAAAAGGATAGGGGCAGAAATAAGAGGGATTTTGGGCCCTCAAGTTCTTTTGGTGGGCCTAAGAAGAAGCCTAGATTTGATGTTCCAGTCTGAGCTGGGGTCCCTGTTGATGCTGCTAGACCGCAACCTTACGTTGATTTTGGGAGGTCTCACCAGGGTGAGTGCTGGAAAAGAACTGGGGCGTGCTTCAGATGTGGGTCCAAGGACCATCAGGTTAAGAACTATACACAGAGGCCTGTTTAGATACAAGCCGCAGGTCAGGGCTATGTTCAGCCGGGAAGAGGAGTTCAGCAGCCACCGAGAGGCCGTGGGCAGGCCAGAGGGGGAAGTGGTTTGGGTAGAGGTCGTGGAGCATCAGGCAGAGGTGCTGGTAACACTAAGGTGAGACAGCCAGCGTTGGTCTATGCTGCTCGACACCGAGAGGATGGCAACGCTCCGAACGTCATAACTAGAATGTTTCTCATTTATAATGTACCATATACCGCTTTAATTGATATTGGGTCTACACGCTCGTATGTTGCATGCACTGTGCCTGGGACGTTGGGTTTTCAGTTCAAAATTAATGATAGTGAAATGACGGTGATAAGTCTACTGGGACAGTCGGTTAAAGTGAATAAGCTATTTAGATACGTACCCCTAGAGGTACAAGGGGTTGTTTTTTTGGCAGATTTGATGGAACTGCCGTTTGGCGAATTCGATCTTATTTTGGGCATGGATTGGCTAGTGAAACACCGTGCGAATTTGGATTGCGTTGCTAAGCAGATGGTGTTGAAGTCTATTGAGGATAGGGAAGTGATTGTGATAGGGGAGCGAAGAGATTATTTGTCTAATGTAATCTCAGTGCTAAAGGCTGAGAAACTGGTCCGCAAGGGTTGCGAGACATTTTTAGCTTATGTCAGGAGTTCGGATTCTAAGGAGCCTTCTATTGGAGATGTCAGAATGGTTAAGGATTTTCCGGTTGTATTCTCCGAAGATCTTCCTGGGTTACCCCCAAATCGTGAGGTCAAATTCGGTATTGAGTTACTACCGGGAACAGCTCCGGTGTCCATCGCCCCTATAGGATGGCACCGAAGGAGCTAGTGGAATTAAAGGCTCAAATTCAAGAGCTACTGGACCGAGGATTCATTCGACCGAGTGTGTCTCCATGGGGAGCACCAGTGTTATTCGTAAAGAAGAAGGATGGGTTCATGCGCATGTGCATCGATTATCGCCAACTGAACAAACTGACGATTAAAAATAAGTATCCTTTACCAAGGATAGACGATTTGTTCGACCAGCTGCGAGGAGCTTCGGTTTTCTCCAAGATAGATCTTCGATCTGGGTACCATCAGCTAAGGGTTAAGGAGGCGGACTTGTTCAAGACCGTGTTCAGGACTCGTTATGGGAATTACGAGTTTCTGGTCATGCCATTTGGGTTGACGAATGCACCAGCTGCTTTCATGGATATGATGAACCGGGTATTCCAACCCTATTTGGACCGGTTCGTGGTGGTGTTTATAGATGACATTCTGGTGTATTCAAGAACCGAGGAGGATCATGATTCGCATCTCCGAATTGTATTGCAAATACTGAGGGAAAAGCAGCTTCATGCCAAGTTCAACAAGTGTGAGTTTTGGTTGCGGGAAGTGACATTTCTGGGTCACGTGGTGTCTGTCGAGGGGATTAGGGTTGATCCTCGGAAAATTGAATCCGTATTGGAATGGAAACCACCGAAGACGGTATCTGAGATTTGAAGTTTTCTGGGTCTGGCTGGGTATTACAAACATTTTGTTGAGGGGTTCTCACTGATTGCTGCACCTCTAGCTAAGTTGCTGCATAAAGGGGTATCGTTTAATTTGACTGATAAGCAGCAGGAGAGTTTTGAGAAACTGAAGAAGGTTCTGACTGAAGCTTTGGTGTTAATACAGCCGGAGTCGGGGAAGGAATTCATTGTCTACTGTGATGCGTCGCACACTGGATTGGGGTGCGTGTTGATGTAAGAGGGTAAGGTGGTTGCTTACGCATCTCATCAGCTTAAGCCTCACGAGGTGAATTACCCTACTCACGACTTGGAGTTAGCTGCGGTGGTATTCGCACTAAAGATTTGGAGGCATTACTTGTACGGTGAGAAGTCGATCATTTATACTGACCATAAAAGTCTCAAGTACCTCCTTACTCAGAAGGAGTTGAATCTTAGGCAACGAAGATGGATAGAGTTGCTTAAGGATTATGATTGCTCGATTGAGTACCATCCGGGCAAAGCTAACGTAGTAGCGGATGCACTGAGCCGTAAGGTTGTATCTGATCTGAGAGCAATGTTTGCTCGTTTCAGCCTGTTTGAGGATGGTAGTCTGTTGGCTGAACTCTAAGTGAGACCGACCTGGATTGATCAAATTAAGGAGAATCAGTTGTTGGATGAATCGTTGGTCCCTCATTTCTGACTGGTTGAGAAGGGGGAGACTGCAGATTTTGGGCTGAATAGTGAGAGAGTGTTATGCTTTCGTGGGAGAGTCTGTATACCGAGGGATTCTGAGTTAAGATAGTCTAGACTACGAGAGGTGCATAGTAATCCTTACGCTATGCATCCTAGCGCAAATAAGTTATATCGAGATCTGCGTGAACTGTACTGGTGGCCAGGGCTCAAGCGCGAGGTTACAGATTTCGTGAGTAAGTGTCTGACATGCCAGGAAGTTAAGGCTGAGCATCAGCTACCCTCTGGATTACTGCAACCCGTTAAGATTTCACTCTGGAAGTGGGAGAGGGTAACCATGGACTTTGTTAGTGGGCTACCCTTGACGCCTACTAAGAAGGATTTGGTATGGGTTATTGTTGACTGACTGACTAAATCCACTCACTTCATACCAGTCCGCACGGATTATTCGTTGCAGAAGTTGGCTAAGTTATATGTGGCTGAGATTGTGAGACTGCATGGGGTACTAGTGTCTATCATTTTAGACAGAGATCCTAGATTCACATCTCAGTTCTGGAGGAAGCTACACGAGGCGTTGGGTACAAGGTTGGATTTCAGTACGGCATTTCATCCTCAGACTGATGGTCAGTCAGAGAGGGTGATTCAGATATTGAAAGACATGCTAAGAAGCTGCATCATCGATTTTCGAGGCAGCTGGGAGGATTTTCTACCGCTAGGGGAGTTTGCGTATAACAATAGCTACCAGGCTAGTATTCAGATGGCACCGTACAAAGCGTTATATGGTTGTAGGTGTCGCACCCCTACCTGTTGGATAGAACTTGGAGAGCGACGAGTGTTGGGGCCATAGTTAGTTCCTGAAATCGAAGAAAAAATAAAGTTGATCCGAGATTGGTTAAAAGAAGCATCTGATAGGCAAAATTCGTATGCTGATTAAAAATGTAAGGAGATAGAGTACTCTGTGGGGGATTACATTTTCTTGAGGTCTCACCATGGAAGAAGATTCTGAGATTTGGACGGAAAGGCAAACTGAGCCCTAGATTCATCGGACCTTACCGGATATTAAAGAGTGTGGGACCGGTCGCCTATCAGCTTGAGCTTTCTCCTGAGTTAAACCGGATACATGATGTGTTCTACGTCTCTATGTTGAGGCGATATTGCTCTGATCCCTCACATATAGTTCCGGTGGAGGAGATTGATGTGGGACCTGATCTGACTTTTGAGGAAGAACAGGTACAGATACAGGATAGTGATGTTAAGGTTTTGAGGAGGAAATCTGTTCCGTTAGTCAAGGTGCTTTGGCATAATCACGGTTCAGAGGAAGCCACGTGGGAGCCTGAGGAGGCGATGCGACAATAATACCCTCACCTCTTCTGACCAAGTATATTTCGAGGCCAAAATTTCTTTAAGGGGGTAGAGTTCTAACGCCCCAAAATTATGGGGTTGTAATTTTTGCTGAATTTTCTTAAATTCCACGATGTTCTTGAACGGCTAGTTATTTGAGTCTATTTGGGGGTTCTAAGGAGGCCTGGGTTTGAGTCTGAGCTTTGGAAAAATTTTAGTTTTTGGCTCTTAAGAGGAAGGGGCTGTTAGCAGTAGGACTTAAGTATAAATATGTGCGATTATGTGTCACAAAAAAGAGCATGTGACTAAGTGGGTGTGGCGTCACTGAGATAGCAAGAAGAGTGGGGTTCGAATCCTATGAATAGCAAAAAGGGGACTTTTATTTTATGTCTTAAGGGTGGAAGAAGTAGAGTTTGGATCAAACTCTGCAAAGGAGGTTGAAGACTTGGTCAAGAATTTCGAATGGAAGGCTGGGAGCATTTCAAGGAGGATTTGGCGGAGAGTTTGAGGGAGTTGGAGTGTGAAGGAGTCTTGGCCGAATGAGAGAGTGTGGCTAAGGGAGGAATTTCGGCTAGGGGTCTCATTTAGGCATTTCGGCAACTTTGTGTGAGGAGAAAAAACTGAAAATCCTCTCTGCAAATTTCGGGTTTCATTCTTTTTGGCATCTCATGCAAACTTTTACCATTTGGGTTTTATCATTCTTTCATCTTTTCATCTAATATTTCTCTATTGCTGTTGACCTTCTGCCGAATCATTCTTTCTTCTTTCAGTTCCTCTTTGGCCGAACACAACCCTTCTTTGCCTCTCGTGATTCTTTCCTTTTCTTTACAAGATAGCCGAGCACTTTCTTTCTTCTTCTGTCAGTCGATTCTATTAGGGCCTGAGTATCCTCTTCTATTTGTTCTAACCGTTTTCGAGTCTCTTCTATTGGTGGGTAAATGGTGTCTATAGCCAAATTTAGGTTGGCTCTTTGTTTTTTTTTATTTGGTTTCTCTGGGGCCGAAAGGCTGTTCCCCTAGTTACCGTGGAGGTGTATTACTAACATTTTCTTACTCGTCGAGTGTTATTAGGGACTCATTCTCTTTAATCAAAGGGGTAGGCCGATACTCTTCTACTGCAAGAGATCTATCGTTTTATGGTAAGTGAAGTTAGTTTGATCAGTGTTTCAATAGTTTGGATTAACAAGTGTTGTGGCTAATTAATGGACGGTTGTTATCACAGGTGTCTTGGAAGCGCTTCAAACCACAACTCGTAACAGGTGTGTAATCGTACACCTATGTTGTTTCTGTAAAAGCGACGAATGAAGGTGTGAACTCACACCCCAGATTAGTTGTGAATCGGCAAAAGCCAAAAAGTTGAAACTTCGGCATCTGAGGGCTCACGAGCGTGCGAGCGGTTGTAGAGTTAAATCGAGCCACAATCATTGGCGATAGACCGTTGAGGCTGCCACGAACTTTCTCGTGGGCTTAGGCTGCCACATGGGTAAAATTATCGAAATACCCTTAAAGTGTAAAATTATCGAAATACCCTCGATGGGTAAAATTATCGAAATACCCCCGATGGGTGAAATTACCGTTTTACCCCTAACTGAAAAAATGACCATTATACCCCTAGTGGTAGTGTGTATGATATTTAAATGACTGATTGTGATTGTGACATACTACATACATGAAATATTTATGCCACGACATTCTACATTGGGATTGGGTATCTGATTTGGGAGGAAGTACTGTACTAGTGGCTCTGCCACGTTGTTATCGTTTTAGTGGCTTCGCTACGTATACTGATTTTAGTGGCTTGGCCACGTTAACTGTTATTAGCAGCTTTGCTGCGTTATTATTAGCAGCTATGCTGCGATATTGGTGTGCTGGTTGGGTGGGTCGACTTGGTCCCCACATGGTGTGTTGGCTGGACTGGGTTGGGTTGCATATCTGTTTTGCATTGTTATGATTTTGGGCTTAGACCCACTCGACATCTTGTATAGGGCTAAAGCCCGCATCGACATTCTTTGGATAGGGCTTGGGCCTGTATCATCCACCGTAATGGGGATTACACACTGAGTTCTCGTAACTCACCCTTTCTTTTAACTGTGTAGGTAATCCTCAGCCTTAGATGATTTGGAGCTGCGAGGGACTCGGAGGTGGCCACACGCTCGATATGTTTTAATCTTGGACTTAGTTTTTATTTTTAATATGTTGGGTTGAAAATCATGTAATAAGGCCATTCGAGGGTTTTTAACTTTTATTTGGTTTTAAATTTTCACGTTAATATGTTAGATTAGGAAACACGGGTTTTTAAAATAATAACTATTTTTAACGAAAAACCATGATTTTCAAATCTTAAAGTTTACGACTAGAAAAAGACTCCCGCGATTTTATTCCAGATTGATAAACCTATAACAATTGATGTGACCTAAAATGGGACAACATGATTTGATTTCACAACACTAACGTTTTCAACAACAATATTTGTAAATGGGATTCAAAAATTTGATAAAGAGCTTTTATCGACAAGTCTAATTTTCAAACGACACTTCGATGTGACACGTCAGATCTGATCGTAACGTCTAGTCTGGGTTTAGGGTGTTACAGATCGAGATATTATAATTTAAAGTTTGTTATGGTAATAGTTTAAGTTACATGAGAAGTTAGCTTAAAGCTTGTGTTTTAGTTTGTTTGAGTGAATTTTTGGTTGTTACTTGACTGTGGTTATTGTATGATTTCTATGTGTAAAGCCCCAAATTTGTTAGAGCTTGCTACGAGCTAGGGAAGAGTTAGTTGAGCTTTCGACTTTTCGGCAAAAGCATAAAGTGGTGAGTATATGGAATTGCTACTCGTAAACATGAGTCATATGTTATTTGGGAATTTAGATGTAGCCTAAACCCCTACTCTAAGTTCCAAGCGTAAGTTTTCTTGAATCTATAATTATCTTGTGGTTATGTAATGTGCATGAAATGTGATAAGTGAGTATGGTGATTATTGTGTAAAGTGCAATTATATACATGAAATAAATGTGTAATATATATTATATGACTATGCTAATGTTTTGCAAAAGATGCTAATATGCAGTGATAGTGCATGGATAATTGGTAAGTAATATGTGTTATTTTTCTGGATATTTTGGCCTTGTGGTCTTAGAACCATTGGATATAGTTGGCATGCCATAGGATTTTGAGTACTCACTTATATGTATAGTGGTTTTGGGTGTTGAGGCCCGGGGACATGTTTGGAGGGATAAGGGAATGAGAGCTAAGCTTCATTCAACGAGATATGTGAGGGGAAATAAGGAGAGTGTTAGCTATATGCTTCACTTTTGGGAAATGTTTGACTGAACGAGTCTATGTGGTGTAGTGGAGATCGGTGTATCCGATGTGTGATGATAGAGCTCATTATATGTTTCATATCCCAAATGCCATATTATTATATTTTATGTAATCGTGTGGAATATGTTATATGCTTGACTTAGTATGTATGCGTTGTGCGAATGAACTATTAGATGATGCATGATTTAATACTATATGATGTTAGACTTAAGAATAAGGTTCTTGTGAGAAAATGATTGGTTATGTTGCATGATGAAAGTTTTCGTTGTGGAAATTATTTGCACTCATTGAGCTTGTTGAAGCTCACCCACTCATTTCAACATATGCAGATTAATGACGTCATGGTGTAGGCGGTGTGGTTTTCGAGGGAGTGATCCAAGGAATACTTGTTATTCATCGTAAGAGTTCTATTATTTATATTCGTATTGGGGAAATAGGCAATGTGGTAGAACTATTTTGGGTTATTGATCCTTAAACATTTTGATTTGGCCTATAAGAATTTTATTTTATTTTCATGTTAGAATATTTAAACGTTGATGTTGGCATAACGATTCTTGTTTGGATAATTTGACACTTTAGGCTGATAAATTTAGCTGGTGAATAATGAAATAAATAAAGTACTTGATGCATGTTGCTTAGGAACCATTTGGAATGATTTATTTGCTCTTCTATGCTGCATTTTTGGCTCTAGTAGCAGAGGTATCGATAGTTAGTTTTGAAAACTGATACCTCTGTGAATTAAAACATACAAGAAAATAGATTAGGGATTTGGTATTGATACCTTATCTCGAGTATCGATAATCAGGACTAAAGTATCAATAATTTATAGAAAGTATCGATAATTTTTAACAATTAGGATTTTTGGCCGAGAAACAGTAAGCTATTTTGATATCATTTTTCTGAGTGGTATCAATACCATATGAAGGAAATATCGATACCTTAAATGTCAGTATCAATACCTACGAACAGTTTTATGGAATTTTGCTAAACAACCCTTATGCATGATTCTAACTATATGTAAAGCTGATTAATGAATGTTTTGCATGTAATAATGTTAATTAACAAATTGGATGACTTAAAACTTATACGATTAACAAAAGAAGATCGATTTGCTTGGATCTAGTTTCCTAGTTGATGTACATGAGACGAGACGGTGGTGTGGCATCCCATATTTGGGCTTGACGACTAGGCCGAGTATAGGGTGTTACATTTGGTGGTATCAGAGCCTAGGTTCAGTACTCTTAGACCTAGGTGATTGTTGTTGATGTATTGTTTGGGGTTTCACAACCCATGAATCTTGGAAACCCAAGTGATTAAATTATTTTGGTTGCTTGAATTACATGAGATATCTCTGTTTGTGATGCATGTAGGGTAGGATGGAAACATATTGCCTTTAATCTTTAATTTTACTTGGAGGAACGAGACTTGGATCTTTCCTGCCACTCACACTGTTTACCTGTTTGTGTGTATGCCAGATTATTAGATATGCCCCATAGACGTGTTAACGTAAGAGCTAGTGCTCAAGAGGATGGTACAACCTCTACACCTCCTACGCCACTGCGTAGAGTGAACATACCTGATGATGGTGTAGGCCCTCTGATAGAAGCCATGATAGGAGTGTTTCAGTGGATTGCTGGTGCTAACCCTGAACCTACACCTGTCAATCCTACATCGGTTAATTGAGGTTTGCCGCTTGAACATCTTCAGGCGTTGGGCGGTAAAGAGTTTTCTGGAGTGAAAGGTACTAATCCAACCGTAGCTGAGTACTGGTTGGAGGGAGTTGAAAGGATCCTTGAGCAGATGTCTTGTTCTGACGAGGAGAAGTTGGGTTGTACTGTGTCCTTACTCGATAGTGAGACTCATCGTTGGTGGATTATAGTTAAGAGAGGTACTGTTACTGATAGGTTGACTTGGAGCTATTTTCTCGAGGTTTTTAAGAGGAAGTATATGGGCGAGCAGTATATGTAGGCTTGTAAGCGTGAATTTGTAGGCTTGATTCAGGGTGATTTATCTTCGATTGGTTATGAGGCTGAGTTTGTGCGATATAGTCAGTATGAGCCTGAGATATTTATTTATGAGAGGGACCATTGTAAGTGGTTCTATTTTGGGCTAAATCGCGAGATTCGGGTTTATTTGGTAGCTCAGCCTATAGAGATGTTTGATTAGCTAGTTGAGAGAGCTAAGGCTGTTGAGGAGACCTTAGCTGAGCTGCCTCATTCTATGGTTACTGATTCTTGCAAGAGAGATTTTGATAGTGCAGCGGGTCGATCATCTAAGAGAGGGCATGATAGTCATATCTCTAATAGAAGTGCAAGACATGGGACTCGACCGAGTTAGCCTAAGCAGTAGAGTAGTACTATGGTTAGTGCTAGTGGTTCAGTAGGTAGTTTTGGATGGCCTCTTTGTGTACACTGTGAGCATAGGAATTTTGGAGAGTGTAGTAAATTGAGTGGTGGATGTTTTAAATGTGGGTCGAAGGAACATTTTTTAAGGGATTGTCCACTTAGGGTTAAGGTTTCACAGACTCAGAGTTCGGCACCTGTTATTGTACCTGCTAAAGGCCGTTGTCACAGTAGAGGTATTGGGAGATCGAGTGGGAAGTGGATTGTTGCTCATACAGTTTCTACACAGGTTGAGTCTGGAGGTCCAGCTCGAGTTTATGCTGTTAGGGAGCTGGAGGATCGAGAATCGATTGATGTTATCGCAAGTACTTTTAATTTGCAGTCTACTCCATTGTTTTTTTTAGTTGATTTTGGATCGACGCATTTGTATATCTTGAGTGAATTGGCATGTAAGTTAGAGATTTCTGTTGAGACTATTGGTTTGGGTATGACTGTCATTAGTTCATTTGGTGATAGTGTGTTAGTGAGTAAAGTTTATCGTAGATGTCCTCTTATGATTCAAGGACATGTTTTCCCTATTAATCTTATGGAATTGTCATTTTATGGGTTTGATGTGATACTTGGTATTGATTGGTTAACTAAACATAAGACTTGGGTAGATTTTGAGACTAAGCGAATTACCTTGAGAGGTAGTGATGGTTCGGAAATAGTTGCAGTGGGTGAAAGACCAAGTTTTATGTCTAATGTGGTTTCAGCTATGAAGGTTGAGAAGTTAATGGGTAAAGGTTGTGAGACTTACTTAGCTTTGTGATGAATTCTGTTAGTAAGGAGTTAAGAGTTTAGGATATTCGCACTGTTAGGGATTTTACTGATGTGTTTCCAGAAGAGTTACCTAGATTACCACCGGATTGGGAAATGAATTTTGGAATTGAGCTTTATCCTGGTACTGCACCGGTGTCCATTACGCCCTATCGCATGGCACCAAAAAAGCTCAAGGAATTGAAGATTCAGTTGTAAGAGTTGTTTGATAGAGGGTTCATTCAACCAAGTGTATCTCTATGTGGTGTACCAGTTTTGTTTGTAAAGAAGAAGGATGGTACGATGAGAATGTGTATTGATTATAGGCAGCTGAATAAGTTGACTATTAAGAATAAGTATCCCTTGCCTCGAATTGATGATTTGTTTGATCAGTTTCATGGAGCAACATTGTTTTCGAAGATTGATCTTAGATCTGGGTATTACCAATTGAAGGTAAATGAGACTGATGTGTTGAAAACTGGTTTCAGGACTCGGTATGGGCATTATGAGTTTTTAGTGATACCGTTTGGATTAACTAATGCCCCTACTGCGTTCATGGATTTGATGAATCGTGTGTTTCATTCGTATTTGGATCAATTTGTAGTTGTCTCCATAGATGATATCTTGGTGTATTCTTGTTCTAAAGAAGATCACGATGAGCATTTAAGAGTAGTTTTGCAGATTCTTCGAGATAAGCAGTTGTATGTGAAGTTGAGTAAGTGTGAATTTTTGTAACAGTCCGGTTTAGACCCTAGTCGAAATAGTGGTTTCGGGACCACAAATCTGAGTGATAAACCATAATTTATACATATTCTAACCCCATGCTTGGCTTATTTTTGGATGAATTTTCATTAGATTTAATGAATTCGATGATTCTAATCCTTTAATTTCATGTTTTACACTCAGGAGAGCTTAGGGAGTCAAAAAGAATGAGAAACGGGCCAAAAAGGGACAAAATGGGCCTACCTCAGAAATCAACACTGCCTGGACTATCTCACACGGGTAGACCACATGGCCGTGTGTGACGAGCAGAAGCGAACACGGCCTGGACTATCGTACACGGGCGTGTCACACGAGCGTGTCCTGCCGAACCCAAGCTTAATTCTATTCGGAAAAGGCTACTTGTGGGCTAAGAGAGGTGTTCCAAAGCCTATATAAATACACTAGGGGATGACCTAAAGAGACACGCAGAGTAGAAGGTAGAAAATACTCGGAGACAGCCATCGGGAGCAGCTCGGAAGAAGGATCTCCATCAAGACTGAAGATCTCCTATCAATTTCTCTTGAAGTTTTTGGGTATTCTTATGTTTTGTTGTTTTCCTTATTTTAAGATGTTTCCCTTTATCAGTATGAACTAAATCCCTTAAATACCTGAGGGGATGAAACCTAGATGGATCTTATTACTATTTGATTTATAAGATAAATACTTGTTCTTATTCTTAATTGTGAGTTCTTATTCTTGTTTTGATAATTCAGGTTATTGATTCAAGTCGAATGTGCTTATTCAGAGGAGCAAAAGTCCCTGTTTAAGAGTAGATCAACAAAATTAAGCGGAGTTGATTGCAACCCTAGAAATAGGGCGACATAAATCTGCCGGATTAGAGTCAAATCTAATAAGGGAATCTATAGATCGAGTTAATGCAACAATATGGGTTTTAATTAGAAAGAGATTTCAATTAATCAACCTAGAGTCAGTTGTTTTTAGTCTCGAAAGAGATATTAACATAATTTAGGGATTTCTACGGATTAAGTCAAGTGAATAAATCGTATGGACTAGAAGTAACAAGTGAAGTTTAGGTGGAGTTTTCCTTGGGTATTGTCTCTCTCATAAATTTGTCTAAAAGTATTTTCCCAATTCATTCTCTGTCGTGCTTTTAATTTAAAAGAAATCACTCCAATTCTTAGGCTAGATAATAGAAAGATAGTAATTACTAGTACTCTTGGTCCTTGTGGGTACGATATTTTCGGTCTTACCATAACTATACTACTATTTGATAGGTGCGCTTGCCTTTATTGTGATCGTAGTTAGGTAGAGACACATTAAGTTTTTGGCACCGTTTCCGGGGACTAAGATATTAGGAACGCTTAATTTTTATTACTTTAGCCATTATTTTTTTTATTGCAATTTTTTTTATTTACTAACTCTTCTTTTATTTGCTTCTGGCAGGTAATTCTAGTTTATGACTAGAAGAAACCCGTCAGGACCCTTGCTTTTTGACAGTGATATAGAAGGCACAACTCACAGAAATCGTAGGGAGATAAGGCGAAGTTTACAATACATAGAGGAAGAACAAGAGGACAATACTAATACTACCGAAGAGATGGCTGATAATAATCCGTTACCCCCGATGGTTGCCAAAAATCCTGCTCCTCGTACTATGTATGATTATGCTAAGCCTATTTTAACAGGAACTGAATCAAGTATTGTTAGACCTGCTGTTAACTGCAAATAATTTTGAACTAAAACCTAACACTATACAGATGATTCAGCAGTTTGTTCAGTTTGATGGTTTGCAGGATGAGGATCCAAACAATCACTTGGCAAATTTTCTGGAATTCTGCGACACTTTCAAGATTAATGACGTTTTTGATGATGACATTCGCCTTCGGTTATTTCCCTTTTCACTAAGGAATAAAGCTAAATAGTGGTTGAACTCGTTACCACGAGGTTCAATCACTACATGGGAATAGATAACCGAGAAATTTTTACTCAAATATTTTCCGCCGGTTAAAATGGCTAAGTTGAGGAATGATATCTCTTCTTTTGTGCAGATGGATTTAGAAACACTTTACGATGCATGGGAGAGATACAAGGATCTACTGAGAAGATGCCCTCACCACGGGTTATCATTATGGCTACAGGTTCAAACTTTTTACAATGGTGTGAACCCCTCAACTCGGCAATTGATTGATGCAGCTACCGGCGGTACACTAAACAACAAAACACCTGAGGCTGCTTATGAGTTTATAGAGGAGATGTCACTGAATAACTATTTGTGGCAAGTTATGAGGACGAAGCCAACCAAGGCAGCCAGTGTTTTCAACCTCGACCCAGTCACCATGCTATCAAACCAGGTAGAGCTTTTAAATAAAAAGATTGATGGTTTTTGTGGTTCTTCGCAGGTACATCCAGTGATGCAGTGCAATACGAATGGAGGAGGAATGAGCAATACAGAATATCCATCCCACAACCCTGGCATAGAAAACGAACAGATGAACTATATGGGTAATAATTCTAGACCTTAGAATAACCCTTATAGTAACACTTACAATCCAGGTTGGAGGAACCACCCAAACTTCTCATGGGGTGGACAAGGAAATCAGAGACAACAACCCCCTCCAGGCTTTCAATAACAATCCTACCCACAGGAGAAGAAGCCAAACCTTGAAGAGATGCTAACAAAATTCAACTCGGTGTCAGAAACCCATTTTCAAAACACCGAAATAGCACTCAAAAACCAGCAGGCATCGATTCAAGGGCTCGAAAACCAAATAGGTCAGCTTGCTAAGCTGATCTCAGAATGACCACAAGGTAGCTTGCCGAGTAATACCGAACCTAATCCAAGGGATCAACTCCATGCCATCACGGTGTGCGACGACGAAGGGGTAGTAGAATCTAAATCTGAACTGAGGCAAGAATCTGAGGTAAGTAAAGGTAAGGGTGGGGAGAGCCACAATACACGGGAACCGATAAGTTAAGAGCATGTACCTCGTGTCCCATACCCTAACGCGACGAAGAAAGACCATACTAACGATCAATTTGGTAAATTCCTGAAACTCTTAAAAAAACTACATATTAACTTACCGTTTATTGAATCTCTTTCGCAGATGCCCAACTCAGTCAAATTTTTAAAAGAGCTTCTAGCAAACAAGTGGAAGTTAGATGACGCGTCACACGTGGAGCTAAATTTAGTCTGCTCAGCCATTTTATAGAATAAACTACCGAACAAATTAAATGATCCAGAGAGTTTTACTATTCCTTATTTAATTAGTAGTTTAGATGTTAATAATGCTTTGGCTGATTTAGGGGCAAGTATTAACGTCATGCCCTATAAAATGTTTAAGCAACTAGGTCTTGGGAAACCTAAACAAACTAGGATGAGTATTCAACTTGCAGATAAAACTATTAGATATCCTAGAGGAGTTGTTGAGGATGTGCTTGTAAAAATTGATAAATTTATATTCCCAGTTGACTTTGTTGTTCTAGATATGGATGAGGATAGTGACGCACCATTAATCTTAGGGCGACCTTTTTTAGCAACTGCTAAAACTAGAATTGATGTTGGTACAGGTGAGCTCACATGTAACACCCCAAATCCGGTCAATACGTTACGACCAAATTTGGTATGTTACAGGAAGAGAAGTTTATAAAATTTCGACGGAAACTTTAGCTTGGAAAAACTTTCAGAATAATGTTTCTATCTTGAAAATAAATTTTAAATCTCATCCAAGAGTTTCTCACCATTTTCTTTTCCATGAATTAAAAGTCAAATCATTTTATTTTACTGTTCTAAATTGGGGATTCTATAAACGTGACAGTTGAAAACAATGTTGAGTTCTTAAGAAAACTCCGGATTATTTAGCTTACACTTTTATTCGCTTGTCATTTTTGTAGTTACACATTTTTAGAAAAATAATTATAATATTTTTATTTTAGAAAAACTCCATGTTTGTCACTTCAGAAATATATATTAGCAGTGTTAAGGAAAAATCCCAATTTAAAGTCGTAGAGGCCTTATTACATTGCAAAATCCCAAAATTAAAAAGTACGTTTAAAATAAGCAAGAAAGTTTACGAGAAAGAAATATTGCATGGCCATCTCAAGTCCGCCTTGGCTCCAAGTCCGCGATCTAGGGGTTACTTGCAAAATTAAGCAGAGGGGTGAGTCACCGAGACTCAGTGTGTAAATCCTTATAACGCAACTGTCCTTAAGCCCATGGGATTGCACATCGGGCCTTAGCCCACTCAATATAGCATATAACACATGCATGCAATGCAGCCCACCCCATCCTAGTTTTCCATCCTCTAGGTCACCTGAATCATCCAAACACCCGTGGCATTATGCCACTGTGGTTTTAGACCACCGTGGTCCCAGACCACTCGTGACAAAGTCACTTAATATATATATAATCGTGGGGCCAACCCACCATGGTCTCATACCACCGTGACAATCACCGATAAGTATATATATACGTGGCAATAACCCCATCGTGGTCTCGCATCACCGAGACGAGCCATCGATATATGTATACGTGGTTCCAAACCACCGTGGTTCTTAGACCACCGTGACATTAGTCACCGATTCACACTTCCCTTTCATTCATATCCCAAAGCCCATGCTTATTTTATCATATTAAAAATGAATGCAAACATACTTTCAATGTGTAACAGATAATTAATTCATACACGCATATAATCAAAAGTATCATCATAGCAGAACTTACCCGATGTCTCCAACCTTACCCCCAAGGGTATCTCGACTATCTAAGCAGTCGTTTTGGCTTTCAGCCAACTTAGTTATTAACAAAAATTACTAAAGTAAAGTGTGAGCGTTACACACCTGATAACGCATAAAACTAAACTCTCTACGTCGACGCTCTCACTAGCAGGGATAACGGCTATTTGTCTATCCCAGGCAGATGTCGGCTCCCTACCACAGCCTGGCGGAAAGTCTCGAACTACTGACACCGCACGTCGTTTGAATGACGGGTTGGCGACTACTCGCACACTACCTTCAGGCTCCTTAAACGCACTTTCCTTGGATCGGCTAGCACTCATGTCCATGATGAAAAAGCTTGATCAATACTCAAAGAGAACCCTTTGATTGGCTAACCAAAAGATTTGATTAAAGCCGAGTAAAACAGAAGAGAGACTAATCGTATAAGACTAAAGAAACTCCTTACCTTAAGAACCTGAATGGAGTGATCGATTCGGCAATCAATGCAGACCTCCTCGGCCTCGGACTACAAACGCTCAGCTAATGGAGTTTCCCAGAGTAACGTCCCAAAACGAGAGAAGAAGAAGAAAGGAAAAGAGATTAGCCGAAATCTAACCACCCAAAACAAAATAGCCATTCGACTATGGCCACACAAAGTCGAGAGAAAATAAAGAAAGAAACGAAAGAGTCTCCCCTTACCTTAATCAATAGAAACCGATTGAAAAGACTTCCTGGCCAAAGGTTCGCGATGTTCGGCTAGCAGTAAAAGTGTAAGATTCGATTAGTGTGATGACAAAGGAGATTCTGCTATGATGAAAATGTGTAGGAACGAAACAGAGAAAAGAATGAGAAATATGTTTCGGCTAGAGAAGATAGAAGTAGGGGAGAAGAGAGTTTCGGCTTTTGAAAAGAAGAGAAGGAAGAAAGGTGAAAGAGATGAGTAGAAGAAAACCAAAGTTCGGCTAATAGGTAGAAGAGGGTTCGGCTAAATGTCAAAGAAGCAAAAGAGATGAAAAGAAGAAGTTGCAAATTTCGGCACAAGAAGAAGTAGGAAAAACGAATGAGAGAAAATAAAAAGAGAACTCAAAGAGACTTTGCAAAAATCGACACTCACCCTTAATAACCCAAAATGCCAAAATGAAAACAAGTTGCCTAAGACCTATAGGAATTTCGGCACACTCACCTCCTAGCAACCTAAACCGAAATCCCCCCTTCAAGCACCCCACAATCGGCCAACACCTCCACCATCATCAAATCCCTTGCTTTGCTCCTAATTTCACTCGCTATCACCCATTCAAATTGGTTTGACCAATTCAAATTCCTTCAAGCATTCTTGTCCATCCATTTGAATGCATTGACCCATTCAACCATCATCCTTGAAGAGTCCCTGCCGAATCCATCTTCTCTCCCTCCTTTCGCCAAAAATAAAGCTCCACTATGAGGCTTATAGGATTCAAACTCCTCTCATTATGCTCCTACAAGTGACGCCACCCCCACTTAGACACAAGCTTCTTTGTGTCAACAAACACAAGCAAAAAGACTTTAAGCCTGCTCCTACTAGCTCTCCCCCTTAGATGCCCAAAACAGAAAATTTTACCAAGGCTCAGGCTTGAACCCGAGCTTCACCAAGACCCCCAAACACAACTAAATAACAAGCAGAACAAACCAAGCACACCAAACACATAAAAAATGCAGAACCCCTAATTTAGGATGTTACCGTTCTACCCCCTTAAAGAAATTTCGGCCTCAAAATTTACCTGATCAAAAGAGGTAAGGGTATTGCTGTCGCATCACATCCTCTGGATCCCAAGTGGCTTCCTCTGAACCATGATTCCGCCATAATACTTTAACCAATGGAACTGACTTCCTTATCAATACTTTAACATCTCGATCTAAGATCTGAACTGGTTCTTCCTCAAAAGACAAATCAGGTCAATTTCTTCTACCGGCACTATGAGAGATGGATCTGAATGGTAGCGCCTTAACATCGAGACATGAAATACATCATGTATCTGACTCAACTCTGGAGGTAACTCGAGCTGATAAGCTACTGGTCCCACACGCTTCAACACTCGATAAGGCCCGATAAACCTGGGGCTCAACTTGCCCTTCCGTCCAAACCTTAAAACCTTCTTCCAAGGTGAGACTTTCAGAAAAACCCGATCACCTACTGCAAATTCTATTTCCTTATGCTTCAGATCCGCATAAGATTTCTGCCTGTTGGAAGCTTCCTTCAACTGAGCCCGAATTAACTTAACCTTTTCCTCTATTTCTGAAACTAATTCCGGACCCAACAACTGCCGCTCATCCAACTCTGTCCAGCAGGTAGGAGTACGACACTTACGACCATACAACGCTTCGTAGGGTGCCATCTGGATACTGGATTGATAGCTATTATTGTACGCAAATTCTGCCAATGATAGAAAATCTTCCCAACTACCCCTGAAGTCGATAACACAGCCTCTCAGCATATCTTCCAGAACCTGGATTACCCTCTCTGACTGACCATCAGTCTGTGGATGAAACACTGTGCTGAAATCCAATCTTATACCCAACGCTTTATGCAACGCTTTCCAGAACCGTGATGTAAACCTGGGGTCTCTGTCTGATATGATAGACACTGGTACCCCATGTAACCTCACAATCTCTGCTACATACACTTTTGGCTAACTTCGATGAGTAATCAACACGAATCGGTATGAAGTGAGCGGACTTAAATCAACCGATCGATAATTACCCACACTGAATCTTTTCTAGTAGGCGTAAGAGGTAGCCCACTAACAAAGTCCATAGTTATCCTATCCCACTTCCAAAGTGGAATCTTCACTGGCTGTAGCAACCCCGAAGGCAATTGATGTTCCGCCTTTACCTGCTGACACGTCAAACACTTACTAACAAACTCGGTAACTTCTTGTTTCAGACCTTGCCACCAAAACTGTCCCCGCAAGTCACGATACATTTTACTCCCACCATGATGCATAGCATATGGACTACTATGCGCTTCTCTCGCAGAATTTTTCTGCCTTAACTCGTAATCCTTCGGCATACAAGCCTTTCCACGAAAGCACAATACCCCATCACTGTTTCAAACTAAAGTCTTCTGTCTCATCACTTTCCACTTGCTGAAATCTAGAACTTAACGATTTATCTGACAACTGCTTCTCTTTAACATGACTTACCCATGAAGGCTTCACTTGAAGTTCAGCTAACAAGCTCCCATCATCATACAAACTGAGATTAGCAAACATTGCCCTCAAATCACATATCACCTTACGCTTAACGATCCGCCACTACATTAGCTTTTACGGGTGATACTCGATTCGAACAAGTCGTAATCCTTTAACAATTCAATCCACCTCCACGCCTTAAATTCAACTCCTTCCGGGTAAGGAGATACTTGTGCTCTTATGATCGGTGTAGATAATCGACTTCTCTCCAAACAAGTAGTGCCTCCAAATCTTCAGAGCGAACACTACCGCAGCTAACTCCAAATCATGCGTGGGATAGTTCACTTCATGAGGTCTCAATTGCCAAGACGCATATGCTACCACTTTCCCTTCTTGCATCAACACACATCCTAACCCTGTGTGTGACGCATCATAGTAGACAACAAACTCCTTCCCAGCCTCAGGCTGAATCAACACTGGTGCCTCCGTCAAAATCCCTTTTAACTTCTCAAAGCTTTCCTACTGCTTATCTGACCAGACAAACGGTACCCCTTTCCGTAACAACTTGGTTAAAGGTGCAGCTATTAACGAAAATCCTTCAACAAACCTTATGTAGTACCCAGCTAACCCCAGAAAACTTCAGATTTCCGCTACAGGCTTTGGTGGTTTCCAATCTAAAATAGCTTCAATCTTTCGGGGATCAACCCTAATTCCCTCGGTAGACACAACATGCCCCAGAAAAGTAACTTCTCTCAACCAAAATTCGCACTTGCTGAATTTGGCATACAGTTGCTTTTCCCTCAAAATTTGTAGAACAATCCGAAGATGCGAATCGTGCTCCTCCTTCATCCTTGAATATACCAAGATATCATCTATGAACACTACGGCAAACTGATCCAAGTAGGGTTGGAATACCCGGTTCATCATATCCATAAATGCAGCTGGTGCATTTGTCAACCCAAACGGCATCACCAAGAACTCGTAGTGACCATAATGAGTTCGAAAAGTAGTCTTATGAATATCCGCCTCCTTGACCTTAAGCTGATGATAACCTGACCTCAAGTCTATCTTCGAAAAGACAGAAGCACCTCGCAGCTGATCGAACAGGTCGTCAATCCTTGGCAACGAGTACTTGTTTTTAATCGTCAGCTTGTTCAATTGCTTATAGTCAATACACATCCGCATCGACCCATCCTTTTTCTTGACGAATAACACCGGTGCTCCCCACGGGGACACACTTGGTCGGATAAAACCGTGGTCCAACAGTTCCTGAATCTGAGCTTTAAGTTCCACTAGCTCTTTCGGCGCCATCCTATATGGGGCAATGGACACCGGAGCTGTTCCTGGAAGAAGATCAATGCCGAACTCCACCTCGCGATCTGGAGGTAACCCTGGAAGCTCTTCTGGAAAAACATCGGAGAATTCCTTCACCGTTCTAACATCTCTTACAGATAACTCCTTGGCTTCCAACGCACTGACGAAAGCTAGGAAAGCCTCACACCCTTTTCTCACCATCCTTTCAGCTTTTAAAGCAGACACCACATTGGGATGTAATTCCTTCTCTCACCTATCACCAACACCTCCTTATCCTCACGAGTCTTCAGTATCATGCGCTTAGCAGCACAGTACAAGTTTGCTCGATACTTAACTAACCAGTCTATACATAAAATCAAGTCGAACTCGCCGAACGGCAATTCCATCAAATCAGCCGGGAAAATAATCCCTTGGACTTCTAAAGGCACACTCCTAAATAGTTTGTTCACCACTACAGATTGTCCTAAAGGGCTAATCACAGTCATTTCTCTAGAAGCAACCTCAGATTCTATGTTCAAAGTTCCAGACACATTACTAGCAACATACAAATGCGTCGACCCAATATCTATCAATGCGGTATAGGGCAAACCAAAAATAAGGAACGTACCAGTTATGACGTCTGGTGCATCGCCCTCCTCTCGGCGTCTAGCTGCGTAAACCAACCCAGGCTGTCTCGTATCTATATTCCCAGCACCTCTGCCCGGTGCTCCACACCCTCGACCAAAACCATTTCCTCTCCTAATCGGACCACGACCTCTCGGTGGTTGCTGCCCACCTCTTCCAGACTAAACATAACCCCGACTCCACCGATCGCGCTCTGTTTGGCTCTTGCAGATGATCCCTTACCCGATGATCTACCGATCCACACTCAGTAACATCCATTACTTCTTGCCCAAAGACTCCCCAAGTGAAACTTCCCACAACTAGCACATTGTCGAGGCCGACCAAAGAAAGAATAAAGAAGCCATGAACTCGACTCGGCCCATCAAACGTAGGCCTCTTTTGGAAACCCCCAACTGATCCTGACGATCCAAAATTCCTTTTATTCCTACCCCTATCCTTATCTTGATTCTGCCTTTCAGATCGCTTCACCTCTTCGGCTATCTTAACCTTCTCAACCAGAATAGCAAACTCTCTTTCCCGTTGCGGAGCTATCAGTACTCGTAGCTCGTCCCTCAAACCATCCTCAAATCGAACACAATTCTTATGATCTTTTGCAACAATCCCCCGGGCATAACGGCTTAAACGTAGGAATTTCGCCTCATATTCAGCCACCGACTTATTCCCCTGGACCAAGTTCAGAAATGCCTTCCTCTGAGCGTCCATATAGCTTGCTCCAACAGACTTACTCTGGAACGCTGACTTAAAGAAGTCCCAGGTAATACGGTCCGCTGATGTACCATCTCTTACCGTGAGCCACAACTCCTTTCAACTTTTCCTCCGTGGTACAGTCAAGGTCGTCCATGATCTGCTCAACCGCTTCCAACCAATACTCAGCTACGTTAGGAGCCACACCAGAAATACCCCTAAACATCTCAGCCCCATTAGCTCGGAGTCGCTCGAAATGATTTTTGAGCCATCGACCCGTGCTTACTCCAAAGAACTCCGCCTGCATCGCGCAACATAGCTTGAGACACAGCATCGTCTCCCCCAGTTTGGTCTTGAAATCCCGCTTCCGCAATTAGTGATGCTGGCACTTCACCTTCTGGCCCATGCCTTGATTCCGAGGGTTCAGCCTTAACTCCTCGGCCTCTACCACGGCCTCGCATACCACGTCCCCGTCCTCTAGCACTCATGACTACGAATTTGACTTAATCTGATTAAAAGTTTAATGAATTAGTACATCTTCCACTGTTTGTTAACGGATAGCTTATGTAAATAGTATTAGAAGTGATTTTCGCAAATCGCATACCTAAGAGTCTCATTTTTTAAAGTTGAATTTCTTAGCATTAGCAATCACAGCACAATACAATTACTTCATACAAATAAACCAATAGTCGAAGACTTACCGTGCGGATTTGGTGCCGGAGACTCAGGTGCCATACTTTCAGAAAACAGGTATTTTCTAAACCATTTTTCAAACCAACTTTTGAAAACATTTTTGGAACCCCTAATCCACAGCCGAGTTTTGCAATCGGGCTCTGATACCATAATTGTAACACCCTAAATCCGGTCAATATGTTACGACCAAATTTGGTATGTTACAGGAAGAGAAGTTTATAAAATTTCGATGGAAACTTTAGCTTGGAAAAACTTTCTGAATAATGTTTCTATCTTGAAAATAAATTTTAAATCTCATCCAAGAGTTTCTCACAATTTTCTTTTCCATGAACTAAAAGTCGTAAATCATTTTATTTTACGAAGCCGAAATTGGGGATTCTATAAAAGTGACAGTTGAAAACAATGTTGAGTTCTTAAGAAAACTCCGGATTATTTAGCTTACACTTTTATTCGCTTGTCATTTTTGTAGTTACACCTTTTTAGAAAAATAATTGTAATACTTTTATTTTAGAAAAACTCCATGTTTGTCACTTCAGAAATATATATTAGCAGTGTTAAGGAAAAATCCCAATTTAAAGTCGTAGAGGCCTTATTACATTGCAAAATCCCAAAATTAAAAAGTACGTTTAAAATAAGCAAGAAAGTTTACGAGAAAGAAATATTGCATGGCCACCTCAAGTCCGCCTCGGCTCCAAGTCCGTAATCTAGGGGTTACTTGTAAAATTAAGCAGAGGGGTGAGTCACCGAGACTCAGTGTGTAAATCCCCTTATAACGCAATCTATCCTTAAGCCCACAGTTGCACATCGGGCCTTAGCCCACTCAATATAGCATATAACACATGCATGCAATGCAGCCCACCCCATCCTAGTTTTCCATCCTCTAGTTCACCTGAATCATCCAAACACCCGTGGCATTATGCCACTGTGGTTTTAGACCACCGTGGTCCCAGACCACTCGTGACAAAGTCACTTAATATATATATAATCGTGGGGCCAACCCACCGTGGTCTCATACCACCGTGACAATCACTGATAAGTATATATATACGTGGGGCCAACCCACTGTGGTCTCAGACCACCGAGACAGTCACTGATATATGTATACGTGGTTCCAAACCACCGTGGTTCTTAGACCACCGTGACATTAGTCACTGATTCACACTTCCCCTTTCATTCATATCCCAAAGCCCATGCTTATTTTATCATATTAAAAATGAATGCAAACATACTTTCAATGTGTAACAGATAATTAATTCATACACGCATATAATCGAAAGTATCATCATAGCAGAACTTACCCGATGTCTCCAACCTCACCCCTAAGGGTATCTCGACTATCTAAGCAGTCGTTTTGACTTTCAGCCAACTCAGTTATTAACAAAAATTACTAAAGTAAAGTGTGAGCGTTACACACCTGATAATGCGTAAAACTAAACTCTCTACGTCGACACTCTCACTAGCAGGGATAACGACTATTTGTCTATCCCAGGCAGATGTTGGCTCCCTACCATAGCCTGGCGGAAAGTCTCGAACTGCCGACACCACACGTCGTTTGAATGACGGGTTGGTGACTACTCACACACTACCCTCAGGCTTCTTAAACGCACTCTCCTTGGATCAGCTAGCACTCATGTCCATGATGAAAAACCTTGACCAATACTCAAAGAGAACCCTTTGATTGGCTAACCAAAAGATTTGATTAAAGCCGAGTAAAACGGAAGAGAGACTAATCGTATAAGACTAAAAAAACTCCTTACCTTAAGAACCCGAATGGAGTGATCAGATTCGGCAATCAACAGACCCTCCAGCCTCGGACTACAAACGCTCGGCTAATAGAGTTTCCTGAAGTAACGTCCCAAAATGAGAGAAGAAGAAGAAAGGAAAAGAGATTAGCCGAAATCTAACCACCCAAAACAAAATAGCCATTCGGCTATGGCCACACAGAATCGAGAGAAAATAAAGAAAGAAATGAAAGAGTCTCCCCTTACCTTAATCAACAGAAACCGATTGAAAAGACTTCCTGGCCAAAGGTTTGCAATGTTCGGCTAGCAGTAAAAGTGTAAGATTTGATTAGTGTGATGACAAAGGAGATTCGGCTATGATGAAAATGTGTAGGAATGAAACAGAGAAAATAATGAGAAATATGTTTCGGCTAGAGAAGATAGAAGTAGGGGAGAATAGAGTTTCAGCTTTTGAAAAGAAGAGAAGGAAGAAAGGTGATAGAGATGAGTAGAAGAAAACCAAAGTTCAGCTAACAGGTAGAAGAGGGTTCGGCTAAATGTCAAAGAAGCAAAAGAGATGAAAAAAAGAAGTTACAAATTTCGGCACAAGAAGAAGTATGAAAAACGAATGAGAGAAAATAAAAAGAGAACTCAAAGAGACTTTGCAAAAATCGACACTCACCCTTAATGACCCAAAATGCCAAAATGAAAACAAATTGCCTAAGACCTATGGGAATTTCAGCACACTCACCTCCTAGCAACCTAAATCGAAATCCCCCCTTCAAGCACCCCACAATCGACCAACACCTCCACCATCATCAAATCCCTTGCTTTACTCCTAATTTCACTCCCTATCACCCATTCAAATTGGTTTGACCAATTCAAATTCCTTCAAGCTTTCTTGTCCATCCATTTGAATGGATTGACTCATTCAACCATCATCCTTGAAGAGTCCCTGCCGAATCCATCTTCTCTCCTTCCTGTCGCCAAAAATAAAGCTCCACTATGAGGCTTATAGGATTTGAACTCCTCTCATTCTGCTCTTACAAGTGACGCCACCCCCACTTGGGCACAAGCTTCTTTGTGTCAACAAACACAAGCAAAAAGACTTAAAGCCTGCTCCTACTAGCTCTCCCCCTTAGATGCCCAAAACAGAAAATTTTACCAAGGCTCAGGCTTGAACCCGAGCTTCACCAGGACCTCCAAACACAACTAAATAACAAGCAGAACAAACCAAGCACACCAAACACATAAAAAATGCAAAAACCCTAATCTAAGATGTTACATCACACTTCGTGTAGGTGACGAAATGATCACTCTTCAGGCTCGTGACTCAGTTAGGACATCGAGTAATAAAGGTGAGTACATAAATTCTATTAATAACCATTCGGTTCAACCCTCTTTTCAGGAAGCACCTCAAAAATATACAAATGAGCAACGTCCTAGTTCTCGTGCCAACAAAGAAATAGCTCATGAGGAGCGAAGGCTCCAGATCAAGGAACTAGATGAATGGCGAACACAGTTTAAGGAGAAATTGAAAGTACACGATGAACCAAAGCAGAGCCATGACGAGCCTAAAAAGAAAATGAGTCAAATTAAGGTTGGAGACCGAGTTCTAATGAATAATACAAATCCTCGTGTTGCCACTTCTGAACCTAATGGAACAACCCCTTTCACAGTACTTAATATTTTCCCATACGGTACAGTCAAGGTAACTCATTCCAAATTTGGCACCTTCAAGGTAAATAGTACTCGTCTAAAACCTTATTTTAACAAAATTAATAGTAGGAATGAGGAGTTTCAACTCCTCGAACCACCATGATTATGCAAATGAAAGGTGAGTCGAGCTTAAACTCTAAATAAGCGCTTCTCGGGAGGCAACCTAGCACTAACCTCATTAATGTCTATATTTTTGATTTTTAGCACCTAATTAAAAACTAACCAAATTAATAGGCGCAGGTTTTCCTACCCACACAGCCTTGGACACGGGCGTGGCCGTTGCCGTGTAGACACTACGAGTAGGTACATCGACGTGGCAGAGACCGTGCTGACATGGGACAAAATTTTCCCCAAAACACGGGCTGCGATAAAATGCCACGGCCGTGCGATACGGCCGTGGTCAACACTTACTAAAGAACACGGGACGCTAATAAACCTACACGGGCGTGCCTTAAAACTGTGGGCAATACTAAGTAAATGACACGGGTGTGCGACACGCCCGTGCCCAGAAATCGTGGTTGAAACTGAGTAAGTCACACGGGCGTGCGACATGGCCGTGCATTTAGGCCATGGTCGATACTGATTAACTAACACGGGCATGTGATCCTCTACACGAGCGTGGGAGAAACAAATGAAGCATCACACGGTAGTGCGATTCGACCGTGTGACACAACATGCCCAGAGAACACGGGCGTGGGCCACGATTCAGACTCGCCCTAATTCAAAATTTACAAAACACACGGGCTAAACACAGGGCACACGGGCGTGGGACACGACCGTGTGCCCCAATCTCTATTTAAACCCCGTCTCCTGTTCACTTTCTTCCCGAAAATTTCCCCCTCCCAAACCCTAGCCGTCGCACTCCTATTCCGGCCACCGTCGACTCTTCCTCCTCCTCCCTTCGCTTCCCCCTTCTCCTCTTTCCCTTATTTTTTCCTTTCCCTTTCTTCTCCATGCACACTAGCCCCGCAATCCACGCCCGTGCACGACCACCACGCCCGTGCGCCACTGCCACGTCCGTGCACCCCCTTTCAACACCTCTATCGGTTCACCCTTCTCCACCATTGTTATTTATTTCTTTAATTTTTATTTATTTATATTTTTATTTGTTCTTATTTTCATTCTTATCATGATTTAGATTTCTATTTCTAATTTCTTAGTTCTTTTGATTGTTTATTTTATTTAGTTTAATTTTATTACTAAGTTTAATCATTATTTTTATACTACTTCTTAGTGATTTTAGCATTACTTGATAATCTAATTCACTATTATAGGACTATACTATTTAGAACTACTAGGATAGTACATTTTTGGTTGGCGATGATACTTGATTCATTGAAAATCTTTTACATTTTCAGGTACGTAATGACTCCCCCACGTGGGAAAATGACCGCCGTCCCCGCTTCAAAAAAGCGAAAGGGTTCCAGTGCGACCTCCTCGAGTGCCTCTGCCGAAGTACGCCATCCTTTCTTATAGTTTCCCCTAGGACCCCAAGAGGATCTTTTCCAGATACTTCGTGCACGACCCCTCAGCGTAGGGAGATGTATCGATTGGGCCGCCTTAGAGCAGGTCCAACTAGCTGACGTCATTCGGACTCTACTGACTACCGAATCATGGGGGCACTTTTTTGAGATTGTCGAGCCGACTTATTTAGAGCTTACTTTGGAGCTCTGCTCCACATTTCACCTTCAGGCGGTTATGACAAACTTTGACGACCCAGGCACAGTCCAATTTCACCTTGGAGGCCTAGTACGCGAGCTGAGTATCCCGGGGTTTGGGGTCGCCTTAGGACTTTATACCGATGAATTTATGGAGGACGACGACTTCGAGAACCTCCATCGCCACATCCACTACTCCCCGTCTTCCTGCTAGAGAGACTTAGTTTCGGCATCGGCTACCTACAATCCTAGCCACTCCAAGGAATCAGCTCTCGCCCCATCCCTGAGGTATCTACACGCCATCCTAGCTCACACTTTGACAGGTAGGCGAGAGACCACCGGCGCCGTCAACACCCACAACGCCTACTTTTTATGGTGCATGGCACATGGGCACGTCTTTGATTTATCTTAATTTATCGCCCTCGCCATTCGGCATCAGATGGAGCGACATAGGAGATGAGTCATCTCCATGGGCCCTTATGTGACGCGCCTGGCTCGATATTTTGGCCTCTTCAACACCGCAGCTCAGTCTTCCTCGCTCACCCTTATCAGGTAGATGCCCCCACAAGGTATCTCGACGATGCTCCATATGAGGATGATTGAGCGCCATCGAGGGTTTGATCCTCCCCAATACCGGCTATCGCAAGCCATCGAGTAGGATGACCCAAAGGAAATTACTGATGATGTCCCTCCACAGTATGATGAGCCACCTTTTGCGCCACTACCGCCACACCGACCAGTTCATGCAGCTGCTTCACTGACTGACATCTCTGAGCGCCTCACTTATTTTGAGCCGTACTGCACTCAACAATTTAATGAAAACGCTCGAAGATTCGACGGTATCGAGGCGACTCTGCAACAGATTTGTCAACATTTTCACATATCGCCACCACCCCCACCTCGCGATCCATCTGCTGATGAGGACCTTTGAGTCCATTTATTATTTTTTTTATTTTATTTTAATTTTTGAACTCTTTCTCTTTATCTTTCTTGTCTTAAATTTTTATTATTATATTTTGATTTCTTTATATCTCTAGCTGTCTATTATCGAGTAACCATAACAATGACCATTAATAAAACTCCCTAAAACTTTACTGATGACTCTGCAGTTTCAAAAGGTTCAAGGTGCTACTAAGGAATGACCAAACTACCGGAGTATTGTCCCCCACCTTCACCTCTGCCTTGTTCATCATGCTTCTCATTAGATCTAATTCTACAAGTTTCACTTCCAAAGGATTTCATCCATAATTCAAGAAGTTTCACTTCTCTCCCTATCTTATGATTTTCTTACTATATTGCTATTATCTATCTTTGTACATTGAGGACAATGTACATCTGAAGTGTGGGGAGGCTAATTATATCATTATCAGAAAATCCCTAAATTATGCCTTATTCTTAAGTAATGTTCTCATATTACTATTTCTATTGACTTATGATTTTTATTGATATGTTTTGGATTAAGTCATAGGTAATTGTGCAGTGATGGTTTAAACTTTAAGACATTAGAGAATCAAGCATGATAAGTCTATTTTCAGAATTAAAAATTTGTTAGGTTGTTTCCCTAAATTTAAAAATTACTTTGAAGTTTGAAATTTACAAGGTTGACATTAAAAACCATAATTTTTGTGAGATTTTGAGCCTTTTAGAGCATATTCTTTTCTTGCTCACTTTATTGTTGGTTATAAGTGTGTCAATATTGAATTGTTATTCTAGAACTTGCTTCGATTATGCATGTCGAGACCACACTTTTGATTTGATATACTGAGATGATAAAGGCACCTAGGTTTTAACCCACTTATCCCAAAAAGCCTACCTTCATAATTAACCCCTAGTGAACCCCTTTGATCCTAATAAACCGTTTCTTAATACACCCTTAACATTAACCCAAAACTCATTCTTTTTAATTCATTAATAATTTTCCCTATTGTATTAACCCCTTTTTGTCGAGATTTGATATGATTAGTTGTCTGACTATGTTCTCTATTTCAGTTGTTAATTTCTTTGTTCTTATTCTTAAAAAAATAAAAAAAAATATTAGTTTTATGTATTTGAGCTTAAACAATTAATTTCACATTTTAAGGAGAAGCTCGTGTTATTAGTGATAAGTTTTAATTGATGTAATTATTTAGTATTAGTCCATTTTTCTAGTTAGGTAAATTGTCAATTTGATCTCGATTTTAACCCTCTAATTTAGCCTTTGTCCACACCTTTAACCCAAGCCCCGTTACAACCCTTTTTAAGACCTTTTGATTTGTGTATCATCTCATTCTATAGTGGTGGAGATTTGATTTTCATGCAAGCCTATGGGATTAACTTTTCATGTTTGACTTTTGAGTGCTTAATCTGAACCTTAAACACATTGAGTGATTTGAGTGAATATTTAGTGAGGATGTCAATTCTTGTCAATTTTGAATCAAAGGTGATTATTTAGGTAATGGGAAACACATGTTTTCGTGCTATAAAAATTTGTGACTTGGATTGTTTGAATCTTTAGCACTCTTTTAGTTAAATTATCAATTTATGAATTACCTGTGAATTATGATGAGACATTATTGATAAGAATTATGAATTGAGGAAGTTAATTTTAATTTTGAGTTTAGGATTTTTCTTGAGGACAAGCAAAGGCTTAAGTGTGGGGATATTTTATAAACCACAATTTATACATATTCTAACCCCATGCTTGGCTTATTTTTGGATGAATTTTCATTAGATTTAATGAATTCGATGCTCATAATCCTTTAATTTCATGTTTTACACTCAGGAGATCTTAGGGAGTCAAAAAGAACGAGAAACGGGCCAAAAAGGGACAAAATGGGCCTACCTCAAAAATCAACACGGCCTGGACTATCTCACACGAGTAGACCACACGGCCGTGTGTGACGAGCAGAAGCGAACACGGCCTGGACTATCGTACACGGGCGTGTCACACGGGCGTGTCCCTGCCGAACCCAAGCTTAATTCTATTCGAAAAAGGCTACTTATGAGCCAAGAAAGGTGTTCCAAAGCCTATATAAACACCCTAGGGGGATGACCTAAAGAGACACGCAGAGTAGAAGGCAGAAAATACTCGGAGACAGCCATCGGGAGCAGCTCGGAAGAAGGATCTCCATCAAGGCTGAAGATCTCCTATCAATTTCTCTTGAAGTTTTTAGGTTTTCTTATGTTTTGTTGTTTTCCTTATTTTAAGATGTTTCCCTTTATCAGTATGAACTAAATTCCTTAAATACCTGAGGGGATGAAACCTAGAGTCAGTTGTTTTTAGTCTCGAAAGAGATATTAACATAATTTAGGGATTTCTACGGATTAAGTCAAGTGAATAAATCGTATGAATCAAAAGTAATAAGTGAAGTCTAGGTGGATTTTTCCTTGGGTATTATCTCTCTCATAAAGTTGTCTAAAAGTATTTTCCCAATTCATTCTCTGTCGTGCTTTTAATTTAAAAGAAATCACTCCAATTCTTAGGCTAGATAATAGAAAGATAGTAATTACTAGTACTCTTGGTCCTTGTGGATACGATATTTCCGGTCTTACCATAACTATACTACTGTTCGATAGGTGCGCTTGCCTTTGTTGTGATCGTAGTTAGTTAGAGACACATCACCGAGTCAGAAAAATATTTTTTAATATTATTTTCTGTGCTTACAGTATGTGATTAAGTATGGGTGAAAGTTTCGTGAATTAATTTTGTTGTCTGTGTGCTTAATTTGAGAAAAGGACTAAATCGCATAAAAGGTAAAAGTGGCAATTCATATGTTAATGTATTGAATTGACATGGCTTATTAAAGGTGAATTCCTTAAGTGGATATTAGACCACTAAACATAGTAGTGGACGGTTATGGGCTTGTATTATATAAGTTTTATATGTTATTAATAAGGTTAATTTGGTAATTGAGCAAATAATGTCTATTAATATAAACTAAAACATTAAAATAACATGCATTTGTGTTCATTTTTGTGCCGAAAATAAGAAAAAGAAAGGGTTTTAAGCTTCCATGATATTTGGCCATTACAAGTCTTGATTAAGGTATGTAATTTGTTCGGTTTTTGATAATTTCTATGTTTTTGTAATCGTTTCTTCGAGTACTACAAAACCCATGCCTCAATTTTGGAATTTGATGAAGAATTTGAAATGTGCCATTAATGAATGCTTGATATTTGTGATATTAGTTGGTAAAATATGAAATATATGTGTTAGATTAACATGTTTTGTCTTTGGATTTTTGGTGAATTTGAGTAATTTGGACTAAATTGTGAAAATAATATTTTGAGAGGCTAAAATGTGAAATAAATGAAATGTATGGACTTGTATGAAGTATATGAAAATTCGGGTAAGCATGGGTGATATGAAATTTTGTGTATTTTGTGATTTTGTGAAATAGTGACTTAAATGTCAAAATGTGAAAATATGAGGGCTAATTTGTAAATTGCCCTAAATGTGTTTTTTTGGATTGAATTGAATGAATTGATGAATAAATGGGTTAAATTTGAATATGTATAGATCAAGAACTAAAGAAAATGGATTTAGATCGAGGAAAGTCGAAAGTGATCGAATAGTTGAATCTGTCCGTCTATATTCGTACGAGGTAAGTCCATATATGAATAAATGTATTTAAGTTGAATTATTTATGTTCATTTGATATTGAATCGTGATGAATGATTTTGGATGAAATACGTGAGAAATCCGAGAAAGTATCGACAATGCATCAATATTCGAAAAGTCCCGTACGAACCTTAGGAATAGATAGGATTTATATGTCATGACATAGGTTTCTGATATGTAATATCGTGTAAGACCACGTCTGGGACATTGGCATCTTATTTGATTCGTGTAAGACCCTGTCTGGGACAGTGGCATCGATATTTGATTACATGTAAGACCACATCTGGGACGTTGGCATTGTATGAGTATTCCGAGTTATTCCAAGTATCCTATTTGATTCTGAATGGTTCAACGGGCAATTCCGAGATATGAAATACTATGCGAAATGCGTATTCGTTTCAGGTACGTTTGTGATGTACTCTATGGTTGAGCATAAATGGTAAGTATATATGTGTATATGCACTAGTGAGATATGTGCATAAATTTGATGAAATAAAGTGTGATATATGCATGATTGTGTTATGAGCAAAAGTGATACTTTGAGTTATGAATTGTGGGTAAGAAATGGCTAAACAAATGAGCCAAACAAAATGTTATGAATTTTGCAATTGAGAAACATTAATGATCTTGTATTAATATGATTATGTGCATTATATGTTAAGTTATTTGTACATGGCTTACTAAGCTTTTGGAAGCTTACTCTGTGTGTGTTTGCATTGTTTTATAGATAGTTAAAGCTACGAAAGGCTCGGGAATCATCGTGGATCGTCATCACACTATCCAATCACATTTTGGTATCTTATGATCATGTATATATTAAATATGGCATGTATAGTCTAGTTGAAATGGATTATGTTTGAAATGTGTGTATAGTCATGTGATATGGCTAGATAATTGTATGTAATGTGAATGAGTGGTCATGAGATATAATGCATATTTTGGTAAGGTTTGATGGCTATTGAGATGACCAAAATTATGATATGTTTATGAGGTAAAGTTGGTAACTTATTGATGAGAAGATGTTATATTGTATAGGTAAGATTGTGGATGAAACTTGCTTAGAAATGTTTGTGATCTAGTTGAGTTAAATGGCACATAAGATAGTATGTTGGTAATGTTCATGAATGGGTGGAAAAGATGTTTAATTTGGTATGTTTTGGTTGCCATTGGTGTATGAAATGATATTTGTATGTGCTTGTAGGCTTAGCCCATGTGTGGGTGGCAATTTGGCCTTGAAAATGGCCTATAATTGCCCACACGATTGAGCACACAGGTGTGTGGCTCGACCGTGTCCTTCGTGGTTGAATTTCAAAACAAGTCAGGCTCGACCACAGGCTGGACACACGGGCATGTGACTGGCCGTGTGGTGCAAGTCAGTGTCGACCACGGGTGAGGCACACGGGCGTGTCCCAGGCCGTGTGAACAAGTCAGTATGTATGACCTGTTTTGGCAGTGTTTGAGGTTGAGCGAGGTATTAAAGGGGATTTCGATATTGATGGTGATGGTATCTTTAATTTTTGAGGGAGGTTGTTTATGCCGCATGATGAGGAATTGAGGCAAGTGATTCTTACCAAGGCGCATAGTAGCCCTTACGCAATGCATCTTAGTAGTGGAAAGATGTATCAAAATCTTAGGGAAGTTTATTGGTGGCCTGGTTTAAAGCGTGATGTTACAGATTTCGTGACTCGATGTTTGGTTTGTCAAAAGATGAAGGCTGAACATCAGTTTCCTTCGGGGTTGTTGCAACCTATTGTGATTCCTTAATGGAAGTGGGAAAGGATTACTATGGACTTTGTTTTGGGTTTGCCTTTGACTCCGTCAAGGAAAGATTCGATATGGGTTAAAGTTGATCGGTTTTCAAAGAGTGCACATTTCTTAACAGTGCGAACCAATTATTCATTGTAGAAGTTGGCGGAGTTGTATATTGTTAAGATTGTTAATCTTCATGGGGTTCTAGTTTCGATTATTTCGGATAGGGATTCGAGGTTTACTTCAAGGTTTTGGAAAAGTTTGCAAGAAGCCTTGGGATCGAAGCTTACTTTCAGTACGACTTATCACCCCCAAACTGATGGCCAATCTGAGAGGGTAATTCAAGTTCTAGAAGACATGCTATGAAGTTTTGTGATCGAGTTTAGTGGTAGTTGAGAGCGATATCTGCCCTCAACAAAGTTCGCTTACAATAACAATTTTCAAGCGAGTATTCGTATGACACCTTTTGAAGCATTGTATGGTAGGAAGTGTAGGACTCCTTTATGTTGGACAGAATTGGATGAGAGACGAGTTGTTGGATCGGGTCTAGTTTGTGAGACTAAAGAGAAGGTTAAGCTGATTTATGATCATTTGAAAGTAGCGTCAGATAGACAGAAATCGTATGCGGATTTGAAGCGTCGAGATATCGAGTTTCAAGTTGGTGATAAGGTATTCTTGAAGGTTTTACCGTGGAAGAAGGTTTTGAGGTTTGGTAGAAAGGGTAAGTTGAATCCAAGATATATTGGACATTATAAAGTTGTTGAGAGGTTAGGTTCGATAGCTTATCGTCTCAAGTTGTCGCCAGAGCTTGAGCGAATTCATGATGTTTTCCATGTGGTTATGCTTCGGAAGTATTGTTCAGATCCATCGCTCATTGTGCCAGTAGAGGATATTGAGGTTCAACCTAATGTCACTTTTGATGAGGAACCAATAGAGATTTTAGATCATGAAGTGAAAGTGTTGCGAAACAGAAGAGTTCCGTCGGTTAAAGTTTTGTGGCGCAACCATAAAGTGGAAGAGGTTACTTGGGAAACCAAGAAAGCGATGAGACGCCAATATCCATATTTGTTTAGCTCAGGTAATTTTGAGGACGAAATTCTTTTTAGATGGGATGAATTGTAACACCCCAAAATAGGGTCTAAGAGTTTTAAGGGTATTTTAGGAATTTTTGCCGTAGAGTGCTCGAAATTCTATAACATGGTAAACCGAGATTGTATTCCACTATGACATCTTAACTATTAAATCAATTTTTGAAAAAGTGTTCTAAAAACCCTTAATTTTGGAAAAGGACTAATTTGTAACAAATTCAAAACAGTTAGAATTTATGTAACAATTTAAACAGTTTTAAAAATTGAACCTAATAAACCCCCACTCCCAACATAATTCACGATAGTTTCTTCTCCTCCCTTTAGAGTTGCCATCCCTTACTTCTTCCTCACTATTTCATTGATTTTTTATTCCCAAACCACAATACATTGATTTCCTATCATTCCCAAGTTATTTACCATCATAAATCTTCAAGAAAAACACCCAAAACTCCATAGATTTCATCATATTCTCCAAACGTGGGTTTTTCAGATTTACGTCAAAACTCATTTATTCTCTCAACAAAGGTAATCATTCATGTCACCATTGGTTTTTAATGTTATTTAGACTTTAAAACTAAATTATTAGACTTCAAATTGCATGTTTTAAATAAAAGCCGAAAATTGAGCCATTAATGGTGGGTTTCGGGATTGTGAGTCAAAACTTGGTTTCAAAGTATTTTCAACTTGTTTTATCATGATTAGAAGGTTTTTAAACTTACCTTGAGGTTTCGTTAATGATTTCTCATGTTTTAATCAATTTTGTGAAAATTGAATAAAATATGTCGAAAAATGTCGATACCATGAATTGAGTAGATTTGCCTAGTTGAAGGTTGCGAATTAGGTGTAGATGATTAATTAGATGAACAGAAATAATTTTAGACAAAAAGATTGAGTATGGACTGAGATATTAGAATTTAAAGTTTGTTATGTTAATAGTTTAAGTTACATGAGAACTTAGCTTAAAGCTTGTGTTTTAGTTGGTTTGAGTGAATTTTTGGTTGTTACTTGACTGTGGTTATTGTATGATTTTTATGTGTAAAGCCCCAGATTTGTTAGAGCTTGCTACGAGCTAGGGAAGAGTTAGTTGAGCTTTTGACTTTTCGGAAAAAGCATTAAGTGGTGAGTGTATGGAATTGCTACTCAAAAACACGAGTCATGTGTTATTTGGGAATTTAGATGTAGCCTAAACCCCTACTCTAAGTTTGAAGCGTAAGTTTTCTTGAATCTATAATTATCTTGTGATTATGTATTGTGCATGAAATGTGATAAGCGAGTATGGTGATTATTGTGTAAAGTGAAATTATATACATGAAATAAATGTGTAATATATATTATATGGCTATGCTAGTGTTTTTCAAAAGATGCTAATATGCAGTAATAGTGCACTGATAATCGGTAAGTAATATGTGTTGTTTTTCAGATATTTTGGACTTGTGATCTTGGAACCATTGGATATAGTTGACATGCAATAGAATTGTGAGTACTCACTTATATGTATAGTGGTTTTGGGCGTTGAGGCCATGGGACATGTTTGGAGGGATAAGGGAATAAGAGCTAACCTCTATTCAATGAGACATGTGAGGGGAAATAAGGAGAGCGTTAGCTATATGCTTCACTTTTGGGAAATGCTTGACTGAATGAGTCTATGTGGTGTAGTGGAGATCCGTGTATCCGATGTGTGATAATAGAGCTCACTATGTGTTTCATATCCCAAGTACCATCTTATCATATTTTATGTAATCGTGTGGAATATGTTCTATGCTTGAATGAGTATGTATGCGTTGTACGAATGAACTATTAGATGATGCATGATTTAATACTATATGATGTTAAACTTAAGAATAAGGTTCTTGTCAGAAAATGATTGGTTGTGTTGCCTGATGTCAAGTTTGCATTGTGGAAATTCTTTACACTCATTGAGTTTGTTGAAGCTCACCCACTCATATCAACATATGCATTAGTGACATTGATACGACCACGGCTTCATTGAGTTGTCCGAGTCGTTTATGTGCCCGATCGTCTAAAGAAGAAGTATCTTTCAATTTTGAAGTATGGTTGGAATTAGGCTAAGTATGGAGTAAGGTAACAAAGATAGGCTCAAAATGGTTAAGTATAGGATGATATAGGTTCGGCTAACAAGGAAACCAAAGAATTGAAATGGTTTGAGGTGATGGAACGAAATGGGCTTAAGGGTCAAGAATGAACCAACACTATATAAGAATGTTCACGAAAGAGTGCTTTGAAGAGCTGAACCATCAGCTTGTTGCATTTATGCCGTCCCAAGCATGTACCTGCACCAAATTAATTCAACACTTAATTAAGCTTAAGACACATTAATTCGGCAGCAACTAGGACATCTTAAAATCATGCATTAAGCTAGGACATATTAAACACAAGTAATATACTAGGACACATATTAAATTCGGTTGAAATTAAACACATTAAAATCTGGTAATGGTCTAAGACAAATTAATAACATGTTCTAACTATGACACATTAAAGACTTGTTTAAGAAATCAGACATATTTAATACTAAATTATGAAATCCAAATTTGAACATATTTATGAGCTAAAAACTAATTAACTAATTTAACTAAGAACATTAATTTATTCCAGTCAAGTAAAACGCATGAACTAAAGAAATAGAGATGAGCTGAATTGAATTAACTAGCTAGGCTAAAAAAATTGATTTATTCCAGCAAGTTTAGAAAGCATAAAATAAAAGGATGGAAATGAGCTCGAGGAGCTAGAATCGAGCTGAATTGAGCTCAACGAGCTGGATTTGAGCTAGGTCAGCTTGCGAAAGATGGCAAGCCTCGATTGGTAATCTTGTCCAAGGGTGTCCCGGGGCGTGGCCGTATCATTCCCTCCCTCTTTAAAGCGATTTGTCCTCAAATCGGGCCACTTGCTCGCGACAAATCTTTCCTCGTCACAAGCCCCTTGGTTGACGAATTTGACAGACTTGCGCCGAACAACCTAAAATTCATGTATAACTTGAAAAAAACACCGGTTAATTACATGCCCTCCCAGTTTAGGAGGGAACCACGTCAAAATGCCACCTACACGAAAATAAAATTGATTAGCGGCACTAGGGATCAGAAACTCAAAAACACTTCCCAAATTCGTATTCCAAACTAGAGTACATAATCCATTACTGGATCGAGAAGTATAAACTGACCTTACAATTCCAAAATGAATCAAAAACTTCATGTCCAGCAACATAGAAGGAATAGCAATCAATTTAAAGTTGCAATCAGAATGCACAAGTTTCGTTTCCTTAGTTAAGGACCTAGTATCAATTAAGCATAAGTCATGCTCACGTTCAGTCTCACAAAATTTGGGTTGCTTGACTTTTTTCAATATCGAACCAGACTGAAGAACTCCAGGTTTGAACACATGAGTTTGGCCACTCGTTTTAAGATGTAGCACGAATTTCTTAACCTCCAACAATTCACAAAAGTGACACAAAGAAAATTTAGGCATGCATATATTCAAACAATCATACATCGCAAATCTCATTCGAACAGACTTGCACAAGCATGTGGGTTTCATACAACAGATTAAACAATGCACATTACCACCACAATCAAATAAATTGGGATGTTTATATGAACATTCACTGTCACGCATGACCAAGTTTTGCATTTTCCGATTGACCATTACTTCACCCACACACTTGCCAACGCAGTAATCTTCATTAGAAAAGCTCTTCTTGCCATCATTTAAAATGAAAGCATCAAAATTAATCAAAGAATGACAATTAGCCATATCAAGGTACGGAGCCTTTTCAAAGACTAAGTCATCAACAATATTATCACAAACATTCGAATGGGATTGTTGAGACTTAAAGGCTATAGATCCCTTACCTTGCTTACCTTTAAGCGATGGTGGACTAGGGTCATCTACGACCTTACCTTTGTTGATCAACTTGAACTGCCTCTCATCAAGAAAGTATTGAAGTTGAAGCTCATCAAATGGATCATTAGGAACCTAAATTGAGGAGACAATACAAAGGTAGTTCGCACGTCGGTTAGTCAAAACACTCCTTTCCTTGTCACTCGTTTCATTTTCGAGTTCACTCTCTTTTTATCCACTCATTTTATTCTCACAAACATTGTTCTTTTCTCTCGATTTTTCCACAGACTTTTTCAACTTAACTTGATCCTCGTAGACTTGCTTTGGCGTTAAGGGAGCCAAAGTCACATGTTCACCATGATGCTCAAAGATATAGCGATTTGTGAAACCATCGTGTTTAACCTTCCGATCAAACTGCCACGACCGTCCCAAAAGCAAGTGTCTTATATGCATTGGTACCACATCGCATAGGACTTCATCGTTGTATTTTCTGATTGAAAATGCGACTAGGGCTTGCTTGGTCACCTTCAACTCGCCGCCTTCGTTGAGCCATTGTAGTTTATATGGATGTGGGATCTTAGTCATTAGAAGGCCTACTTTTTCCACCATTAATGTGCTGGCAACATTGGTGCAACTCCCGCCATCAATAATCAAGCTACACACTTTACCTTGTACGTGGCACCGTGTGTGAAATATATTTTCTCATTGTTGCTCACTCTCGGCACTCTAGATACTCAAACTTATTTTGACAACAAGCATTTCACCTTCAACTGCGTATTCCAAGTCTTTTTCCTCGTCGGTGGGTGCCTCAGACTCTTCTTCATTCTCTTCATTCGATTCAATTTTTCCGTTCGCTCGCACCACCATAGTGTTTCAGTTTGGACATTGATTGGCGATATGCCCCCTCCCGAGGCACTTAAAACATTTAATGTCCCTCGTTCGGTTGGAGATTGATTCGATCTTGTTTTTACTAGCTTTGCCAACGGGCTTGCTAGATTTTGCTGGCACCACTTGATCCTTTGCACGACTTGGTGCATCTTCCTTGCTATTACCTTGGCCCCATTTTGAAGTTGCGTTGGGGTTGGAATAGCCTCGCACAGTCCCTTTTCCTTTTATTTGCTTCTCGACCTTGATGGCCTTGTGCACCATGTCTACTAATTCGACATAGTGCTGAAGCTCCACGATGTTGGCGATGTCTCGATTGAGACCGGCTAAGAAACGTGCCATTGTAACCTCTCGATCCTCTTGAACATCTGCACGAATCATTGCGATTTCCATCTCCTTGAAATAGTCTTCAACACTCTTCGATCCTTGGGTAAGATTTTAGAGTTTTTGGTAGAGCTCACGGTGGTAATATGATGGTATAAACAGCCGTCGCATCACTTCCTTCATTTCGACCCAAGTTCAGATTGGTCGTTCCTCGTTCCTCCTTCGGCTAGTGGTTAATTTATCCCACCAGATCATTGCATAATCAGAAAATTCAATCGCTGCCAACTTGACCTTTTTGGTCTCGGAGTAGTTGTGGCAGTCAAATACTAACTCAATCTTTTTCTCCCACTCGAGGTAGGCCTCCGAATTTGATTTACCTTGGAATGGTGGAATAGAAAGCTTGATATTCTTTAAGTCATCATCCACTCGCCCACGCTCTCTTTGCCCTCGATTCCTTGGCCCTCTCCGTCGTTCACTTTGGTTGGAACCTTGGTCACTTTTGGCATTTCTAGAGTCATAAAGATCATCTTCGTTGAGCCTTGGTCGGCCTCGTTCTCTTTGTGGACCTTGAGGAGGCCTTTCACGTTGGCCCCTCTCCTCGACTCGTTCCAAACGCTCGTTGAATGATTCCATCTCATTCCAAAGCATGCATTGGAATTCTCACAAAAGAGCTTGCTGGCTCAAATCGGGTACCCCACCTCTTCCAGGAACTACATTTCTAATGGGTTGACGACCTCCGCCTTCTGCCATATTGCGTTCTGGACTTCTAGACATAGAAAAAGAAAACCTCACCACAAAGCCTCATGTTCACTAGGAAGAAAGAGTTAATGGCACTCACACTCGTGTTTGCAGTCTTTAATTGGCTTTTGCTTCTCTCTATTGCTCTCACTTCTCTCGTGCCTTTTTTTGCTCGTTTCTTTTCTCGTGATTTCATAAAAAGACTCGTTTAGACTTTATCGTAGTCTAGGGGTCGTCTTCAAATGGTTTGCAAGGGTGTTGATGAATAGGTGCAAGGTTCGCTAAAATAAAAGAATTAGTTTTGAGTGTGGCGTGAAGGTAGATGATGGTAGTAGAAATGGAACTTGATGATCGGGAACACAAGAAGATGAACACAAAACTTCAACACTTTCTTTTTAACTTCGAATTTCTTTCTCTTTTTTTAATTACAATATGATGGATACAATGAAATACTTTGAATTTTTTTTGAATAAATATTTTTTTCACGAATCTACTCCGGGATAGCTCCGAACGTCCGTACTTCTCGTTTTTTCAAGCTTTGATACCAAATGATACGACCACGGCTTCGTTGAGTTGTCTGAGTCATTTATGTTCCCGATCATCTAACGAAGAAGTATCGTTCAAGTTTGAAGTATAGTTGGAATTAGGCTAAGTATGGAGTAAGGTAACAAAGATAGGCTCAAAATGGTTAAGTATAGGATGATATAGGTTCGGCTAACAAGGAAAACAAAGAATTGAAATGGTTTGAGGTGATGGAACGAAATGGGCTTAAGGGTCAAGAATGAACCAACACTATATATGAGTGTTGACCTGAGACTTATAGGACTCTTAAGGTGATTTGAGAGATAGGATATGACCTTGACCCGTTACCTAGGAAGGTAAGAACCAAATGTATAGTTTTGGTGAACGCCACACTACGAGAGTGATAAGTTCGGATAAAAGAAACAGGTTGACGCCACTAACTAGCAGATAAGTCAAGCTGAGTCTTAAACGAAATTTGAGAGTCGAAAATGCTCACAAATAACTCAAAGTTCATTAAAAATGGCAAAAGTCTATACAACCAGAAATTAGCTAAGTATTTATAGTAGAATTCCTAAGCTAGCCGAATAGGTACTTTAGGTAGCCAAATGGACAGCATGTAGCAACTTAATGGAGCTGGAAGCTTCCTTGAACTTTCCTAGCATTGGAGACGCCAATGGACAGCTTCTAGATGATGCACATTCAGCTGGAGTTGATTTGGAGTGAAGGGAAGCTGACTAGACTTGTCTATGTTCGGCCAAGGTGTTTAATGAGCTGGAATTAAGTTGCCTTGATCAGCTGGAAAGCTTGTGTTTAATTAGTGATCAGCTTGAGTATTACAATGGACATCAAGTGTGAAACCGAATACAAACAGCCCTCCATGTATGAACACACAAAACTGAATAGGCACTCAATGCGAATGGAATGTCCAGCTGGTGTGAAAACTCTTTAAGGCTGCTTGGTAAACTAAATGGTCAACTTGGGAAGAAGAAACATCAGCTCTCCCTTGTCCCTTGTTGTTCATGAAAGAGTGCTTGGAAGAGCTAAACCATCAGCTCGTTCCATTTATGCCGTCCCAAGCATGTACCTGCACCAAATTAATTCAACACTTAATTAAGCTTAAGACACATTAATTCGGCAGCAGCTAGGGCATCTTAAAATCATGCATTAAGCTAGGACATATTAAACACAAGTAATAAACTAGGACACATATTAAATTCGGCTGAAATTAAACACATTAAAATCTAGTAATAGTCTAAGACAAATTAATAACATGTTCTAACTATGACACATTAAAGACTTGTTTAAGAAATCAGACATATTTAATACTAAATTATGAAATCCAAATTTGAACATATTTATGAGCTAAAAACTAATTAACCAATTTAACTAAGAATATTAATTTATTCCAGTCAAGTAAAACGCATGAACTAAAGAAATAGGGATGAGCTGAATTGAATTAACTAGCTAGGCTAAACAAATTGATTTATTCCAGCAAGTTTAGAAAGCATAAAATAAAAGGATGGAAATGAGCTCGAGGAGCTAGAATCGAGCTGAATTGAGCTCAAAGAGCTGGATTTGAGCTAGGTCAGCTTGCGAAAGATGGCAAGCCTCGCTTGGTAATCTGGTCCAAGGGTGTCCCGGGGGGTGGCCGTATCAGATGTCACGGTGTAGGTGGTGTAGTTTCCGAGAGAGTGATCCAAGGAAGACTGGTTATTCATTGTAGGTGTTCTATTATTTATATTCGTATTGGGGAAATAGGCAATGTGGTAGAACTATTTTGGGTTATTGATCCTTAAACATTTTGATTTGGCCTATAAGAATTTCATTTTATTTTCATGTTAGAATATTTAAATGTTGATGTTGGCATAACGATTCTTGTTTAGATGATTTGATGCTTTAGACTGATAAATTTAGGTGGTGAATGATGAAATAAATAAAGTACATGATGCATGTTGCTTGTAAACCATTTGGAATGATTTATTTGCTCTTCTATGCTGCATTTTTAGCTCCAATAGCAGAGGTATCGATAATTAGTTTTGAAAATCGATACCTCAGTGAATTAAAACGTACAGGAAAACACATTATGGATTTGGTATCAATTCCTTATCTCGAGTATCGATACTCGGGAATAAAGTATCGATAATTTATAGCAAGTACTGATAATTTTTGACAATTGAGATTTTTGGGCAAGAAGCAATAAGCTATTTTGGTATCGGATTTTCGAGTGGTACCGATACCACATGAAGGAAATATTGATACCTTAAATGTCAGTATCGATACCTATGAATAGTTTTATAGAATTTTGCTAAACAACCCTTTTGCATGATTCTAACTGTATGTAAGGCCAATTAATGAATGTTTTGCATGTAATAATGTTAATTAACTAATTGGATGACTTAAAACTTATACGGGTTTGTAACGCCCAAAAATTTCCTATTTCTGTTCTGTTAAAATATGACACAACTGTGTATCTGCTTCAGTGGTTATGTGTTCTGGGTGTGTATGGGAGGTCTCAAGTTCAAGCCTTACTTGGGCTAAAATATGGTATTTTTCTGAATAAAACCTAAACCCCACTCAGTAGGCTTAAGTTTAAATGTTTGTAAGTATACAACAGAATGGGCCTGCTGGTCTGGTGGTTAAGTGGAGTGTTAGTATGCTGGAGGTCGTGGGTTCGAATCCCTACGCGAGCAAGGGAGTTTATTTTTGCTCAGTTTTTCAGGCAGAGTTTTGGTGGGTTAAAATTTTGAGAAGTGGGTTAGTCGGGGAGAGAAACAAGGGGTTAAAATTTGGGGGTTATATAATTTTGTAATCTTTCATTTTGCAAATTTTCTCTTTCCGAAAACCTTTTTGACGCCAATTCGTTCCTCTCCTTTTCTGCTAAAATTTTGTTGTTTTTTTCTTCTTCCCTTTTCGATTATTCAATTCACCTCTTTCAGTGTACCTTTTGGATTTTGTGCGTTCGGGTAAGTAAGGTTTTTCTTCTCTGTAACTTGTGTTGTTTCCATCATTGACTAGGGTTATGTGATTGTTTTGACAGCAGTGAGTCAGGAGGATCGAGATTCTGCTCTTGCAGAATCGTAGTCAGTCACTCAAAGTATTGGGGTAAGCGTTGAGCACTCGTTTTGACTATGGTTGGTTTTTGGTGGTTCGGTTTAATCAAGAGTTAATATTGATTTTGGGTATGTTTGTATCGAATTTAGGTTCTGGAAGGCTCGGGTGTGGTTTTGCATCGAACCGATACGAGGTGTGTACTCGGAAACACAAAAAAATGAGGTTTTGGTGAAAGTCGAAAACCTCACTGTCGACACCACACGGACGTGTGGTCGCCCGTGTGGTAGGCCGTCTGCCATAACACTGGTGTGTGATCGACGAGGCCAAACCGTGCTCACGAGACATGACCGTGTGATGGCTAAGAAGGCCGTGTACGACACACGGGCTAGACTGGTTTGGGCCGTATGAGCCACACGGGCGTGTGGGATTCTGATCTAGGCCGTGTGATCCATACAGCCAAGGTAAATTTAGGTCGTGTGGTCCCACACGGGCAGGCCACATGGGCGTGTGAGCCCATTTTCACTGAATTGATTGCTAAGGTTGCACGGGTCGCCCAAGTCGACTGTGAACCTACTGTAGGGTCAGTAAGTATTACTTAGACCCCTAATTGTGTGAACTGACTGATTGATGGATATATATTGAGCATGATGATAGTATGCACGTATACATTTACTGATTATATGTGCTGATATCATGAGATAGCATGTCATGCATTGCATGGGGTTGGGTTGATTTTATTTGGAGGAAGTGTACTAAAAGGCTCTCAAGCCTAATATACTGCTAGCTCAGCTACAAACTACTGTTCGTGCCGCATTCGGTACTACCTGTAGTGTAGGGATGGGTGGGTTGATTTAATCCCCACATGGAGTCCAGGGTTAGACGGAGATGGTGTGTAGAGGCTGGTTGGGTAGGACTTTGTTCACGAACACCGATATATCACATTCGACATCTTTGTGATGGGCTAAGACCCTTGTGCATGCTGATATTGATACTGAAAGGGGCTTAGGCCCAAGGCTGCTTTTTGTTTGTGTAATCTTGTGTTTCTTGTTGTTTGTTTTCTGTGGGATTACACACTGAGTTTACGTAAACTCACCCCTCTCTGTTTAATGTGCACAGGTAATCCCCAGTCTTAGACGGATCGATGCGCCGGAGGACTCGATGGTGACCACAGTTGTTAGACTTTTACGATTTACAATTTATGATTAATGGTTTTATTTACAGTGGTTTATTTGGATGTAATTTAGGGAATTTTTGGGGAATTTTGCTTAATTTTGTTTTTATTTTTTTGTTTTTTGGATTTATAACTGTTAGACGTAGGAAAACTCGGTTTTCAAAAAGGCAAAGTTTTCACTAAACACACGATTTACTCAAAACGGTTTTAAAAGCTTCCACAACAAATTATGTTTAAAACAATCGACTAAACGAGTAAGGATTTTTGGAATTAAGAAGAGATAAGAAAAGTAGTTAAATGGAAATGGATTTATCGTAGAAACTTAGTTTTCAAGCACCCTATCATGTGACATCGCCAAATTTGACCATAACGTCTGGGTCGGGTTTGGGGTGTTACATTTAGTGGTATTAGAGTCAGGTTGCAAAACTCGATTGTGGATTTGGGTTTTAAACTTTGGATTTTAAAAACTAATTTTCAAATGATTTAAAGTGATTTGACTGAGAATGTGGTACATCGAGTCTCCGGTGTCGATCCTGTAAGTATTCTGATAAACCGTTATCAATAGTCTATTCTGAAACACTATAGTTTAGTGTATACTAAAACTATAGTAAACTGAGACTGTAGCATAACTGATAGAGACTGCGATTTACGAAAATCACTCTGAATTATTGAAACTGTTTACATAAAACATCTGTTAATAAATACTGAAATTGTAACTGATTCATAAAATTTGTACTACAGATAAAATCTGACTAGACATGAGCGCACGAGGTATCTGCGGACGGGGTACTAGAGGCCGTAGAAGAGGACATTGAGGGGCTCGAGCTAAGTCATTGTCATCTGGTAGCATGCCTAATTTGGACACAAGTGAGACGCCAGTGTCGCTTGCTACTGAGACTGGGTCACAATATCGCATGGCTGGGGACGACGTGTTGTCCCAAGCTATGTTAAGGATATTGGAGAGGGTCACTGGACCCAATACTGGATCTGGGGGTCAAGGGTCGGGTACGAAACGACTCCGGTCCAATAGAGTTGAGCTCTTCAGGAGTGTCACTGGGGTCGCCCTTAATGTGGCCGAACACTGGACTGAGGCCACGGAGAGGATCATGGATGATCTAGATTACACCCCCGAGCAGAAATTAAAGGGTGCAGTCTCACTGCTGCGGGATGAGGCCTACAAGTGGCGGCTAACTGTTAAGGAGGGCACTCAGCCCGAACGTCTGACCTGGGAGTTCTTTAAGACTGCCTTTCAGGGCAAATATGTGAGGGCGAGCTACGTGGATGTAGGTAGGAGGGAGTTCCTGAACCTTACTCAAGGAGATCGATCTGTGGCCTAGTTTAAGGTCGAATTCCTGCGACTGAGCCGCTATGCGCGAGGTATGGTGGCGACTGAGTATGAGCGATGTGTCCATTTTGAGGATGGCCTCAGGGATAATTTGAGAGTCCTAATAGCTCCGCAGAGGGAGTGTGATTTTTCTTCACTCGTTGAGAAGGGGAAGATCGCTGAGGAGGTTAAGCGCGCTGAGCTCAAAAATCGTGACAGAGAGAGAGATAGGAACAATAGGGCTTCAGAGCCCTCGAGTCCTGTACAGAGGCCTAAGAAAAAGGCCAGACCTGATGGGCCAGTAAGAGCTGGACCCCCTGTTACTACTACTGGACTGCAGCCATGTGTTGATTGTGGTAAACGCTATCAGGGCGAGTGTTGGAGGAGGACTTGGGTGTGTCTGAGGTGTGGATCATTGGATCACCGTATTAGGGAATGCCCGTTGAGGGCCGATCAGATGCAAGCTCAGGGTACTGGTACTGCACAACCACAGAGGGTAGTATAGCAGCCACCGAGAGGCCGTGGTCAGGCTAGGGGTGGTAACGGCATGGGTTGTGGACAGAGAGCACTGGGCAGGGGTGCTTGATAGACTGAGGCAAGGCAGCCTGCTTTAGTTTATGTTGCACGTCGCCGAGAGGACAGAGATACTCCAGACGTCATTACAGGTACGTTTCTAATTCTTGAGGTACCATATCTTGCATTGATAGACATAGGGTCTACTCACTCATCCATAGCTAGCAACATATCTGAAAACTTTGGGATTTCAGTTGAGAGCACTACGAGTGAAGTTACTGTACTGAGTCCGTTGGGACAGTTTATAAGGGTTAATAAGCTATTCAGATATGTACCGTTAGAGGTTCAAGGGGCGATCTTCTTGGCTGACTTAATGGAGCTTTCGTTTGGGGAGTTCAACCTGGTTTCAGGTATGGGTGGTTGGTCAAGCACCCGTGTCGATGCAGGTGTGCGACTAAGAGGGTCATCTTGAGAATTGAGGAGGATAATGAGGTGTTCATGATTGGTGAGTGTCGGGATTATCTATCGAATGTGATTTCTGCACTGATGGTTGAGAAACTGGTTCGTAAGGGATGTGAGGTATTCTTGGCCTATGTTAGTGTTTTCGCTTCTGGGGACTCTACTGTAAAGGATATCCGCACTTTAAGGGATTTTCCAGACGTCTTTCCTGAGGAGCTACCGAGTTTACCTCCGAATCGGGAAGTTGAGTTTGGGATTGAGCTTTTCCCTGATACAGCTTCGGTGTCTATCGCTCCCTATCGAATGGCACCGAAGGAGCTTACGAAGCTTAAGGCTCAGATTTAGGAGTTATTGGATCGTGGGTTCATCCGTCCTAGTGTGTCTCCGTGGGGAGCATCAGTACTTTTTGTTAAGAAAAATGATGGATCCATGAGGATGTGTATTGACTACCGGTAACTGAATAAGCTGACCGTCAAAAACAAGTATCCATTACCGAGGATCGATGACCAGTTTGATCAGTTTCGAAGAGCTTCGGTATTCTTTAAGATTGATATCCTGTCTGGGTACCATCAGTTGAGGGTTAAGGAGGCTGATGTGCATAAGATGACATTTAAGACTCGTTATGGTCACTACGAGTTCCTAGTGATGCCATTTGGACTGACTAATGCACCGGCAGCTTTCATGGATCTGATGAACCGAGTATCTCAGCCCTACCTAGATCGGTTTGTAGTGGTGTTCATCATCGACATATTGGTTTACTCGAGAACTGGGGATGAGTATGATTAGCACCTTAGAATTGTTCTTCAGATTTTGAGGGAAAAACAGCTCTATGCTAAGTTCAGCAAGTGCGAGATTTGGTTACGTGAAGTAACATTTCTGGGTCATGTGGTGTCTTCTGATGGGATTCGAGTCGATTTTTGAAAGATTGAGGCTGTACTGGATTGGAAACAGCCTAAGAATGTATTTGAGATCTGTAATTTTCTGGGACTGGCGGGTTATTATCGACGGTTTTTGAAAGGTTTCTCACTGATTGCAGCGCCCTTAACTAAGCTGCTACGTAAGGGTGTACCGTTTGTCTGGACTGATGCACAGCAAGAGAGCTTTGAGAAGCTCAAGATCAGATCTTGACCGAGGCTCTGTTCGATCTGATCCCGAACACGGAAAGGAGTTTACGATTTATAGTGATGCATCACATGTCGGTTTGGGATGTGTTTTGATGCAGGATGGTAAGGTGGTAGCATATGCGACTCGTCAGCTTAAGATGCATGAGGTGAACTACCCAACGCATGACATGGAGTTGGCCACCATGGTAATTGTACAGAAAATCTGGAGGCATTATCTGTACGGTGAGAAGTGTATCATCTACACTGATCACAAGAGCCTCAAGTATCTCCTTATTCAGAAGGAGTTAAATCTTAGACAGCGTAGATGGATTGAGCTGCTTAAGGATTACGACTGTACCATCGAGTACCATCCAGGCAAGGCCAATATGGTGGCCGATGCATTGAGTCGTAGGGCTATGACAGATCTGAGAGCGATGTTCACTCGACTTAGCCTGTTCGACGATGGGAGTTTGTTGGCTGAGCTACAAGTTAAATCGACTTGGATCGAGGAGATTAAGGTTAAGCAGTTGGAGGATGATTCTTTGGGTCTTCGGATCTGGCAGGTTGAGAGTGGTAGCACTACGAACTTTGGGTTGAACTCTGAGGGGATGTTGTGTTTTCGAGGCCGGATATGTGTGCCAAATGATTCTGATTTGAGACAGTCTATACTGAGAGAGGCGCATAGTAGCCCTTACGCTATGCACCCTGGTGGAAATAAGATGTACCGAGATCTTCAAGAGTTATATTGGTGGCCAGGGTTGAAGCGAGAGGTTACTGATTTTGTAGCTAAACATCTGACATGCCAGACGGTGAAGGCTGAGCATCAGTTGCCTTCGGGTTTGCTACAGCCGATTAAGATTCCGTTATGGAAATGAGAGTGAGTAATGATGGATTTTGTTAGACTGCCTTTAACACCCACTAAGAAGGATTCAGTGTGGGTCATTGTGGATCGATTGACCAAGTCTGCGCACTTCATACCAGTTAGGACAGATTATTCTCTACAGAAGCTGGTTAGGCTTTATATTTCTGAGATAGTGAGACTGCATGGTGTACCGGTTTCGATCATATCTGATAGGGATCCTCGCTTCACGTCTCAGTTCTGGAAAAAGCTACATGAGGCTCTAGGTTCAAGGTTGGACTTCAGTACTGCGTTCCATCCTCAGATCGATGGTCAATCGGAGAGGGTGATTCAGATACTGGAGGATATGTTGAGGAGTTATGCTATCGATTTTTGAGGCAGTTAGGAGGAGTATCTGCCGCTACCGAAGTTTCCTTATAATAATAGTTTCCAGTCTAGTATTCAGATGGCACCTTACGAGGCTCTGTATGGTCGTAAGTGTCGCACTCCCTTGTGCTAGACTGAGTTGGGTGAACGACGTGTTCTGGGTCCTGAGTTGGTTTCTAAGATTGAGGATAAGGTCAGATTGATTCTGGATCGACTGAAAGCGGCATCGGACAGACAGAAATCTTATGCGGATCTGAAGAGACGCGAGATTAAGTATTCTTTGGAGGTTCTGAGGTTTGGTCGCGAGATGCGGATCTTATGCGGATCTTGCCATGGAAGAAGGTTCTGAGGTTTGGTCGCAAGGGCATGTGGAGCCCTAGGTTTATTGGACCTTACCATATTCTAAAGCGAGTGGGACCGGTCGCTTATCAGTTGAAGTTACCTCCAGAGCTAGACCGTATTTACAATGTGTTCCACGTCTCGATCTTGAGGCGCTACCGCTCTGATCCCACGCACATTGTCCCTGTAGAGGAAATTGAGGTTAGGCCAGACTTGACCTTCGAGGAGGAGCCGGTTCAGATTCTGAATCATGATGTAAAGGTTCTTCGGAGGAAGTCAATTCCATTAGTAAAGGTACTGTAGCAGAATCATAGCACTGAGGAGGCCACGTGGGAGCCTGAGGATGCGATGCGTCACCAGTATCCTCATCTGTTCTGATCAGGTAAATTTCGAGGCTAAAATTTTCTTTAGGTGGTAGAGTTGTAACGCCCTAAAATTTTCTATTTCTGTTCTATTAAAATATGACACAACTGTGTATCTACTTCAGTGGTTATGTGTTCTAGGTATGTGTGTGAGGTCTCAAGTTCAAGCCTTACTTGGGCTAAATTCTGGTATTTTTCTGAATAAAGCCTAAATCCCGCTCAGTAGGCTTAAGTTTAAATGTTTGTAAGTATACAACAGAATGAGCCTGCTGGTCTGGTGGTTAAGTGGAGTGTTAGTATGCTGGAGGTCATGGGTTCGAATCCCTACGCAAGCAAGGGAGCTTATTTTTGCTCAATTTTTCAGGCAGAGTTTTGGTGGGGTTAAAATTTTGAGAAGTGGGTTAGTGGGGGAGAGAAACAAGGGATTTGGGGGTTATCAGATTTTGTAATCTTTCTTTTTGAAAATTTTCTCTTTTTGAAAACCTTTCTGACGCCAATTCGTTCCTCTCCTTTTCTCCTGAAATTTTTTAGTTTTTTTTCTTCTTCCCTTTTCGATTATTCATTTCGCCTCCTTCAGTGTACCTTTTTAATTTTGTGCGTTTGGGTAAGTAAGGTTTTGCTTCTCTATAACTTGCATTATTTCCATCATTGACTGGGGTTATGCGATTGTTTTGACAGCAGCGAGTCAGGAGGATCGAGATTCTGCTCTTGCAGAATTATCGTCAGTCACTCGGAGTATTGGGGTAAGCGTTAAGCGCTTGTTTTGACTATGGTTGGTTTTTGGTGGTTCAGTTTAATCAAGAGTTAATATTGATTTTGGGTATGTTTGTGTTGAATTTAGGTTCGGAAAGGCTCAGGTGTGGTTTTACGTCAAATCGATACCAGGTGTGTAAACAAAAATACAGAATACGAGGTTTCAACGAAAGCCAAAAACCTCACTGTCGACGCCACATGGGCGTGTGGTCGCCCGTGTGGTAGGCCGTATGCCATAACACGGGCGTGTGATCGACGAGGCCAGGCCGTGCGCACAAGACACGGCCGTGTGATGGCCAGGTAGGCCGTGTGCGACACACGGGCTAGACTGATTTAGGCCGTGTGGGCCCACACGGACGTGTAGGATTCTGGGCCAGGCCGTGTGATCCAGACGGCCAAGGCAAATTTTGGCCGTGTGGGCCCACACGAGCAGGCCACATGGGCGAGTGATCCCATTTTCACTGAATTGATTGCTAAGGTTGCACGGGTCGCCCAAGTCGACTGTGAACCTACTGTAGGGTCGGTAAGCATTACTTAGACCCCTAATTGTGTGAACTGACTGATTGATGGATATATATTGCGCATGATGATAGTATGCATGTATACATTTACTGATTATATGTACTGATATCATGAGATAGCATGTCATGCATTGCGTGGGGTTGGGTTGATTTTATTTGGATAAAGTGTATTGAAAGGCTCTCAAGCCTAATATACTGGCAGCTCAGCTACAAGCTACTGTTTGTGCCGCATTCGGTACTACCTGGAGTGTAGGGATGGGTGGGTTGATTTAATCCCCACATGGAGTGCAGGGTTGGACGGAGATGGTGTGTAGAGGTGGTTGGGTAGGGACGTTGTTCTTGAACATCGTATATATCATATCGCGATACTATGATGGGCTAAGACCCTTGTGCATACCGTCATCGTCATCGAAAGGGGCTTAGGCCCAAGACTATTTTTGACTGTGCACTGTGTTTACTGTTGTTTGTTTTCTGTGGGATTACACACTGAGTTTACGTAAACTCACCTCTCTCTATTTAATGTGCACAGGTAATCCCCAGTCTTAGACGGATCGATACGGCGGAGGACACGATGGTGACCACAATTGTTGGACTTTTACGATTTACAATTTATGATTTATTGTTTTATTTACAGTGGTTTATTTGGATGTAATTTGGGGACTTTTTGGGGACTTTTTCTTAATTTGGTTTTTATTTGTTTTTTTTTTTGGATTTATAACTGCTAGACGTAGGAAAACTCGGTTTTCAAAAAGGCAAAGTTTTCACTAAACATACGATTTGCTCAAAACGGTTTTAAAAGCTTCCGCAACGAATTATGTTTAAAACAATCAACTAAACGAGTAAGGATTTTCAAAATTAAGAAGAGATAAGAAAAATAGTTAAATGGAAATGGATTTATCGTAGAAACTTAGTTTTCAAACACCCTATCATGTGACATCGCGAAATTTGGCCATAACGTCTGGGCCAGGTTTGGGGTGTTACAGGGTTAGAAAAAGAAGATCGGTTTGCTTGGATCTAGCTTCCTACTTGATGTACATGAGACGAGACGGTGGTGTGGCATCCCGTATTTGGGCTTGGCGACCAGGTCGGGTATAGGGTGTTACATACACCCTCACTGGCTTTATACCTTTAGATATTTGGACTACTGGTCCAAAAACTCCATGAATTTAATTGTACTTGTGTTACTTCTTTTTATTTTTATCAATTTATTCTATATCTATATTTCTCAATAAATTTATTCAAGATCCTCCTTTTATTTCATTATTTCAATAATAATATTGAATGCAAAATCATTGTCGATCACTTTTATTCGATTCCACATTTTCTCGAATTGACATAACTTATTGAGATCTCTTATTTTCATTATTTTAATCTTCAGTTTCAGGTACCTAAATCTCTTCCAGAGTTTTACTTATTATTTATGTCTTGGGTCTCTTTTGGAGCACGCGACTCCACTATATGACCATCTAGAAGAATTTTCATCTTTTGAACCGATCAATCAATTATTTATTCTAACTGATTGTCCTATTGAGACTTTGATTGAAATTAAAATATCAGATGATATATAACAATTGGTTATTCTCATTAAGTTTGTAAATACATCTAACAGTTAACTTGTAATGAGCTATCATTGTTGAACTTCTGGTTCAAATTACTCTCCCCCTAACTCATTACAAGTTATTATTTCTCTCCCCCTAATGTCGGGAAAACTTTCGAATTAAAATTGTAATCACAAATCATGTCATAATTGAATCTCCAATACATTCAAAACATCTAATAATACAAAGAAACTTGTAATTAATATATATTCCCAACTTTCTTTGAGGATTCACTCATCTTTGTGTGTTGTGGTGGAGCAATTGGAACAAATACACACATACAAAAATTTAAAGATGAGAAATATTTAGCTCTTGATCAAAAATCAATTGTAATGGGGAGTATTTATAACTTATTAGCTTGATGCGTACAACACGTAAACCAACATAATCTCATGTTGAAATAGGAAGTTTATATTTTCTTTTGCGTTCACTTCAGGGAATGCAATAGATTTACTAGCACGAACTTATAAACGTCCCAAGAAAATATTTATTTCATAATAACCATTGCAAACATGCGTGGATTTCAAATCAAAGTTTTAACGCCCTGAATAATTTATTTCTAATTCTATAAATTTCTGACACAAAGGTGTATTTGCTTCAGTGGTTAAGTGTTCTGGGTGTGTGTGTGAGGTCTTGGGTTCCAGTCTCACCTTTTCCAAATTTTGTTAATTTTCTAATTCTAGCCTTACCATTGTTGAGTGGGCTTATATAAGGTTGAATGTTATTTTATATCAGAATGAGCCTGCTGGTTCGAGTGGTAAGGGAGTTGGTGTGTTAGGGATCCTGTGTTCGAATCCCGCCGCAAGCGTGGTTGTTAATTTTTGCTTGGTTGTCTGCTAGAGTTTTGGTTGAGTTAAAATTCTGAGGGAGTTATGAGTAGTGGGTTACTGGGAGATAATTAAGGGATTATGTTGGCATATCTTCTTTTTTCTTTTTTCTATTTTTTTTGAATTTTAATTAGTTTCTTCCTTCTTCCAAAATTAACGTCAATTTCTGCTCCCTCTTGACCTTTCTGTCAATTTCATTTTTTTTGTTCTTCCTCTTTCTGGCATAATCCCTGTTCCTCCGTTCCTTTCAATTTTCTTGTTCGTTTTTAATCTTTCTTCACGCGGTTTTGGTAAGCTTCTCAATTCTTTTCATTGTAGTAGCGTACGATTGTTGTAGGAAATCTAAACTCTGCGATCGGTTGTGTAGGTGAAGGCTGTGAATATGTAGTTTTCGCTCCGACGGTTTAACTTTCGCGTGTAGTCGTTTTGTGGTGGTAAGTGTGGAACGTTGCTCGATTTAGTTTTGGTTGTTTTTGTAAATCGGATGTTAATAGGACTTTGGGATTCTATTTTTAGGTGCTGGTGGTTTCGGGGCTAGTTTCGCATCAAAACCGTAACAGGTGTGTACCCAAAACGCAGAAAATCAAACTTCGACAAAAGTCGAAAGACTATTCTGTCGATGCCACACGGGTGTGTGGCTAGCCGTGTGGTTGGCCGTGTGTGAGACACGAACGTGTGGTCGACGAAGGCATGGCTGTGCGCAAGACACGACCGTGTGGTGGCTTGAGTGTGGCTGTATGGGCCACACGGGCTAGGCCAAGTTGGGCGTGTGGGCTACACGGGCAAGACACACGGGCATATGGGCCCATAATTATGAAATTTTCCCTAGGGTCGCACGGGTCGTTTCGATCGACTGTGGGCCTACCGTAGGGTTGTTAAGGGCTAACCAAACCCTAGTTTATATGAACCGATATTTTGATAGTTTGCTCTAAGTAGGACACTGATATGTATGTCTGATTATTCTGCTACTTATATATATCTGATATCTGAATGCGAGCATGTCAAGCATGATATTTTTGTATCTGTATACTGTTTCTATATTTTGTATCTGTATTTGGGGTGGGGTTTGTATATGTGGAGGAAGTGATATGTATGGTGACATTTCGCCTATATTCTGGCAGCTTGACTACATATTATCTGTAATGTGTCGCATCGACACTATATGGTGTGTAGGGATGGGGGGTGTTTTTAACCCCATACGGTGTGATGGGATGGTCGGAGATTGTGTGTAGAGGATGGGGGTAGGACTCACTGTATTTGTTCTATTTATCTACTATCTATATCTGTATCTGTAAAGGACTTTAGACCGAGTCTGAATCGAATCGACCAGTGTATGATGATATCATTTGTAATGCATGTCTATTTCTGTTGGGTTACACACTGAGTTTTGAAAACTCACGTTTGTTTGTCTGTTCTATTTAGGTAATCTACAGACTTAGGCGGATCGGTGCGACGGAGTCTCACGGTGACCACGAGATCATAAACTGACCTTAAATATTGGTTTTAATTAAATTAAGGACTGTTTCTGGGAGTTTTGTATTTATTGGACTCTCCGGACTGTTGGTTTTTAATTTGGTTTTGGATGCATTTTTATTCTTTTATTGCGATGTCTGACTGAAATCTCGGTTTTACGAAAACAAATATTTTTCTGAAAATACGAGTTGGATTTCCAAAATATAACGATTTTAAGACTTCTTCTGTAAATTATGATTTGGCAAGTAAATTAATTGAATAAAGTTTTCAATAAAAGTTATAATAATGATAGTGGGTTACAAAGCTTCAATGAATTTGCACTGTTTTTAAAACCCCTTTATTGTATCATTACCAGATTCAGCCATAACGTCTAGGCTGGGTTTGGGGTGTTACAAAAATATATCTATTCATGTTGTCATGATTAGTCTCCAATTATAATAAACATGATATAATAAATAAATCATAGTAAAATATACCTGAAGATCTTTAACATCATCGTCATCACCCTGGCTATTATCACGAGCACTATTACAAGTAGCAAAACAACTTTGTTTTCGTAATAACATTTATAATCTAATAGTAAAAATCATTTAATAAACAATCAAATTTTTTTTGTACGATGCTTGAAAGTTATCCGATACACATTGTACCAAATTTTAATACCACATATATGTTATAAAATCTTATGAAGTTTCTAATCAAATATTTATAAATTCAGTTTAAAAGATATAATACAATCATTCAATATTAGCAAATTAATAAGACTCAATAGATTCTATCAAATTTCCCTTTAATCAACCATGGTAGGTTAATAACACTTTCCACCATAATTTTAATCAAATTACAAGAATATTTAATAACAAGAATTTAATAACCAAATCTTTAAACATCTAAATATTATGCATACTATAATTTAATAAAAGAAACTTAGTTTAAAAGAAACCTTAAAGTAATAATGTTTTACCATAAAATAATTTTACCAAAAAATCAATCAACAAAGGCGAAAAACATACCACATAAGGATTATATAAATTCCTTTACATAAAAGGGCATAAAAGAATTTATAGATTTATGTGTACCTGAGTGGTTAAAGGCTCTAATGATTACCCATAGTGCGCATGCCTCAATTGAAATAGCAGCAACTCTGGGAGGCAATCGACAATAGTAAATTTTGGGATATTTTTGTGACTTATGGAGAAAAATAATTAAAAGAGAATCGTGCTGATAACATGTTATAAAATAAATAAACAGGGAGTAAAGAACAAAGAAAATGAGAGAGCAAAAGAGAGAGTGTATTTATTGATAAATCGGAATATTTATAAAGCTTCTCCAAAGTCTCTATTTATAGGCATAAGAAGTATAAATGAAGTAGGGATCTACTTCTAATGACTATTAGAATTTAAAGTACATCAAAATTTATATTGATCTTGATGGACATCCACTTAATAAGATATTCATAACACATATGATGTTTATTTTTCTTGTTATTTTTATTAATAATCATATTATTAACTACTTTTTTAGACTAACATAATGCATATGATTATTTGATTTTAATTTTTGTTACTTGTTTAGTATTTATTTTTATCGTACTAATATTTTTTTTAAAAAAAATATAAACTATATAACTGTGTAATTATAATTTGTACTCTAAATATGACATAAAAAATTACGATATAATTACACTCTGTCAGTACTGTTGAAATACATCCTTAATGAAAATAAAAGAACCTCATCAACACTTATACAAGTGGAGGTAAAAAGTCAAATTTGTGAATTGAGATTGTTTTTCCTTCCCTAATCTTGAGGGAAGTTCAGAAATTGTTGTATTTGAATTTTAAGGCTAACCTTAACACATATGAGGGTCTCTCAAAAATTATATTCTAAAATCAATAAGTTTAACAAAAACTTATTTAGTTTCATGTTGAATTTACACTGAATTGGATAGGGTATGGTTCATAGCATTGTGAATATATTTATAAAATATGATATGAGATTTATATTTATATAAATGAGTAGTTTTTAGGTAATGGTTTAAATAGATTTATGTAAAAATATTAAAAGATGAAAACAGTGTAGTAGTATTTGTTGCTTTTAAAATATGATTTTTAACTCCTATTAACTCGTAATGTAATTAAGTCAATAATTTTATAATACTACAAATCTAATAGGTTGGTGGTTATTTTAAAAGTCCACAATTATATTTTAAAAAATAATATTTTTTTTAAAATAAATAATTTTAAAACAAACACATTTATATAAAACTTGAAACACATATTTTATTTTTAATCTTATGATTTCATTTACCTTATTTTATAATTTTACTAAGTAGTGATAAATGTTTTTAGACCCGAATCGATGGTCAAACCGATCAAGTCACTAGTTTGTTGGTCAAACCAATTCGATTAAAAAATTATTAAAAATTTAAAAACTCGATTCAACTATTAGTTCAATTGATTTTTTTATCGATTCAATCGTTTCGTACTAGTTTCCGGTCTAACCGGTTGATATGAGTATGGGGGCTCAATTTTCAACCCAAGAACATGTGGGGCTTAACCTTCTACAAAGCCCATTTGACAAACTCAAAAGATCATGTAACTTAAGGCACAACTTTTGATGGGATCCAAACAACCTTGACATCGAGCAAGATTATCACGACTTAGAATATTAATTTCAAGAAAATGAAAAACAAAACAAATCTTGGTTTAAAGCAAATAAATTTAAAGATTTTAAGTTCAAAGTAAAGAGTCCAATTCTTTGAAATCTTAGTTCAAAAATGTATTTATTGAAGTGAAACTTGTTTGAGCGATCATTTATGATTTTAATGAGATTAAATACTTGAGGAAAACGAGCTGCAACAATCAATATGACCCTTTGTAAAGTGTGTAACACTCTCAACCCGATTTGATTTACTGAGTCTGGATCTTAGGTGTTACTAGACGATGCATAATATTTAACAATTCCTTATTTATTTCAATTCTGTTATTTGAAATCAAAAAGAAAAGCTTAACATTTTCAAATTTTAAAAAATGAAATATATGTTAAACAACTTATTACAACACATCTGTTACACATCTCTACAAATTAGAAATTTATTCAAGACAAACTCAAAAGGCAAATTTCAAAACTGTGCCACAAATCCTTTGTATGTATAATAGCTCAATCCGCCACCAGCTTGGTGTACTCTTGGCGTTGTCCCCCCCAAGCGAAGCCTCTTATCAACAAACCTGAAAAGAAATAATAATCTTGTAAGTACAAAAGTACTTAGTGAGCTCATTAATCATACCTTGATGGAGTCTTCGTAATATTCTAGGACTTTCCATGAGTCAATTTCTACTATGCATCATTTATAATAGTCAATGTCATACGATCTTATTATTCTCGTATACATCAATTATCATTCCCTGTTATACTTAATTTTTCATACTTAATTAACTGGAGGACCCTTCTCATTTTTACATGATTCTCTTGCCCTATAATACTTTCGTAACAAAATATACCCTTAAAATCCACCTCCAGCAATCCATAACTTAACTCATACTCATCTTTCAAATAATTTCTTATTGACATTGTCTTGGGCGGATACATACATATGGTGGAAACCTACACAGTTTTCATGCTATTGGTTCTCACTTAGACACTGATTCATTGTTGTTCACATACCCATGCGATAATTCACTACGAATAACATCCGGATGGACTTCATATTATATTATATCAGGATATCATAACTTAATTTAGCATTGACTCGGATTCGAATAAATTTTGAAGAAGATACGATACCCCCTTACTTTTCATACTTACAAATCATCATATGAGACACCATTCTTGTCATTCAGATAAACACCAATATTGATAGAAAACTAAGTACACTTTTCATTATACTTCCCTCAAATTATCTACAAACACCAATTCGAATGTGACAATTTATGTCAACAACAAAGTTTGAAGGTACTAGATATACAAAACACAAGAACATGGCACTATACTTTACAAATTATAATATTCCTACATAATGTGAAACATAATATAAATAATACATTGCAAATAAACATTTTCTTATAAAACTCTTTCTCTTTCTTGAGTGATTTACATTTTTGCTTCAAGCCCTTAATCTTTGTCCATAATACAACGTGATCGATAACATCATCTTTGACCTGTTTATAATCGCTCTCCTTGCCCACATTTTGCACACTGCCACTCTCAAACATCTCAACATTACTGATTTTACTACTAGATATACTCTCACACTTCATAATCTGCTTCCTAAGTCTCATATTCTCTTTTACAAGTATTCTTTCGCTATCACGTAATTCACGTATTACTTCATTCGCCCTGTTACACAATTTATCGTCATACCATTTAAAAAATCCGCATCCACCAACCTACAATTCACACAAAAAAGGTCAACATTTTATCATGTAAACCCTACAATTCACTTAAAAATCCATTGCTAGGACGAAATGTAACACCAATTTAGTCCAACCGACACAAAAATCAAACAAACTAAAAAATCCCCAATTTCATATGAACCCTAAAACAAAATTGTAAATTAAAAAATCCTTAATTTTATATAAACCCTAAAATAATATTGCAAACTAAAAAAAAACCCAATTTCATATGAACTCTAAAACAAAATTACTAAATATATGCTTACCCAAAATCTGAGCAACCATAATACCTTATGCTTGGGTTTAAATCCCTCCACGAAGTCTCTTTCGGAGCTAACTTGTTACAAAAACATGTTATTTTCTCCCAATCATAAACAAACTCCCCTTGTGATGAAGAAACCAGCTTCGAAGAAGGCAGCTTCCCCATTGATGGCTTCCAACCACTATTTTCAGACAATATTTTTTATTCTTTTACTGACCCACTAGATTTCAAGCTTCGATTTCTGCAGAATTTTAGTGGAGAGGGAGAGGATTCGAGATTTAGAGTTCTTCATTTAGGGGATCTTAGATTGTTTTATCTGTGTCTCTGTGTGTGTTTAAGGGTTTTTTTTTTATTTTAATAATTTTAAAATCATTTGCTGACATGACATATAAGACAAAATAGTGCCATATCAGCATTTAGTTACATTTGGCGCCACGTTAGCGATTAATGTTAACCATTAGTCAACTAGCGACCACGTCAACATGTCCATTAAAAATAGACCAATTAGACAAAAAAAAAACATTAGGGGTTAAAGTACTCCAAAAAAAATAAAAAGATAAAGGGCCAAAGTGACCAAACAATCAAACGTTAGGGGCTATTTTAGGCATTATGCCAACAAATATGATAATGTTATTTATAAAAGATACAAAGATTTTATTTTATTCACAATACAAAAACAAATTACATTAAATAAATGATGTTATGGAATTTTATTTTGTTAATCATACAATTCATGAGTATATTTTTCTTAGCTTTCTCAGCTTACATAAAATAAATTAAATGCTGAGAAACCTAGACCCTAAACCCTAAATAAGAGTATATAACTCTTTTCAACATAAGTCGATCCCGATATTTGACTATTTTAACTTTTAAATATTTACTAGTACTTTTCCTCCATTTATTCAAGGTGACAAATTGGTGGTTTTGGGCGAGCTCGGATCTGAATATCTTCAAATTTGAATTATCTCAGGTTCGGATCAACTCGTCTTAAATATTCTTGGGCTCGGGCTTTCTTTGGCATAAATTTTTCTTGAAATCAAAATTTTGTGTACTTGAATTTTTTATATTAAGATTGATTTAGGTCAAACAAGCTTAGACAAATTTAAATTATTTTAATATTTTATAAACTTAATAAACTCATTATATTAAAAAACCATCTTTTCCATTGATATGAGTTTTTGTATTAAAAAATAGTTTTTAGTTTAATTTTGTAGATATAAGTTAAAAACCATCTTGTCAAAATTCAATACATTAGATTATTTATATTTTTTATAAATTAAAATATATAAGATAAATTTATTTAAAATTTTTATTTGTTTATTTCTTATTACAATTTCTTATGTTTATTTATTATCGATTTTAATTTTTTTTACAATTAATATAAATTAAAAGATAACTTTTAATTTTAATTGAAGTTTAGAAAATATAAAATGAAAAAAGGAATACAAGGGGCACGGAGGGGGGCAGGCGCTCGGGGCATTGGATTTGTATTCGTTGCACACTCTTTTTTTAAATATTGTTTTTAATTAATTATTTATTTAACTATAGTTTTTAATGATTATGGTAAATTCTTATTGGTGTTGTTCACTCGACACTATAATAAAAATATATTATTTTAATAATTAATTTGTAATTCATATTATTTTCGTAAATTTTTTATTTTTTATTATTTATATAAAAACCCTAAACTATTCTATAACAAAAGGAATAATAATTAAACACATCACATTATGATATATATATCATAAATACTATTATAGTCACCCATGTTTCGTTCTTTATTGATTATTTGTTTGCATCAAATTATAGAGTAAAAATTTGGTGGTTAAAATATACTCTAAATAATATTTTTAGAATCGGATTTGGTGGACTGAACTATTCAAACCATTAGTTCGTAAGATTCGATTAAATAAATCATTAAAAAATAAAATAAAAAATCGATTCACTCAATTTTTTTAATCTAGTTCAATCGGTATAATGATTCTCAGGTCAATTGATCTAATGCCTTTCTTGGGAGCGATACCCTGACCAATTCTTGGTCCCATCGGTTGGTTTGGTTCGGTTCAAATAACCTTCACTCTAAATTTCTACACATCGTACATTTGAAATTTAGTCATTTTATTTTTATTTTCAAGAATTTAATCATTTTATCTTTTGGATTTAAAAATATGCTTTTAAATAATATATAGCGACATAAATTTTAATTGAAAAGTTAAGAATATTAACTATTTCAACTAATTAATAATATTATAAAAATATTAAATTAATTAATAACTTTATAAAAATATAGACATGTTAAAAATTAAATTTAAAATTTAAGCATATTAAAAACATTAAAACTAAAAAATTAACATTTTTATAAAATGAAAAAAAAAAGAAAAAGAAAATATAGGTGTATGTGCCACGTGTCATGAGGAAGGTCATTTTCACCTTCTTTTATAGGTATATAGATTAAACACGTTAAATTTTTATTTAATTACCCAATTGATTTCTGAATTTGACATTTACTGCAATTTGTGGTTTTATTTTCTGAAATGATAGCCTAAACTTATTATTTACATTATATTACTCATCAATCGGGTTACAATTTAATTAGTGAATTACAAATAGACTATTTTATTTATAAAGTTATATAATTATGTATGTATTTTTATAAATCAATAAAAATTTCTTAATAATGACATTTGAATCAAAGACACCATGCATATAAAACTTTTTAATTTACCATTTTAACTAAAGCAATTTTTTTTTATATATGAAACTATAATAAATATATTTGTTATATACATTTTTATATATATGTATCTATAGCATATATTTATACTATTATTTAAGTTCCTGATTGAGTTGGTGCCACAATTAACCGAATCACCAACTCAGTTATGAAAATTATAGAAATGCCCTTTCATAATTAAAATAAGTTATATTATTTAAGGGTACTTTAGTCTTTTTATTTAAAAAATCAATAAAAAATATATAAAGGGATTTGAACCCACACCATTTGAATTGATAAAACCTTAAATTTACCATTCAACTAAAGTTTCATTTTATTATTTTTATACATCTTTATTTTAATATGCACAATTTATTACGTTCATCATTTACCTATCTATACTTACTATTTATAAATCCATTTAATTGAGTTAATGTCACCTATCAATGAAGTTCAAAGTAAAAACCTTTTTTAGAAGTTTCCAAATACCTTAGAGAATACTTTGAACACTTAGAAATATTTTGGGACAAGTTCAAAACACTTCAAATATTTTTAACTCTAGTGAAACAGCTTTAAATCGAGTGAAAATTTTTAAAATCAAGTGACACGATTTTAAATCGATTGAAACTTTTTAAACAAGTGAAAATGCTCAAAACAAAAAGTATTGATATTTTTCAATAAGTATCGATACCTAGACATTTTTACCGATATCTCTTCTAGTATCAATACAAAAATGCCATTCTGGAATTTTTTATCAAAGTAATATCGATACTTATCATTAAGTATCGATACCATGATATTTTTATTGTTACCTTTTTTAGTATTGATATGAAATTGGCATTCTAACTTCGAAGGACTTTTTGAAAAAACACATTCAGTATAGATACCTTTTAAAAATTATCTATACCTTTTATCATGTATCGATAAATTTCCTTTGGTATCGATGTAAATAGGGCTAACAGTCACTAATTTGATGCATTAAATGATAATAGTATCAATACCGATAAAAAGGTATCGATACTTGTTGTTGCAGGTGCCATAAATGCATTGGTATTTTCATCCTCAACGGCTCTATGTAATATTCCGAGAACCACAACGGCTGGAAATCAATTTGGGAGTATAAATACCATCTTCAAAAGGTTCTACAATAACAAGAGAGACAAAAAAGCTTTAAGTGTCATTCTATCAACCGTAGAGCTCAATTTTTTCATATATTTTGTATATGCACTTGTGAGCATTAATTATTTTCATTTAGCTCAAGTGTTTTTCTTTGTATTTTCACTTAATTGGCAATCACTCTGATCTTATAAGGATTATCTCTTTGTTTGCTAGTCTGCCAATATGGCATGTTTTTTCTCTCTTCGTCTGCTTGGTGTAGCACGATTTAGGATTTAGTTTATGAATAAGATTTTACTTCTTTTCGCTATCAAGTGTTTCGCTTCTAGGGTTTCTACATTTATTTTGTCCATTTTTAGGGTTCATACGATTAGGTTTTTACTCTAATTTTGATTGGTTATTTGTGATTTCGTGATTCGTCCCCATGGAAAACGATTTGGCGGGGTTGAGCATCAATGAAGTCGAGGAGGAAGCATGGCAATGGCATGACGATTGGAGATACAAGAAAAAGTATTTGATCTATGTTTGGTGTGATGTTTTTTCGCCGGTGTGGTCCACTTTCGGCAATTAGAAATACTTTGGAAAATTTGTGGCATCCCCTAGGTGGTGTGCGCAGATCTCGGATCCGGGGGGGAGAAGCGATATCTGTTCGATTTTTCAATATGGTGGACAAAGATAGGGTGGTAAAAGGTGCTCCATGGACTTTCAATAACCATTTGTTGGTTTTTCATCATTTGGAGAATAATGAAGATCCAAAGCAAGTACCATTGATTTATTCTTGGTTCTAAGTCCAAGTGCATGATCGTCCCCTAATTATTTTTTGAAACAATGGCAAAACAGGTTTGGTAACTTTATTAGGGCATTTGAGGAGTATGATTTAAGGTAAATCTCGAGGGGTGTTAATCAATATTTACATATAAGGGTGAGGATTGATGTGAGATTTCTATTGAAGCATAGAAAGAAAATTCAAATCTACTAATCAATTTTTTATCTGAGATTTTAGTATGAAAAACTCACGTTATTTTGTTTCATATGTGGCCGTCTTGGACATGGTTATAGTTTTTTTACAATCCAGTTAAATAAGGATTTTAAAGAGATAGAGATGGGATGGGATATCTCATTAAGGGCACCGATGAGGAGAGCTAGTACAACGGCTAGCGTATGGATTCAAGAGGATAACGGAGCGAGAATATCTGGAGGACTTCTAGGGATGAGATTTGGAGAGTGGACACAATAAGATGAAATTTCATCAGATAAAGAGAAAAAAGATTAATCCAATCCTAGGGGTTAACTTGGAAGGAAATTTGTCGATGGAACAAATGGAAGAGTTGATTCTTTATCTATGTTAGTTAAGGATTTGATGGTTCATGACTTAGAGGATAATCCAATTGAGGGTTTAGACGGAAAGAAGAGACCGAGGACATCTAAATCACCAATGTTTCTGGATTTATGGATGCATCAGGGGTAACTGATGAGCGATTTCATGCTTATCGCATGGGATTATCGGCGATCGCCAAAGGGCAGACAGACCGACCGCAATGACACTCATGAATTGAAATATTCATGGATTGGGGAGTCCGCGAGCTATCAGAAGACTTCAGCTTATGCTGAGATCATATTATCCCCAAGTAGTCTTCTTTATGGAGACAAAATTGGATTTGTGGAGAATGGAAGGAGTTCGTAGAAAGTGTGACTTTCAACATGATATTGATGTCACATCCCAAAAATCGGGTTATTAGAAATTAGGTTAATGAAACGCTCGAATTTTTTTTAGTGATTGAGTAGTAGTGGAGAAATTTGTCCTTGATGATCGAGTGTTTAAATCCTTTCCTCTCATTATTTTTTATGTGGTGCAATTTTGATTCTAACCTTAGCAAAGGTCACTTCCCATGTTTTAATTATTTTCTGTTAAGTTGAGAATAAGGATTAAATATGGCCTAGTGGTTAAGAGCTTTAAAAGTTTCCTAAAGGTCCTACATTCAAGTCTCATCATCACCACCTTTTTAATTAATTTTGTGAATTTTCCATGTACTTATTTACCATTACCATCCAACCTTTCTTACCATACTTAGGGGAGATTCTTTCCTTTCTTTCTAGTCAACATACTATACTTATGAGGACATGATCCCCTTTTTATTCCTTTGTCCCCTTAACTTGCCATTCTCTTCACCATTACCATGAGTGTGATACATTGAACCTAGACTAGTTGTGAACCTCCTTGTCATCCATCTTTTGATCGCCCTTCTTATTGCGCGCACCTCCTTAGTTCCTCCACTTTTTTTCTCTCTTTGTTTAGCCATCAACAACCATTTCTCTCTATTTTCTCCTCTCCTCCATCACTTCTTGGCTCAAACAACTTCCACCACTTCACCAAACCACCACCTTGCCGCCACTCATCTTCTTTTTTTTCTTCACCGCCCCCCATAGCACCACCCTCCACCACCGTGACAACCACCGTGCACCACCACAAACACCACTTCTTTTCCTTTCTTTCTCTCTTCTTTTTCTTTCTCCTTTTTTTAGCAAGAGAACGAATCCTTCTCTCTTCTTTCTCCTCTGCTGTAGCACCGTCACCGCCGTTGCACCATCACTGGTGGTTGAATTTTTCTTCCTTTTTTCATCATTTTCTATCTTTTTCCATCCCTTATTAGTGATCCAAAAATTCTGCACTGCTTATTTTGTTTAGTTCTTAATCTTAAATATATTTATCTTGGACTTACTTTCAAAATGATCCTTCTCCCTAGATCTTTCAACTCCTCCGATTTAAAATCAAGACGACCTATCGATCCTATCGTTCCAACCAAGATAGTGTAAGTGCAAGGGTTGATTAGAAACCCCTCTCTCCTCCCTATTTTCCTTCTTGACTGAATGTTCATAGGGTCAAGGTGAATTATTCTCTAATGTATTAACATTTAGTTATAATGTATTTTTTGAAGGACCGATCGACATCAACCCGAAAGATCATTAAACTTGGGAAGGAATCACGATTCTTAACATTCATAAGGGTAAGTGTCATTAGGGAGCTCTATTTAGGGTCCGTTTGTTTAAATGTAAAAGGTTTTACGGAAAATGTTTTCTGCATTTTCCTGTGTTTGTTTCACAGAAAATAGTTTGGTTAACGGAAAATGACTTACAGGTCAAGGTAAAATAAGCCCTTTTTCCTGTAAAATGACTTACTATTTTGAAAAGCGTAAGTCATTTTCCGGAAAAGAGCTCATCTATAGATAATTTTATTTTTATATAAAAATTAACTTAAATCAATTTTAATATTATTATATTGATAATAAATTTTATTTTTATTTTAAAAAATATTTAAAATATTATAATTTTCAAAATTATTAAACATACATATTTAATTATTTATATTTAGTCATATAATAAATTATTAATATAATAAATATAATTTATTATTTTAATAAATTATTTAATATTTCAGTTTTATTTTAATAATAAATTTTAAAAATAATAATTTTAAATAATATTATTCATATATTATTGAAAATATTCAATATTAATATTTTAATAATCAATATTTATTACAATTATAAATATATTAATAATAAATGTTTTGTAGTATAAATGTTAAAATATGTCATAAGTGTAACACCCCTAACCCGTATCCATCGTCGGAACCGAGTTACAGAGTATTACCGGTAAATATTGTAACACCCCAAACCTGGCCTAGACATTATGGCTGTATCTGGTAATGTCACACGATAGTGTTTTTGAAACACCGTTGTTACGATGAAAACATTCCATGTTATTATCTTTAGTAAACCTTTGTTAGAACTTAGGAAGTCGTCTTTATTCATTTAAAACATTTGTTTTGAAACATCCCTCGTTGTAGAAGCTTTAATAAAACAGTCTAGGTGATCATGCGTTTAGAAACTACTTTAACTTTTTGAAAACTGAATTTCCTACGACCAGCAGGTATAAATCTATAAAGTAAAATAAATAAATAAAAACCCAAATTTAAAACCAAAGTCCTAGAGGGTCCTTAAATTACAACCCAAATAATCAATAATAATCAAATCATAAATCGTAAATTGAAAACCATGAAGTCCAAAAATTACTGTGTGGTCACCGTTGAGTCCTCCGTCGCACCGATCCGTCTAAGTCCGGGGATTACTGTGCACATTAAACAAAAAGGGTGAGTTTACGTAAACTCGATGTGTAATCCCGTAGAAATAAACAAACAACCGAAGTATTCACGATTACGTACGTTGAACAGTCTTGGGCCTAAGCCCTTTTCAGTATCAATGACAGTTTGGGCCTTAGCCCATCTCAATACAGTGTCAAAAATGCAGTAGGGCCTTAGCCCATCACGAAGATCGATGAGCAAGATACTTGATTATGCAAGAGCAAAATCCTACCCAACCAGCCTCTACACACCATCTCCGTCCAACCCTACACTCCATGTGGGGATATAATCAACCCACCCATCCCTACACTCCAAGTAGTGCGACATTACACAAAATAAAGAGTTTGCAACTGAATTTGTCGATGAAATTAGGCTTAAAGCCTTTCAGTACACTTCCTCCGAATAACAACCCCCAACCCAATGCAATGCAACATACAATGGATGATATGCTATTATGCAATTTTAGTACATATATCGAGTTCAGATATTAACATGCTCAGTACAGATATCATTCAGTCAATTTCACACATTTAGTGGTCTAAGTAGCGCTTACCGACCCTACAGTAGGTTCACAATCGACTTGGGCGACCCGTGCAACCTTGAAAACATTTCGGTAAAAATGGGCCCACATACCCATGTGATCTGCCCGTGTGGGCTCACACGCCCGTGTGGCCCACTCGGCCCAAATTGGCCTTGACTGTGTGATCCATTTTTAAAGTAACCCATGCTAGCTCAATTTCACTATTTACTTTTATGTTCATTCAAAGCTGTCTACTTGAGTCATTATCACTAAATTATTTATATCTTGAGCTACAGAATTCCAAATTAAGATTTGCTTGATGTTTTGGAAACTAGACTCAAATACCTTTCTATCATAAAATTTTCAAAATTTATAGTTTATCAAATAAGTACAGTAAAATCTTTAAAGTTATCCCTATTCTACTGTTTGACAGCTTCATCCTTTCCTTACTAAAAATTATTTATCTCTTAGTACGGAATTTAGATGATGTTTCCATTTTTTCTCTTAAAAATAGACTCATTAAGGATTTAAAGATATAAATTTAAGCCTCTAATTATTTTTTTTTACAATTTTTGATGATTTTCCTAAGTCAGAACAGGGGAACCCGAAATCATTCTGACCTTGTCTCACAAAATTTATAATATCTCATGATTTACAATTCCATTGCTTACACTGTTTCTTCCATGAAAAACTAGACTCAATAAAATTTAAGTTGATATTTTATTCAACCTCTAACTCAATTCCCACTATTTTTGATGATTTTTTAAAGTTAGACTACTACTGTTGTCCAAAACTATTTTAGTGCAAAATGTTGATTTCCAAGTTTATAACACCCTTATTTCCTTTCTCTACAATTTTTCGCATCATTTTCTCTTATTTCTCGACAGCAAGCAATTTCGACTTTTTGCTGAATTTCGTTTTCTGCGTTTCGGGTACATACTTGGAATCGATTCGCTGTGCAAAGTAACCTGAGCCTTCAAAAACCTATATTTGACCAATATATCCCTTAATTAATCACTTGATTCGTCAATCAAACCAAATATCCCCAACATAAAACTCGAGAAACTAAACCAACGACGGTTCAAAAACTTACCGCGACGAATCCGATAACCAGTCGTCTCCACACACTGGAATATCCACTTAAAACCTTTGAACAACACCTAAACGAGTTAAACGAACCCTTTGTTAATTGCCTACTCCAAATATAATAACTAAGGGGAAAAATTCCACTTTATCAAACAGATGAAGTCAAAAGTTGCACCCAAAGAGATGACTCGTGAAAATACAAAAACGAAAAGAGAGGGGAAAGAGAAGAAACAAGATTCGCCAAAGGGAACAAAACCAAAAGTAAACAAGAAGGGAGAAGAAATGGCAGAGAAACAAAAGTCTAACGTCGGAAAATTTGTTGGGAAAAAGAAAATAGAAAAGCGATAAGAAGAAAATCTTATTTTGATAACTTCTCCCCAATTATCTCCTGAAAACACTCCTATTAACCCACTAAAACACAACTACTCAAAGTGATCCAGTTTAATTTGAACTCCACCACGCCACACACCTCAAACAAAAATTAGTTCCTCTGCTTGCGCATGGACTCGAACACATGACCTCCTACATATTAACACTCCGCTTAACCACCAGACCAGCAGGCCCATTCTGATATATTTTTACCAACAATCAAATAAAAACCTACTGAACAAGAGTAAGGCCTAATTCATTCAAACTACCAAAACTTTCCCAAGCGAATGCTTGAACTTGAAACCTCCCAAACACTCCCAGAACACATAACCACTAAAGCTGACAGATATTTGTGTCATATTTTCACAATAATGAAATTAGAAATTTTGGGGCGTTACAACTCTACCCCCTAAAAGAAAATTTCGTCCTCAAAATTTACCTGATCAGAATAGATGAGGATACTGCTGACGCATCGCATCCTCAAGCTCCCATGTCGCCTCCTCAGTGCTATGATTACGCCATAGAACCTTCACCAAAGGGATAGACTTCCTCTTCAGAACCTTTACGTCACGATCTAGAATCTGGACAGGCTCCTCCTCAAAGATCAAGTCTGGCCTAACCTCAATCTCCTCAACAGGGACAATATGAGTAGGATCAGAGCAGTAGCGCCTCAATATAGAAACGTGAAACACGTCATGAATCCGATCCAACTCTAGAGGCAGCTCCAACTGATAAGTGACCGGTCCCACTCGTTTTAGAATCCTATACGGTCCAATAAACCTAGTGCTCAACTTGCCCTTACGACTAAACCTCAGAACCTTCTTCCATGGTGAGACCTTGAGAAATACGAAGTCCCCCACGAAATACTCAATCTCACATTGCTTCAGGTCCGCATAGGATTTCTGTCTGTTAGATGCCGCTTTTAGATGATCTCGAATTAGTCTAACTTTATTATAAGTCTCAGCAACTAACTCAGGACCATGAACACGTCATTCACCCAACTCAATCCAATACAAGGGTGAGTGACACTTACGACCATACAGTGCCTCGTAAGGTGCCATCTGGATGCTAGACTGCTAGCTATTATTATAGGCAAACCCCGCTAACGGTAAATACTCCTCCCAACTACCACGAAAATCAAAACTCGCACTTGCTAATCTTAGCATAGAGCTGCATTTCCCTCAAAGTCTGAAGGACAACTCTAAGGTGCTCATCATGCTCATCCTCAGTTTTCTAATAAACTAGTATGTCGTCGATGAACACCACCACAAACCGATCTAGATAGGGCTGGAATACTCTGTTCATCAGGTCCATGAAAGCTGCCGGTGTATTCGTCAGTCCAAAAAGTCATCCCTAGGAACTCGTAGTATCCATAACGAGTCCAAAATGCCGTCTTAAATACATCAGCCTCATTAACCCTCAACTGATGATATCCAGAACGCAGATCAATCTTGGAGAACACAGAAGTCCCTCAGAACTAGTCAAACAAATCATCAATCCTCAAAAGTGGGTACTTATTCTTAATCGTTAGCTTATTCAGCTGCCGAAAGTCTATACACATCCTTATCGTCCCATCCTTCTTTTTCACAACCAGCACAGGTGCTCCCCATGGAGACACACTGGGACGAATGAACCCACGATCCAACAGCTCCTGAATCTGAGCCTTAAGCTCTGTAAGCTCCTTTGGTGCCATTCGGTAGGGGCGATAGACACCAAAGCTGTACCAGGAAGAAACTCAATCCCAAACTCCACTTCGCAATTCAAAGGTAAACCCGATAGCTCTTCCGGAAAAACGTCCGAAAAATCCTTTACCGTTCTGATATCCTTAACTGTAGAATCCTCAAAATCTGAAACACTTACGTAGGCCAAGAATGCCTCACATCCCTTACGAACCATCTTCTTTGCCACCAGCGCAGAGATCACATTAGGTAAGTAATTCTGGGATTCTCTAATCATGACTACCTCCTTATCCTCCCCAGTCCTTAGTACGACCCTCTTAGTCATACAGTCCAAGCTAACACGATGCTTGACCAACCAGTCCATCCTCAGAATTTGGTCGAACTCCCCAAATAGAAGTTCCATCAAATCAGCCAGGAAGATTGCCCATTGTACCTCTAAAGGAACGTCCCTATACAGTTTGCTAACTCTAACAGATTGCCCTAACGGACTCAGTACAGTAACCTCACTTGTAGTGCTCTCAACCAAGATCCCCAAATTTCTAGACATGTTGCTAGTTATGTATGAGTGAGTAGACCCTATGTCTATTAAGGCAATATACTGTACATCAAGAATAAAGAATGTACCCGTGATGACGTCCGGAGCATTTCTATCCTCTCGGTGTGGCGGCAAAGATAAACTAGGGCCGCTACCGCCTCGCTTGACTTGTCCAAAGCACCTCGCCGGTGCTCTCTGCCAACGACCCATACCATTACCACCTTTGGCCTGTCCACGGCCCTTCGGTGGCTGCTGCACTACCCTCTATTGCTGTGCCGTACCAGTATCCAGAGCTTGGATCTGATCGGCCCTCAACGGACACTCTCTAATACGGGGGATTACCTGTGCACATTAAACAAAAAAGGGTGAGTTTACGTAAACTCAGTGTGTAATCCCATAGAAACAAACAAACAATCAGTATTCACAGTGCACAGTTGAACAGTCTTGGGCCTAAGCCCTTTCGATGCTCGATGTGAGTTTGGGCCTTAGCCTATCTCAATACTGATGTCAAAAATGCAAGAGGGCCTTAGCCCATCACGATGTCGTGAGCGATAATAGTTATGTAGTAGCAAAATCCTACCCAACCAGCCTCTACACACCATCTCCGTCTAACCCTATACTCCATGTGGGGATATAATCAACCCACCCATCCTACACTCCAAGTAAAAAGAATGCGGCACAAAATAGTAGTTTGCGGTGAACTGGCTGGTAAATTAGGCTTAAAGCCTTTCAAGACACTTCCTCCGAATAACAACCCCAACCCAATGCAATGCAACATATAATGGATGATATGCTATTATGCAATTTCGGTACATATATTCAGATTCGAGATATTAACATGATCAAGTACAAATATCATTGATCAATTTCACACATTTAGTGGTCTAAGTAGCGCCATCGACCCTACGGTGAGGTTCACATGATCGACTTGGGCGACCCGTGCAACCTTGAAAACATTTCGGTAAAAATGGGCCCACATGCACATGAGATGCGCCCGTGTGGGCCCCACACGCGCGTGTGCCCCCACTCGGACCAAATTGGCCTTGGCCGTGTGATCCATTTTTAAAGTAACCCATGCTAGCTCAATTTCACTATTTACTTTTATGTTCATTCAAAGTCGTCTACTTGAGTCATTATCACTAAATTATTTATATCTTGAGCTCAGAATTCCAAATTAAGATCGCTTGATGTTTTAAAACTAGACCCAATTACCTTTCTACCATAAAATTTTAAAAATTTATAGTTTATCAAATAAGTACAGTAAAATCTTTAAAGTTATCCCTATTCTCATTGTTTGTGACTTCATCCTTTCCTTACTAAAAATTATTTTTCTAATTCAGAACAGGGGAACCCGGAATCATTCTGACCTTGACTTACAAAATTTATTATATCTCATGATTTACAATTCCATTGCTTACACTATTTCTTCCATGAAAAACTAGACTCAATAAAATTTAAGTTGATATTTTATTCAACCTCTAACTCAATTCCCACTATTTTTGATGATTTTTCAAAGTTAGACTACTACTGCTGTCCAAAACTATTTTAATGCAAAATGTTGATTTCCAAGTTTATAACACCCTTATTTCCTTTCTCTACAATTTTTCGCATCATTTTCTCTTATTTCTCTTATTTCTCGACAGTAAGCAATTTCGGCTTTTCACCGAATTCTGTTTTCTATGTTTCGGGTACACACCTGGAATTGATTCGCTGTGCAAAGTAACCCGAGCCTTCAAAAACCTATATTTGACCAATATATCCCTTAATTAATCACTTGATTCGTCAATCAAACCAAATATCCCTAAAAAAAACTTGAGAAACTAAACCAACGACGATTCAAAAACTTACCGTGACGAATCCGATAACCAGTCGTCTCCACACACTGGAATATCCTCTTAAAACCTTTGAACAACACCTAAAAGAGAGTAAAACAAACCCTTTGTTAATTGCCTACTCAAAATATAATAACTAAGGGGAAAAAATTCCACTTACTAAAATAGATGAAGTCAAAAGTTGCACCCAAAGAGATGACTTGCGAAAAATACAAAAACGAAAAGAGAGGGGAAAGAGAAGAAACAAGATTCGGCCAAAGGGGAACAAAAACCAAAAGTGAACAAGAAGGGAGAAGAAACGAAAGAGAAACAAAAGTCTAACGTCAGAAAATTTGTTGGGAAAAAAGAAAATAGAAAACTGATAAGAAGAAAATCTTATTTTGATAACTTCTTCCCAATTATCTTGTAACATCCTGGAATTAGGGGTTCGACATTTTTTTTTATGTTTCCCGTGTGTTTGGTTTGTTCTTCTTGTTGATTTGGTGTGTTTGGGGGTCCCCGAGAAGGTTTGGGGTCAAGCTTGAGCCTTGGTAAAAATTTTATTTTTAGGCACTTTAGGGGAGAGCGGGTTGAGGCAGGTTTTAAGGGTAATTTCTTGTGTTTGATTGACACAAAAAGAGGTGTGGTGGAGTGGAAAGAAGACGCCACTTAACGTTCAGGGGTGTGGCATCATAAGGGAGCTGTAGGGGAAAGGAGTTTGAGTCGCGTCAACAGCATTTAGAAGCTTTATTTTTGCGCTTAGGGAGCTAAGGTGGTGGTTTCGACAAGGACTCTTCAAGGGTGGGTGTTGAATGAGTCAAAGTGTTTGAATGAGTGGCCATGAGGAGGGGGTGGAGTTTGAATTAGTCAAACTGATTCAAATGATTGAAGGGGAGTGAAAGAAGGAGTGAAAGTATGTAATTTGTTCGGTTTTTGATAATTTCTACGTTTTTGTAATCGTTTCTTCGAGTACTACAAAACCCATGCCTCAATTTTGGAATTTGATGAAGAATTTGAAATGTGCCATTAATGAATGCTTGAGATTTGTGATATTAGTTGGTAAAATATGAAATATATGTGTTAGATTAACATGTTTTGTCTTTGGATTTTTGGTGAATTTGAGTAATTTGGACTAAATTGTGAAAATAATATTTTGAGGGACTAAAATGTGAAATAAATGAAATGTATGGACTTGTATGAAGTATATGAAAATTCGGCTAAGCATGGGTGATATGAAATTTTGTGTATTTTGTGATTTTGTGAAATAGGGACTTAAATGTCAAAATGTGAAAATATGAGGGCTAATTTGTAAATTGCCCTAAATGTGTGTTTTTGGATTGAATTGAATGAATTGATGAATAAATGAGTTAAATTTGAATATGTATAGATCAAGAACCAAAGAAAATGGATTTAGATCGAGGAAAGTCGAAAGTGGTCGAATAGTTGAATCTGTCCGTCTATATTCGTACGAGGTAAGTCCATATATGAATAAATGTATTTAAGTTGAATTATTTATGTTCATTTGATATTGAATCGTGATGAATGATTTTGGATGAAATACGTGAGAAATTCGAGAAAGTATCGACAATGCATCAATATCCAAAAAGTCCCGTACGAACCTTAGGAATAGATAGGATTTATATGTCATGACATAGGTTTCTGATATGTAATATAGTGTAAGACCACGTCTGGGACATTGGCATCTTATTTGATTCGTGTAAGACCCTGTCTGGGATAGTGGCATCGATATTTGATTACATGTAAGACCACGTCTGGGACATTGGCATTGTATGAGTATTCCGAGTTATTCCAAGTATCCTATTTGATTCCGAATGGTTCAACGGGCAATTCCGAGATATGAAATACTATGCGAAATGCATATTCATTTCAGGTACGTTTGTGATGTACTCTATGGTTGAGCATAAATGGTAAGTATATATGTGTATATGCACTAGTGAGATATGTGCATAAATTTGATGAAATAAAGTGTGATATATGCATGATTGTGTTATAAGCAAAAGTGATACTTTGAGTTATGAATTGTGGGTAAGAAATGGCTAAACAAATGAGCCAAAGAAAATGTTATGAATTTTGCAATTGAGAAACATTAATGATCTTGTATTAATATGATTATGTGCATTATATGTTAAGTTATTTGTACATGGCTTACTAAGCTTTTGGAAGCTTACACTGTGTGTGTTTGCATTGTTTTATAGATCGTTAAAGCTACGAAAGGCTCGGGAATCGTCATGGATCGTCATCACACTATCCAATCACATTTTGGTATCTTATGATCATGTATATATTAAATATGGCATGTATAGTCTAGTTGAAATGGATTATGTTTGAAATGTGTGTATAGTCATGTGATATGGCTAGATAATTGTATGTAATGTGAATGAGTGGTCATGAGATATAATGCATATTTTGGTAAGGTTTGATGGCTATTGAGATGACCAAAATTATGATATGTTTATGAGGTAAAGTTGGTAACTTATTGATGAGAAGATGTTATATTGTATAGGTAAGATTGTGGATGAAACTTGCTTAGAAATGTTTGTGATCTAGTTGAGTTAAATGGCACATAAGATAGTATGTTGGTAATGTTCATGAATGGGTGGAAAAGATGTTTAATTTGGTATGTTTTGGTTGCCATTGGTGTATGAAATGATATTTGTATGTGCTTGTAGGCTTAGCCCATGTGTGGGTGGCAATTTGGCCTTGAAAATGGCCTATAATTGCCCACACGGTTGAGCACACGGGCGTGTGGCTCGACCGTGTCCTTCGTGGTTGAATTTCAAAACAAGTCAGGCTCGACCGCAGGCTGGACACACGGGCATGTGACTGGCCGTGTGGTACAAGTCAATGTCGACCACGGGTGAGGCACACGGGCGTGTCCCAGGCCGTGTGAACAAGTCAGTATGTATGACCTGTTTTGGCAGTGTTTGAAGTTGAGCGAGGTATTAAAGGGGATTTCGATATTGATGGTGATGGTATCTTTAATTTTTGAGGGAGGTTGTTTATGCCGCATGATGAGGAATTGAGGCAAGTGATTCTTACCAAGGCGCATAGTAGCCCTTACGCAATGCATCTTAGTAGTGGAAAGATGTATCAAAATCTTAGGGAAGTTTATTGTGGCCTGGTTTAAAGCGTGATGTTACAGATTTTGTGACTCGATGTTTGGTTTGTCAAAATATGAAGGCTGAACATCAGTTTCCTTCGGGGTTGTTGCAACCTATTGTGATTCCTTAATAGAAGTGGGAAAGGATTACTATGGACTTTGTTTTGGGTTTGCCTTTGACTCCGTCAAGGAAAGATTCGATATGGGTTAAAGTTGATCGGTTTTCAAAGAGTGCACATTTCTTAACAGTGCTAACCAATTATTCATTGTAGAAGTTGGCGGAGTTGTATATTGTTAAGATTGTTAATCTTCATGGGGTTCTAGTTTCGATTATTTCGGATAGGGATCCGAGGTTTACTTCAAGGTTTTGGAAAAGTTTGCAAGAAGCCTTGGGATCGAAGCTTACTTTAAGTACGACTTATCACCCCCAAACTGATGGCCAATCTAAGAGGGTAATTCAAGTTCTAGAAGACATGCTATGAAGTTTTGTGATCGAGTTTAGTGGTAGTTGAGAGCGATATCTGCCCTCAACAAAGTTCACTTAGAATAATAATTTTCAAGCGAGTATTCGTATGACACCTTTTAAAGCATTGTATGGTAGGAAGTGTAGGACTCCTTTATGTTGGACAGAATTGGATGAGAGACGAGTTGTTGGATCGGGTCTAGTTCGTGAGACTAAAGAGAAGGTTAAGCTGATTTGTGATCATTTGAAAGCAGCGTCAGATAGACAAAAATCGTATACGGATTTGAAGCGTTGAGATATCGAGTTTCAAGTTGGTGATAAGGTATTCTTGAAGGTTTTACCGTGGAAGAAGGTTTTAAGGTTTGGTAGAAAGGGTAAGTTGAATCCAAGATATATTGGACATTATAAAGTTGTTGAGAGGTTAGGTTCGGTAGCTTATCGTCTCAAGTTGTCGCCAGAGCTTGAGCGAATTCATGATGTTTTCCATGTGGTTATGCTTCGGAAGTATTGTTCAGATCCATCGCTCATTGTGCCAGTAGAGGATATTGAGGTTCAACCTAATGTCACTTTTGATGAGGAACCAATAGAGATTTTAGATCATGAAGTGAAAGTGTTGCGAAACAGAAGAGTTCCGTCGGTTAAAGTTTTGTGGCGCAACCATAAAGTGGAAGAGGTTACTTGGGAAACCAAGAAAGCGATGAGACACCAATATCCGTATTTGTTTAGCTCAGGTAATTTCGAGGACGAAATTCTTTTTAGATGGGATGAATTGTAACACCCCAAAATAGGGTCTAAGAGTTTTAAGGGTATTTTAGGAATTTTTGCCGTAGAGTGCTCCAAATTCTATAACATGGTAAACGGAGATTGTATTCCACTATGACATCTTAACTATTAAATCAATTTTTGAAAAAGTGTTCTAAAAACCCTTAATTTTGGAAAAGGACTAATTTGTAACAAATTCAAAACAGTGAGAATTTATGTAACAATTTAAACAGTTTTAAAAATTGAACCTAATAAACCCCCACTCCCAACATAATTCACGATAGTTTCTTCCCCTCTCTTTAGAGTTGCCATCCCTTACTTCTTCCTCACTATTTCATTGATTTTTTATTCCCAAACCACAATACATTGATTTCCTATCATTCCCAAGTTATTTACCATCATAAATCTTCAAGAAAAACACCCAAAACTCCATAGATTTCATCATATTCTCCAAACGTGGGTTTTTCAGATTTATGTCAAAACTCATTTATTCTCTCAACAAAGGTAATCATTCATGTCACCATTGGTTTTTAATGTTATTTAGACTTTAAAACTAAATTATTAGACTTCAAATTGCATGTTTTAAATAAAAGCCGAAAATTGAGCCATTAATGGTGGGTTTCGGGATTGTGAGTCAAAACTTGGTTTCAAAGTATTTTTCAACTTGTTTTAGCATGATTAGAAGGTTTTTAAACTTACCTTGAGGTTTCGTTAATGATTTCTCATGTTTTAATCAATTTTGTGAAAATTGAATAAAATATGTCGAAAAATGTCGATACCATGAATTGAGTAGATTTGCCTAGTTGAAGGATGCGAATTAGGCGTAGATGATTAATTAGATGAACAGAAATAATTTTAGGCAAAAAGATTGAGTATGGACTGAGATATTAGAATTTAAAGTTTGTTATGTTAATAGTTTAAGTTACATGAGAACTTAGCTTAAAGCTTGTGTTTTAGTTGGTTTGAGTGAATTTTTGGTTGCTACTTGACTGTGGTTATTGTATGATTTTTGTGTGTAAAGCCCCAGATTTGTTAGAGCTTGCTACGAGCTAGGGAAGAGTTAGTTGAGCTTTCGACTTTTCGGCAAAAGCATTAAGTGGTGAGTGTATGGAGTTGCTACTCAAAAACACGAGTCATGTGTTATTTGAGAATTTAGATGTAGCCTAAACCCCTACTCTAAGTTTGAAGCGTAAGTTTTCTTGAATCTATAATTATCTTGTGATTATGTATTGTGCATGAAATGTGATAAGCGAGTATGGTGATTATTGTGTAAAGTGAAATTATATACATGAAATAAATGTGTAATATATATATTATATGGCTATGCTAGTGTTTTTCAAAAGATGCTAATATGCAGTGATAGTGCACTGATAATCGGTAAGTAATATGTGTTGTTTTTCAGATATTTTGGACTTGTGATCTTGGAACCATTGGATATAGTTGACATGCAATAGAATTGTGAGTACTCACTTATATGTATAGTGGTTTTGGGCGTTGAGGCCCTGGGACATGTTTGGAGGGATAAGGGAATAAGAGCTAACCTCCATTCAATGAGACATGTGAGGGGAAATAAGGAGAGCGTTAGCTATATGCTTCACTTTTGGGAAATGCTTGACTGAATGAGTCTATGTGGTGTAGTGGAGATCTGTGTATCCGATGTGTGATAATGGAGCTCACTATGTGTTTCATATCCCAAGTACCATCTTATCATATTTTATGTAATCGTGTGGAATATGTTCTATGCTTGAATGAGTATGTATGCGTTGTGCGAATGAACTATTAGATGATGCATGATTTAATACTATATGATGTTAAACTTAAGAATAAGGTTCTTGTCAGAAAATGATTGGTTGTGTTGCATGATGTCAAGTTTGCATTGTGGAAATTCTTTACACTCATTGAGCTTGTTGAAGCTCACCCACTCATATCAACATATGCATTAGTGACATTGATACGACCACGGCTTCGTTGAGTTGTCCGAGTCGTTTATGTGCCCGATCGTCTAAAGAAGAAGTATCTTTCAATTTTGAAGTATGGTTGGAATTAGGCTAAGTATGGAGTAAGGTAACAAAGATAGGCTCAAAATGGTTAAGTATAGGATGATATAGGTTCGGCTAACAAGGAAACCAAAGAATTGAAATGGTTTGAGGTGATGGAACGAAATGGGCTTAAGGGTCAAGAATGAACCAACACTATATAAGAATGTTCACGAAAGAGTGCTTTGAAGAGCTGAACCATCAGCTTGTTGTATTTATGCCGTCCCAAGCATGTACCTGCACCAAATTAATTCAACACTTAATTAAGCTTAAGACACATTAATTCGGCAGCAGCTAGGACATCTTAAAATCATGCATTAAGCTAGGACATATTAAACACAAGTAATATACTAGGACACATATTAAATTCGGTTGAAATTAAATACATTAAAATCTGGTAATGGTCTAAGACAAATTAATAACATGTTCTAACTATGACACATTAAAGACTTGTTTAAGAAATCAGACATATTTAATACTAAATTATGAAATCCAAATTTGAACATATTTATGAGCTAAAAACTAATTAACTAATTTAACTAAGAACATTAATTTATTTCGATCAAGTAAAACGCATGAACTAAAGAAATAGAGATGAGTGAATTGAATTAACTAGCTAGGCTAAAAAAATTGATTTATTCCAGCAAGTTTAGAAAGCATAAAATAAAAGGATGGAAATGAGCTCGGGGAGCTAGAATCGAGCTGAATTGAGCTCAACGAGTTGGATTTGAGCTAGGTCAGCTTGCGAAAGATGGCAAGCCTCGATTGGTAATCTTGTCCAAGGGTGTCCCGGGGCGTGGCCATATCATTCCCTCCCTCTTTAAAGCGATTTGTCCTCAAATCGGGCCACTTGCTCGCGACAAATCTTTCCTCGTCACAAGCCCCTTGGTTAACGAATTTGACAGACTTGCGCCAAACAACCTAAAATTCATGTATAACTTGAAAAAAACACCGGTTAATTACATGCCCTCCCTGTTTAGGAGGGAACCACGTCAAAATGCCACCTACACGAAAATAAAATTGATTAGCGGCACTAGGGATCAGAAACTCAAAAACACTTCCCAAATTCGTATTCCAAACTAGAGTACATAATCCATTACTGGATCGAGAAGTATAAACTGACCTTACAATTCCAAAATGAATCAAAAACTTCATGTCCAGCAACATAGAAGGAATAGCAATCAATTTAAAGTTGCAATCAGAATGCACAAGTTTCGTTTCCTTAGTTAAGGACCTAGTATCAATTAAGCATAAGTCATGCTCACGTTCAGTCTCACAAAATTTGGGTTTCTTGACTTTTTTCAATATTGAACCAGACTGAAGAACTCCAGGTTTGAACACATGAGTTTGACCACTCGTTTTAAGATGTAGCACGAATTTCTTAACCTCTAACAATTCACACAAGTGACACAAAGAAAATTTAGGCATGCATATATTCAAACAATCATACATCGCAAATCTCATTCGAACAGACTTGCACAAGCATGTGGGTTTCACACAACAGATCAAAGAATGCACATTACCACCACAATCAAACAAATTGGGATGTTTATATGAACATTCACTGTCACGCATGACCAAGTTTTACATTTGCCGATTGACCATTACTTCACCCACACACTTGCCAACGCAATAATCTTCATTAGAAAAGCTCTTCTTGCCATCATTTAAAATGAAAGCATCAAAATTAATCAAAGAATGATAATTAGCCATATCAAGGTACGGAGCCTTTTCAAAGACTAAGTCATCAACAATATTATCACAAACATTCGAATGGGATTGTTGAGACTTAAAGGCTATAGATCCCTTACCTTGCTTACCTTTAAGCGATGGTGGACTAGGGTCATCTACGACCTTACCTTTGTTGATCAACTTGAACCGCCTCTTATCAAGAAAGTATTGAAGTTGAAGCTCGTCACATGGATCATTAGGAACCTAAATTGAGGAGACAATACAAAGGTAGTTCGCACGTCGGTTAGTAAAAACACTCCTTTCCTTGTCACTCATTTCATTTTCGAGTTCACTCTCTTTTTCTCCACTCATTTTACTCTCACAAACTTTGTTCTTTTCTCTCGATTTTTCCACAGACTTTTTCAACTTAACTTGATCCTCGTAGACTTGCTTTGGCGTTAAGGGAGCCAAAGTCACATGTTCACCATGATGCTCAAAGATATAGCGATTTGTGAAACCATCGTGTTTAACCTTCCGATCAAACTGCCACGACTGTCCCAAAAGCAAGTGTCTTATATGCATTGGTACCACATCGCATAGGACTTCATCGTTGTATTTTCTGATTGAAAATGCGACTAGGGCTTGCTTGGTCACCTTCAACTCGCCGCCTTCGTTGAGCCATTGTAGTTTATATGGATGTGGGTGCTTAGTCATTGGAAGGCCTACTTTTTCCACCATTAATGTGCTGGCAACATTGGTGCAACTCCCGCCATCAATAATCAAGCTACACACTTTACCTTGTACGTGGCACCGTGTGTGAAATATATTTTCTCGTTGTTGATCACTTTCGGCACTCTGGATACTCAAACTCCTTTTGACAATGAGCATTTCACCTTCAATTGCGTATTCCAAGTCTTCTTCCTCGTCGGTGGGTGCCTCAGACTCTTCTTTATTCTCTTCATTCGATTCAATTTTGCCGTTCGCTCGCACCACCATAGTGTTTCGGTTTGGACATTGATTGGCGATATGCCCCCTCTCGAGGAACTTAAAACATTTAATGTCCCTCGTTCGGTTGGAGATTGATTCGATCTTGTTTTTACTAGCTTTGCCAACGGGCTTGCTAGATTTTGCTGGCACCACTTGATCCTTTGCACGACTTGGTGCATCTTCCTTGCTATTACCTTGGCCCCATTTTGAAGTTGCGTTGGGGTTGGAAGAGCTTCGCACAGTCCCTTTTCCTTTTATTTGCTTCTCGACCTTGATGGCCTTGTGCACCATGTCTACTAATTCGACATAGTGCTGAAGCTCCACGATGTTGGCGATGTCTCGATTGAGACCGGCTAAGAAATGTGCCATTGTAACCTCTCGATCCTCTTAAACATCTGCGTGAATCATTGCGATTTCCATCTCCTTGAAATAGTCTTCAACACTCTTCGATCCTTGGGTAAGATTTTAGAGTTTTTGGTAGAGCTCACGGTGGTAATATGATGGTATAAACAGCTGGCGCATCACTTTCTTCATTTCGGCCCAAGTTAAGATTGGTCGTTCCCCGTTCCTCCTTCGGCTAGTGGTTAATTTATCCCACCAGATTATTGCATAATCAGAAAATTCAATCGCTGCCAACTTGACCTTTTTGGTCTCGGAGTAGTTGTGGCAGTCAAATACTAACTCAATCTTTTTCTCCCATTCGAGGTAGGCCTCCGGATTTGATTTGCCTTGGAACTGTGGGATAGAAAGCTTGATATTCTTTAAGTCATCATCCATTCGCCCAGGCTCTCTTTGCCCTCGATTCCTTGGCCCTCTCCGTCGTTCACTTTGGTTGGAACCTTGGTCACTTTCGGCATTTCTAGAGTCATAAAGATCATCTTCGTTAAGCCTTGGTCGGCCTCGTTCTCTCCGTGGACCTTGAGGAGGCCTTTCACGTTGGCCCCTCTCCTCGACTCGTTCCAAACACTCGTTGAATGATTCCATCTCATTCCAAAGCATGCATTGGAATTCTCGCAAAAGAGCTTGCTGGCTCAAATCGGGTACCCCACCTCCTCCAGGAACTACATTTCTAATGGGTTGACGACCTCCGCCTTCCGCCATATTGCGTTCTGGACTTCTAGACATAGAAAAAGAAAACCTCACCACAAAGCCTCATGTTCACTAGGAAGAAAGAGTTAATGGCACTCACACTCGTGTTTGCACTCTTTAATTGGCTTTTGCTTCTCTATATTGCTCTCACTTCTCTCATGCCTTTTTTCGCTCGTTTCTTTTCTCGTGATTTCATAAAAGACTCGTTTAGACTTTATCGTAGTCTAGGGGTCGGCTTCAAATGGTTTGCAAGGGTGTTGATGAATAGGTGCAAGGTTGGCTAAAATAAAAGAATTAGTTTTGAGTGTGGCGTGAAGGTAAATGATGGTAGTAGAAATGGAACTTGATGATCGGGAACACAAGAAGATGAACACAAAACTTCAACACTTTTTTTTTTAACTTCGAATTTCTTTCTCTTTTTTTTAATTACAATATGATGGATAAATGAAATACTTTGAAATTTTTTTCGAATAAATATTTTTTTCACGAATCTACTCCGGGATAGCTCCGAACGTCCGTACTTCTCGTTTTTTCAAGCTTTGATACCAAATGATACGACCACGGCTTCGTTGAGTTGTCTGAGTCGTTTATGTTCCCGATCGTCTAACGAAGAAGTATCGTTCAAGTTTGAAGTATAGTTGGAATTAGGCTAAGTATGGAGTAAGGTAACAAAGATAGGCTCAAAATGGTTAAGTATAGGATGATATAGGTTCGGCTAACAAGGAAAACAATGAATTGAAATGGTTTGAGGTGATGGAATGAAATGGGCTTAAGGGTCAAGAATGAACCAACACTATATACGAGTGTTGACCCGAGACTTATAGGACTCTTAAGGTGATTTGAGAGATAGGATATGACCTTGACCCATTACCTAGGAAGGTAAGAACCAAATGTATAGTTTTGGTGAACGCCACACTACGAGAGTGATAAGTTCGGATAAAAGAAACAGGTTGACGCCACTGACTAGCAGATAAGTCAAGCTGAGTCTTAAATAAAATTTGAGAGTCGAAAATGCTCACAAATAACTCAAAGTTCATTAAAAATGGCAAAAGTCTATACAACCGAAATTAGCTAAGTATTTATAGTAGAATTCCTAAGCTAGCCGAATAGGCACTTTAGGTAGCCAAATAGACAGCATGTAGCAACTTAATAGAGCTGGAAGCTTCCTTGAACTTTCCTAGCATTGGAGACGCCAATGGACAGCTTCTAGATGATGCACATTCAGCTGGAGTTGATTTAGAGTGAAGGGAAGCTGACTAGACTTGTCTATGTTCGGCCAAGGTGTTTAATGAGCTAGAATTAAGTTGCCTTGATCAGCTGGAAAGCTTGTGTTTAATTAGTGATCAACTTGAGTATTGCAATGGACATCAAGTGTGAAACCGAATACAAACAGCCCTCCATGTATGAACACACAAAACCGAATAGGCACTCAATGTGAATGGAATGTCCAGCTGGTGTGAAAACTCTTTAAGGCTGCTTGGTAAACTAAATGGTCAACTTGGGAAGAAGAAACATCAGCTCTCCCTTGTCCCTTGTTGTTCATGAAAGAGTGCTTGGAAGAGCTAAACCATCAGCTCGTTGCATTTATGCCGTCCCAAGCATGTACCTGCACCAAATTAATTCAACACTTAATTAAGCTTAAGACACATTAATTCGGCAGCAGCTAGGACATCTTAAAATCATGCATTAAGCTAGGACATATTAAACACAAGTAATAAACTAGGACACATATTAAATTCGGCTGAAATTAAACACATTAAAATCTAGTAATGGTCTAAGACAAATTAATAACATGTTCTAACTATGACACATTAAAGACTTGTTTAAGAAATCAGACATATTTAATACTAAATTATGAAATCCAAATTTGAACATATTTATGAGCTAAAAACTAATTAACTAATTTAACTAAGAACATTAATTTATTCCAGTCAAGTAAAACGCATGAACTAAAGAAATAGAGATGAGTTGAATTGAATTAACTAGCTAGGCTAAACAAATTGATTTATTCCAGCAAGTTTAGAAAGCATAAAATAAAAGGATGGAAATGAGCTCGAGGAGCTAGAATCGAGCTAAATTGAGCTCAAAGAGCTGGATTTGAGCTAGGTCAGCTTGCGAAAGATGGCAAGCCTCGCTTGGTAATCTGGTCCAAGGGTGTCCCGGGGCGTGGCCGTATCAGATGTCACGGTGTAGGTGGTGTAGTTTTCGAGAGAGTGATCCAAGGAAGACTGGTTATTCATTGTAGGTGTTCTATTATTTATATTCGTATTGGGGAAATAGGCAATGTGGTAGAACTATTTTGGGTTATTGATCCTTAAACATTTTGATTTGGCCTATAAGAATTTCATTTTATTTTCATGTTAGAATATTTAAACGTTGATGTTGGCATAACGATTCTTGTTTAGATGATTTGATGCTTTAGACTGATAAATTTAGGTGGTGAATGATGAAATAAATAAAGTACATGATGCATGTTGCTTGTAAACCATTTGGAATGATTTATTTGCTCTTCTATGCTGCATTTTTAGCTCCAATAGTAGAGGTATCGATAGTTAGTTTTGAAAATCGATACCTTAGTGAATTAAAACGTATAGGAAAACATATTATGGATTTGGTATCAATTCCTTATCTCGAGTATCGATACTCGGGAATAAAGTATCGATAATTTATAGCATGTACTGATAATTTTTGACAATTAAGATTTTTGGGCGAGAAGCAATAAGCTATTTTGGTATCGGATTTCCGAGTGGTACCGATACCACATGAAGGAAATATTGATACCTTAAATGTCAGTATCGATACCTATGAATAGTTTTATAGAATTTTGCTAAACAACCCTTTTGCATGATTCTAACTGTATATAAGGCCAATTAATGAATGTTTTGCATGTAATAATGTTAATTAACTAATTGGATGACTTAAAACTTATACGGGTTTGTAACGCCCCAAAATTTCCTATTTCTGTTCTGTTAAAATATGACACAACTGTGTATCTGCTTCAGTGGTTATGTGTTCTGGGTGTGTGTGGGAGGTCTCAAGTTCAAGCCTTACTTGGGCTAAAATCTGGTATTTTTCTGAATAAAACCTAAACCCCACTCAGTAGGCTTAAGTTTAAATGTTTGTAAGTATACAACAAAATGGGCCTGCTGGTCTGGTGGTTAAGTGGAGTGTTAGTATGCTGGAGGTCGTGGGTTCGAATCCCTGCGCGAGTAAGGGAGTTTATTTTTGCTCGGTTTTTCAGGCAGAGTTTTGGTGGGGTTAAAATTTTGAGAAGTGGGTTAGTCGGGGAGAGAAACAAGGGATTTGGGGGGTTATATAATTTTGTAATCTTTCGTTTTGCAAATTTTCTCTTTCCGAAAACCTTTCTGACGCCAATTCGTTCCTCTCCTTTTCTGCTGAAATTTTGTTGTTTTTTTCTTCTTCCCTTTTCGATTATTCAATTCACCTCTTTCAGTGTACCTTTTAGATTTTGTGCGTTCGGGTAAGTAAGGTTTTTCTTCTCTGTAACTTGTGTTGTTTCCATCGTTGACTGGGGTTATGCGATTGTTTTGACAGTAGTGAGTCAGGAGGATTGAGATTCTGCTCTTGCGGAATCGTAGTCAGTCACTCAAAGTATTGGGGTAAGCGTTAAGCGCTCGTTTTGACTATGGTTGGTTTTTGGTGGTTCGGTTTAATCAAGAGTTAATATTGATTTCGGTTATGTTTGTATCGAATTTAGGTTCTGAAAGGCTCGAGTGTGGTTTCGCGTCGAACCGATACGAGGTGTGTACTCAGAAACGCAAAAAATGAGGTTTTGGTGAAAGCCGAAAACCTCACTGTCGACACCACACGGACGTGTGGTCACCCGTGTGGTAGGCCGTGTGCCATAACATGGGCGTGTGATCGACGAGGCCAAACTGTGCTCACGAGACATGACCGTGTGATGGCCAGGAAAGCCGTGTACGACACACGGGCTAGACTGATTTGGGCCGTGTGGGTGACACAGGCGTGTGGGATTCTGATCTAGGCCGTGTGATCCACACAGCCAAGGTAAATTTAGGCCGTGTGGTCCCACACGGGCAGGCCACATGGGCGTGTGAGCCCATTTTCACTGAATTGATTGCTAAGGTTGCACGGGTCGCCCAAGTCGACTGTGAACCTACTGTAGGGTCAGTAAGTATTACTTAGACCCCTAATTATGTGAACTGACTGATTGATGGATATATATTGAGCATGATGATAGTATGCATGTATACATTTACTGATTATATGTGCTGATATCATGAGATAGCATGTCATGCATTGCATGGGGTTGGGTTGATTTTATTTGGAGGAAGTGTACTAAAAGGCTCTCAAGCCTAATATCTTTGGTAGCTCACTACAAACTCGTTCGTGCCGCATTCGGTACTACACTGTAGTGTAGGGATGGGTGGGTTGATTTAATCCCCACATGGAGTCCAGGGTTAGACGGAGATGGTGTGTAGAGGCTGGTTGGGTAGGACTTTGTTACTGAACACTTTGTATATCTCATATCGACATCTTGTGATGGGCTAAGACCCTTGTGCATGCTGATATTGATACTGAAAGGGGCTTAGGCCCAAGATCATTTTGATTTGTGCAATTGTGTTTCTTGTTGTTTGTTTTACGTGGGATTACACACCGAGTTTACGTAAACTCACCCCTCTCATTTAATGTGCACAGTAATCCCAGTCTTAGACGAATCGATGCTGCGGCGGAGGACTCGATGGTGACCACGGTTGTTGGACTTTTACGATTTACAATTTATGATTAATGGTTTTATTTCTGATGGTTTATTTGGATGTAATTTAGGGAATTTTTGGGGAATTTTGCTTAATTTTGTTTTTATTTTTTTTATTTTTTGGATTTATAACTGTTAGACGTAGGAAAACTCGATTTTCAAAAAGGCAAAGTTTTCACTAAACACACGATTTACTCAAAACGGTTTTAAAAGCTTCCACAACGAATTATGTTTAAAACAATCGTCTAAACGAGTAAGGATTTTTGGAATTAAGAAGAGATAAGAAAAGTAGTTAAATGGAAATGGATTTATCGTAGAAACTTAGTTTTCAAGCACCCTATCATGTGACATCGCCAAATTTGACCATAACGTCTGGGTCGGGTTTGGGGTGTTACATTTAGTGGTATTAGAGTCAGGTTGCAAAACTCGATTGTGGATTTGGGTTTTAAACTTTGGATTTTAAAAATTGATTTTCAAATGATTTAAAGTGATTTGACTGAGAATGTGGTACATCGAGTCTCCGGTGTCGATCCTGTAAGTATTCTGATAAATCATTATCAATAGTCTGTTCTGAAACACTCTAGTTTAGTGTATACTAAAACTATAGTAAACTGAAACTGTAGCATAACTGATAGAGACTGCGATTTACGAAAATCACTCTGAATTATTGAAACTGTTTACATAAAACATCTGTTAATAAATACTAAAATTGTAACTGATTCATAAAATTCGTACTACAGATAAAATCTGACTAGACGTGAGCGCACGAGGTATCTGCGGACGGGGTACTAGAGGCCGTGGAAGAGGACATTGAGGGGCTCGAGCTGAGTCATTGTCATCTGGTAGCATGCCTAATTTGGACACGAGTGAGACGCCAGTGTCGCCTGCTACTTAGAATGGGTCACAATATCGCATGGCTGGGGACGACGTGTTGTCCCAAGCTATGTTAAGGATATTGGAGAGGGTCGCTGGACCCAATACTAGATCTGGGGGCCGAGGGTCGGGTACGGAACGACTCCGGTCCAATAGAGTTGAGCTCTTCAGGGGTGTCACTGGGGTCGCCCCTAATGTGGCCGAATACTGGATTGAGGCCACGGAGAGGATCATGGATGATCTAGATTGCACCCCCGAGCAGGAATTAAAGGGTGCAGTCTCACTGCTGCGGGATGAGGCCTATAAGTGGTGGCTAACTGTTAAGGAGGGCACTCAGCCTGAACGTCTGACCTGGGAGTTCTTTAAGACTGCCTTTCAGGGTAAATATGTGAGGGCGAGCTACGTGGATGCAGGTAGGAGGGAGTTCCTGAACCTTACTCAGGGAGATCGATCTGTGGCCTAGTTTAAGGCCGAATTCCTGCGACTGAGCCGCTATGCGCGAGGTATGGTGGCGATTGAGTATGAGCGATGTGTCCATTTTGAGGATGGCCTCAGGGATAATTTGAGAGTCCTGATAGCTCCGCAAAGGGAGTGTGATTTTTCTTCACTCGTTGAGAAGGGGAAGATCGCTGAGGAGGTTAAGCGCGCTGAGCACAAAAACCGTGACAGAGAGAGAGATAGGAATAAGAGGGCTTCAGAGCCCTTGAGTCCTGTACAGAGGCCTAAGAAAAAGGCCAGACCTGATGGGCCAGTAAGAGCTGGACTCCCTATTACTGCTACTGGACTGTAGCCACGTGTCGATTGTGGTAGACGCCATCAGGGCGAGTGTTGGAGGAGGACTTGGGTGTGTCTGAGGTGTGGATCATTGGATCACTGTATTAGGGAGTGTCCGTTGAGGGTCGATCAGATGCAAGCCCAGGGTACTGGTACTGCACAACCACAGAGGGTAGTATACCAGCCACCGAGAGGCCGTGGTCAGGCTAGGGGTGGTAATGGTATGGGTTGTGGACAGAGAGCACTGGGCAGGGGTGCTTGATAGACTGAGGCGAGGCAGCCTGCTTTAGTTTATGCTGCACGTCGCCGAGAGGACAGAGATGCTCCAGACGTCATTACAGGTACGTTTCTAATTCTTGAGGTACCATATCTTGCATTGATAGACATAGGGTCTACTCACTCATCCATAGCTAGCAACATATCTGAAAACTTGAGGATTTCGGTTGAGAGCAATACGAGTGAGGTTACTGTACTGAGTCCGTTGGGACAGTCTATAAGGGTTAATAAGCTATTCAGAGATGTACCGTTAGAGGTTCAAGGGGCGATCTTCTTGGCTGACTTAATGGAGCTTTCATTTGGGGAGTTCGACCTGGTTCTGGGTATGGACTGGTTGGTCAAGCACCGTGTCAGTCTGGACTGTGCGACTAAGAGGGTCATCTTTAGAATTAAGGAGGATAATGAGGTGTTCATGATTAGAGAGTGTCGGGATTATCTATTGAATGTGATTTCTGCACTGATGGTTGAGAAACTGGTTCGTAAGAGATGTGAGGTGTTCTTGGCCTATGTTAGTGTTTCCGCTTCTGGGGACTCTACTGTAAAGGATATCCGCACTTCAAGGGATTTTCCAGACGTCTTTCCTGAGGAGCTACCGGGTTTACCTCCGAATCGGGAAGTTGAATTTGGGATTGAGCTTTTCCCTAATACAGCTTCGGTGTCTATCGCTCCCTATCGAATGGCACCGAAGGAGCTTATGAAGCTTAAGGCTCAGATTCATGAGTTATTGGATCGTGGGTTCATCCGTCCTAGTGTGTCTCCGTGGGGAGCATCGGTACTTTTTGTTAAGAAAAATGATGGATCCATGAGGATGTGTATTGACTACCGACAACTGAATAAGCTGACCGTCAAAAACAAGTATCCGTTACCGAGGATCGATGACTAGTTTGATCAGTTTCGAAGAGCTTCGATATTCTTTAAGATTGATCTCCTGTCTGGGTACCATCAGTTGAGGGTTAAGGAGGCTGATCTGCATAAGATGACATTTAGGACTCGTTATGGTCACTACGAGTTCCTAGTGATGCCATTTGGACTGACTAATGCACCGGTAGCTTTCATGGATCTGATGAACCGAGTATCTCAGCCCTACCTAGATCGATTTATGGTGGTTTTCATCGTTGACATATTGGTTTACTCGAGAACTGAGGATGAGCATGATTAGCACCTTAGAATTGTTCTTCAGATTTTGAGGGAAAAATAGCTCTATGCTAAGTTCAGCAAGTGCGAGATTTGGTTACGTGAAGTAACATTTTTGGGTCATGTGGTGTCTGCTGAGGGGATTTGAGTCAATTTTTGAAAGATTGAGGCTGTACTAGATTGGAAACAGCCTAAGAATGTATTTGAGATCTGCAATTTTCTGGGACTGGCGGGTTATTATCGACGGTTTTTGAAAGGTTTCTCACTGATTGCACTGCCCTTAACTAAGCTGCAACGTAAGGGTGTACCGTTTGTCTGGACTGATGCGCAGCAAGAGAGCTTCGAGAAGCTCAAGACTGTACTGACTGAGGCTCCTGTTCTGATACAGTCTGAACCTGGAAAGGAGTTCACGGTTTATAGTGATGCATCACATGTCGGTTTGGGATGTGTTTTGATGCAGGATGGTAAGGTGGTAGCATATGCGACTCGTCAGCTTAAGATGCATGAGGTGAACTACCCAACGCATGACTTGGAGTTGGCCACCGTGGTAATTGCACTAAAAATCTGGAGGCATTATCTGTACTGTGAGAAGTGTATCATCTACACTGATCATAAGAGCCTCAAGTATCTCCTTATTCAGAAGGAGTTAAATCTTAGACAGCGTAGATGGATTGAGCTGCTTAAGGATTACGACTGTACCATCGAGTACCATCCAGGCAAGGCCAATGTGGTGGCCGATGTATTGAGTCATAGGGCTATGACAGATCTGAGAGCGATGTTCGTTCGACTTAGCCTGTTCGACGATGGGAGTTTGTTGGCTGAGCTACAAGTTAAACCGACTTGGATCGAGCAGATTAAGGTTAAGCAGTTGAAGGATAAATCTTTGGGTCTTCGGATCTGACAGGTTGAGAGTGGTAGCACTACGGACTTTGGGTTGAACTCTGAGGGGATGTTGTGTTTTTGAGGCTGGATATGTGTGCCAAATGATTCTGATTTGAGACAGTCTATACTGAGAGAGGCGCATAGTAGCCCTTACGCTATGCACCCTGGTGGAAATAAGATGTACCAATATCTTCAAGAGTTGTATTGGTGGCCAGGGTTGAAGCGAAAGGTTACTGATTTTGTAGCTAAACGTCTGACATGCCAGACGGTTAAGGCTGAGCATCAGTTGCCTTCGGGTTTGCTACAGCCGGTTAAGATTCCATTATGGAAATGAGAGCGAGTAATGATGGATTTTGTTAGACCGCCTTTAACACCCACTAAGAAGGATTCAGTGTGGGTCATTGTGGATCGATTGACCAAGTCTGCGCACTTCATACCAGTTAGGACAGATTATTCTCTGCAGAAGCTGGTTAGGCTTTATATTTCTAAGATAGTGAGACTGCATGGTGTACCGGTTTCGATCATATATGATAGGGATCCTCGCTTCACGTTTTAGTTCTGGAAAAAGCTACATGAGGCTCTAGGTTCAAGGTTGGACTTCAGTACTGCGTTCCATCCTCGGACCGATGGTCAATAGGAGAGGGTGATTCAGATACTAGAGGATATGTTGAGGAGTTGTGCTATCGATTTTCGAGGCAGTTAGGAGGAGTATCTGCCGCTACTGGAGTTTGCTTATAATAATAGTTTCCAGTCTAGTATTCAGATGGCACCTTACGAGGCTCTGTATGGTCGTAAGTGTCGCACTCCCTTGTGCTAGACTGAGTTGGGTGAACGACGTGTTCTGGGTCCTGAGTTGGTTTCTAAGACTGAGGATAAGGTCAGATTGATTCGGGATCGACTGAAAGCGGCATCGGACAGACAGAAATCTTATAGGATCTGAAGAGACGCGAGATTAAGTATTCTTTGGGGGACTTTGTATTTCTCAAGATCTTGCCATGGAAGAAGGTTCTGAGGTTTGGTCGCAATGGCATGTGGAGCCCTAGGTTTATTGGACCTTACCGTATTCTAAAGCGAGTGGGACCAGTCGCTTATCAGTTGAAGTTACCTCCAGAGCTAGACCGTATTTACAATGTGTTCCACGTCTCGATATTGAGGTGCTACCGCTCTGATCCCACGCACATTGTCCCTGTGGAGGAAATTAAGGTTAGGCCAGACTTGACCTTCGAGGAGGAGCCGGTTCAGATTCTGAATCACGATGTAAAGGTTCTTCGGAGGAAGTCAATTCCATTAGTAAAGGTATTGTAGCAGAATCATAGCACTGAGGAGGCCACGTGGGAGCCTGAGGATGCGATGCGTCACCAGTATCCTCATCTGTTCTGATCAGGTAAATTTTGAGGCTGAAATTTTCTTTAGGGGGTAGAGTTGTAACGCCCCAAAATTTTCTATTTCTGTTCTATTAAAATATGACACAACTGTGTATCTACTTCAGTGGTTATGTGTTCTAGGTATGTGTGTGAGGTCACAAGTTCAAGCCTTACTTGGGCTAAATTCTGGTATTTTTCTGAATAAAGCCTAAACCCCGCTCAGTAGGCTTAAGTTTAAATGTTTGTAAGTATACAACAGAATGAGCCTGCTGGTCTGGTGGTTAAGTGGAGTGTTAGTATACTGGAGGTCATGGGTTCGAATCCCTACGCAAGCAAGGGAGCTTATTTTTGCTCGGTTTTCCAGGCTGAGTTTTGGTGGGGTTAAAATTTTGAGAAGTGGGTTAGTGAGGGAGAGAAACAAGGGATTTGGGGGTTACCAGATTTTGTAATATTTCTTTTTGAAAATTTTCTCTTTTTGAAAACCTCTCTGACGCCAATTCGTTCCTCTCCTTTTCTCCTGAATATGAGGTTTCAACAAAAGCCAAAAACCAAAAACCTCACTGTCGACGCCACATAGACGTGTGGTCGCCCGTGTGGTAGGCCGTGTACCATAACACGGGCGTGTGATCGACGAGGCCAGGCTGTGCGCACAAGACACAGCCGTGTGATGGCTAGGTAGGCCGTGTGCGACACACGGGCTAGACTGATTTAGGCCGTGTGAGCCCACACGGACGTGTGGGATTCTGGGCCAGGCCGTGTGATCCAGACGGCCAAGGCAAATTTTGGCCGTGTGGGCCCACACGAGCAGGCCACATGGGCGAGTGATCCCATTTTCATTGAATTGATTGCTAAGGTTGCACGGGTCGCCCAAGTCGACTGTGAACCTACTGTAGGGTCGGTAAGCATTACTTAGACCCCTAATTGTGTGAACTGACTGATTGATGGATATATATTGAGCATGATGATAGTATGCATGTATACATTTACTGATTATATGTACTGATATCATGAGATAGCATGTCATGCATTGCATGGGGTTGGGTTGATTTTATTTGGATGAAGTGTATTGAAAGGCTCTCAAGCCTAATATCTTGGCAAATTTCGATTGCAAACTCTTGTTTTTGTGCCGCATTCGGTACTACCTAGAGTGTAGGGATGGGTGGGTTGATTTAATCCCACATGGAGTGCGAGGTTGGACGGAGATGGTGTGTAGAGGCTGGTTGGGTAGGACGTTGTTCATCGAATCATTGTATATCCATTAGTGATACTATGATGGGCTAAGACCCTTGTGCATACCGTCATCGTCATCGAAAGGGCTTAGGCCCAAGATCGCTTTTTTGATCGTGTGTGTTTTATCGTTGTTTGTTTTACGTGGGATTACACCCTGAGTTTACGTAAACTCACCCCTCTCTGTTTAATGTGCACAGGTAATCCCCAGTCTTAGATGGATCGATACGGCGGAGGACACGATGGTGACCATAATTGTTGGACTTTTACGATTTACAATTTATGATTTATGGTTTTATTTATAGTGGTTTATTTGGGGACTTTTGCTTAATTTTGTTTTTTTTTTTTGGATTTATAACTGCTAGACGTAGGAAAACTCGGTTTTCAAAAAGGCAAAGTTTTCACTAAACACACGATTTGCTCAAAACGGTTTTAAAAGCTTCCGCAATGAATTATGTTTAAAACAATCAACTAAACGAGTAAGGATTTTCAAAATTAAGAAGAGATAAGAAAAGTAGTTAAATGGAAATGGATTTATCGTAGAAACTTAGTTTTCAAACACCCTATCATGTGACATCGCGAAATTCGGCCATAACGTCTGGGCCGGGTTTGGGGTGTTACAGGGTTAGCAAAAGAAGATCGGTTTGCTTGGATCTAGTTTCCTACTTGATGTACATGAGACGAGACGGTGGTGTGGCATCCCGTATTTGGGCTTGGCGACCAGGTCGGGTATAGGGTGTTGCATACACCCTCACTGGCTTTATACCTTTAGATATTTGGACTACTGGTCCAAAAACTCCACGAATTTAATTGTACTTGTGTTACTTCTTTCTATTTTTATCAATTTATTCTATATCTATATTTCTCAATAAATTTATTCAAGATCCTCCTTGTGATGAAGAAACCAGCTTCAAAGAAGGCAGCTTCCCCATTGATGGCTTCCAACCACTATTTTCAGACAATATTTTTTATTCTTTTACTGACCCACTAGATTTCAAGCTTCGATTTCTGCAGAATTTCAGTGGAGAGGGAGAGGATTCGAGATTTAGAGTTCTTCATTTAGGGGATCTTAGATTGTTTTATCTGTGTCTCTGTGTGTGTTTAAGGGTTTTTTTTATTATTTTAATAATTTTAAAATCATTTGCTGACATGACATATAAGACAAAATAGTGCCATATCAGCATTTAGTTACATTTGGCGCCACGTTAGCGATTAATGTTAACCATTAGTCAACTAGCGACCACGTCAACATGTCCATTAAAAATAGACCAATTAGAAAAAAAAAAATTAGGGGTTAAAGTACTCCAAAAAAATAAAAGATAAAGGGCCAAAGTGACCAAACAATCAAGCGTTAGGGGCTATTTTAGGCATTATGCCAACAAATATGATAATGTTATTTATAAAAGATACAAAGATTTTATTTTATTCACAATACAAAAACAAATTACATTAAATAAATGATGTTATGGAATTTTATTTTGTTAATCATACAATTCATGAGTATATTTTTCTTAGCTTTCTCTCAAACACATAAAATAAATTAAATCTTTGAGAAACCTAGACCCTAAACCCTAAATAAGAGTATATAACTCTTTTCAACATAAGTCGATCCCGATATTTGACTATTTTAACTTTTTAAATATTTACTAGTACTTTTCCTCCATTTATTCAAGGTGACAAATTGGTGGTTTTGGGCGAGCTCGGATCTGAATATCTTCAAATTTGAATTATCTCAGGTTCGGATCAACTCGTCTTAAATATTCTTGGGCTCGGGCTTTCTTTGGCATAAATTTTTCTTGAAATCAAAATTTTGTGTACTTGAATTTTTTATATTAAGATTGATTTAGGTCAAACAAGCTTAGACAAATTTAAATTATTTTAATATTTTATAAACTTAATAAACTCATTATATTAAAAAACCATCTTTTCCATTGATATGAGTTTTTGTATTAAAAAATAGTTTTTAGTTTAATTTTGTAGATATAAGTTAAAAACCATCTTGTCAAAATTCAATACATTAGATTATTTATATTTTTATAAATTAAAATATATAAGATAAATTTATTTAAAATTTTTATTTGTTTATTTCTTATTACAATTTCTTATGTTTATTTATTATCGATTTTAATTTTTTTACAATTAATATAAATTAAAAGATAACTTTTAATTTTAATTGAAGTTTAGAAAATATAAAATGAAAAAAGGAATACAAGGGGGCACGGAGGGGGGCAGGCGCTCGGGGCATTGGATTTGTATTCGTTGCACACTCTTTTTTTAAATATTGTTTTTAATTAATTATTTATTTAACTATAGTTTTTAATGATTATGGTAAATTCTTATTGGTGTTGTTCACTCGACACTATAATAAAAATATATTATTTTAATAATTAATTTGTAATTCATATTATTTTCGTAATTTTTTTATTTTTTATTATTTATATAAAAACCCTAAACTATTCTATAACAAAAGGAATAATAATTAAACACATCACATCATGATATATATATCATAAATACTATTCTAGTCACTCATGTTTCGCTCTTTATTGATTATTTGTTTGCATCAAATTATAGAGTAAAAATTTGGCGGTTAAAATATACTCTAAATAATATTTTTAGAATCGGACTGGTGGACGAACTATTCAAACCATTAGTTCGTAAGATTCGATTAAATAAATCATTAAAAAATAAAATAAAAAATCGATTCACTCAATTTTTTTAATCTAGTTCAATCGGTATAATGATTCTCAGGTCAATTGATCTAATGCCTTTCTTGGGAGCGATACCCTGACCAATTCTTGGTCCCATTGGTTGGTTTGGTTCGGTTCAAATAACCTTCACTCTAAATTTCTACACATCGTACATTTGAAATTTAGTCATTTTATTTTTATTTTCAAGAATTTAATCATTTTATCTTTTGGATTTAAAAATATGCTTTTAAATAATATATAGCGACATAAATTTTAATTGAAAAGTTAAGAATATTAACTATTTCAACTAATTAATAATATTATAAAAATATTAAATTAATTAATAACTTTATAAAAATATAGACATGTTAAAAAATAAATTTAAAATTTAAGCATATTAAAAACATTAAAACTAAAAAATTAACATTTTTATAAAATGAAAAAAAAAAGAAAAAAGAAAATATAGGTGTATGTGCCACGTGTCATGAGGAAGGTCATTTTCACCTTCTTTTATAGGTATATAGATTAAACACGTTAAATTTTTATTTAATTACCCAATTGATTTCTGAATTTGACATTTACTGCAATTTGTGGTTTTATTTTCTGAAATGATAGCCTAAACTTATTATTATTTACATTATATTACTCATCAATCGGGTTACAACTTAATTAGTGAATTACAAATAGACTATTTTATTTATTAACTTATATAATTATGTATGTATTTTTATAAATCAATAAAAATTTCTTAATAATGACATTTGAATCAAAGACACCATGCATATAAAACTTTTTAATTTACCATTTTAACTAAAGCAATTTTTTTATATATGAAACTATAATAAATATATTTGTTATATACATTTTTATATATATGTATCTATAGCATATATTTATACTATTATTTAAGTTCCTGATTGAGTTGGTGTCACAATTAACCGAATCACCAACTCAGTTATGAAAATTATAGAAATGCCCTTTCATAATTAAAATAAGTTATATTATTTAAGGGTACTTTAGTCTTTTTATTTAAAAAATCAATAAAAAATATATAAAGGGATTTGAACCCACACCATTTGAATTGATAAAACCTTAAATTTACCATTCAACTAAAGTTTCATTTTATTATTTTTATACATCTTTATTTTAATATGCACAATTTATTACTTTCATCATTTACCTATCTATACTTACTATTTATAAATCCATTTACTGAGTTAATGTCACCTATCAATGAATTTCAAAGTAAAAACTTTTTTTAGAAGTTTCCAAATACCTTAGAGAATACTTTGAACACTTAGAAATATTTTGGGACAAGTTCAAAACACTTCAAATATTTTTAACTCTAGTGAAACAGCTTTAAATCGAGTGAAAATTTTTAAAATCAAGTGACACAGTTTTAAATCGACTGGAAACTTTTTAAACAAGTGAAAAACTGCTCAAAACAAAAAGTATTGATATTTTTCAATAAGTATCGATACCTAGACATTTTTATCGATATCTCTTCTAGTATCAATACAAAAATGCCATTCTGGAATTTTTTATCAAAGTAATATCGATACTTATCATTAAGTATCGATACCATGATATTTTTATTGTTACCTTTTTTAGTATTGATATGAAATTGGCATTCTAACTTCGAAGGACTTTTTGGAAAAACACATTCAGTATAGATACCTTTTAAAAATTATCTATACCTTTTATCATGTATCGATAAATTTCCTTTGGTATCGATGTAAATAGGGCTAACAGTCACTAATTTGATGCATTAAATGATAATAGTATCAATACCGATAAAAAGGTATCGATACTTGTTGTTGCAGGTGCCATAAATGCATTAGTATTTTCATCCTCAACGGCTCTATGCAATATTTCCAGAACCACAATGGCTGGAAATCAATTTGGGAGTATAAATACCATCTTCAAAAGGTTCTACAATAACAAGAGAGACAAAAAAGCTTTAAGTGTCATTCTATCAACCGTAGAGCTCAATTTTTTCATATGTTTTGTATATGCACTTGTGAGCATTAATTGTTTTCATTTAGCTCAAGTGTTTTTCTTTGTATTTTTACTTAATTGGCAATCACTCTGATCTTATAAGGATTATCTCTTTGTTTACTAGTCTGCCAATATGGCATGTTTTTTCTCTCTTCGTCTGCTTGGTGTAGCACGATTTAGGATTTAGTTTTTGAATAAGATTTTACTTCTTTTCGCTATCAAGTGTTTCGCTTCTAGGGTTTCTACATTTAGTTTGTCCATTTTTAGGGTTTATACGATTAGGTTTTTACTCTAATTTTGATTGGTTATTTGTGATTTCGTGATTCTGTCCCCATGGAAAACGATTTGGCAGGGTTGAGCATCAATGAATTCGAGGAGGAAGCATGGCAATGGCATGACGATTGGAGATACAAGAAAAAGTATTTGATCTATGTTTGGTGTGATGTTTTTTTCGGCCAGTGTGGTCCACTTTTCGGCAATTAGAAATACTTTGGAAAATTTGTGGCATCCCCTAGGTGGTGTGCAGATCTTGGATCTGGGGGAGAAGCGGTATTTGTTCAGATTTTTCAATATGGTGGACAAAGATAGGGTGGTAAAAGGTGCTCCATGGACTTTCAATAACCATTTGTTGGTTTTTCATCGACTGGAGAATAATGAAGATCCAAAGCAAGTACCATTGATTTATTCTTTGTTCTAAGTCCAAGTGCATGATCGTCCCCCTAATTATTTTTTGAAACAATGGCAAAACAGTTTGGTAACTTTATTAGGGCATTTGAGGAGTATGATTTAAGGTAAATCTCGAGGGGTGTTAATCAATATTTACATATAAGGGTGAGGATTGATGTGAGATTTCTATTGAAGCATAGAAAGAAAATTCAAATCTACTAATCAAATTTTTTATCTGAGATTTTAGTATGAAAAACTCACGTTATTTTGTTTCATATGTGGCCGTCTTGGACATGGTTATAGTTTTTTTCCAATCCAGTTAAATAAGGATTTTAAAGAGATAGAGATGGGATGGGATATCTCATTAAGGGCACCGATGAGGAGAGCTAGTACAACGGCTAGCGTATGGATTCAAGAGGATAACGGAGCGAGAATATCTGGAGGACTTCTAGGGATGAGATTTGGAGATTGGACACAATAAGATGAAATTTCATCAGATAAAGTGAAAACAGATTAATCCAATCCTAGGGGTTAACTTGGAAGGAAATTTGTCGATGGAACAAATGGAAGAGTTGATTCTTTATCTATGTTAGTTAAGGATTTGATGGTTCATGACTTAGAGGATAATCCAATTGAGGGTCTAGACGGAAAGAAGAGACCGAGGACATCTAAAAATATCACCAATGTTTCTGGATTTATGGATGCATCAGGGGTAACTGATGAGCGATTTCATGCTTATCGCATGGGATTATCGGCGATCGCCAAAGGGCAGACAGACTGACCGCAATGACACTCATGAATTGAAATGTTCATGGATTGGGGAGTCCGCGAGCTATCAGAAGACTTCAGCATATGCTGAGATCATATTATCCCCAAGTAGTCTTCTTTATGGAGACAAAATTGGATTTGTGGAGAATGGAAGGAGTTCGTAGAAAGTGTGGCTTTCAACATGATATTGATGTCACATCCCAAAAATCGGGTTATTAGAAATTAGGTTAATGAAACGCTCGAATTTTTTTTAGTGATTGAGTAGTAGTGGAGCTGTCCTTGATGATCAGTGTTCAAATTCTTTCCCTCTCATTATTTTTTATGTGGTGCAATTTTGATTCTAACCTTAGCAAAGGTCACTTCCCATGTTTTAATTATTTTCTGTTAAGCTGAGAATAAGGATTAAATATGGCCTAGTGGTTAAGAGCTTTAAAAGTTTCCTAAAGGTCCTACGTTCAAGTCTCATCATCACCACCTTTTTAATTAATTTTGTGAATTTTCCATGTACTTATTTACCATTACCATCCAACCTTTCTTACCATACTTAGGGGAGATTCTTTCCTTTCTTTCTAGTCAACATACTATACTTATGAGGACATGATCCCCTTTTTATTCCTTTGTCCCCTTAACTTGCCATTCTCTTCAACATTACCATGAGTGTGATACATTGAACCTAGACTAGTTGTGAACCTCCCTTGTCATCCATCTTTTGATCGCCCTTCTTATTGCCGCACGTCCCTTAGTTCCTCCACTTTTTTTTCTCTCTTTTGTTTAGCCATCAACAACCATTTCTCTCTATTTTCTCCTCTCCTCCATCACTTCTTGGCTCAAACAAGTTCCACCACTTCACCAAACCACCACCTTGCCGCCACTCATCTTCTTTTTTTTCTTCACCGCCGCCCATAGCACCACCCTCCACCACCGTGACAACCACCGTGCACCACCACAAACACCACTTCTTTTCCTTTCTTTCTCTCTTCTTTTTCTTTCTCCTTCTTTTAGCAAGAGAACGAATCCTTCTCTCTTCTTTCTCCTCTCTTTGCACTTTGTCAATCGTAGTAGTTGCACCACCTGCTGGTGGTTGAATTTTTCTTCCTTTTTCATCATTTTCTATCTTTTTCCATCCCTTATTAGTGATCCAAAAATTCTGCTTTGCTTATTTTGTTTAGTTCTTAATCTTAAATATATTTATCTTGGACTTACTTTCAAAATGATCCTTCTCCTAGATCTTTCAACTCCTCCGATTTAAAATCAAGACGACCTATCGATCCTATCGTTCCAACCAAGATAGTGTAAGTGCAAGGGTTGATTAGAAACCCCTCTCTCCTCCCTATTTTCCTTCTTGACTGAATGTTCATCGGGTCAAGGTGAATTATTCTCTAATGTATTAACATTTAGTTATAATGTATTTTTTGAAGGACCGATCGACATCAACCCGAAAGATCATTAAACTTGGGAAGGAATCACGATTCTTAACATTCGTAAGGGTAAGTGTCATTAGGGAGCTCTATTTAGTGTCCGTTTGTTTACATGTAAAAGGTTTTACGGAAAATGTTTTCTGCATTTTCCTGTGTTTGTTTCACAGAAAATAGTTTGGTTAACGGAAAATGACTTACAGGTCAAGGTAAAATAAGCCCTTTTTCCTGTAAAATGACTTACTATTTTGAAAAGCGTAAGTCATTTTCCGGAAAAGAGCTCATCTATAGATAATTTTATTTTTATATAAAAATTAACTTAAATCAATTTTAATATTATTATATTGATAATAAATTTTATTTTTATTTTAAAAATATTTAAAATATTATATTTTTCAAAATTATTAAACATACATATTTAATTATTTATATTTAGTCATATAATAAATTATTAATATAATAAATATAATTTATTATTTTAATAAATTATTTAATATTTCAATTTTATTTTAATAATAAATTTTAAAAATAATAATTTTAAATAATATTATTCACATATTATTGAAAATATTCAATATTAATATTTTAATAATCAATATTTATTACAATTATAAATATATTAATAATAAATGTTTTGTAGTATAAATGTTAAAATATGTCATAAGTGTAACACCCCTAACCCGTATCCATCTTCGGAACCGAGTTACAGAGTATTACCAGTAAATATTGTAACACCCCAAACCCGGCCTAGACATTATGGTTGTATCTGGTAATGTCACACGATAGTGTTTTTGAAACACCGTTGTTACGATGAAAACATTCCATGTTATTATCTTTAGTAAACCTTTGTTAGAACTTAGGAAGTCGTCTCTATTCATTTAAAACATTTGTTTTGAAACATCCCTCGTTGTAGAAGCTTTAATAAAACAGTCTAGGTGATCATGCGTTTAGAAACTACTTTAGCTTTTTGAAAACTGAATTTCCTACGACCAGCAGGTATAAATCCATAAAGTAAAATAAATAAATAAAAACCCAAATTTAAAACAAAAGTCCTAGAGGGTCCTTAAATTACAACCCAAATAATCAATAATAATCAAATCATAAATCGTAAATTAAAAACCATGAAGTCCAAAAATTACGTGGTCACCATTTGAGTCCTCCGTCGCACCGATCCGTCTAAGTGCGGGGATTACTGTGCACATTAAACAAAAAGGGTGAGTTTACGTAAACTCGATGTGTAATCCCGCAGAAACAAACAAACAATCGGTATTCACGATTACTGATTGAGCGATCTTGGGCCTAAGCCCTTTTCGATATCAATGACAGTTTGGGCCTTAGCCCATCTCAATATAGTGTCAAAAATGCGAGGGCCTTAGCCCATCACGATGTCGAGCGAGAATATGATTATGCAAGAGCAAAATCCTACCCAACCAGCCTCTACACACCATCTCCGTCCAACCCTACACTCCATGTGGGGATATAATCAACCCACCTATCCCTACACTCCAAGTAGTACCGATTGCGACACAAAATAGTAGTTTGCGGCTGAGCTGTCGGTAAATTAGGCTTAAAGCCTTTTAGTACACTTCCTCCGAATAACAACCCCCAACCCAATGCAATGCAACATACAATAGATGATATGCTATTATGCAATTTTAGTACATATATCGAGTTCAGATATTAACATGCTCAGTACAGATATCATTCAGTCAATTTCACACATTTAGTGGTCTAAGTAGCGCTTACCGACCCTACAGTAGGTTCACAATCGACTTGGGCGACCCGTGCAACCTTGAAAACATTTCGGTAAAAATGGGCCCACATACCCATGTGATCTGCCCGTGTGGGCTCACACGCCCGTGTGGCCCACTCGGCCCAAATTGGCCTTGGCCGTGTGATCCATTTTTAAAGTAACCCATGCTAGCTCAATTTCACTATTTACTTTTATGTTCATTCAAAGCTGTCTACTTGAGTCATTATCACTAAATTATTTATATCTTGAGCTACAGAATTCCAAATTAAGATTTGCTTGATGTTTTGGAAACTAGACTCAAATACCTTTCTATCATAAAATTTTCAAAATTTATAGTTTATCAAATAAGTACAGTAAAATCTTTAAACTTATCCCTATTCTCTTGTTTTGTGACTTCATCCTTTCCTTACTAAAAATTATTTATCTCTTAGTACGGAATTTAGATGATGTTTCCATTTTTTCTCTTAAAAATAGACTCATTAAGGATTTAAAGATATAAATTTAAGCATCTAATTATTTTTTTTTACAATTTTTGATGATTTTCCTAAGTCAGAACAGGGGAACCCGAAATCATTCTGACCTTGTCTCACAAAATTTATAATATCTCATGATTTACAATTCCATTACTTACACTGTTTCTTCCATGAAAAACTAGACTCAATAAAATTTAAGTTGATATTTTATTCAACCTCTAACTCAATTCCCACTATTTTTGATGATTTTTTAAAGTTAGACTACTATTGTTGTCCAAAACTATTTTAGTTGAAAATGTTGATTTCCAAGTTTATAACACCCTTATTTCCTTTCTCTATAATTTTTCGCATCATTTTCTCTTATTTCTCGACAGCAAGCAATTTCGACTTTTTGCTGAATTTCGTTTTCTGCGTTTCGGGTACACACTTGGAATCGATTCGCTGTGCAAATTAACCCGAGCCTTCAAAAACCTATATTTGACCAATATATCCCTTAATTAATCACTTGATTCGTCAATCAAACCAAATATCCCCAACATAAAACTCGAGAAACTAAACTAACGACGGTTCGAAAACTTACCGCGATGAATCCGATAACCAGTCGTCTCCACACACTGGAATATTCGCTTAAAACCTTTGAACAACACCTAAACGAAAGTTAAACGAACCCTTTGTTAATTTCCTACTCCAAATATAATAACTAAGGGGAAAAAATTCCACTTACCGAAACAGATGAAGTCAAAAGTTGCACCCAAAGAGATGACTCGTGAAAAATACAGAAACGAAAAGAGAGGGGAAAGAGAAGAAACAAGATTCGGCCAAAGGGGAACAAAAACCAAAAGTAAACAAGAAGGGAGAAGAAATGGCAGAGAAACAAAAGTCTAACGTCAGAAAATTTGTTGGGAAAAAAGAAAATAGAAAACTGATAAGAAGAAAATCTTATTTTGATAACTTCTCCCCAATTATCTCCTGAAAACACTCCCTATTAACCCACTAAAACACAACTACTCAGCAGTCCAGTTTAATTTGAACTCCAACACGCCACACACCTCAAACAAAAATTAGTTCCTCTGCTTGCGCATGGACTCGAACACATGACCTCCTACACACTAACACTCCGCTTAACCACCAGACCAGCAGGCCCATTCTGATATATTTTTACCAACAATCAAATAAAAACCTATTGAACAAGAGTAAGGCCTAATTCATTCAAACAACCAAAATTTTCCCAAGCGAATGTTTGAACTTGAAACCTCCCAAACACTCCCAGAACACATAACCACTAAAGCTAACAGATATTTGTGTCATATTTTCACAATAATGAAATTAGAAATTTTGGGGCGTTACAACTCTACCCCCCTAAAAGAAAATTTCGTCCTCAAAATTTACCTGATCAGAATAGATGAGGATACTGCTGACGCATCGCATCCTCAAGCTCCCATGTGGCCTCCTCAGTGCTATGATTACGCCATAGAACCTTCACCAAAGGGATAGACTTCCTCTTCAGAACCTTTACGTCACGATCTAGAATCTGGACAGGCTCCTCCTCAAAGATCAAGTCTGGCCTAACCTCAATCTCCTCAACAGGGACAATATGAGTAGGATCAGAGCAGTAGCGCCTCAATATAGAAACGTGATACACGTCATGAATCCGATCCAACTCTAGAGGCAGCTCCAACTGATAAGTGACCGGTCCCACTCGTTTTAGAATCCTGTACGGTCCAATAAACCTAGTGCTCAACTTGCCCTTACGACCAAACCTCAGAACCTTCTTCCATGGTGAGACCTTGAGAAATATGAAGTCCCCCACGGAATACTCAATCTCACATCGCTTCAGGTCCGCATAGGATTTCTGTCTGTTAGATGCCGCTTTTAGACGATCTCGAATTAGTCTAACTTTATCATAAGTCTCAGCAACTAACTCAGGACCATGAACACGTCATTCACCCAACTCAATCCAATACAAGGGAGAGTGACACTTACGACCATACAGTGCCTCGTAAGGTGCCATTTGGATGCTAGACTGGTAGCTATTATTATAGGCAAACTCCGCTAACGGTAAATACTCCTCCCAACTACCACGAAAATCAAAACTCGCACTTGCTAATCTTAGCATAGAGCTGCATTTCCCTCAAAGTCTGAAGGACAACTCTAAGGTGCTCATCATGCTCATCCTCAGTTTTCTAATAAACTAGTATGTCGTCGATGAACACCACCACAAACCGATCTAGATAGGGCTGGAATACTCGGTTCATCAGTCCATGAAAGCTGCGAGTGTGTATTCGTCGGTCAAAAAGTCATCCCCTAGGAACTCGTAGTATCCATAACGAGTCCAAAATGCCGTCTTAAATACATCGACCTCATTAACCCTCAACCGATGATATCCAGAACGCAGATAAATCTTGGAGAACACAGAAGTCCCTCAGAACTAGTCAAACAAATCATCAATCCTCAAAAGTGGGTACTTATTCTTAATCGTTAGCTTATTCAACTGCCAAAAGTCTATACACATCCTTATCGTCCCATCCTTCTTTTTCACAACCAGCACAGGTGCTCCCCATGGAGACACACTGGGACGAATGAACCCACGATCCAACGACTCACGAACCGAGCCTTAAGCTCTGTAAGCTCCTTTGGTGCCATTCGGTAGGGGCGATAGACACCAAAGCTGTACCAGGAAGAAACTCAATCCCAAACTCCACTTCACGATTTAGAGGTAAACCCGGTAGCTCTTCAGGAAAAACGTCTGAAAAATCCTTTACCGTTCTGATATCCTTAACTGTAGAATCCTCAAAATCTGAAACACTTACGTAGGCCAAGAATGCCTCACATCCCTTACGAACCATCTTCTTTGCCACCAGCGTGGAGATCACATTAGGTAAGTAATTTCGGGATTCTCTAATCATGACTACCTCCTTATCCTCCTCAGTCCTTAGTACGACCCTCTTAGTCATACAGTCTAAGCTAACACGATGCTTGACCAACCAGTCCATCCCCAGAATTTGGTCGAACTCCCCAAATGGAAGTTCCATCAAATCAGCCAGGAAGATTGCCCATTGTACCTCTAAAGGAACGTCCCTATACAGTTTGCTAACTCTAACAGATTGCCCTAACGGACTCAGTACAGTAACCTCACTCGTAGTGCTCTCAACCAAGATCCCCAAATTTCTAGACATGTTGCTAGTTATGTATGAGTTAGTAGACCCTATGTCTATTAAGGCAATATACTGTACATCAAGAATAAAGAATGTACCCGTGATGACGTCCGGAGCATTTCTATCTTCTCAGTGACGAGCAGCATAAACTAGGGCCAGCTGCCTCGCTTCAGCTTGTCCAGCACCTCTGCCCGGTGCTCTCTGCCAACGACCCATACCATTACCACCTTTGTCCTGTCCACGGCCCCTCGGTGGCTGCTGCACTACCCTCTGTTGCTGTGCCGTACCAGTATCCGAAGCTTGGATCTGATCGGCCCTCAACGGACACTCTCTAATACGGTGCTCCAATGACCCACACTGTAAGCATGCCCTAGTCCTTCTCCAACACTCACCCTGATGGCGTCTACCACAATCAGTACATGGCTATAAACCAGTAATAATAATAGGGGGCCCAGCTCTAATCGGCCCATCAGCTTTGGCCTTTTTCTTAAACCTCTGTACAGAACTCGAGGGGTCCAAATCCCTCTTGTTCTTACCCCTATCACGATCTCGGTTCTGGCGCTCAGTGCACATAACCTCCTCGGTGATCACCACCTTCTCCACCAGTGCAGTAAAAGCACGCTCCCTCTGCGGAGCTATCGGGACTCTCAAATTATCTCTGAGCCCATCCTCAAAATGAATACATCATTCATACTCAGAGGCCACCATACCTCGCACATAGCGGCTCAGTCGCAGGAACTCAGCCTCATACTCGGCCACATTAGGGGCAACTCCAGTGACACCCCTGAAGAGCTCAGCTCCATTGGACCGGATGTAACAACCCGATTTCAGGGCTAGTCGAAATAATGGTCTCGAGACCACTAATCCGAGGTTGATGAAAATTATTTTGGTATTATTTTATGCATTATAACATGATTATAAGGTTGCATGGGAATTTTGATGCCTTAATTTTAGCAATTGTGTGCTTAATTGTGAAAAAGGACTAAATCGCATAAAGTGCGAAAGTTCTATTATATAAGATAGAAGTGTTTGATAGTTATGGAATATTAATTGGGGGTTCTTAAACTGAAATTAGACCTCCCTAAAGATGATGGCCGACCAAGGGAACTAGGAGAGAGACAAGAGCATTAAATGAGTCAAAATTTGGTAGTGTTAGGTGATAAAAATGAATAAAATAAGATAAGTAAAAAAAAAGAAAGCTATCATCTTTTTCATTTCTCTTCCACTCCTACCGAAATTTTTAGAAAGAAATAGGGGTTTTGAAGCTCAAACTATCAGCCAACATATTCTCTAGCAAGTAAGTGATTTTAGAGGTCTTTCTTGATGATTTTTGTATTTTTGGAACCCCCAAAGCTTAAGCTAGCTAATGAGAGGACTAAATTGCAATATGGTTGATAGTCTAGGGACTTTCCATGAAAGAGTTTATGTTATTAGCTGAGTTCTTATGGAATAAAATGAATGTTAGTGAGATGAGAAACAACTTTTGTGAAGGGTGTTGCCATGGAAACACCTAAATAGGACTTGTTTGCAAAGATTGAAATTGTGTAATAAATTCATGAAATAAATGGTTTTGTAAGTTGTTGTAAGAGAAATAAATGTTCAACTAGGCTTGTTTAATGAAAAAATATGGTGAAAAATGATTTACGAGCCTAGGGGCAAAATCATAATTTTGCCATAGTATAAGGGCAAAATGGTCATTTTTGCCCAAGTAGAGGTTATGATGTATTATGAATATAAAATGATTGAATGAGTGAAATTTTGTTGTTATAGATCAAGAAGAGCGTGAGATTAACCTTGACCGAGGAAAAGGCAAGGTTACGGATTAAACCGCAAATTAACACATTTTGCACCGAGGTAAGTTTATGTGTAAACTATTCATTTCGAATATACATGTTGTTAATAAATGGTGTATTGTGTGAATAGAATTATTCATGATTGAGATGAATTGAATTCAATAGATTTTGAGTAATTCCCGTGTGAGTTTAAATTATAGATTAATGGTGGGCTATGTGCGATACCATTGTAAATACTCTTCATGGTGGGCTAAGTGCGATACCACCTTACTATTCATTCATGATGGGCTGTGTGTGATACCATCGTTTATATTATCATTTGGTGGGCTATGTGCGATACCACCGTAATTATTCTTATTGGTGGGCTATGTGCGATACCGCTCTAATTAAAGATAAATGGTGGGCTAAGTGCGAAACCACCGAGTGTTTGGTATTACCATGAATGGTTTATTGTGAAATTTGTGATGTGTTATTTTATGTGATCATGTGGTGATAACTGCAGGGATGTATGTTAAATAACATGAGCATTTGGCTTGTGATATGGTTGGCATGTGGTAAGAGATGAATTGAGTAAGCATGATCTTGGAATGTGGATTGTTCTTACTTATTATGAAATGCTATTTATTGATTAGCTCATATTATGATGTTTATTGTTTACATGTAAACTTACTAAGCTTAAGGCTTACTCCCTTTCCTTTCCCCTTGTTTTATAGTGTCAAAGAGCCGGGTCGGGATACGAAGATAATTGGAAGATCACCCACACTGTCAGCTCATCTCGACATATATATAGAATTAGCATTTTGAGTATGGCATGTATAGGGGCTAGACTAGATGAATTGTTTTGTTATTTTGGCCAAGTGTGTATTGGCTCCCTTAAAGATGAATTCTTTTGTATATAGCCATAGTTGATGGCTTATTATTACTAATTTATGCAAATACAAGGTTATTCATGAATGTGTATGTTACATAATTACTTTGCTTAGCAATTGGTTGAATGGATTTAGGTTGTGTGATGTAGGGTGATGAAAAGAGCTTGGCAAATAGCTTTGTTCTTGTCAACACGGGTAGGCACACGGGCGTGTGTCTAGGCCGTGTGAGACACACGGTCAGTCTCATGGGTGTGTGGCTAGGCCGTGTGTCCCCTGCATGTTAGTTTTACAAGTCATTAAGCTCTGTAGTAAACACACGGGCAGAGACATGGCCGTGTGTCTTAGCCGTGTGAAAGGCACGGCCAGGGACATTGGCGTGTGCCCAGGCCGTGTAAAGTCTACACTTAAATTTGGAATTTAATTCACCACATGGTCGAAGGACACGGGCGTGCGACTAGCCGTGTGATGCTAGTCAGAGGCGACCACGGGCCAGACACACGGGCGTGTGACAAGCCGTGTGATACAAGTCAGTGTCGACCACGGGTGTCGAACACGGGCGTGTGGCATGTGACACGGGCGTGTCCCTCTCTCCACACGGGCGTGTGGCCCTGGTAAAGCAAAATTTTTATAAGTTTTCAGAAGTTCCCGGTTTGATCTCGAGGTCCTCCGTTTGCATGATTTAGGCCTCGTAGGCCCATAATAAGAATGTTATGGATGTGAATGAAAAGTTTTAAAATGGAAATGAAATTTGATAGCCCAGTGTTGTATGTTCAAACGAGATAAGTCCTGTAATGCCTTGTACCCAATTTCGGCATTGAATACGGGTAAAGGGTGTTACACCGGAGTCGTTCTGTAACCGACCCGCGGCCCCCAGATCCGGTATTGGGCCCAACGACCCTCTCCAAAATCCTTAACATAGCCTAGGACAATGCGTCGTCCCCAGCCATGCAATCTTGAGACCCAATCTCAGTAGCAGGTGACACTGGCATCTTACTCGTATCCAAATTCGGTATGCTACCCAATGAAGAGGACTCAGCTCGAGCTCCTCTGCGGCCTCTACCTCGGCCTCTTGTACCCCGTCTGCGGATACCTCATGCGATCATTGTCTAATCCTGTTTATCTGTATTAACAGTTTTACGAATCAGTTACAGTTCCAGTGTTTCTTAACAAATGTTTTATGTAAAACAGTATCGATTATTCAAAGTTCGTTTTCATAAATCGCAGTCTCACTACAGTTTTCAATTTCTCTACAATTTTCAGTATAGACAAACTAGAGTGATTTTAGTACAGTTTACTACCTATAGTATTTTCAGAATATACTATCCATAACATTTTCAGTTTAAAACAAACCACAGTTCAGAATACTTACAGGATCGGCGCCGGAGTCTCGGTGTACTACTTACTCAGTAAAAACATTTCAAATCATTTGGAAATCAATCATTTTTTTTTGAAATCCTATTTTTTATAAAACCCATAATCCACAGCCGAGTTTTGCAACCTGGCTCTGATACCACTAAATGTAACACCCCAAACTCGACCTAGACGTTATGGCTGTATCTGGCAATGTCACACGATAGTGTTTTTGAAACCTTGTTGTTACGATGAAAACATTCCATGTTATTATCTTTAGTAAACCTTTGTTAGAACTTAGGAAGTCGTCTTTATTCATTTAAAACATTTGTTTTAAAACATCCCTCGTTTCAGAAGCTTTAATAAAATAGTCTAGGTGATCATGTGTTTAGAAATTACTTTAACTTTTTGAAAACCAAATTTCCTACGACCAGCGGTATAAATCCATAAAGTAAAATAAATAAATAAAAACCAAAATTTAAAACCAAAGTCCCAAAGGGTCCTTAAATTACAACCCAAATAATCAATAATAATCAAATCATAAATCCTAAATTGAAAACCATGAAGTCCAAAATTTACAGTGGTCACCGCTGAATCCTCCGTCGCACCAATCCGTCTAAGTCTAGGGATTACCTGTGCACATTAAACAAAAAAGGGTGAGTTTACGTAAACTTAGTGTGTAATCCCGTAGAAACAAATAAACAATCAGTATTCACAGTGCACAGTTGAACAGTCTTGGGCCTAAGCCCTTTTCAGTATCAGTGACAGTTTGGGCCTTAGCCTATCTCAATACAGTGTTAAAAATGCAGTAGGGCCTTAGCCCATCACAGTATCAGTAGCAGTAATAGTTATGTAGTAGCAAAATCCTACCCAACCAGCCTCTACACACCATCTCCGTCTAACCCTATACTCCATGTGGGGATATAATCAACCCACCCATCCTACACTCCAAGTAGTACCGAATGCGGCACAAAATAGTAGTTTGCAGCAGAACTGCCGGTAAATTAGGCTTAAAGCCTTTCAGTACACTTCCTCTGAATAACAACCCCCAACCCAATGCAATGCAACATATAATGGATGATATGCTATTATGCAATTTCAGTACATATATTCAGTTTAGATATTAACATGATCAGTACAAATATCATTCAGTCAATTTCACACATTTAGTGGTCTAAGTAGCGCTTACTGACCCTACAGTAGGTTCACAGTCGACTTGGGCGACCCGTGCAACCTTGAAAACATTTCGGTAAAAATGGGCCCACATGCCCATGAGATCTGCCCGTGTGGGCCCACACGCCCGTGTGGCCCACTCAGACCAAATTGGCCTTGGCCGTGCGATCCATTTTTAAAGTAACCCATGCTAGCTCAATTTCACTATTTACTTTTATGTTCATTCAAAGCTGTCTACTTGAGTCATTATCACTAAATTATTTATATCTTGAGCTACAGAATTCCAAATTAAGATCTGCTTGATGTTTTTAAAACTAGACCCAATTACATTTCTACCATAAAATTTTCAAAATTTATAGTTTATCAAATAAGTACAGTAAAATCTTTAAAGTTATCCCTATTCTGCTATTTGACAGCTTCATCCTTTCCTTACTAAAAATTATTTATCTAATTCAGAACAGGGGAACCCGAAATCATTCTGACCTTGTCTTACAAAATTTATTATATCTCATGATTTACAATTCCATTGCTTACACTGTTTCTTCCATGAAAAACTAGACTCAATAAAATTTAAGTTGATATTTTATTCAACCTCTAACTCAATTCCCACTATTTTTGATGAATTTTCAAAGTTAGACTACTACTTCTGTCCAAAACTATTTTAATGCAAAATGTTGATTTCCAAGTTTATAACACCCTTATTTCCTTTCTCTACAATTTTTCGCATCATTTTCTCTTATTTCTCTTATTTCTCGACAGTAAGCAATTTTGGCTTTTTGCCGAATTCTATTTTTTGCGTTTCGGGTACACACCTGGAATCGATTCGCTGTGCAAAGTAACCCAAGCCTTCAAAAACCTATATTTGACCAATATATCCCTTAATTAATCACTTGATTCGTCAATCAAACCAAATATCCCTAAAAAAACTTGAGAAACTAAACCAACGACGATTTAAAAACTTACCGTAACGAATCCGATAACCAGTCGTCTCCACACACTGGAATATCCTCTTAAAACCTTTGAACAACACCTAAACGAGAGTAAAACAAACCCTTTGTTAATTTCCTACTCGAAATATAATAACTAAGGGGAAAAAATTCCACTTACTGAAATAGATGAAGTCAAAAGTTGCACCCAAAGAGATGACTTGCGAAAAATACAGAAGCGAAAAGAGAGGGGAAAGAGAAGAAACAAGATTCGGCCAAAGGGGAACAAAAACCAAAAGTGAACAAGAAGGGAGAAGAAACGGAAGAGAAACAAAAGTCTAACGTCAGAAAATTTTGTTGGGAAAAAAGAAAAAAAGAAAACTGATAAGAAGAAAATCTTATTTTGATAACTTCTTTCTAATTATCTTGTAACATCCTGGAATTAGGGGTTCGGCATTTTTTTTATGTTTCCCGTGTGTTTGGTTTGTTCTGCTTGTTGATTTGGTGTGTTTGGGGGTCCCCGGGAAGGTTTGGGGTCACGCTTGAGCCTTGGTAAAAATTTTGTTTTTAGGCACTTTAGGGGAGAGCGGGTTGAGGCAGGTTTTAAGGGTAATTTCTTGTGTTTTATTGACACAAAAAGAGGTGTGGTGGAGTGGCAAGAAGACGCCACTTAACGTGCAGGGGTGTGGCGTCATAAGGGAGCAGCAGGGGGAAGGAGTTTGAGTCGCGTCAACAGCATTTAGAAGCTTTATTTTTGCGCTTAGGGAGCTAAGGTGGTGGTTTCGGCAAGGACTCTTCAAGGGTGGGTGTTGAATGAGTCAAAGTGTTTGAATGAGTGGCCATGAGGAGGGGGTGGAGTTTGAATTAGTCAAACTAATTCAAATGATTGAAGGGGAGTGAAAGTAGGAGTGAAAGTATGTAATTTGTTCGGTTTTTGATAATTTCTACGTTTTTGTAATCGTTTCTTCGAGTACTACAAAACCCATGCCTTAATTTTGGAATTTGATGAAGAAATTGAAATGTGCCATTAATGAATGCTTGAGATATGTGATATTAGTTGGTAAAATATGAAATATTTGTGTTAGATTAACATGTTTTGTCTTTGGATTTTTGGTGAATTTGATTAATTTGGACTAAATTGTGAAAATAATATTTTGAGGGACTAAAATGTGAACAAATAACTCAAAGTTCATTAAAAATGGCAAAAGTCTATACAACCAGAAATTAGCTAAGTATTTATAGTAGAATTCCTAAGCTAGCCGAATAGGCACTTTAGGTAGCCAAATGGACATGTAGCAACTTAATGGAGTGGAAGCTTCCTTGAACTTTCCTAGCATTGGAGACGCCAATGGGTGACTTCTAGATGATGCACATTCATTTGGAGTTGATTTGGAGTGAAGGAAAGTGACTAGACTTGTCTATGTTCGGCCAAGGTGTTTAATGAGCTGGAATTAAGTTGCCTTGATCAGCTGGAAAGCTTGTGTTTAATTAGTGATCAACTTGAGTATTGCAATGGACATCAAGTGTGAAACCGAATACAAACAGCCCTCCATGTATGAACACACAAAACCGAATAGGCACTCAATGTGAATGGAATGTCCAGCTGGTGTGAAAACTCTTTAAGGCTACTTGGTAAACTAAATGGTCAACTTGGGAAGAAGAAACATCAGCGCTCCCTTGTCCCTTGTTGTTCATGAAAGAGTGCTTGGAAGAGCTAAACCATCAGCTCGTTGCATTTATGCCGTCCCAAGCATGTACCTGCACCAAATTAATTCAACACTTAATTAAGCTTAAGACACATTAATTTAAGTGACTAGGACATCTTAAAATCATGCATTAAGCTAGGACATATTAAACACAAGTAATAAACTAGGACACATATTAAATTCGGCTGAAATTAAACACATTAAAATCTAGTAATGGTCTAAGACAAATTAATAACATGTTCTAACTATGACACATTAAAGACTTGTTTAAGAAATCAGACATATTTAATACTAAATTATGAAATCCAAATTTGAACATATTTATGAGCTAAAAACTAATTAACTAATTTAACTAAGAACATTAATTTATTCCAGTCAAGTAAAACGTATGAACTAAAGAAATAGAGATGAGCTGAATTGAATTAACTAGCTAGGCTAAACAAATTGATTTATTCCAGCAAGTTTAGAAAGCATAAAATAAAAGGATGGAAATGAGCTCGAGGAGCTAGAATCGAGCTGAATTGAGCTCAAAGAGCTGGATTTGAGCTAGGTCAGCTTGCGAAAGATGGCAAGCCTCGCTTGGTAATCTGGTCCAAGGGTGTCCTGGGGCGTGGCCGTATCAGATGTCACGGTGTAGGTGGTGTAGTTTCCGAGAGAGTGATCCAAGGAAGACTGGTTATTCATTGTAGGTGTTCTATTATTTATATTCGTATTGGGGAAATAGGCAATGTGGTAGAACTATTTTGGGTTATTGATCCTTAAACATTTTGATTTCGCCTATAAGAATTTCATTTTATTTTCATGTTAGAATATTTAAACGTTGATGTTGGCATAACGATTCTTGTTTAGATGATTTGATGCTTTTAGACTGATAAATTTAGGTGGTGAATGATGAAATAAATAAAGTACATGATGCATGTTGCTTGTAAACCATTTGGAATGATTTATTTGCTCTTCTATGCTGTATTTTTAGCTCCAATAGCAGAGGTATCGATAGTTAGTTTTGAAAATCAATACCTCAGTGAATTAAAACGTACAGGAAAACATATTATGGATTTGGTATCAATTCCTTATCTCGAGTATCGATACTCGGGAATAAAGTATCGATAATTTATAGCAAGTACTGATAATTTTCGACAATTAAGATTTTTGGGCGAGAAGCAATAAGCTATTTTGGTATCGGATTTCCGAGTGGTACCGATACCACATGAAGGAAATATTGATACCTTAAATGTCAGTATCGATACCTATGAATAGTTTTATAGAATTTTGCTAAACAACCCTTTTGCATGATTCTAACTGTATGTAAGGCCAATTAATGAATGTTTTGCATGTAATAATGTTAATTAACTAATTGGATGACTCAAAACTTATACGGGTTTGTAACGCCCCAAAATTTCCTATTTCTGTTCTGTTAAAATATGACACAACTGTGTATCTGCTTCAGTGGTTATGTGTTCTGGGTGTGTGTGGGAGGTCTCAAGTTCAAGCCTTACTTGGGCTAAAATCTGGTATTTTTCTGAATAAAACCTAAACCCCACTCTGTAGGCTTAAGTTTAAATGTTTGTAAGTATACAACAGAATGGGCCTGCTGGTCTGGTGGTTAAGTGGAGTGTTAGTATGCTGGAGGTCGTGGGTTCGAATCCCTGCGCGAGCAAGGGAGTTTATTTTTGCTCGATTTTTCAGGCAGAGTTTTGGTGGGGTTAAAATTTTGAGAAGTGGGTTAGTCGGGGAGAGAAACAAGGGATTCGGGGAGTTATATAATTTTGTAATCTTTCGTTTTGCAAATTTTCTCTTTCCGAAAACCTTTCTGACGCCAATTCATTCCTCACCTTTTCTGCTGAAATTTTGTTGTTTTTTTCTTCTTCCCTTTTCGATTATTCAATTCACCTCTTTCAGTGTACCTTTTAGATTTTGTGCGTTCGGGTAAGTAAGGTTTTTCTTCTCTGTAACTTGTGTTGTTTCCATCGTTGACTGGGGTTATGCGATTGTTTTGACAGCAGTGAGTCAGGAGGATCGAGATTCTGCTCTTGCAGAATCGTAGTCAGTCACTCAAAGTATTGGGGTAAGCGTTAAGCGCTCGTTTTGACTATGGTTGGTTTTTGGTGGTTCGGTTTAATCAAGAGTTAATATTGATTTCGGTTATGTTTGTATCGAATTTAGGTTCTGGAAGGCTCGAGTGTGGTTTCGCGTCGAACCGATACGAGGTGTGTACTCAGAAACGCAAAAAATGAGGTTTTGGTGAAAGCCAAAAACCTCACTGTCGACACCACACGGACGTGTGGTCGTCCGTGTGGTAGGCCGTGTGCCATAACATGGGCGTGTGATCGACGAGGCCAAACCGTGCTCACGAGACATGACAGTGTGATGGCCAGGAAGGTCGTGTATGACACACGAGCTAGATTGATTTGGGCCGTGTGGGCCACACGGGCGTGTGGGATTCTGATCTAGGCCGTGTGATCCATACAGCCAAGGTAAATTTAGGCCGTGTGGTCCCACACGGGCAGGCTAAATGGGCGTGTGAGCCCATTTTCACTGAATTGATTGCTAAGGGTGCACGGGTTGCCCAAGTCGACTGTGAACCTACTGTAGGGTCAGTAAGTATTACTTAGACCCCTAATTGTGTGAACTGACTGATTGATGGATATATATTGAGCATGATGATAGTATGTATGTATACATTTACTGATTATATGTGCTGATATCATGAGATAGCATGTCATGCATTGCATGGGGTTGGGTTGATTTTATTTGAAGGAAGTGTACTAAAAGGCTCTCAAGCCTAATATCTTGTAGCTCTCGACTACAAACTACTGTTCGTGCCGCATTCGGTACTACCTGTAGTGTAGGGATGGGTGGGTTGATTTAATCCCCACATGGAGTCCAGGGTTAGACGGAGATGGTGTGTAGAGGCTGGTTGGGTAGGACTTTGTTACTGAACACTGTATATCTGTTACTGATACTGTGATGGGCTAAGACCCTTGTGCATGCTGATATTGATACTGAAAGGGGCTTAGGCCCAAGACTGTTTTTAACTGTTCACTATGTTTACTGTTGTTTGTTTTCTGTGGGATTACACACTGAGTTTACATAAACTCACCCCTCTCTGTTTAATGTGCACAGGTAATCCCCAGTCTTAGACGAATCGATGTGGCGGAGGACTCGATGGTGACCACAGTTGTTGGACTTTTACGATTTACAATTTATGATTAATGGTTTTATTTACAGTGGTTTATTTGGATGTAATTTAGGGAAATTTTTGGGGAATTTTGCTTAATTTTGTTTTTATTTTTTTTATTTTTTGGATTTATAACTGTTAGACGTAGGAAAACTCGATTTTCAAAAAGGCAAAGTTTTCACTAAACACACGATTTACTCAAAACGGTTTTAAAAGCTTCCACAATGAATTATGTTTAAAACAATCGACTAAACGAGTAAGGATTTTTGGAATTAAGAAGAGATAAGAAAAGTAGTTAAATGGAAATGGATTTATCGTAGAAACTTAGTTTTCAAGCACCCTATCATGTGACATCGCCAAATTTGACCATAACGTCTGGGTCGGGTTTGGGGTGTTACATTTAGTGGTATTAGAGTCAGGTTGCAAAACTCGATTGTGGATTTGGGTTTTAAACTTTGGATTTTAAAAATTGATTTTCAAATGATTTAAAGTGATTTGACTGAGAATATGGTACATCGAGTCTCCGGTGTCGATCCTGTAAGTATTCTGATAAATCGTTATCAATAGTCTGTTCTGAAACACTCTAGTTTAGTGTATACTAAAACTATAGTAAACTGAGACTGTAGCATAACTGATAGAGACTGCGATTTACGAAAATCACTCTGAATTGTTGAAACTGTTTACATAAAACATCTGTTAATAAATACTGAAATTGTAACTGATTCATAAAATTCATACTACAGATAAAATCTGACTAGACGTGAGCGCACGAGGTATCTGCGGACGAGATACTAGAGGCCGTGGAAGAGGACATTGAGGGGCTCGAGCTGAGTCATTGTCATCTGGTAGCATGCCTAATTTGGACACGAGTGAGGCGCCAGTGTCGCCTGCTACTGAGACTGGGTCACAATATCGCATGGCTGGGGACGACGTGTTGTCCCAAGCTATGTTAAGGATATTGGAGAGGGTCGCTGGACCCAATACTTGATCTGGGGGCCGAGGGTCGGGTACGAAACGACTCCGGTCCAATAGAGTTGAGCTCTTCAGGGGTGTCACTGGGGTCGCCCCTAATGTGGCCGAATACTAGATTGTGGCCACGGAGAGGATCATGGATGATCTAGATTGCACCCCCGAGTTCTTTAAGACTGCCTTTCAGGGTAAATATGTGAGGGCGAGCTACGTGGATGCAGGTAGGAGGGAGTTCCTGAACCTTACTCAGGGAGATCGATCTGTGGCCTAGTTTAAGGCCGAATTCCTACGACTGAGCCGCTATGCGCGAGGTATGGTGGCGACTGAGTATGAGCGATGTGTCCATTTTGAGGATGGCCTCAGGGATAATTTGAGAGTCCTGATAGCTCCGCAGAGGGAGTGTGATTTTTCTTCACTCGTTTAGAAGGGGAAGATCCTGAGGAGGTTAAGCGCGCTGAGCGTGAAAACCGTGACAGAGAGAGAGATAGGAACAAGAGGGCTTCAGAGCCCTCGAGTCTGTCTGAGGCCTAAGAAAAGGCCGGACTGATGGGCGATAAGAGGCTGGACCCCCACATTCGCTATCGGATCAGTAGCCATGTGTCGATTGTGGTAGACGCCATCAGGGCGAGTGTTGGAGGAGGACTTGGGTGTGTCTGAGGTGTGGATCATTGGATCACCGTATTAGGGAGTGTCCGTTGAGGGCCGATCAGATGCAAGCTCAGGGTACTGGTACTGCACAACCATAGAGGGTAGTATAGCAGCCACCGAGAGGCCGTGGTCAGGCTAGGGGTGGTAACGGTATGGGTTGTGGACAGAGAGCACTGGGCAGGGGTGCTTGATAGACTGAGGCGAGGTAGCCTGCTTTAGTTTATGCTGCACGTCGCCGAGAGGACAGAGATGCTCCAGACGTCATTACAGGTACGTTTCTAATTCTTGAGGTACCATATCTTGCATTGATAGACATAGGGTCTACTCACTCATCCATAGCTAGCAACATATCTGAAAACTTCAGGATTTCGGTTGAGAGCACTACGAGTGAGGTTACTGTACTGAGTCCGTTGGGACAGTCTATAAGGGTTAATAAGCTATTCAGAGATGTACCGTTAGAGGTTCAAGGGGCGATCTTCTTGGCTGACTTAATGGAACTTTCGTTTGGGGAGTTCGACACAGTTACAGTGCGGATTGGTTGGTCAAGCAGTGTCGATGCGGGTGTGCGACTAAGAGGGTTATCTTGAGAATTGAGGAGGATAATGAGGTGTTCATGATTGGAGAGTGTCGGGATTATCTATCGAATGTGATTTCTGCACTAATGGTTGAGAAACTGGTTCGTAAGGGATGTGAGGTATTCTTGGCCTATGTTAGTGTTTTCGCTTCTGGGGACTCTACTGTAAAGGATATCCGTACTTTAAGGGATTTTCCAGACGTCTTTCCTGAGGAGCTACCGGGTTTACCTCCGAATCGGGAAGTTGAGTTTGGGATTGAGCTTTTCCCTGATACAGCTTCGGTGTCTATCGCTCCCTATCGAATGGCATCGAAGGAGCTTACGAAGCTTAACGCTCAGATTCAGGAGTTATTGGATCGTGGGTTCATCCGTCCTAGTGTGTCTCCATGGGGAGCATCGGTACTTTTTGTTAAGAAAAATGATGGATCTATGAGGATGTGTATTGACTACCGGCAACTGAATAAGCTGACCGTTAAAAAAAAGTATCCGTTACCGAGGATCGATGACCAGTTTGATCAGTTTCGAAGAGCTTCGGTATTTTTTAAGATTGATATCTGTCTGGGTACCATCAGTTGAGGGTTAAGGAGGCTGATGTGCATAAGACGACATTTAGGACTCGTTATGGTCACTACGAGTTCCTAGTGATGCCATTTGGACTGACTAATGCACCGGCAGCTTTCATGGATATGATGAACCGAGTATCTCAGCCCTACCTAGATCAGTTTGTGGTGGTGTTCATCGTCGACATATTGGTTTACTCGAGAACTGAGGATGAGCATGATTAGCACCTTAGAATTGTTCTTCAGATTTTGAGGGAAAAATAGCTCTATGCTAAGTTCAGCAAGTGCGAGATTTGGTTACGTGAAGTAACATTTAGGTCATGTGGTGTCTGTGAGGGATTGAGTCGATTTTGAAAGATTGAGGTATCTTGGATTGGAAACTTGACCTAAGAATATATTTGAGATCTGTAATTTTCTGGGACTGGCGGGTTATTATCGACGGTTTTTGAAAGGTTTCTCACTGATTGCAGCGCCCTTAACTAAGCTACTACGTAAGGGTGTACCGTTTATGCAGGATCGATGCAAAGCAAGAGAGCTTCGAGAAGCTCAAGGCTGCATCTTGGACCGAGGCTCTGTTACGTCTGATCAGAACACGAAAAGAGTTCACGGTTTATAGTGATGCATCACATGTCGGTTTGGGATGTGTTTTGATGCAGGATGGTAAGGTGGTAGCATATGCGACTCGTCAGCTTAAGATGCATGAGGTGAACTACCCAATGCATGACTTGGAGTTGGCCACCATGGTAATTGCACTAAAAATCTGGAGGCATTATCTGTACGGTGAGAAGTGTATCATCTACACTAATCATAAGAGCCTCAAGTATCTCCTTATTCAGAAGGAGTTAAATCTTAGACAGCGTAGATGGATTGAGCTACTTAAGGATTACGACTGTACCATCGAGTACCATCCAGGCAAGGCCAATGTGGTGGCCGATGTATTGAGTCGTAGGGCTATGACAGATCTGAGAGCGATGTTCGTTCGACTTAGCCTGTTCGACGATGGGAGTTTGTTGGCTGAGCTACAAGTTAAACCGACTTGGATCGAGCAGATTAAGGTTAAGCAGTTGGAGGATGAATCTTTGGGTCTTCAGATCTGACAGGTTGAGAGTGGTAGCACTACGGACTTTGGGTTGAACTCTGAGGGGATGTTGTGTTTTCGAGGCCGGATATGTGTGCCAAATGATTCTAATTTGAGACAGTCTATACTGAGAGAGGCGCATAGTAGCCCTTACGCTATGCACCCTGGTGGAAATAAGATGTACCGAGATCTTCAAGAGTTGTATTGGTGGCCAGGGTTGAAGCGAGAGGTTACTGATTTTGTAGCTAAACGTCTGACATGCCAGACGGTTAAGGCTGAGCATCAGTTGCCTTCGGGTTTGCTACAGCCGGTTAAGATTCCGTTATGGAAATGAGAGCGAGTAATGATGGATTTTGTTAGACTGCCTTTAACACCCACTAAAAAGGATTCAGTGTGGGTCATTGTGGATTTATTGACCAAGTCTGAGCACTTCATACCAGTTAGGACAGATTATTCTCTGCAGAAGCTGGTTAAGCTTTATATTTCTGAGATAGTGAGACTGCATGGTGTACCGGTTTCGATCTTATCTGATAGGGATCCTCGCTTCACGTCTCGGCCCGGAAAAAGCTACATGAGGCTCTAGGTTCAAGGTTGGACTTGATGCTGCGTTCCATCCTCGGACCGATGGTCAATAGGAGAGGTGATTCGAATCTTTGGAGGATATGTTGAGAAGTTGTGCTATCGATTTTCGAGGCAGTTAGGAGGAGTATCTGCCGCTACTGGAGTTTGCTTATAATAATAGTTTCCAGTCTAGTATTCAGATGGCACCTTACGAGGCTCTGTATGGTCGTAAGTGTCGCACTCCCTTGTGCTAGATTGAGTTGGGTGAACGACGTGTTCTGGGTCCTGAGTTGGTTTCTAAGACTGAGGATAAGGTCAGATTGATTCGGGATCGACTGAAAGCGGCATCGGACAGACAAAAATCTTATGCGAATCTGAAGAGACGCGAGATTAAGTATTCTTTGGGGGACTTTGTATTTCTCAAGATCTTGCCATGGAAGAAGGTTCTGAGGTTTGGTCGCAAGGGCATGTGGAGCCTTAGGTTTATTGGACCTTACCGTATTCTAAAGCGAGTGGGACCGGTCGCTTATCAGTTGAAGTTACCTCCAGAGCTAGACCGTATTTACAATGTGTTCCACGTCTCGATGTTGAGGCGCTACCGCTCTGATCCCACGCACATTGTCCCTGTGGAGGAAATTAAGGTTAGGCCAGACTTGACCTTCGAGGAGAAGCCGGTTCAGATTCTGAATCACGATGTAAAGGTTCTTCGGAGGAAGTCAATTCCATTAGTAAAGGTATTGTAGCAGAATCATAACACTGAGGAGGCCACGTGGGAGCTTGAGGATGCGATGCGTCACCAGTATCCTCATCTGTTCTGATCAGGTAAATTTCGAGGCTGAAATTTTCTTTAGGGGGTAGAGTTGTAATGCCCCAAAATTTTCTATTTCTTTTCTATTAAAATATGACACAACTGTGTATCTACTTGAGTGGTTATGTGTTCTAGGTATGTGTGTGAGGTCACAAGTTCAAGCCTTACTTGGGCTAAATTCTGGTATTTTTCTGAATAAAGCCTAAACCCCGCTCAGTAGGCTTAAGTTTAAATGTTTGTAAGTATACAACATGAATGAGCCTCTTTGATGCGGTGGTTAAGTGGAGTGTTAGTATGCTGGAGGTCATGGGTTCGAATCCCTACGCAAGCAAGGGAGCTTATTTTTGCTCGGTTTTTCAGGCAGAGTTTTGGTGGGGTTAAAATTTTGAGAAGTGGGTTAGTGGGGGAGAGAAACAAGGGATTTGGGGGTTATCAGATTTTGTAATCTTTCTTTTTGAAAATTTTCTCTTTTTGAAAACCTCTCTGACGCCAATTCGTTCCTCTCCTTTTCTCCTAATTTTTTTTAGTTTTTTTTCTTCTTCCCTTTTCGATTATTCATTTCGCCTCCTTCAGTGTACCTTTTTAATTTTGTGCGTTTGGGTAAGTAAGGTTTTGCTTCTCGATAACTTGCATTATTTCCATCGTTGACTGGGGTTATGCGATTGTTTTGACAGCAGCGAGTTAGGAGGATCGAGATTCTGCTCTTGCGGAATCGTAGTCAGTCACTCGGAGTATTGGGGTAAGCGTTAAGCGCTCATTTTGACTATGGTTGGTTTTTGGTGGTTCAGTTTAATCAAGAGTTAATATTGATTTTGGGTATGTTTGTGTCGAATTTAGGTTCGGGAAGGCTCGGGTGTGGTTTCACGTCGAATCGATACCAGGTGTGTACACGGAAATACAGAATACGAGGTTTCAACGAAAGTCAAAAACCTCACTGTCGACGCCACATGGGCGTGTGGTCGCCCGTGTGGTAGGCCGTGTGCCATAACACGGGCGTGTGATCGACGAGGCCGGTACATGCGCACAAGACACGTAGTGTGATGATGGCCGGTGGTAGGCGTGTGCGACACACACGGGCAAGGCCCGATTTAGGCCGTGTGATCCAGACGGCCAAGGCAAATTTTGGCCGTGTGGGCCCACATGAGCAGGCCACATGGACGAGTGATCCCATTTTCACTGAATTGATTGCTAAGGTTGCACGGGTCGCCCAAGTCGACTGTGAACCTACTGTAGGGTCGGTAAGCATTACTTAGACCCCTAATTGTGTGAACTGACTGATTGATGGATATATATTGAGCATGATGATAGTATGCATGTATACATTTACTGATTATATGTACTGATATCATGAGATAGCATGTCATGCATTGCATGGGGTTGGGTTGATTTTGTTTGGATGAAGTGTATTGAAAGGCTCTCAAGCCTAATATACTGGCAGCTCAGTTGCAAACTACTGTTTGTGCCGCATTCGGTACTACCTAGAGTGTAGGGATGGGTGGGTTGATTTAATCCCCACATGGAGTGCAGGGTTGGACGGAGATGGTGTGTAGAGGCTGGTTGGGTAGGACGTTGTTACTAAATACTGTATATCTGTTAGTGATACTATGATGGGCTAAGACCCTTGTGCATACCGTCATCGTCTTGAAAGGGCTTAGGCCCAAGATCGCTTTTTTGTGTGCCTTTGTGTTTCTTGTTGTTCGTTTTCTATGGGATTACACACTGAGTTTACGTAAACTCACCCCTCTCTGTTTAATGTGCACAGGTAATCCCTAGTCTTAGACGGATCGATGCGGCGGAGGACACGATGGTGACCACAATTGTTGGACTTTTACGATTTACAATTTATGATTTATGGTTTTATTTATAGTGGTTTATTTGGATGTAATTTGGGGACTTTTTGGGGACTTTTGCTTAATTTGTTTTTTTTTTTTGGATTTATAACTGCTAGACGTAGGAAAACTCGATTTTCAAAAAGGAAAAGTTTTCACTAAACACACGATTTGCTCAAAACGGTTTTAAAAGCTTCCGCAACGAATTATGTTTAAAACAATCAACTAAACGAGTAAGGATTTTCAAAATTAAGAAGAGATAAGAAAAGTAGTTAAATGGAAATGGATTTATCGTAGAAACTTAGTTTTCAAACACCCTATCATGTGACATCGCGAAATTTGGCCATAACATTTGGGTCGGGTTTGGGGTGTTACAGGGTTAGCAAAAGAAGATCGGTTTGCTTGGATCTAGTTTCCTACTTGATGTACATGAGACGAGACGGTGGTGTGGCATCTCGTATTTGGGCTTGGCGACCAGGTCGGGTATAGGGTGTTGCATACACCCTCACTGGCTTTATACCTTTAGATATTTGGACTACTGGTCCAAAAACTCCACGAATTTAATTGTACTTGTGTTACTTCTTTCTATTTTTATCAATTTATTCTATATCTATATTTCTCAATAAATTTATTCAAGATCCTCCTTTTATTTCATTATTTCAATAATAATATTGCATGCAAAATCATTGTCGATCACTTTTATTCGATTCCACATTTTCTCGAATTGACATAACTTATTGAGATCTCTTATTTTCATTATTTTAATCTTTAGTTTCAGGTACCTAAATCTCTTCCGGAGTTTTACTTATTATTTATGTCTTGGATCTCTTTTGGAGCACGCGACTCCACTATATGACCATCTAGAAGAATTTTCATCTTTGGAACCGATCAATCAATTATTTATTCTAACTGATTGTCCTATTGAGACTTTGATTGAAATTAAAATATCAGATGATATATAACAATTGGTTATTCTCATTAAGTTTGTAAATACATATAACAGTTAACTTGTAGTGAGCTATCATTGTTGAACTTCTGGTTCAAATTACTCTCCCCCTAACTCATTACAAGTTATTATTTCTCTCCCCCTAATGTCGGGAAAACTTTGGAATTAAAATTGTAATCACAAATCATGTCATAATTGAATCTCCAATACATTCAAAACATCTAATAATACAAAGAAACTTGTAATTAATATATATTCCCAACTTTTTTTGAGGATTCACTCATCTTTGTGTGTTGTGGTGGAGCAATTGGAACAAATACACACATACAAAAATTTAAAGATGAGAAATATTTAGCTCTTGATCAAAAATCAATTGTAATGGGGAGTATTTATAACTTATTGGCTTGATGCGTACAACACGTAAATCAACATAATCTCATGTTGAAATAGGAAGTTTATATTTTCTTTTGCGTTCACTTCGGGGAATGCAATAGATTTACTAGCACGAACTTATAAACGTCCCAAAAAATTATTTATTTCATAATAACCATTGCAAACATACGTGGATTTCAAATCAAAGTTTTAACGCCCTGAATAATTTATTTCTAATTCTATAAATTTCTGACACAAAGGTGTATTTGCTTCAGTGGTTAAGTGTTCTGGGTGTGTGTGTGAGGTCTTGGGTTCCAGTCTCACCTTTTCCAAATTTTGTTAATTTTCTAATTCTAGCCTTACCATTGTTGAGTGGGCTTATATAAGGTTGAATTCTATTTTATATCAGAATGAGCCTGCTGGTTTGAGTGGTAAGGGAGTTGGTGTGTTAGGGATCCTATGTTCAAATCCCGCCGCAAGCGTGGTTGTTAATTTTTGCTCGGTTGTCTGCTAGAGTTTTGGTTGAGTTAAAATTCTGAGGGAGTTATGAGTAGTGGGTTACTGGGAGATAATTAAGGGTTTATGTTGGCATATCTTCTTTTTTCTTTTTTCTTTTTTCTATTTTTTTTTGAATTTTAATTAGTTTCTCCCTTCTTCCAAAATTAACGTCAATTTCTGCTCCCTCTTGACCTTTCTGTCAATTTCATTTTTTTTGTTCTTCCTCTTTCTGGCATAATCCTTGTTCCTCCGTTCCTTTCAATTTTCTTGTTCGTTATTATTGTTCTTCACACGGTTTTGGTAAGCTTCTCAATTATTTTCGGTGTAGTAGCGTACGATTGTTGTAGGAAATCTGAACTCTGCGATCGGTTGTGTAGGTGAAGGCTGTGAATATGTAGTTTTCGCTCTGACGGATTAACTTTCGCGTGTAGTCGTTTTGTGGTGTAAGTGTGGAACGTTGCTCGATTTAGTTTTGGTTGTTTTTGTAAATCGGATGTTAATAGGACTTTGGGATTCTATTTTTAGGTGCTGGTGGTTTCGGGGCTAGTTTCGCATCAAAACCGTAACAGGTGTGTACCCAAAACGCAGAAAATCAAACTTCGACAAAAGTCGAAAGACTATTCTGTCGATGCCACACGGATGTGTGGCTAGCCGTGTGGTTGGCCGTGTGTGAGACATGACCGTGTGGTCGACGAAGGCATGGCTGTACACAAGACACGACCGTGTGGTGGCTTGAGTGTGGCTGTGTGGGCCACACGGGCTAGGCCAAGTTGGGCGTGTGGGCTACACGGGCAAGACACACGGGCATATGGGCCCATAATTATGAAATTTTCCTAGGGTGCATGCGGTCGTTTCGATCGATTGTGGGCCTACCGTAGGGGTTGTTAAGGAACTAACCAAACCCTAGTTTATATGAACCGATATTTTGATAGTTTGCTCTAAGTAGGACACTGATATGCATGTCTGATTATTCTGCTACTTATATATATCTGATATCTGAATTCGAGCATGTCAAGCATGATATTTCTGTATCTGTATACTGTTTCTATATTTTGTATCTGTATTTGGGGTGGGGTTTGTATATGTGGAGGAAGTGATATGTATGGCGACATTTCGCCTATATTCTGGCAGCTTGACTACATATTATCTGTAATGTGTCGCATCGACACTATATGGTGTGTAGGGATGGGGGGTGTTTTTAACCCCACATGGTGTGATGGGATGGTCGGAGATTGTGTGTAGAGGATGGGGTAGGACTCACTGTATTTGTTCTATTTATCTGCTATCTATATCTGTATCTGTAAAGGACTTTAGACCGAGTCTGAATCTGAATCTGACCATGTATGTGATATCTGTTTGTAATACATGTCTATTTCTGTTGGGTTACACACTGAGTTTTTGAAAACTCACGTTTGTTTGTCTGTTCTATTCAGGTAATCTAGGACTTAGGCGGATCGGTGCAGGATTTGAGTCTCACGGTGACCACGAGATCATAAAGCCCGACCTTAAATATTGGTTTTAATTAAATTAAGGATTTGTTTTCGGGAGTTTTGTATTTATTGGACTCTCCGGACTGTTGGTTTTTAATTTGGTTTTGGATGCATTTTTATTCTTTTATTGCGATGTCTGACCGAAATCTCGGTTTTACGAAAACAAATATTTTTCTGAAAATACGAGTTGGATTTCCAAAATATAACGATTTTAAGACTTCTGTTGTAAATTATGATTTGGCAAGTAAATTAATTGAATAACGTTTTCAATAAAAGTTATAATAATGATAGTGGGTTACAAAGCTTCAATGAATTTGCACTGTTTTTAAAACCCCTTTATTGTATCATTACCAGATTCAGCCATAACGTCTAGGCTGGGTTTGGGGTGTTACAAAAATATATCTATTCATGTTGTCATGATTAGTCTCCAATTATAATAAATATGATATAATAAATAAATCATAGTAAAATATACCTGAAGATCTTTAACATCATCGTCATCACCCTGGCTATTATCACGAGCACTATTACAAGTAGCAAAACAACTTTGTTTTCATAATAATATTTATAATCTAATAGTAAAAATCATTTAATAAACAATCAAAATTTTTTTGTACGATGCTTGAAAGTTATCCGATACACATTGTACCAAATTTTAATACCACATATATGTTATAAAATCTTATGAAGTTTCTAATCAAATATTTATAAATTCAATTTAAAAGATATAATACAATCATTCAACATTAGCAAATTAATAAGACTCAATAGATTCTATCAAATTTCCCTTTAATCATCCATGGTAGGTTTGTAACATCCTAAATTAGGGGTTATGCGTTTGGAGCATAACTCGAGTGATTAGTAGGCTTTAAGTGTGGTTGGATATATTTTGGGAGTTTTTGAGAACTTTAGGTGAAGGGGAAAAACTTTGGAAGATATTATAATTTTAAGTAAAAAGGGGAAACTAGGCAAGAAGGCCTTAAAAGAATTTTGTGGAATATTAGGACACAAGAAATGAATTGGCAAAGTGGCTTGAGGCGCTAAGGTGCAAAGGGAGTGCCAAGGGGAAGGGGTTCGAGTAACATGGGAAGCAAATGGGCTTTTAATTTTTTTTTAGCGTTAAAAAGGGAATTGGGCTAAGAAGGCTTTAAAGAAATTTTTGTAGGCATTCTTAGCATAAGAAAGGCTTTAGTAAGGTGGCTTCCATGCGCTACTTTAAGGCTTGGGAAGGGCGCCAATAAGGGCACTGGGTTCGAATCAAGGCGGAAGCAAGCGTGTTTTTATTTTTGGTTTTGGCGTTGAGATAAGGGAGCTAGGGAAAGAGGTGTTAAAAAAGTTTTGGGTGAATCGGATCACAAATGGCGCCTTGGCAAATTGGGTGGGACGTTAGCTGCATTTATGGTTCCGGGAGGGTGGTTTGAAGCTCAATGGCGACATAGGGGTGTTTTATTTTTATTTTCATTTTGCAGCAGAGTTGGAGAAAGCGATGGGCGGCACATGGGATCTTCAAATAGATTAAGATTAAGCTAGCTTTTGGTTTTTTTAAATTTAATTTGGATAAATCTTTTTTTTTTTCTTTTATTTATTTAGTTATTTAGTTAAGATAGAAGATAAGGGTGTGTGATATTTTAATTGGTTTTGAATAAGTGATATAGGAATAAAATAGGTGATTTTGTAGAGATAAATTAGAGAAGAAAGTGGGATATTAGCAAGGGATATTGTTGTTTATTTTATTTTATTTTAAGTTGGAGGATATAGGGGATAATTATGTGATTTATTATTTTAAATAGGTAGATTAGTAGATAGAATAGGAGATTAAGTGGAGGATAATTGATTTATTTTAGAATTTTGAATAGGTGATTAGGAGATAATGAGATGGATTTTATTTTATTTTATTAAGGTGATAAATAGAAGATTAGTATAGATTTATTTTATATATTTTGAATATGTGTTCAAGAGTTATTATAGGAGAAGGAAGTGGAATTTGATAGGAGGTAGGAGTGCCGAAATTGAGTAGTATAAATAGGGGTGCGAATTTAGTTTCTTTTCCCCATTAGTGCCCTTTTTCCCTTGTGCAAAGCCGCTTATGTTTCATTCCTCTTTTCTATTTGTTCTTGGCCGAATCTATATCCCTTTCCCAATTCCTTTCTTTTATTTTTTGTTAGCCGAATCTTCCCTTTGCCACCGTTTAAAGTATTGCTCAACTCCTTCTTCTCTTCCTTTCTTTAAGAATTCTTTTAAAAGCCGAAATACTTTGGTGAACCATAGCCGAATCCTCTAGGCGAGTAAACTCCTCTACTTTTGTGTTTTCTTCTTCACCATAAAAGAGCCGACCTATTCTCATTTAGTCTTCACAAGCAACAATAGTGCAGCGTTAAGGAGTCTTAGAAGAGCCTCTTGGATTCGACTACTCAAGGTGAGTTAATGTGGTATTCGACCATAGGCCATTTTATAAGTTTAGGTATGACCGATTGTGTATTATGATTTTTAGGGGCTAATCGACAAGTAAGCGAGTATCGGGATTCTAGATCGTGTTAGATTCGAGTAGTTGAATTTCGCTAGAAAGTCGGTGTGTGATTAACCCACCGTTTTAGGGTATATGATATGTATGTGAAATGTGTATGTGTTATGAATGTGCTAACTAGTGCAGTAGAAATTGTGATAAGGATACCCTCAAGGGTATGTCGATAATCGGTAAGTACCAAACCCGATGATATGTGATTATTAATATGAATATGTGATAATATGCTTGATAAACATGCTCATGCATCATTACATTGTATCATTATTTTATGTGGCATGTGCATGGGTTGGGATATGAAAGAAGGTGCGGGTGTACTTTATGTACGTGGTCTAATGTTAGCCTTGTGCTACATTAGCGCTTGATGTTAGTCGTGTGTGCTTCATCAAGGGAGGTGTTGGCTAGGTGCCCACCTCGGCGGTTGATAGTGTGTGCATCACCGTGGGTGAATGATATGTGGGATCACTTAGGTGATCGGTGGCTCACCACGGCCTTGAGCAACAAGTCTACCAAGGTAAGATATGTGGATCACTATGTGATTGGTGGATTAGCCACGGCCTTGAGCAGCAAGTGCGCCAAGGTAAGATATGTGGTTCACTATGTGAGCGGTGGATTAGCCACGGCCTTGGCGAGGAGTCTGCTAAGGTAGGAGTAGCGGATGGACCCTAGGTTGGGTTGGGCTTCATAATTGCATAACTTTGCATATTATTTTGATTTGTGGATTAATGTGAAAATGGGCTAGCCCGGTTGATATGTGGATTATTAAGAAAAGGGCCAAGCCAGTATATGAATGTGGATCAGTGTGGAAATGGGCTAAGCCCAGTATGTGGAAATTTTGTGGTTAACTACCCTATTATATGAATGTGATATGAATATGGGCCAAGCCCAGAATGTGGTAGTATGTGAATATGATACTTGATATCTGATATATGGGTTAATATATGGTTAACATGTGGGTGGAATTCAGTGGTTTAATTACACACTGAGTCCGTGTGACTCACCCAAATATTTTATCAAACATCGCAGGTGAGATGATGATCGAACCGGGTTGGAGTGGATACGAGGTGGCCCATGCAGAAGATAATCTAATTAATTAAGTATTTATAGTTTCAGTATTTTGATTAAGTCTTTATTGTATTAAGGACCATTAAAGTGTTTAAGGTTGTTTAAGTATTTTTCATTAAGTTTAATTATTATATTTATTATGGATTGACAATTTAAATATTAATTGCAAATGATTTTATTTTCTTAAGTGTGTATAATAAAGTTTTGAATCCGGTGTTTTCATAATAATTTAATTTTTACCTAGAATATTTTAAGTCACGAAAAGGTTTTATTAAAGGAAACAAATTTTTAACGATTTTTACTCTTAAGTAAGAATATTTTTGAACGTGTTCATGATGGCATTTCAAATTCGGTCGTAGTGAATGGGCGGGTTTGGGGTGTTACAAATTGGTATCGAGCCGGTTCAAAACTTCGGCCTTGAGGGTTTTGGGTCCAAAATAATTTTTTCCAAAGATGGGCTTTTCAAAAGTATGGGCTTTCATAAACATTTCAGTTATTCGGCATGGCACTGTATCTCTACCGAAGTCCACAGGTAAGTACTTCTAATTATTGAAGTGACTTGTTTATGTGAACTGTTATGGGCTTATTTGGGCTCGTAGATTAGAATATTAGGACTATTGAACCCTAGGGCTAGTGCACTCAAACACATGCATAAGACTTAAGGACTATTAAACAAACTGTGAAGTAAGTCGCCGAGCTAGGGTGTGGCATTGTTGTGCGCATGTCTAGGAGTGGATTCAGTGAAGAGCTTGGTATTTAAGCAGTCCTAGCGACTCACCTCCTCTTTACTCGAATCCTACAGTGCGTAGCTACGGTTCACCCTAACCAAGAGGACTTATTCACGGGCTAAACCCGATAATTAAAACCCGAAAGGGACTAGCCATGATAAAAACCCTAGTTTTAAAATCCCTAAATTACCCTTTTAATTGTAGTAAAAGATTATTGTGAAAATTTTTCCAAAATATCTCCGATTTACAAAATTACAAAAATGCCCCTGTATTGTAAATTACTAAAATACCTCTAGTGGTAAAATTACAAAAATGCCCTTGGTTTCTAAAATTACCATATTACCCTCATTTTTAATAAAATTTTCCTACTTTGTAAAAGTATTCAAAAACCATATTTTACAAAATACCAAGATACTCTGATTTGGGAAAATTACTAAAATGCCCCTGACTTCCAAAATTACCAAAATAAACCCGATTTCTGAAATTTCGGCAATACCTTGATTTGAAAAATATTTTCAAAAATACCCTCGAAACTTGGAGATTTCAAAATGCCTTGATTTGTAAAGATTATTTTTGGTGACCTCGATTTATTACCAAAATACCCCTATAGGAAAAATGACGAAATTACCCCTAGGGTAGGGAATGATCAGAAATGCCCGAAGTGGTGAAGTGAATGTTGTGGATGAATGTGAATGTGATTCTCTAAATTAGAATAGTAAACTTGAACTGAAACTTTGTTCGATCGAAAGAACCACTTCTAGAAATTCTTTTCATAAAATTGTTCATGTTAAGCAAATGGAACAAATACTAATGCATAAAACTTTTAATCAGATTAAATCGCGACGTTAGAAATGAGTTCTAGGGGATGTGTTAGATTTGTTAAGATCAGAGTGCGCAGCATAAGCGTAGTGCGGTGAGTTAGGATGTACGATTATTCGTTAGTAAGTAATTTCGAGGACGAAATTATTTTTAAGGAGGGTAGAATTGTAACATCCTAAATTAGAGGTTATGCGTTTAGAGCATAACTCGAGTGATTAGTAGGCTTTAAGTGTGGTTGGATATATTTTGGGAGTTTTTGAGAACTTTAGGTGAAGGGGAAAAACTTTGGAAGATATTATAATTTTAAGTAAAAAGGGGAAACTAGGCAAGAAGGCCTTAAAAGAATTTTGTGGAATATTAGGACACAAGAAATGAATTGGCAAAGTGGCTTGAGGCGCTAAGGTGCAAAGGGAGTGCCAAGGGGAAGGGGTTCGAGTAACATGGGAAGCAGATGGGCTTTTAATTTTTTTTAGCGTTAAAAAGGGAATTGGGCTAAGAAGGCTTTAAAGAAATTTTTGTAGGCATTCTTAGCATAAGAAAGGCTTTGGTAAGGTGGCTTCCATGCGCTACTTTAAGGCTTGGGAAGGACACCAATAAGGGCCTGGGTTCGAATCAAGGCGGCAGCAAGCGTGTTTTTATTTTTGGTTTTGGCGTTGAGATAAGGGAGCTAGGGAAAGAGGTGTTAAAAAAAGTTTTGGGTGAATCAGATCACAAATGGCGCCTTGGCAAATTGGCTGGGACGTTAGCTGCAGTTTATGGTTCCAGGAGGTCGGCTGGTTCAAGCTCAATGGCGACATAAGGGTGTTTTATTTTTATTTTCATTTTTTAAAGAGTTGGAGCGATGGGCGGCACATAGGATCTTCAAATAGATTAAGATTAAGCTAGCTTTTGGTTTTTTTAAATTAATTTGGATAAATGTTGTTTTTTCTTTTATTTATTTAGTTATTTAGTTATGATAGAAGATAAGGGTGGTGATATTTTAATTGGTTTTGAATAAGTGATATAGGAATAAAATAGGTGATTTTGTAGAGATAAATTAGAGAAGAAAGTGGGATATTAGCAAGGGATATTGTTGTTTATTTTCTTTTATTTTAAGTTGGAGGATATAGGGGATAATTATGTGATTTATTATTTTAAATAGGTAGATTAGTAGATAGAATAGGAGATTAAGTGGAGGATAATTGATTTATTTTAGAATTTTGAATAGGTGATTAGGAGATAATGAGATGGATTTTATTTTATTTTATTAAGGTGATAAATAGAAGATTAGTATAGATTTATTTTATATATTTTGAATATGTGTTCAAGAGTTATTATAGGAGAAGGAAGTGGAATTTGAGAGGAGGTAGGAGTGCCGAAATTGAGTAGTATAAATAGGGGTGCCGAATTTAGTTTCTTTTCCCCATTAGTGCCCTTTTTCCCTTGTGCAAAGCCGCTTATGTTTCATTCCTCTTTTCTATTTGTTCTTGGCCGAATCTATATCCCTTTCCCAATTCCTTTCTTTTATTTTTGTTAGCCGAATCTTCCCTTTGCCACCGTTTCCGTATTGCTCAACTCCTTCTTCTCTTCCTTTCTTTAAGAATTCTTTTAAAAGCCGAAATACTTTGGTGAACCATAGTCGAATCCTCTAGGTAGTAAACTCCCTCTACTTTTGTGTTTTCTTCTTCACCATAAAAGAGCCGACCTATTCTCATTTAGTCTTCACAAGCAACAATAGTGCCAGCGTTAAGGAGTCTTAGAAGAGCCTCTTGGATTCGACTACTCAAGGTGAGTTAATGTGGTATTCGGCCATAGGCCATTTTATAAGTTTAGGTATGACCGATTGTGTATTATGATTTTTAGGGGCTAATCGACAAGTAAGCAGAGTATCGGGATTCTAGATCGTGTTAGATTCGAGTAGTTCAGAATTTCGCTAGAAAGTCAGGTGTGTGATTAACCCACCGTTTTCCGAGTATATGATATGTATGTGAAATGTGTATGTGTTATGAATGTGCTAACTAGTGCAGTAGAAATTGTGATAAGGATACCCTCAAGGGTATGTCGATAATCAGTAAGTACCAAACACGATGATATGTGATTATTAATATGAATATGTGATAATATGCTTGATAAACATGCTCATGCATCATTACATTGTATCATTATTTTATGTGGCATGTGCATGGGTTGGGATATGAAAGAAGGTGCGGGTGTACTTTTTATGCACGTGGTCTAATGTTAGCCTTGTGCTACATTAGCGCTTGATGTTAGCCGTGTGCTTCATCAAGGGAGGTGTTGGCTAGGTGCCCACCTCGGCGGTTGATAGTTGTGTGCATCACCGTGGGTGAATGATATGTGGGATCACTTAGGTGATCGGTGGCTCAACCACGGCCTTGGCGAGCAAGTCCGCCAAGGTAAGATATGTGGATCACTATGTGATCGGTGGATTAGCCACGGCCTTGAGCAGCAAGTCTGCCAAGGTAAGATATGTGGTTTACTATGTGAACGGTGGATTAGCCACGGCCTTGGGCAGGGAGTCTGCTAAGGTAGGAGTAACGGATGGACCCTAGGTTGGGTTGGGCTTCATAATTGCATAACTTTGCATATTATTTTGATTTGTGGATTAATGTAAAATGGGCTAGGCCCAGTTGATATGTGGATTATTAAGAAAAGGGTCAAGCCAGTATATGAATGTGGATCAGTGTGGAAATGGGCTAAGCCCAGTATGTGAAAATTTTGTGGTTAACTACCCTATTATATGAATGTGATATGAATATGGGCAAAGCCCAGAATGTGGTAGTATGTGAATATGATACTTGATATCCGATATATGGGTTAATATGTGGTTAACATGTGGGTGGAATTCAAAGTGGTTTAATTACACACTCGAGTCCGTGTGACTCACCCAAATATTTTATCAAACATCGCAGGTGAGATGATGATCGGACCGGGTTGGAGTGGATACGAGGTGGCCCATGCAGAAGATAATCTAATTAATTAAGTATTTATAGTTTCAGTATTTTGATTAAGTCTTTATTGTATTAAGGCCCATTAAAGTGTTTAAGGTTGTTTAAGTATTTTTCATTAAGTTTAATTATTATATTTATTATGGATTGACAATTTAAATATTAATTGCAAATGATTTTATTTTCTTAAGTGTGTATAATAAAGTTTTGAATACGGTGTTTTCATAATAATTTAATTTTTACCTAGAATATTTTAAGTTACGAAAAGGTTTTATTATAGGAAACAAATTTTTAACGATTTTTACTCTTAAGTAAGAATATTTTCGAACGTGTTCCGCAGTGGCATTTCAAATTCGGTCGTAGTGAATGGGCCGGGTTTGGGGTGTTACAAGGTTAATAACACTTTCCACCATAATTTTAATCAAATTATAAGAATATTTAATAACAAGAATTTAATAACCAAATCTTTAAACATCTAAATATTATGCATACTATAATTTAATAAAAGAAACTTAGTTTAAAAGAAACCTTAAAGTAATAACGTTTTACCATAAAATAATTTTACCAAAAAATCAATCAACAAAGGCGAAAAACATACCACATAAGGATTATATAAATTCCTTTACATAAAAGGGCATAAAAGAATTTATAGATTTATGTGTACCTGAGTGGTTAAAGGCTCTAATGATTACCCATAGTGCGCATGCCTCAATTGAAATAGCAGCAACTCTGGGAGGCAATCGACAATAGTAAATTTTGGGATATTTTTGTGACTTATGGAGAAAAATAATTAAAAGAGAATCGTGCTGATAACATGTTATAAAATAAATAGACAGAGAGTAAAGAACAAAGAAAATGAGAGAGCAAAAGAGAGAGTGTATTTGTTGATAAATCGAAATATTTATAAAGCTTCTCCAAAGTCTCTATTTATAGGCATAAGAAGTATAAATGAAGTAGGGATCTACTTCTAATGACTATTAGAATTTAAAGTACATCAAAATTTATATTGATCTTGATGGACATCCACTTAATAAGATATTCATAACACATATGATGTTTATTTTTCTTGTTATTTTTATTAATAATCATATTATTAACTACTTTTTCAGACTAACATAATGCATATGATTATTTGATTTTAATTTTTGTTACTTGTTTAGTATTTATTTTTATCATACTAATAATTTTTTTTTAAAAAAATATAAACTATATAACTGTGTAATTATAATTTGTACCCTAAATATGACATAAAAAATTACGATATAATTACACTCTGTCAGTACTGTTGAAATACATCCTTAATGAAAATAAAAGAACCTCATCAACACTTATACAAGTGGAGGTAAAAAGTCAAATTTGTGAATTGAGATTGTTTTTCCTTCCCTAATCTTGAGGGAAGTTCAGAAATTGTTGTATTTGAATTTTAAGGCTAACCTTAACACATATGAGGGTCTCTCAAAAATTATATTCTAAAATCAATAAGTTTAACAAAAACTTATTTAGTTTCATGTTGAATTTACACTGAATTGGATAGGGTATGGTTCATAGCATTGTGAATATATTTATAAAATATGATATGAGATTTATATTTATATAAATGAGTAGTTTTTTAGGTAATGGTTTAAATAGATTTATGTAAAAATATTAAAAGATGAAAACAGTGTAGTAGTATTTGTTGCTTTTAAAATATGATTTTTAACTCCTATTAACTCGTAATGTAATTAAGTCAATAATTTTATAATACTACAAATCTAATAGGTTGGTGGTTATTTTAAAAGTCCACAATTATATTTTAAAAAATAATAGTTTTTTTAAAATAAATAATTTTAAAACAAACACATTTATATAAAACTTGAAACACATATTTTATTTTTAATCTTATGATTTCATTTACCTTATTTTATAATTTTACTAAGTAGTGATAAATGTTTTTAGACCCGAATCGATGGTCAAACCGATCAAGTCACTAGTTTGTTGGTCAAACCAATTCGATTAAAAAATTATTAAAAATTTAAAAACTCGATTCAACTATTAGTTCAATTGATTTTTATCGATTCGATCGTTTCGTACTAGTTTCCGGTCTAACCGGTTGATATGAGTATGGCGGCTCAATTTTCAACCCAAGAACATGTGGGGCTTAACCTTCTACAAAGCCCATTTGACAAACTCAAAAGATCATGTAACTTAAGGCACAACTTTTGATGGGATCCAGACAACCTTGACATCGAGCAAGATTATCACGACTTAGAATATTAATTTCAAGAAAATGAAAAACAAAACAAATCTTGGTTTAAAGCAAATAAATTTAAAGATTTTAAGTTCAAAGTAAAGAGTCCAATTCTTTGAAATCTTAGTTCAAAAATGTATTTATTGACGTGAAACTTGTTTGAGCGATCATCTATGATTTTAATGAGATTAAATACTTGAGGAAAACGAGCTGCAACAATCGATATGACCCTTTGTAAAGTGTGTAACACTCTCAACCCGATTTGATTTACTGAGTCCGGATCTTAGGTGTTACTAGACAATGCATAATATTTAACAATTCCTTATTTATTTCAATTCTGTTATTTGAAATCAAAAAGAAAAGCTTAACATTTTCAAATTTTAAAAAATGAAATATATGTTAAACAACTTATTACAACACATCTATTACACATCTCTACAAATTAGAAATTTATTCAAGACAAACTCAAAAGGCAAATTTCAAAACTGTGCCACAAATCCTTTGTATGCATAATAGCTCAATCCGCCACCAGCTTGGTGTACTCTTGGCGTTGTCCCCCCCAAGCGAAGCCTCTTATCAACAAACCTGAAAAGAAATAATAATCTTGTAAGTACAGAAGTACTTAGTGAGTTCATTAATCATACCTTGATAGAGTCTTCGTAATATTCTAGGACTTTCCATGAGTCAATTTCTACTATGCATCATTTATCATAGTCAATGTCATACGATCTTATTATTCTCGTATACATCAATTATCATTCCCTGTTATACTTAATTTTTCATACTTAATTAACTGGAGGACCCTTCTCATTTTTACATGATTCTCTTGCCCTATAATACTTTCGTAACAAAATATACCCTTAAAATCCACCTCCAGCAATCCATAACTTAACTCATACTCATCTTTCAAATAATTTCTTATTGACATTGTCTTGGGCGGATACATACATATGGTGGAAACCTACACAGTTTTCATGCTATTGGTTCTCACTTAGACACTGATTCATTGTTGTTCACATACCCATACTGATAATTCACTACGAATAACATCCAGATGGACTTCATATTATATTATATCAGGATATCATAACTTAATTTAGCATTGACTCGGATTCAGAATAAATTTTGAAGAAGATACGATACCCCTTACTTTTCATACTTACAAATCATCATAACAGACACCATTCTTGTCATTCAGATAAACACCAATATTGATAGAAAACTAAGTACACTTTTCATTATACTTCCCTCAAATTATCTACAAACACCAATTCGAATGTGACAATTTATGTCAACAACAAAGTTTGAAGGTACTAGATATACAAAACACAAGAACATGGCACTATACTTTACAAATTATAATATTCCTACATAATGTGAAACATAATATAAATAATACATTGCAAATAAACATTTTCTTATAAAACTCTTTCTCTTTCTTGAGTGATTTACATTTTTGCTTCAAGCCCTTAATCTTTGTCCATAATACAACGTGATCGATAACATCATCTTTGACCTGTTTATAATCGCTCTCCTTGCCCACATTTTGCACACTGCCACTCTCAAACATCTCAACATTACTGATTTTACTACTAGATATACTCTCACACTTCATAATCTGCTTCCTAAGTCTCATATTCTCTTTTACAAGTATTCTTTCGCTATCACGTAATTCACGTATTACTTCATTCGCCCTGTTACACAATTTATCGTCATACCATTTAAAAAATCCGCATCCACCAACCTACAATTCACACAAAAAAGGTCAACATTTTATCATGTAAACCCTACAATTCACTTAAAAATCCATTGCTAGGACGAAATGTAACACCAATTTAGTCCAACCGACACAAAAATCAAACAAACTAAAAATCCCCAATTTCATATGAACCTAAAACAAAATTGTAAATTAAAAATCCTTAATTTTATATAAACCCTAAAATAATATTGCAAACTAAAAAAACCCAATTTCATATGAACTCTAAAACAAAATTACTAAATATATGCTTACCCAAAATCTGAGCAACCATAATACCTTATGCTTGGGTTTAAATCCCTCCACGAAGTCTCTCTCTGAGCTAACTTGTTACAAAAACATGTTATTTTCTCCCAATCATAAACAAACTCCCCTTGTGATGAAGAAACCACTTGAAGAAGGCAACTTCCCCATTGATGGCTTCCAACCACTATTTTTGAGACAATATTTTTATTCTTTTTCTTGACCCACTAGATTTCAAGCTTGAGTTCTGAGAATTTCGGTGGAGAGGAGAGGATTCGAGATTTAGAGTTCTTCATTTAGGGGATCTTAGATTGTTTTATCTGTGTCTCTGTGTGTGTTTAAGGGTTTTTTTTATTATTTTAATAATTTTAAAATCATTTGCTGACATGACATATAAGACAAAATAGTGCCATATCAGCATTTAGTTACATTTGGCGCCACGTTAGCGATTAATGTTAACCATTAGTCAACTAGCGACCACGTCAACATGTCCATTAAAAATAGACCAATTAGACAAAAAAAAACATTAGGGGTTAAAGTACTCCAAAAAAAATAAAAAGATAAAGGGCCAAAGTGACCAAACAATCAAACGTTAGGGGCTATTTTAGGCATTATGCCAACAAATATGATAATGTTATTTATAAAAGATACAAAGATTTTATTTTATTCACAATACAAAAACAAATTACATTAAATAAATGATGTTATGGAATTTTATTTTGTTAATCATACAATTCATGAGTATATTTTTCTTAGCTTTCTCAGCTTACATAAAATAAATTAAATGCTGAGAAACCTAGACCCTAAACCCTAAATAAGAGTATATAACTCTTTTCAACATAAGTCGATCCCGATATTTGACTATTTTAACTTTTTAAATATTTACTAGTACTTTTCCTCCATTTATTCAAGGTGACAAATTGGCGGTTTTGGGCGAGCTCGGATCTGAATATCTTCAAATTTGAATTATCTCAGGTTCGGATCAACTCGTCTTAAATATTCTTGGGCTCGGGCTTTCTTTGGCATAAATTTTTCTTGAAATCAAAATTTTGTGTACTTGAATTTTTTATATTAAGATTGATTTAGGTCAAACAAGCTTAGACAAATTTAAATTATTTTAATATTTTATAAACTTAATAAACTCATTATATTAAAAACCATCTTTTCCATTGATATGAGTTTTTGTATTAAAAATAGTTTTTAGTTTAATTTTGTAGATATAAGTTAAAACCATCTTGTCAAAATTCAATACATTAGATTATTTATATTTTTATAAATTAAAATATATAAGATAAATTTATTTAAAATTTTTATTTGTTTATTTCTTATTACAATTTCTTATGTTTATTTATTATCGATTTTAATTTTTTTACAATTAATATAAATTAAAAGATAACTTTTAATTTTAATTGAAGTTTAGAAAATATAAAATGAAAAAGGAATACAAGGGGCACGGAGGGGGCAGGCGCTCGGGGCATTGGATTTGTATTCGTTGCACGCTCTTTTTTTAAATATTGTTTTTAATTAATTATTTATTTAACTATAGTTTTTAATGATTATGGTAAATTCTTATTGGTGTTGTTCACTCGACACTATAATAAAAATATATTATTTTAATAATTAATTTGTAATTCATATTATTTTCGTAAATTTTTTATTTTTTATTATTTATATAAAAACCCTAAACTATTCTATAACAAAAGGAATAATAATTAAACACATCACATTATGATATATATATCATAAATACTATTATAGTCACCCATGTTTCGTTCTTTATTGATTATTTGTTTGCATCAAATTATAGAGTAAAAATTTGGCGGTTAAAATATACTCTAAATAATATTTTTAGAATCGGACTGGTGGACGAACTATTCAAACCATTAGTTCGTAAGATTCGATTAAATAAATCATTAAAAAATAAAATAAAAAATCGATTCACTCAATTTTTTAATCTAGTTCAACCGGTATAATGATTCTCAGGTCAATTGATCTAATGCCTTTCTTGGGAGCGATACCCTGACCAATTCTTGGTCCCATCGGTTGGTTTGGTTCGGTTCAAATAACCTTCACTCTAAATTTCTACACATCGTACATTTGAAATTTAGTCATTTTATTTTTATTTTCAAGAATTTAATCATTTTATCTTTTGGATTTAAAAATATGCTTTTAAATAATATATAGCGACATAAATTTTAATTGAAAAGTTAAGAATATTAACTATTTCAACTAATTAATAATATTATAAAAATATTAAATTAATTAATAACTTTATAAAAATATAGACATGTTAAAAATTAAATTTAAAATTTAAGCATATTAAAAACATTAAAACTAAAAATTAACATTTTTATAAAATGAAAAAAAGAAAAAGAAAATATAGGTGTATGTGCCACGTGTCATGAGGAAGGTCATTTTCACCTTCTTTTATAGGTATATAGATTAAACACGTTAAATTTTTATTTAATTACCCAATTGATTTCTGAATTTGACATTTACTGCAATTTGTGGTTTTATTTTCTGAAATGATAGCCTAAACTTATTATTTACATTATATTACTCATCAATCGGGTTACAATTTAATTAGTGAATTACAAATAGACTATTTTATTTATAAAGTTATATAATTATGTATGTATTTTTATAAATCAATAAAAATTTCTTAATAATGACATTTGAATCAAAGACACCATGCATATAAAACTTTTTAATTTACCATTTTAACTAAAGCAATTTTTTTTATATATGAAACTATAATAAATATATTTGTTATATACATTTATATATATATGTATCTATAGCATATATTTATACTATTATTTAAGTTCCTGATTGAGTTGGTGTCACAATTAACCGAATCACCAACTCAGTTATGAAAATTATAGAAATGCCCTTTCATAATTAAAATAAGTTATATTATTTAAGTACTTTAGTCTTTTTATTTAAAAATCAATAAAAAATATATAAAGGATTTGAACTCACACCATTTGAATTGATAAAACCTTAAATTTACCATTCAACTAAAGTTTCATTTTATTATTTTTATACATCTTTATTTTAATATGCACAATTTATTACGTTCATCATTTACCTATCTATACTTACTATTTATAAATCCATTTACTGAGTTAATGTCACCTATCAATGAAGTTCAAAGTAAAAACTTTTTTTAGAAGTTTCCAAATACCTTAGAGAATACTTTGAACACTTAGAAATATTTTGGGACAAGTTCAAAACACTTCAAATATTTTTAACTCTAGTGAAACAGCTTTAAATCGAGTGAAAATTTTTAAAATCAAGTGACACAGTTTTAAATCGACTGGAAACTTTTTAAACAAGTGAAAAACTGCTCAAAACAAAAAGTATTGATATTTTTCAATAAGTATCGATACCTAGACATTTTTACCGATATCTCTTCTAGTATCAATACAAAAATGCCATTTCGAATTTTTATCAAAGTAATATCGATACTTATCATTAAGTATCGATACCATGATATTTTTATTGTTACCTTTTTTAGTATTGATATGAAATCGGCATTCTAACTTCGAAGGACTTTTTGAAAAAACACATTCAGTATAGATACCTTTTAAAAATTATCTATACCTTTTATCATGTATCGATAAATTTCCTTTGTGATCGATGTAAATAGGGCTAATGATCACTAATTTGATGCATTAAATGATAATAGTATCAATACCGATAAAAAGGTATCGATACTTGTTGTTGCAGGTGCCATAAATGCATTGGTATTTTCATCCTCAACGGCTCTATGCAATATTCCGAGAACCACAACGGCTGGAAATCAATTTGGGAGTATAAATACCATCTTCAAAAGGTTCTACAATAACAAGAGAGACAAAAAAGCTTTAAGTGTCATTCTATCAACCGTAGAGCTCAATTTTTTCATATATTTTGTATATGCACTTGTGAGCATTAATTATTTTCATTTAGCTCAAGTGTTTTTCTTTGTATTTTTACTTAATTGGCAATCACTCTGATCTTATAAGGATTATCTCTTTGTTTGCTAGTCTGCCAATATGGCATGTTTTTTCTCTCTTCGTCTGCTTGGTGTAGCACGATTTAGGATTTAGTTTTTGAATAAGATTTTACTTCTTTTCGCTATCAAGTGTTTCGCTTCTAGGGTTTCTACATTTATTTTGTCCATTTTTAGGGTTCATACGATTAGGTTTTTACTCTAATTTTGATTGGTTATTTGTGATTTCGTGATTCTGTCCCCATGGAAAACGATTTGGCGGGGTTGAGCATCAATGAAGTCGAGGAGGAAGCATGGCAATGGCATGACGATTGGAGATACAAGAAAAAGTATTTGATCTATGTTTGGTGTGATGTTTTTTTCGGCCAGTGTGGTCCACTTTTCGGCAATTAGAAATACTTTGGAAAATTTGTGGCATCCCCTAGGTGGTGTGCAGATCTCGGATCTGGGGGAGAAGCGGTATCTGTTCAGATTTTTCAATATGGTGGACAAAGATAGGGTGGTAAAAGGTGCTCCATGGACTTTCAATAACCATTTGTTGGTTTTTCATCGACTGGAGAATAATGAAGATCCAAAGCAAGTACCATTGATTTATTCTTGGTTCTAAGTCCAAGTGCATGATCGTCCCCCTAATTATTTTTTGAAACAGTGGCAAAACAGTTTGGTAACTTTATTAGGGCATTTGAGGAGTATGATTTAAGGTAAATCTCGAGGGGTGTTAATCAATATTTACATATAAGGGTGAGGATTGATGTGAGATTTCTATTGAAGCATAGAAAGAAAATTCAAATCTATTAATCAATTTTTTTATCTGAGATTTTAGTATGAAAAACTCACGTTATTTTGTTTCATATGTGGCCGTCTTGGACATGGTTATAGTTTTTTTCCAATCCAGTTAAATAAGGATTTTAAAGAGATAGAGATGGGATGGGATATCTCATTAAGGGCACCGATGAGGAGAGCTAGTACAACGGCTAGCGTATGGATTCAAGAGGATAACGGAGCGAGAATATCTGGAGGACTTCTAGGGATGAGATTTGGAGAGTGGACACAATAAGTTGAAATTTCATCAGATAAAGTGAAAACAGATTAATCCAATCCTAGGGGTTAACTTGGAAGGAAATTTGTCGATGGAACAAATCGAAGAGTTGATTCTTTATCTATGTTAGTTAAGGATTTGATGGTTCATGACTTAGAGGATAATCCAATTGAGGGTTTAGACGGAAAGAAGAGACCGAGGACATCTAAATCACCAATGTTTCTGGATTTATGGATGCATCAGGGGTAACTGATGAGCGATTTCATGCTTATCGCATGGGATTATCGGCGATTGCCAAAAAGGCGCATGCATCGACCGCAATGAATGACACTCATGAATTGAAATATTCATGGATTGGGGAGTCCGCGAGCTATCAGAAGACTTCAGCATATGCTGAGATCATATTATCCCCAAGTAGTCTTCTTTATGGAGACAAAATTGGATTTGTGGAGAATGGAAGGAGTTCGTAGAAAGTGTGGCTTTCAACATGATATTGATGTCACATCCCAAAAATCGGGTTATTAGAAATTAGGTTAATGAAACGCTCGAATTTTTTTTAGTGATTGAGTAGTAGTGGAGCTGTCCTTGATGATCAGTGTTCAAATCCTTTCCCTCTCATTATTTTTTATGTGGTGCAATTTTGATTCTAACCTTAGTAAAGGTCACTTCCCATGTTTTAATTATTTTCTGTTAAGTTGAGAATAAGGATTAAATATGGCCTAGTGGTTAAGAGCTTTAAAAGTTTCCTAAAGGTCCTACATTCAAGTCTCATCATCACCACCTTTTTAATTAATTTTGTGAATTTTCCATGTACTTATTTACCATTACCATCCAACCTTTCTTACGATACTTAGGGGAGATTCTTTCCTTTCTTTCTAGTCAACATACTATACTTATGAGGACATGATCCCCTTTTTATTCCTTTGTCACCTTAACTTGCCATTCTCTTCACCATTACCATGAGTGTGATACATTGAACCTAGACTAGTTGTGAACCTCCCTTGTCATCCATCTTTTGATCGCCCTTCTTATTGCCGCACCTCCCTTAGTTCCTCCACTTTTTTTTCTCTCTTTTGTTTAGCCATCAACAACCATTTCTCTCTATTTTCTCCTCTCCTCCATCACTTCTTGGCTCAAACAACTTCCACCACTTCACCAAACCACCACCTTGCCGCCACTCATCTTCTTTTTTTTCTTCACCGCCGCCCATAGCACCACCCTCCACCACCGTGACAACCACCGTGCACCACCACAAACACCACTTCTTTTTCTTTCTTTCTCTCTTCTTTTTCTTTCTCCTTCTTTTAGCAAGAGAACGAATCCTTCTCTCTTCTTTCTCCTCTACTGTAGCACCGTCGCCGCCGTTGTACCACCACTGGTGGTTGAATTTTTCTTCCTTTTTTCATCATTTTCTATCTTTTTCCATCCCTTATTAGTGATCCAAAAATTCTGCAATGCTTATTTTGTTTAGTTCTTAATCTTAAATATATTTATCTTGGACTTACTTTCAAAATGATCCTTCTCCCTAGATCTTTCAACTCATCCGATTTAAAATCAAGACGACCTATCGATCCTATCGTTCCAACCAAGATAGTGTAAGTGCAAGGGTTGATTAGAAACCCCTCTCTCCTCCCTATTTTCCTTCTTGACTGAATGTTCATAGGGTCAAGGTGAATTATTCTCTAATGTATTAACATTTAGTTATAATGTATTTTTTGAAGGACCGATCGACATCAACCCGAAAGATCATTAAACTTGGGAAGGAATCACGATTCTTAACATTCGTAAGGGTAAGTGTCATTAGGGAGCTCTATTTAGGTCCGTTTGTTTACTGTGTAAAAGGTTTTACGGAAAATGTTTTCTGCATTTTCTGTGTTTGTTTTCATGAGAAAATAGTTTGGTTAACGGAAAATGACTTACGTGTCAAGGTAAAATAAGTTCTTTTTTCTGTAAAATGACTTACTATTTTGAAAAGCGTAAGTCATTTTAGGAAAAGAGCTCATCTATAGATAATTTTATTTTTATATAAAAATTAACTTAAATCAATTTTAATATTATTATATTGATAATAAATTTTATTTTTATTTTAAAAATATTTAAAATATTATATTTTTCAAAATTATTAAACATACATATTTAATTATTTATATTTAGTCATATAATAAATTATTAATATAATAAATATAATTTATTATTTTAATAAATTATATAATATTTCAATTTTATTTTAATAATAAATTTTAAAAATAATAATTTTAAATAATATTATTCACATATTATTGAAAATATTCAATATTAATATTTTAATAATAAATATTTATTACAATTATAAATATATTAATAATAAATGTTTTGAAGTGTAAATGTTAAAATATGTCATAAGTGTAACACCCCTAACCCGTATCCATGGTCGGAACCGAGTTACAGAGTATTACCGGTAAATATTGTAACACTCCAAACCCGGCCTAGACATTATGGCTGTATCTGGTAATGTCACACGATAGTGTTTTTGAAACACCGTTGTTACGATGAAAACATTCCATGTTATTATCTTTAGTAAACCTTTGTTAGAACTTAGGAAGTCGTCTTTATTCATTTAAAACATTTGTTTTGAAATATCCCTCGTTGTAGAAGCTTTAATAAAACAGTCTAGGTGATCATGCGTTTAGAAACTACTTTAACTTTTTGAAAACTGAATTTCCTACGACCAGCAGGTATAAATCCATAAAGTAAAATAAATAAATAAAAACTCAAATTTAAAACCAAAGTCCTAGAGGGTCCTTAAATTACAACCCAAATAATCAATAATAATCAAATCATAAATCGTAAATTGAAAACCATGAAGTCCAAAAATTACTGTGGTCACCGCTGAGTCCTCCGTCGCACCGATCCGTCTAAGTCCTGGGGTTACCTGTGCACATTAAACAAAAAGGGTGAGTTTACGTAAACTCAAAGTGTGTAATCCCGAGAAACAAACAAACAATCGGTATTCACACGAGGTACAGTTGAACAGTCTTGGGCCTAAGCCCTTTTCAGTATCAATGACAGTTTGGGCCTTAGCCCATCTCAATATAGTGTCAAAAATGCAGTAGGGCCTTAGCCCATCACAGTATCAGTAGCAGTAACAGTTATACAGTAGCAAAATCCTACCCAACCAGCCTCTACACACCATCTCCGTCCAACCCTACACTCCATGTGGGGATATAATCAACCCACCTATCCCTACACTCCAAGTAGTACCGATTGCGACACAAAACAGTAGTTTGCAGCTGAGCTGTCGGTAAATTAGGCTTAAAGCCTTTCAGTACACTTCCTCCGAATAACAACCCCCAACCCAATGCAATGCAACATACAATGCATGATATGCTATTATGCAATTTTAGTACATATATCGAGTTCAGATATTAACATGCTCAGTACAGATATCATTCAATCAATTTCACACATTTAGTGGTCTAAGTAGCGCTTACCGACCCTACAGTAGGTTCACAATCGACTTGGGCGACCCGTGCAACCTTGAAAACATTTCGGTAAAAATGGGCCCACATACCCATGTGATCTGCCCGTGTGGGCTCACACGCCCGTGTGGCCCACTCGGCCCAAATTGACCTTGGCCGTGTGATCCATTTTTAAAGTAACCCATGCTAGCTCAATTTCACTATTTATTTTTATGTTCATTCAAAGCTGTCTACTTGAGTCATTATCACTAAATTATTTATATCTTGAGCTACAGAATTCCAAATTAAGATTTGCTTGATGTTTTGGAAACTAGACTCAAATACCTTTCTATCATAAAATTTTCAAAATTTATAGTTTATCAAATAAGTACAGTAAAATCTTTAAAGTTATCCCTATTCTCTGTGTTGATGACTTCATCCTTTCCTTACTAAAAATTATTTATCTCTTAGTACGGAATTTAGATGATGTTTCCATTTTTCTCTTAAAAATAGACTTATTAAGGATTTAAAGATATAAATTTAAGCCTCTAATTATTTTTTTACAATTTTTGATGATTTTCCTAAGTCGAGCAGGGGAACCCGAAATCATTCTGACCTTGTCTCACAAAATTTATAATATCTCATGATTTACAATTCCATTGCTTACACTGTTTTTTCCATGAAAAACTAGACTCAATAAAATTTAAGTTGATATTTTATTCAACCTCTAACTCAATTCCCACTATTTTTGATGATTTTTTAAATTTAGACTACTACTGTTGTCCAAAACTATTTTAGTGCAAAATGTTGATTTCCAAGTTTATAACACCCTTATTTCCTTTCTCTATAATTTTTCGCATCATTTTCTCTTATTTCTCGACAGCAAGCAATTTCGGCTTTCTGTTGAATTTCATTTTCTACGTTTCGGGTACACACTTGGAATTGATTCGCTGTGCAAAGTAACCCGAGCCTTCAAAAACCTATATTTGACAAATATATCCCTTAATTAATCACTTGATTCGTCAATCAAACCAAATATCCCCAACATAAAACTCGAGAAACTAAACCAACGAAGGTTCGAAAACTTACCGCGACGAATCCGATAACCAGTCATCTCCACACACTGGAATATCCGCTTAAAACCTTTGAACAACACCTAAACGAGAGTTAAACGAACCCTTTGTTAATTGCCTACTCCAAATATAATAACTAAGGGGAAAAAATTCCACTTACCGAAACAGATGAAGTCAAAAGTTGCACCCAAAGAGATGACTCGCGAAAAATACAGAAACGAAAAGAGAGGGGAAAGAGAAGAAACAAGATTCGACCAAAGGGGAACAAAAACCAAAAGTAAACAAGAAGGGAGAAGAAATGGCAGAGAAACAAAAGTCTAACGTCAGAAAATTTGTTGGAAAAAAAGAAAATAGAAAACTGATAAGAAGAAAATCTTATTTTGATAACTTCTCCCCAATTATATCCTGAAAACACTCCCTATTAACCCACTAAAACACAACTACTCAGCAGTCCAGTTTAATTTGAACTCCACCACGCCACACACCTCAAACAAAAATTAGTTCCTCTGCTTGCGCATGGACTCGAACACATGACCTCCTACACACTAACACTCCGCTTAACCACCAGACCAGCAGGCCCATTCTGATATATTTTTACCAACAATCAAATAAAAACCTACTGAACAAGAGTAAGGCCTAATTCATTCAAACTACCAAAATTTTCCCAAGCGAATGCTTGAACTTGAAACCTCCCAAACACTCCCAGAACACATAACCACTAAAGCTGACAGATATTTGTGTCATATTTTCACAATAATGAAATTAGAAATTTTGGAGCGTTACAACTCTACCCCCCTAAAAGAAAATTTTGTCCTCGAAATTTACCTGATCAGAATAGATGAGGATACTGCTGACGCATCGTATCCTCAAGCTCCCATGTGGCCTCCTCAGTGCTATGATTACGCCATAGAACCTTCACCAAAGGGATAGACTTCCTCTTCAGAACCTTTATGTCACGATCTAGAATCTGGATAGGCTCCTCCTCAAAGATCAAGTCTGGCCTAACCTCAATATCCTCAACAGGGACAATATGAGTAGGATCAGAGCAGTAGCGCCTCAATATAGAAACGTGAAACACGTCATGAATCCAATCAAACTCTAGAGGCAGCTCCAGCGATAAGTGACCGGTCCCACTCGTTTTTGAATCCTCACATGCGGTCCAATAAACCTAGTGCTCAACTTGCCCCTTACGACCAAACCTCAGAACCTTCTTCCATGGTGAGACCTTGAGAAATACGAAGTCCCCCACGGAATACTCAATCTCACATCGCTTCAGGTCCGCATAGGATTTCTGTCTGTTAGATGCCGCTTTTAGATGATCTCGAATTAGTCTAACTTTATCATAAGTCTCAGCAACTAACTCAGGACCATGAACACGCCATTCACCTAACTCAATCCAATACAAGGGAGAGTGACACTTACGACCATACAGTGCCTCGTAAGGTGCCATCTGGAGGCTAGACTGGTAGCTATTATTATAGGCAAACTCCGCTAACGGTAAATACTCCTCCCAACTACCACGAAAATCAAAACTCGCACTTGCTAATCTTAGCATAGAGCTGCATTTCCCTCAAAGTCTGAAGGACAACTCTAAGGTGCTCATCATGCTCATCCTCAGTTTTCTAATAAACTAGTATGTCGTCGATGAACACCACCACAAACCGATCTAGATAAATTTGGAATACTCGGTTCATCGGTCCATGAAAAGCTGTAAGTGTGTATTCGGTCCAAAAGTCATCCCTAGGAACTCGTAGCATCCATAACGAGTCCAAAATACCGTCTTAAATACATCAGCCTCATTAACCCTCAACTGATGATATCCAGAACGCAGATCAATCTTGGAGAACACAGAAGTCCCTCAAAACTGGTCAAACAAATCATCAATCCTCAAAAGTGGGTACTTATTCTTAATCGTTAGCTTATTCTGCTGCCGAAAGTCTATACACATCCTTATCGTCCCATCCTTCTTTTTCATAACCAGCACAGGTGCTCCCCATGGAGACACACTGGGACGAATGAACCCACGATCCAACAGCTTCTGAATCTGAGCCTTAAGCTCCGTAAGCTCCTTTGGTGCCATTCGGTAGGGGCGATAGACACCAAAGCTGTACCAGAAAGAAACTCAATCCCAAACTCCACTTCACGATTTAGAGATAAACCCGATAGCTCTTCAGGAAAAACGTCTAAAAAATCCTTTACCGTTCTGATATCCTTAACTGTAGAATCCTCAAAATTTGAAACACTTACGTAGGCCAAGAATGCCTCACATCCCTTACGAACCATCTTCTTTGCCACCAGTGCGGAGATCACATTAGGTAAGTAATTCCGGGATTCTCTAATCATGACTACCTCCTTATCCTCCTCAGTCCTTAGTACGACCCTCTTAGTCGTACAGTCCAAGCTAACATGATGCTTGACCAACTAGTCCATCCCCAGAATTTGGTCGAACTCCCCAAATGGAAGTTCCATCAAATTAGCCAGGAAGATTGCCCATTGTACCTCTAAAGGAACGTCCCTATACAGTTTGCTAACTCTAACAGATTACCCTAACGGACTCAGTACAGTAACCTCACTCGTAGTGCTCTCAACCAAGATCCCTAAATTTCTAGACATGTTGCTAGTTATGTATGAGTGAGTAGACCCTATGTCTATTAAGGTAATATACTGTACATTAAGAATAAAGAATGTACCCGTGATGACGTCCGGAGCATTTCTATCCTCTCAGCGATGAGCAGTATAAACTAGGGCCAGCTGCCTCGCTTCAGCTTGTCCAGCACCTCTGCCCGGTGCTCTCTGCCAACGACCCATACCATTACCACCTTTGGCCTGTCCACGGCCCCTCGATGGCTGCTGCACTACCCTCTGTTGTTGTGCCGTACCAGTATTCGGAGCTTGGATCTGATCGGCCCTCAACGGACACTCTCTAATACGGTGCTCCAATGACCCACACTATAAGCACGCCCCAGTCCTTCTCCAACACTCGCCCTGATGGCGTCTACCACAATCAGTACATGGCTACAAACCAGTAATAATAATAGGGGGCCCAGCTCTAATCGGCCCATCAGCTCTGGCCTTTTTCTTAAACCTCTATACAGAACTCGAGGGGTCCAAATCCCTCTTGTTCTTACCCCTATCGCGATCTCAGTTCTGGCGCTCAGTGCACATAACCTCCTCAGCGATCACCACCTTCTCCACCAGTGCAGTAAAATCACGCTCCCTCTGCGGAGCTATCGGGACTCTCAAATTATCTCTGAGCCCATCCTCAAAATGAATACATCATTCATACTCAGAGGCCACCATACCTCGTGCATAGTGGCTCAGTCGCAGGAACTCAACCTCATACTCGGCCACATTAGGGGCAACTCTAGTGACACCCCTGAAGAGCTCAACTCCATTGGACCGGATGTAACAACCCGATTTCAGGGCTAGTCAAAATAGTGGTCTCAAGACCACTAATCCGAGGTTGAGGAAAATTATTTTGGTATTATTTTATGCATTATAACATGATTATAAGGTTGCATGGGAATTTTGATGCCTTAATTTTAGCAATTGTGTGCTTAATTGTGAAAAAGGACTAAATCGCATAAAGTGCGAAAGTTCTATTATATAAGATAGAAGTGTTTGATAGTTATGGAATATTAATTGGGGGTTCTTAAAGTGCAATTAGACCTCCCTAAAGATGATGGCCGGCCAAGGGAACTAGGAGAGAGACAAGAGCATTAAATGAGTCAAAATTTGGTAGTGTTAGGTGATAAAAATGAATAAAATAAGATAAGTAAAAAAAGAAAGCTATCATCTTTTTCATTTCTCTTCCTCTCCTACCGAAATTTTTAGAAAGAAATAGGGGTTTTGAATCTCAAACTATCAGCCAACATATTCTCTAGCAAGTAAGTGATTTTAGAGGTCTTTCTTGATGATTTTTGTATTTTTGGAACCCCCAAAGCTTAAGCTAGCTAATGAGAGGACTAAATTGCAATATGGTTGATAGTCTAGAGACTTTCCATGAAAGAGTTTATGTTATTAGCTGAGTTCTTATGGAAGAAAATGAATGTTAGTGAGATGAGAAACAACTTTTGTGAAGGGTGTTGCCATAGAAACACCTAAATAGGACTTGTTTGCAAAGATTGAAATTGTGTAATAAATGCATGAAATAAATGGTTTTGTAAGAGAAATAAATGTTCAACTAGGCTTGTTTAATGAAAAAATATGGCGAAAAATGATTTACGAGCCTAGGGGCAAAATCATAATTTTGCCATAGTATAAGGGCAAAATGGTCATTTTTGCCCAAGTAGAGGTTATGATGTATTATGAATATAAAATGATTGAATGAGTGAAATTTTGTTGTTATAGATCAAGAAGAGCGCGAGATTAACCTTGACCGAGGAAAAGGCAAGGTTACGGATTAAACCGCAAATTAACACATTTTGCACCGAGGTAAGTTTATGTGTAAACTATTAATTTCGAATATACATGTTGTTAATAAATGGTTTATTGTGTGAATAGAATTATTCATGATTGAGATGAATTGAATTCAATAGATATTGAGTAATTCCCGTGTGAGTTTAAATTATAGATTAATGGTGGGCTATGTGCGATACCACCGTAAATACTCTTCATGGTGGGCTAAGTGCGATACCACCTTACTATTCATTCATGATGGGCTGTGTGTGATACCATCGTTTATATTATCATTTGGTGGGCTAAGTGCGATACCACCATAATTATTCTTATTGGTGGGCTATGTGCGATACCGCCCTAATTAAAGATAAATGGTGGGCTAAGTGCGAAACCACCCAATGTTTGGTATTACCATGAATGGTTTATTGTGAAATTTGTGATGTGTTGTTTTATGTGATCATGTGGTGATAACTGCAGGGATGTATGTTAAATAACATGAGCATTTGGCTTGTGATATGGTTGGAATGTGGTAAGAGATGAATTGAGTAAGCATGATCTTGGAATGTGGATTTTTCTTACTTATTATGAAATGCTATTTATTGATTAGCTCATATTATGATGTTTATTGTTTACATGTAAACTTACTAAGCTTAAGGCTTACTCCCTTTCCTTTCTCCTTGTTTTATAGTGTCAAAGAGCCGGGTCGGGATACGAAGATAATTGGAAGATCACCCACACTGTCAGCTCATCTCGGTATATATATAGAGTTAGCATTTTGAGTATGGCATGTATAGGGGCTAGACTAGATGAATTGTTTTGTTATTTTGGCCAAGTGTGTATTGGCTCCCTTAAAGATGAATTCTTTTGTATATAGCCATAGTTGATGGCTTATTATTACTAATTTATGCAAAGACAAGGTTATTCATGAATGTGTATGTTACATAATTGCTTTGCTTAGCAATTGGTTGAATGGATTTAGGTTGTGTGATGTAGGGTGATGAAAAGAGCTTGGCAAATAGCTTTGTTCTTGTCCACACGGGTAGGCACACGTGCGTGTGTCTAGGCCGTGTGAGACACACGGTCAGTCTCATGGGTGTGTGGCTAGGCCGTGTGTCCCCTGCATGTTAGTTTTAAAAGTCATTAAGCTCTGTAGTAAACACACGGGCAGAGACATGGCCGTGTGTCTCAGCTGTGTGAAAGGCACGGCCAGGGACATTGGCGTGTGCCCAGGCCGTGTAAAGTCTACACCTAAATTTGGAATTTAATTCACCACATGGTCGAAGGACACGGGCGTATGACTAGCCGTGTGATGCTAGTCAGAGGCGACCACGGGCCAGACACACGGGCGTGTGACAGGCTGTGTGATGTAAGTCAGTGTCGACCATGGGTGTCGAACACGGGCGTGTGGCATGTGACACGAGCGTGTCCCTCTCTCCACACGGGCGTGTGGCCCTGGTAAAGCAAAATTTTTATAAGTTTTCAAAAGTTCCCGGTTTGATCTCGAGGTCCTCCATTTGCATGATTTAGGCCTCGTAGGCCCATAATAAGAATGTTATGGATGTGAATGAAAAGTTTTAAATTGGAAATGAAATTTGATAGCCCAGTGTTGTATGTTCAAATGAGATAAGTCCGGTAATGCCTTGTACCCAATTCCGGCATTGAATATGGGTAAGGGGTGTTACAGGAGTCGATTCAGAATCGACCCGCGGCCCTCGAGATCGATTGGGCCCAACGACCCTCTCCAAAATCCTTAGCATAGCCTAGGACAATGCGTCGTCCCCAGCCATGCAATCTTGAGACCCAATCTCGATGGCGGTGACACCGGCATCTTACTCAGATCCAAATTCGGTATGCTACCCGATGAAGAGGACTCACTCGAGCTCCTCCGCGCCTCTACCTCGGCCTCTAGTACCACATCATGCGGATACCTCATGCGATCATTGTCTAATCATGTTTATCTCAGTATTAATGATTTTATGAATCGATTCTGATTCCAGTGTTTCTTAACAAATGTTTTATGTAAAACAGTATCGATTATTCAGAGTTCATTTTCGTAAATCGCAGTCTCACTACAGTTTTCAATTTCTCTACAATTTTTAGTATAGACTAACTAGAGTGATTTTAGTACAGTTTACTACCTATAGTATTTTCAGAATATACTATCCATAACAGTCTCAGTTTAAAACAAACCACAGTTCAGAATACTTACAGGATCGGCGTCGGAGTCTCGGTGTACTACTTACTCAGTAAAAACATTTCAAATCATTTGGAAATCAATCATTTAGGAAGTCGTCTTTATTCATTTAAAACATTTGTTTTAAAACATCCCTCGTTTCGGAAGCTTTAATAAAATAGTCTAGGTGATCATGTGTTTAGAAATTACTTTAACTTTTCGAAAACCAAATTTCCTATGACCAGCGGTATAAATCCATAAAGTAAAATAAATAAATAAAAACCAAAATTTAAAACCAAAGTCCCAAAGGGTCCTTAAATTACAACCCAAATAATCAATAATAATCAAATCATAAATCGTAAATTGAAAACCATGAAGTCCAAAATTTACCGTGGTCACCGCTGAGTCCTCCGTCGCACCGATCCATCTAAGTCTGGGGATTGCCTGTGCACATTAAACAAAAAAGGGTGAGTTTACGTAAACTCAGTGTGTAATCCCGTAGAAACAAACAAACAATCAGTATTCACGAGTACGAGTTAAGCGATCTTGGGCCTAAGCCCTTTTCGATATCGATGATGATTTGGGCCTTAGCCTATCTCAATGATGTCAAAAATGCAAGAGGGCCTTAGCCCATCACGAAGTCGATGAGTGATAATAGTTATGTAGTAGCAAAATCCTACCCAACCAGCCTCTACACACCATCTCCGTCTAACCCTGTACTCCATGTGGGGATATAATCAACCCATCCATCCTACACCACAAGTAGTACTGAATGCGGCACAAAATAGTAGTTTGCAGCTGAACTGCCGGTAAATTAGGCTTAAAGCCTTTCAGTACACTTCCTCTGAATAACAACCCCCAACCCAATGCAATGCAACATATAATGGATGATACGCTATTATGCAATTTCAGTACATATATTCAGTTCAGATATTAACATGATCAGTACAAATATCATTCAGTCAATTTCACACATTTAGTGGTCTAAGTAGCGCTTACTGACCCTACAGTAAGTTCACAGTCGACTTGGGCGACCCGTGCAACCTTGAAAACATTTCGATAAAAATGGGCCCACATGCTCATGAGATCTGCCCGTGTGGGCCCGCAAGCCCGTGTGGCCCACTCAGACCAAATTGGCCTTGGCCGTGTGATCCATTTTTAAAGTAACCCATGCTAGCTCAATTTCACTATTTACTTTTATGTTCATTCAAAGCTGTCTACTTGAGTCATTATCACTAAATTATTTATATCTTGAGCTACAGAATTCCAAATTAAGATCTGCTTGATGTTTTTAAAACTAGACCCAATTACCTTTCTACCATAAAATTTTCAAAATTTATAGTTTATCAAATAAGTACAGTAAAATCTTTAAAGTTATCCCTATTCTGCTATTTGACAGCTTCATCCTTTCCTTACTAAAAATTATTTATCTAATTCAGAACAGGGGAACCCGAAATCATTCTGACCTTGTCTCACAAAATTTATTATATCTCATGATTTACAATTCCATTGCTTACACTGTTTCTTCCATGAAAAACTAGACTCAATAAAATTTAAGTTGATATTTTATTCAACCTCTAACTCAATTCCCACTATTTTTGATGATTTTTCAAAGTTAGACTACTACTGCTGTCCAAAACTATTTTAATGCAAAATGTTGATTTCCAAGTTTATAACACCATTATTTCCTTTTTATATAATTTTTCGCATCATTTTCTCTTATTTTTCTTATTTCTTGACAGTAAGCAATTTCGACTTTTTGCCGAATTCTGTTTTCTGCGTTTCGGGTACACACCTGGAATCGATTCACTGTGCAAAGTAACCCGAGCCTTCAAAAACCTATATTTGACCAATATATCCCTTAATTAATCACTTGATTCATCAATCAAACCAAATATCCCTAAAAAAACTTGAGAAACTAAACCAACGACGATTCAAAAACTTACCGTGACGAATCCGATAACCAGTCGTCTCCACACACTGGAATATCCTCTTAAAACCTTTGAACAACACCTAAACGAGAGTAAAACAAACCCTTTGTTAATTGCCTACTCGAAATATAATAACTAAGGGGAAAAATTCCACTTACTGAAATAGATGAAGTCAAAAGTTGCACCCAAAGAGATGACTTGCGAAAAATACAGGAACGAAAAGAGAGGGGAAATAGAAGAAACAAGATTCGGCCAAAGGGGAACAAAAACCAAAAGTGAACAAGAAGGGAGAAGAAACGGAAGAGAAACAAAAGTCTAACGTCAGAAAATTTGTTAGGAAAAAAGAAAATAGAAAACTGATAAGAAGAAAATCTTATTTTGATAACTTCTTCCCAATTATCTTGTAACATCCTGGAATTAGGGGTTCGGCATTTTTTTTATGTTTCCCGTGTGTTTGGTTTGTTCTGCTTGTTGATTTGATGTGTTTGAGGGTCTCCGAGAAGGTTTGGGGTCAAGCTTGAGCCTTGGTAAAAATTTTGTTTTTAGGCACTTTAGGGGAGAGCGGGTTGAGGCAGGTTTTAAGGGTAATTTCTTGTGTTATTGACACAAAAAGAGGTGTGGTGGAGTGGCAAGAAGACGCCACTTAACGTGTAGGGGTGTGGCGTCATAAGGGAGCAGTAGGGGGAAGGAGTTTGAGTCGCGTCAACAGCATTCAGAAGCTTTATTTTTGCGCTTAGGGAGCTAAGGTGGTGGTTTCGGCAAGGACTCTTCAAGGGAGGGTGTTGAATGAGTCAAAGTGTTTGAATGAGTGGCCATGAGGAGGGGGTGGAGTTTGAATTAGTCAAACTGATTCAAATGATTGAAGGGGAGTGAAAGTAGGAGGAAATTGTGGGATTTGGTGTTGGTTGTGGAGTTGGCCGAATTTGGGGAGCTTGGAAGGGGGAATTTTGGCTATGTGTGTTGTTGGGGCTAGGAAGTGGCGGCATTGGATGTGTGTTGGCAAAATCGAGAGCTTGGAGCAGTGTGTGTGCCGAATTAGTGAGTGTGTGAGCTTTTTTTTTTCTTTTTGTGTTGCTTAGCTTTTGTGTGCCGAAACTCCCTAAGTACATCTAGGTTCTCTCCTCATTTCTCTTCGTTTCTCAGTATTTTTCTTATCTTTTTCTCTTGTTGGCAAATCTCTCCATTCGTGCACTTCTTTTTCTCCAAGGTTACCAAGACACCTTTGGCCGAATCTCTCTTCACCATCCACCCTTCACATTCTAGCTCGTTTTCTTTTGCTATCTCCTTCACAAGCCGAAACTTTCCTTCTCCTCTACCATTTTCTTTCTTAGCTGAACCATCTCTCAAACTCATTTTCTTCTTTAGCCAAAACCTTGCACCATCTCCATTGACACTTTTCCTTTTCTTTTTCTCTTTAGCCAAAATTTCTGGTGTGTCAATCGGTATCTCTGCTCAAGGTAAGGTTCTCTTTTATTTTCTTATGATCAATCTATCCATTCTTTCTTTTCAAGGTGAAGCCGAACCTATTCTGTTAAGAAACTAAACCCGTTTCTTTATTCTGTGCCTGTAGGCCGAACCTCTGTTTCTCTCAAGACTCATCTCTGATTCGAGGACGAATCAAGAGTTGTGCAGTTCATCGTTTATCAAGGTAAGGAGTCACTTCTTTTCGGGTTCTTTACTGTTATTTCCTTTTCGTGTAGTCTGCCTTAATCGAATTCCATTATTAGACAATCGACATTTCACTCTGAGTACTGATCAAGTCTTGTCATGGATGCGAGTGCTAGTCAATCTAAGGAGGGGAGTGTACTCGTAGTCTCTAATCCGTCTTTCAAATGTCGTGCAGTGTCGGCGGTTCGAGACTTTCTGCCAGGCTCTGGTAGGGAGCCAATATCTGCCTGGGATAGACAAATAGCTGTTATCCCTACTAGTGAAAGCATCGATGTAGAGAGTCTAGTTTTGCGCGTAATCAGGTGTGTAATGTTCACACTTTAATTTTTTAAACAATTCATGTTAATAACTGTGTTGGTTGAAAGCCGAAACGACTGTTTCGATAGACGAGATACCCTTATGGGTAAAGTTGGAGACATCGGGTAAATTTCGCTGTAACGTTACTTTCGTGTTAATGTATGTATGAGTTGATTATACGTTATACATTCAAAGTATGTTGCATTCACCTCATTATGTTAATATGTGCATGGGTTTTGGGATGTGATGACAAATGGGGAAGTGTGATCCTAAGACTGTCACAGTGGTTTGGTACCACAGTGGGTTGACCCCATATAATTTATCCAATGACTATGTCTCAGTGGTTTGGTACCACAGTGGTTCGGGACAACATATATATTATTTCAGTGGCCCGTCCCAGTGGTTTGGTACTACAGTGGGTTGGCCCCACATATGTTTATCAGGGATTGTCACCAGTGGTTTGGTGCCACAGTGGGTTGGCCCCACATATTATATTTAGTGACTCTGTCACCAGTGGTTTAGAACCCCCAGTGGTTTGGTACCATAGTGGCTTAGTGCCACAGGCGTTTGGATGGTTCAGGTGTGTAGAGGATGGAAAACTAGGTTGGGCTGGGCTGCATTGCATACATGTGATATATGCTATATTGAGTGGGCTAAGGCCCAATGTGCATCTGGGGGCTTAAGGCCCGATTGTGTTGTAAGGGGAATTACACACTGAGTCTTGGTGACTCACCCCTCTGCTTAATTTTGTAGATAATCCCTAGTTCGATGATTTGGAGCCGAGGAGGACTTTGCGATGGCCATACAGTATTTTTTTCGTAAATACGTTTTCTTTATTTGAAACTTATTTTAGATTTGGGAATTTGTTATGTAATAAGGCCTTTGGGATTTTATTTTGGTTTTAATTTTAACTCGGTTATTATCTATTGCTGATTATTCAAACGGGGTTTTCCTCAAACATTAATAGCTGTTTTCTAAAATATTAACAAACGGATCACAAGCTATAAATAACTAAACTTGAATTTTTTTAAACGATCACATAGTTTCTTTAACGACCTTTCCATGTGACATGCCAGATCCGGTCGTAACGTCTAGGCCGGGTTTGGGGTGTTACAATTTTGGTATCAGAGCTAAGTTGCAAAACTCGGCTGTGGAATGGGTTCAAAAATATTTTCAAAGTTGGTTTGAAATATGGTTTAGAAAAATACATGTTTTTTGGATGTATGGCACCCGAGTCTACTGGCACCAAATCCGAATGGTAAGTCTTATGACTATTTGTTGATTTGTATAAAATTGCTAGTATTAAGAGATCAAACCTTAGAGACTGAGACCTTTAGACATATGGTTGCGAGAACCACTCTTAGATCTGAACTCATAAGATACCTGTTAATGAAATAGTGGAATAAATTGCTAATACATAAAACTTGTAATCAGATTAAGTCGAATCGGTAGTCATGAGCACTAGAGGACATGGACGTGGTATGCATGGCCATGGTAGAGGCCGGGGTGTCGGGTCTGAACCTTCGGAATCAGGGCATGGGCCGGAGGATGAAGTGCCAGCACCACCAGTTGCGGAGGCTGAATTTCAAGATCAAACTAGTGGAGACGATGCTGTGTCTCAAGCTATGTTACGTGTTTTGGAACGGGTTACTGGAGTGAGCTCGGGATTAGTAGCTCGACAATATGTGTCGGAGCGACTTCGAGCTAATGGGGATGAAATGTTTAGGGGCGTTTCTGGGGTGGCTCCTAACGTAGCTGAGTACTGGTTAGAATCAGTTGAACGGATCATGGACGATCTTGATTGTACTACAGAGGAAAAATTGAAAGGAGTGGTGTCTCTTCTCCGAGATGAGGCATACCAGTGGTGGCTTACAGTAAGGGATAGTACAGCGGCAGACCGAATTACCTGGGACTTCTTTAAGTCAGCGTTCCAGGGAAAGTATATTGGGACGAGTTATGTAGATGCTCAGAGGAAGGCATTTCTAAACTTGGTCCAGGGGAATAAGTCAGTGGCCGAGTATGAGGCAAAATTCTTACATCTAAGCCGTTATGCTCGGGGTATTGTTGCAACGGATCACGAGCATTGTGTCCGATTCGAGGATGGTCTGAGGGACGAGTTGCGAGTACTGATTGCTCCACAACGGGAAAGAGAATTTTCTATTTTACTGGAAAAGGCTAAGATAGCCGAGGAGGTGAAGCGGCCCAAAAAGCTGAATCAGGACAGGGACAGAGGTAGGAATAAAAGGAATTTTGGGTCGTCAGGATCTGTTGGGGGTTTCCAGAAGAGGCCTAGGTTAGATAGGCTGAGTCGTATTGCATAAGCTCGTTGTCGTTAGTTGGCCTCCGCAGATGTGCTTGATGTGGGAAATATCATTCGGGGGAGTGTTGGGCAGGTAATAGAGGATGCTTCAGGTGTGGATCTATGGATCATCGGATAAAGGATTGTCCATAAGAGCCAGTCAGAGCGCGGTCAGAAGGTCAGGGATATGCGCAATTTAGAAGAGGTGGGCAGCAACCACCGAGGGGTCGTGGTCTAGCCAGAGGAGGAAATGGCTTTGGTCGAGGGCGTGGAGCACCGGGCAGAGGTGTTGGGAATGCAAATTCGAGACAGCCTGGGTTGGTCTATGCAGCTAGACGTTGAGAGGATAGTGATGCACCGGACGTCATAACCGGTACGTTCCTCATTTTTGGTTTGCCTTTTATAGCACTGATAGATATTGGGTCTACACAGTCGTATGTTTGTAGTACTGTGTCTGAAACTTTGAATATAGAACCTGAGGTTGCTTCTAGGGAGATGACTGTGATTAGCCCTTTATGACATTCTGTGGTGGTAAACAGACTTTTTAGGAGTGTGCCTTTAGAAGTTCAAGGGATAGTCTTTTCGGCTGACTTGATGGAACTGCCGTTCGGCGAGTTCGATTTGATCTTAGGCATGGACTGGTTAGTTAGGTATCAAGCAAATTTGGATTGTGCTGCTAAGCGCATGGTGTTGAAAACACCCGAGGATAATGAGGTGCTAGTTTTAGGCGAAAGAAGGAATTATCTGTCTAATGTGGTGTCTGCTCTTAAGGTTGAAAAGATGGTGAGAAAAGGATGCGAGGCTTTCCTAACTTTTGTCAGTGTGTTTGAAGTCAAGGAGTTGTCGGTAGGAGATGTTAGAACAGTGAAAGAATTCTCCGATGTTTTTCCAGAAGAGCTTCCAAGGTTACCTCCGGATCGCGAGGTGGAGTTCGGTATTGATCTTCTTTCTGGGACAGCGCCAGTGTCCATTGCCCCATATAGGATGGCGCCGAAGGAGCTGGTAGAACTCAAAGCCCAAATTCAAGAATTGTTGGACAGGGGTTTTATCCGACCAAGTGTATCTCTGTGGGGAGCTCCAGTATTGTTCGTCAAGAAGAATGACGGGTCGATGCGGATGTGCATTGACTATAGGCAATTGAACAAGTTGACGATCAAAAACAAGTACCCATTGCCAAGGATAGACGATCTGTTCGATCAGCTGCGAGGCGCTTCGGTCTTCTCGAAAATAGACTTGAGGTCAGGTTACCATCAGCTTAAGGTGAAGGAGGCGGACATTCAAAAGATAGCTTTTCAAACTCGTTATGGTCACTACGAGTTCTTGGTGATGCCGTTCGGGTTGACGAATGCACCAGCTGCGTTTATGGATATGATAAATCGGGTATTCCAACCCTATTTGGATCGGTTTGTCGTAGTGTTCATAGACGATATTTTGGTTTATTCAAAGACTGAAGAGGAGCATGATTCGCATCTTCGGGTGGTTCTGCAGGTTTTGAGAGAAAAGCAGCTGTATGCCAAATTCAGTAAGTGTGAATTTTGGTTGAGGGAAGTTACTTTTTTGGGGCATGTTGTGTCTGCTGGGGGGATTAGGGTTGAGCCCCGAAAGATTGAAGCCGTATTGGGTGAAACTCGCCAAGTCTCTGCAGCGTAAATTCGAGTTTTCTTGGGTTAACTGGGAACTACAGAAGGTTTTTTGAGGGGTTCTCGTTAATAGCTGCACCATTAACCAAGCTGTTACGGAAAGGGGTACCGTTTGTCTGGTCAGATAAGCAGCAGGAAAGCTTTGAGAAGTTAAAAAAGATTTTGACAGAAGCACCAGTATTGATTCAACATGAGGCTGGGAAGGAATTTGTCGTCTACTATGATGCGTCGCACACAGGGTTGGGATGTGTGTTAATGCAAAAAGGAAAGGTAGTAGCATATGCGTCTAGGCAATTGAGATCGCATGAGGTGAACTATCCCACGCATGATCTAGAGTTAGCTGCGGTAGTGTTTGCTCTGAAGATTTGGAGACACTACCTATATGGGGAGAAGTCGATTATCTACACCGACCACAAGAGCCTGAAATATCTCCTTACCCAAAAGGAGTTGAATTTAAGGCAGCGGAGGTGGGTCGAGTTGTTGAAGGATTATGACTGCTTGATCGAGTACCACCCGGGTAAAGCTAACGTAGTGGCGGATGCGTTGAGCCGTAAGGTAATATCGGACCTGAGGGCAATGTTCGCTCATCTTAGCTTGTATAATGATGGAATTTTTCTATCGGAACTTCAAGTGAAGCCTTCTTGGGTCAACCAGATTAAAGAGAAGCAGTTGTCGGATGCATCACTAAGTTCTAAATTTCAGCTAGTGGCAGGTGGTGAGACAGAAGATTTCAGTTTGAACAGTGATGGGGTTTTATACTTTCGAGGAAGGGCTTGTATGCCAAAGGATTCTGTGTTAAGGCAGAAGATTCTGCAAGAAGTGCATAGTAGTCCATAAGCTATGCATCTCGGTGAGAGTAAGATGTATCGGGATTTGCGTGAACAGTTCTGGTGGCTAGGTCTAAAGAAAGAAGTTACCGAGTTTGTGGGTAAGTGCTTAACGTGTCAGCAGGTGAAGGCGGAACATCAGTTGCCTTCGGGGTTGCTACAGCCAGTGAAGATTCTACTTTGGAAGTGGGAGAGGATAACGATAGATTTTGTTAGTAGGCTACCTCTTACGCCTACTAAGAAAGATTTAGTGTGGGTAATTGTCGATCGGTTGTCGAAGTCCGCCCATTTCATACCCGTTCATGTCGATTATTCGTTACAGACGTTAGCTAAGCTGTATGTAGCAGAGATTGTGAGGTTGCATGGGGTACTCGTGTCTATCATATCAAACAGAAACCATAGGTTTACGTCACGATTTTGGAAGGCATTTCAGCAAGCATTGGGTACAAGACTGGATTTCAGCACAGCATTTCATCCTCAAACTGATGGTCAGTCAGAGAGGGTAATTCAGATTTTAGAAGACATGCTAAGGGGCTGTGTAATTGACTTCAGAGGTAGTTGGGAATATTTTCTACCGTTGGCAGAATTCGCATACAACAATAGCTATCAATCCAGTATTCAGATGGCACCCTATGAAGCGTTATATGGCCGTAAGTGTCGTACTCCTACCTGCTAGACAGAATTGGATGAGCGACGGTTGTTGGGTCCGGAATTGATCACAGAGACAGAGGAGAAGGTTAGGTTGATTCGGGCTCGGTTGAAAGAAGCTTCTGACAGGCAGAAATCTTATGCGGATTTGAAGCGTAGAGAAATAGAGTTCTCAGTGGGTGATCGGGTTTTTCTAAAAGTCTCACCTTGGAAGAAGGTCCTAAGATTTGGACGGAAGGGTAAGTTGAGCCCCAGGTTCATCGGGTCTTATCGGGTGTTGAAACGTGTGGGACCAGTGGCGTATCAGCTTGAATTACCTCTGAAATTGAGGCAAATGCATGATGTATTTCATGTCTCGATGTTAAGGCGTTATCATTCGGATCCATTTCACATAGTGCCAGTGGAGGAAATAGAAGTGAGACCTGATTTATCTTTTGAGGAAGAACCAATTCAGATCTTAGGCCGAGATGTTAAAGTTTTGAGGAAGAAGACAGTTCCGTTGGTTAAAGTTTTGTGGCAGAATCATAGTTCAGAGGAAGCCACGTGGGAGCCAGAGGATGTGATGCGACAGCAATACCCTCACCTCTTTTGACTGTAAATTCGAGGCCGAAATTTCTTTTAAGGGGTAAAATTGTAACATCCTGGAATTAGGGGTTCGGCATTTTTTTATGTTTCCCGTATGTTTGGTTTGTTCTGCTAGTTGATTTGGTGTGTTTGTGTAACATTCTGAATTTGACCCTAATCGGAACGGTGGTTTCGGGACCACGAACCCGAGTCCAAAAAAATTTTAAATATTATTTTCGGTGTTTATTATATTTGAATTATTATGTGTGAAAGTTTCGTATGAAAATTTGATTGTTTGTGTGTTTAATTTAACAAAAAGGACTTAATAGTGTAAAGTGCAAAAGTTACTAACTATAGTGAAAGGTGCTAATGTGATAGTGACTTTTTAATATGAGGTACTAAAAGGGAAATTAGCCCTTTTTACTTATAGTGGACGGCAAAATGATTTTACACCATGTTTTTATATGTTATTTTTTTTTAGATTAAAGTTATATTATATATTATAAATTTATAATAAAAACAACATTGGTTTTATCATCCTTTATATTTGTTTCTTTCACCGAAAAACAAGAAAAGAAAAAGAAAGTTTGAAGCTTGATATTTCGGAACTTACAAGCTTAAATTCAAGGTTAGATTTTGTTTTGTTTTCGATAATTTCTACGTTTTTGTAATCGTTGCTTCGAGAGCTTTAAAACCCATGTCTTAATTTCATGAATTGATGATGTTTGTGAAAAATGCCATTGATGTTATGTTGAGTTTTGTGATGTTTTTGGTGTTAAATGATAGATATGTAATTGATTCACAAAAATTTATTCTTGAATTTTTGATAAATTTGGTTAAATAGGGCTAAATTGAGAAAATAAATTTTTGAGGGGGTTAAAATGCAAAATAAATGAAATAAATGGACTTGTATAGTCTTTATGAATATTCGGCCCTTAGGTTGTGAAACCAAATTTTGTGTATTTTGTGTTTTGTGCAAATAGGACTAAATTGTAAAGGTGTGAAACTTTAGGGGTAAAATGGTAATTTGTCCATTTAAGTGTTTTAGGACTAAATTGAATTGAAATGTGTTTGAATGAGCTTAAATTGAACATGTTTAGATCAAGAACAAAGGAAAAGGGATTTGGATCGGGAAAAGTGAAAGTTAACGAATAGCCTGGCCCACGTTGTCCGTCGATAGTCGAGGTAAGTCTTTAAGCAAGTTAATACCGTAAGTATCGATTATAACCTAGTATACATGCTGAATTGTGAATTGGTGGATTGAAATGTGATAAAGCCGAATGTGTTAAAGTAATTTAGCAATGAAATATAGTTGTATTAATTGAGTTTACTATGTGAAAGTGATGCGAATTATATATGATATATGTGATATTACTAATGTCTAATGTAAATGAGTTGGCTCAGTAATATGAATATTCGGGCTTATTGCCTAGCAGGCCTTGTGCCGGTGAATTATATCGGGCTTATTGCCTAGCAGGCCTTGTGCCGGTGAACTATATCTGGCTTATTGCCTAGTAGGCCTTGTGCCGGTGAACTATATCGGGCTTATTGCCTAGCGGGCTAAATGCGGTGTTTAATTTCAGACCTCGAGGTCTCAGCGTGCCTAGTGCTTGGGTGTATGATTCGAGCTAACGTCTAGCGGGTGTTTAATACCGATGACGTAATATTAATATGTGGCTTATGAAAGTGCAATGTGATATGCTTATGGAGCAAGTAAGTTGTCATTACGAGATATTTATTTTCGGTCATACAGTGTAAGTGCCTATAAGATATTTAATTGAGTTCCTACATCCGATCAAATAAGTAGGCATATATGTGTGTGTCATTTGAGCAAGAATGTGGCTATATATCTGTATATGCATATTCGGCCTTTAGTATGTGATTATAATATTTTTACATGTATATTAAATACTTAGATATTCAAATGTTGAATGGATAAGTATATATATGTTCTTGTATGTGGCTTCAATGAATGATGTGCACATGAAATAAGTATATGGCTGAAAGTTTATAAGTACTATTAAATCTTGAATCGAGATAGTAAATTATTTGTTTAAGGTAAAATAATGAAGTATGCGTAGCTAAATAATGCATTGGAGTTCGGCAATGTGATACCATATGAGTTTTTGTTAAAGTTTAGTAGATATTAAATGTTTGAATTACTTTTAATTGCTTAAGACTTACTAAGCTAGTAAGCTTACTCGTGTGTTTTTCACTCTGTTTTATAGATTTAATTCAAGCTACGAGTTCAGGGGATCGTCACCGAAGTCATCCATACTATCGACCTATTTTGGTACCTTTAAAGCTGAAATTTTTAAGTCTAAGGCATGTATAGGCTAACTTAATGTTTAAATGATATTTTGTCGATGTATATAAGCCATGCGAAAATGGCTTGCTTTATTATTAAATAATCTAAGGTTATGCAAGACTTGATGAAAGTATGAAAGCAAGTTTTATGTGAATGATGAATATGGGTGAGTATAAAATCATGCTATGCATAATGGTTGTATATGTATGTTTGATATGAAATCACATAGATGAATTTTGCTGCTAGTTCTTTGGGAAGTGAATTTATATATATATACATGAGATAGTATGTTAGGTTATGTATGACATTGGGTATGTGTATTTTTTTTTAAAAATTTAATTGATGTGATTTGATAATGAAATGATCAAACTATGGTACTATGGTTTGGTTGTATTCGGTCTTGTTGCATGATCTTTAAACGGGTAGATTTGGCATAGTAAGCAAGCATATCTTATAGTACATTGTTCATGATCATGTTTTAGTTAGTTATAAATATATATATGCTTGAGGTGTGGCATATGTTTGTGCATATTCGGACATGATAGAAGTTTGTTAAAGTATAGGTAATTTATGAAATTATGATAGAAATATGACCCATAAGTTTAAGTAGATATTTCATGCAAGTTTAATGAACTTAACTTAAGAGTTGCTACATGTTATGTTATGTGCATTATATGGATATTAACTTGGTTGAATAAGGTTATAATGCATTATGGATAATAGATAAATTTTTGCTTGATTTGCACGCACTTATAAGGTAAAACATGAAAGAATAAAAGAATTTGGTGTATCAATGATCTATTGGATTTATACTCACTTTTGAAATATTCGTTTGTGGCATGAACTTGGTTGGCGTTATAATTATTTTGGATTTCTTATAAACATATATTTATAATCGGTCAAGAATTTAAAGGTTAAATCATTGATGTGAATAACTAGTGATGTTTGCATGTGATTGAATATACATGTGGTAAATTGGTTGGTGTAAGTTGACTGTTGATAATCTATTTGTATTCGGCCACACTCTTTAAAATGACCAAATAAATAGTGCTCTGTAGTTTGAATGAGTTTACTTATTTTATTGTATATAATGCAATTGATATTATATTTGTGATGATTTGCTTATTGTAATATCATTTCTTAAGTATTATGATTCAAGTGATTGAAGGAACTTGGTGGTTAGTTGAGTAACACCTCGTAATCCTAATTCGGTGACGGATATAGGTTAGGGGTATTATATTTGATTGGTATCAGAGCTTACGGTTTAGTCGATTCTAGGACTACCGTAGCGCGTGTGAGTCTTACTATACATGCCTTAATTTATACTACGATAGTGTGATGACTTCTGACATCTAAACTGTGATTATATATATAGTAAATGGACCCTGACAGAGCCGTAGCTGATGATGTTGAGAGTGTAGTGCCTGATCTCGCTCATGGGTCAGCGCCGATAGACTCTCGACCTGTCTCGAGTAGCCATGAGGGGGAGGCTAAGCAAGCCTTCTACCAGATGATGAACGAATGGTTCACTCAATATATCCAGACTAATCTGGCTGTGCAACAACCTCCACCCCTGAATAATTCATCTCTGATACCTTCAGTACCTCCGATGATAGATTCGATGAGATCTAGTAGGCCTCCTGTTGATAAAATAAGGAAACACGGGGCTGAAGAATTTAAAGCTAATGATGATGATGACGCGGAACGAGCTGAGCTGTGGCTTGATAATACTATCCGTGTGCTTGACGAGTTATCATGTACTCCAGATGAATGCTTGAAGTGTGCTATATCCCTATTACGGGACACCGCATATCATTGGTGGAATACACAAGTATCGGTAGTTCTGAAAGAAAAAGTGACTTGGGATTTCTTTCAGACCGAGTTCCGTAAGAAATATATCAGTCAGAGATTCATTGATCAAAACCGAAAAGAATTTCTGGAATTGAAACAGGGTCGAATGACCGTGACTGAGTATGAACGGAAATTTGTCAGACTGAGCCGATATGCCCGTGACTGTGTGTCAACTGAAGCCATTATGTGTAAAAGATTTGAAGACAGTCTGAATGAAGATATTAAGTTGCTAGTTTGCATACTCGAGATTAAAGAGTTCGTGGTACTTGTCGAATGAGCTTGCAAAGCCGAAGAGCTTGGAAAAGAGAAAAGAAAGGCTGAAATAGAAGCTAGAGACATTCGTAAAAGATCATCGAGTAAAACATTTCATTCGGTGTCCAAGAAGTTTAAAGATGAATCTGGTCGACATAGAGCTACTTCAGACTTATCTAGACGAGATCGACAACCTGTGGGTTCTCGAGCTACTTCGATGGCCAGTGTTGGTAATGTCCAGCAGAATCGGGTTGAATACAAGCATTGTGGTAAATGGCATTCCGGGAGTTGTAGATTTCGTGATCGGTCCTGCTTTAAATGTGGATCGTCGGATCATTTTATTCGAGAGTGCCCGATGCTAGCCGAGCAAAATACGGCTCAAAATACAAGACCAAGTAATGTATCGGTCATGAGGCGACCACCCAGGCATTCGGGAAATGTAAGTGGCAAATGAAGGAACCAAAGACACCGTAATTCGATCAGAGGCTCGTGCACCTGCTAGAGCATACGCTATACATGCCAGAGAGGATGCTTCTTCCCCAGATGTTATTATCGGTACTTTCATCCTTTATGATACTACTGTGATTGCATTGATTGATCCAGGTTCGACTCATTCATATGTGTGTGAAACTTTAGTATCCAGTAAGACTCTGCCTGTTGAGTCTACTGAGTTTGTGATTCATGTATCAAACCCCTTGGGTCGATGTGTTCTAGTTGATAAAGTATGTAAAAGTTGCCCATTGATGATTCGGAATTTATGCTTACCAGCTGATTTGATGTTATTGCTTTTTCATGAGTTCGATATAATTTTGGGAATGGATTGGTTGACTTTGCACGATTTTGTTGTTTATTGCAAAAGAAAGACCATTGATTTGAGATGTCAGAACGGTGAAATCATTCGGATAGAATCTAATGATATGAATGGATTACCAGCTGTAATATCTTCGAAGTTAGCTCGGAAGTATATGAGAAAAGGGTATGAAGATGGATTACCAGCTGTAATATCTTCGAAGTTAGCTCGGAAGTATATGAGAAAAGGGTATGAAGCTTACTTTGCTTATGTGCTTGATAGTAAAATGACTGAAAAGCAGATTGAATCCATACCAGTTGTGTGCGAGTATTCAGATGTGTTCCCTAAAGAACTCCCAGGTTTGCCACCTATTCGAGAAATAGAGTTTGGCATTGAATTAGTACCGGGGACGACTCCGATTTCAATATCTCCGTATTGGATGGCACCTACAGAATTAAAAGAGTTGAAAGTACAATTGCAAGAGTTAACAGATAGGGGCTTTGCACGACCGAGCTTCTCTCCTTGGGGTGCACCAATTTTATTTGTGAAAAAGAAAGATGGGACTATGCGAATGTGCATCGATTAACGACAGCTTAATAAGGTGACTATAAAGAATAAATACCCGTTACCACGGATTTACGACTTATTTGATCAGTTAAAAGGGGGCTTCAGTGTGTTCAAAGATAGATTTGAGGTCGGGTTATTATCGGTTGCGAGTCAGAGATTTCGATGTGCCAAAGACTGCTTTTCGAACGAGGTACGGACACTATGAGTTTTTGGTTATGCCTTTTGGACTCACTAATGCACCTGCTGTTTTTATGAATTTGATGAATCAAATTTTCAGTCAATATTTGGATCGGTTTGTGGTAGTATTTATAGATGATATTCTAATCTACTCAGAGAGATGAAACCGAGCATCTTTGAGCACCTAAGACTTGTGCTACAAACTTTGCAAGATAAACGATTTATGCAAGGTTTAGTAAGTGTGAGTTCTAGTCGAATGGTTTGGGTTGCGTTTTGATACAGGAAGGAAAAATTGTAGCCTACGCTTCGAGACAATTGAAGCCGCATGAAACGAATTACCCGACATATGATTTGGAGCTAGCAGCTATTGTATTCGCGTTGAAGAGTTGGTGCCATTACTTGTTCGGGGAGAAATGTCATGTCTATTCAGATCACAAAAGTTTAAAGTATTTGATGACTCAGAAAGATCTGAACCTAAGACAACGCAGATGGTTAGAGCTGTTGAAAGATTACGAATTAGTGATTGATTACCATCTGGGGAAAGCCAATGTTGTTGCAGATGCTCTAAGCCGAAAATCATTATTTGCACTTCGTGCGTTGAACGCACATATGGCTACTTCTGATGATGGTTCGATAGTAGCTGTATTAAAAGCAAGACTGTCATTTATTCAACAAATTAGGGATGCCCAGAAAGTTGACAACGATCTAGTAGCAAGATGAGTTCAGTGTGAGAACAGTGTTGAGTCAGAATTTCGAATAGATGAAAATGATTGTTTAAAGTTTAAAGACCGACTGTGTGTTCCGAGAAATATGGAGTTGATTCAGATGATATTAAATGAGGCTCATAATAGTCGATTATCTGTACATCCTGGCAGCACGAAAATGTATAATGATTTGAAACAGTTCTATTGGTGGCCTGGTATGAAACGAGACATATCTGAATTTGTCTCGAAGTGCTTAGTTTGTCAGCAAGTAAAAGCCGAACATCAAGTGCCTTCTGGGTTGTTTCAGCCGATCATGATACCTGAATGGAAATGGGACAGAATTACTATGGATTTTTGTATCCGGTTTGCCTACGACACCGAGAAAAAAAAAGATGCAATTTGGGTTATAGTGGATAGACTAACCAAATCAGCTCACTTTATTCCAGTTCGTATGGACTATTCACTCGATAAGCTTACTGAGTTGTATGTATTTCAAATTGTGAGATTACATGGAGTGCCGATTTCCATTGTTTCGGACAGAGACCCGAGATTCACGTCGCGGTTTTGGAAGAAATTGCAAGATGCTTTAGGTACCAAACTACACTTTAGTACAGCTTTTCATCCGCAGACAAATGGTCAGTCTGAACGAACAATTCAGATACTTGAGGATATGTTGAGATGTTGCATCCTCGAGTTTGAAGGTACGTGGGAACGATACTTACCTTTGATTGAATTTGCTTACAATAATAGCTTTCAATCTAGTATCAAAATGGTTGTGATCCATGATAGTTTGAAAACTGCATCCTATCGACAAAAGTCATATGCAGATTTGAAACGTAAAGATATTCAGTTTCAGATCAGAGACCGGGTATTTTTGAAAGTTTCTCCGTGGAAGAAAGTACTTCGATTTGGTCGTAAAGGCAAATTAAGTCCGAGGTTCATCGGACCGTATGAGATCATCGAACGTGTTGGGCATGTTGCTTATAGATTAAAGTTGCCCTCTGAACTAGAAAAGATTCATAATGTCTTCCATGTTTCGATGCTTCGTAAATATCGATCAGATCCGTCACATGTGATTTTTTTGTCTGAGATTGAAATCTGATCCGATATGACGTACGAGGAGGAACCGATCCATATTTTAGCTCGTGAAATGAAAGAGTTGAGAAACAAAAACAAAAAAAAATCGCTAGTAAAAGTATTATGGAATCGACATGGAGTAGAAGAGGCTATGTGGGAACCTGAGGATTCAATGAGACGGCAATATCCGACTTTGTTTAACAGTAAGATTTTCGGGGACGAAAATCCCTAAGGGTGGGAGAGTTGTAACAGTCTGAATTTGACACTAATCGGAACGGTGGTTTCGAGACCACGAACCCGAGTCCAAAAAAATTTTAAATATTATTTTCGGTGTTTATTATATTTGAATTATTATGTGTGAAAGTTTCGTATGAAAATTTGATTGTTTGTGTGTTTAATTTAACAAAAAGGACTTAATAGTGTAAAGTGCAAAAGTTACTAACTATAGTGAAAGGTGCTAATGTGATAGTGACTTTTTAATATGAGGTACTAAAAGGGAAATTAGCCCTTTTTACTTATAGTGGACGGCAAAATGATTTTACACCATGTTTTTATATGTTATTTTTTTTTAGATTAAAGTTATATTATATATTATAAATTTATAATAAAAACAACATTGGTTTTATCATCCTTTATATTTGTTTCTTTCACCGAAAAACAAGAAAAGAAAAAGAAAGTTTGAAGCTTGATATTTCGGAACTTACAAGCTTAAATTCAAGGTTAGATTTTGTTTTGTTTTCGATAATTTCTACGTTTTTGTAATCGTTGCTTCGAGAGCTTTAAAACCCATGTCTTAATTTCATGAATTGATGATGTTTGTGAAAAATGCCATTGATGTTATGTTGAGTTTTGTGATGTTTTTGGTGTTAAATGATAGATATGTAATTGATTCACAAAAATTTATTCTTGAATTTTTAATAAATTTGGTTAAATAAAGCTAAATTGAGAAAATAAATTTTTGAGGGGGTTAAAATGCAAAATAAATGAAATAAATGGACTTGTATAGTCTTTATGAATATTCGGCGCTTAGGTTGTGAAACCAAATTTTGTGTATTTTGTGTTTTGTGCAAATAGGACTAAATTGTAAAGGTGTGAAACTTTAGGGGTAAAATGGTAATTTGTCCATTTAAGTGTTTTAGGACTAAATTGAATTGAAATGTGTTTGAATGAGCTTAAATTGAACATGTTTAGATCAAGAACAAAGGAAAAAGGATTTGGATCGGGGAAAAGTGAAAGTTAACGAATAGCCGGTCTACGTTGTCCGTCGATAGTCGAGGTAAGTCTTTAAACAAGTTAATACCGTAAGTATCGATTATAACCTAGTATACATGTTGAATTGTGAATTGGTGGATTGAAATGTGATAAAGCCGAATGTGTTAAAGTAATTTAGCAATGAAATATAGTTGTATTAATTGAGTTTACTATGTGAAAGTGATGCGAATTATATATGATATATGTGATATTACTAATGTCTAATGTAAATGAGTTGGCTCAAGAATATGAATATTCGGGCTTATTGCCTAGCGTGCCTTGTGCCGGTGAATTATATCGGGCTTATTGCCCAGCAAGCCTTGTGCCGGTGAACTATATCCGCTTATTGCCCAGCGTGCCTTGTGCTTGGTGAACTATATTGGGCTTATTGCCCAGCGTGCTAAATGCCGGTGTTTAAATTTCAGACCTCGTGTCTAGCGGGCCTAGTGCCGGTGTATGATTCGAGCTAACGTCTAGCGGGTTTTTAATACCGATGATGAGAATATTAATATGTGGCTTATGAAAGTGCAATGTGATATGCTTATGGAGCAAGTAAGTTGTCATTACGAGATATTTATTTTCGGTCATACAGGTAAGTGCCTATAAGATATTTAATTGAGTTCCTACATCCGATCAAATAAGTAGGCATATATGTGTGTGTCATTTGAGCAAGAATGTGGCTATATACTGTATATGCATATTCGGCCTTTAGTATGTGATTATAATATTTTTACATGTATATTAAATACTTAGATATTCAAATGTTGAATGGATAAGTATATATATGTTCTTGTATGTGGCTTCAATGAATGATGTGCACATGAAATAAGTATATGGCTGAAAGTTTATAAGTACTATTAAATCTTGAATCGAGATAGTAAATTATTTGTTTAAGGTAAAATAATGAAGTATGCGTAGCTAAATAATGCATTGGAGTTCGGCAATGTGATACCATATGAGTTTTTGTTAAAGTTTAGTAGATATTAAATGTTTGAATTACTTTTAATTGCTTAAGACTTACTAAGCTAGTAAGCTTACTCCGTGTGTTTTTCACTCTGTTTTATAGATTTAATTCAAGCTACGAGTTCAGGGGATCGTCACCGAAGTCATCCATACTATCGACCTATTTTGGTACCTTTAAAGCTGAAATTTTTAAGTCTAAGGCATGTATAGGCTAACTTAATGTTTAAATGATATTTTGTCGATGTATATAAGCCATGCGAAAATGGCTTGCTTTATTATTAAATAATCTAAGGTTATGCAAGACTTGATGAAAGTATGAAAGCAAGTTTTATGTGAATGATGAATATGGGTGAGTATAAAATCATGCTATGCATAATGGTTGTATATGTATGTTTGATATGAAATCACATAGATGAATTTTTGCTAGTTCTTTGGGAAGTGAATATATATATATATACATGAGATAGTATGTTAGGTTATGTATGACATTGGGTATGTGTATTTTTTTTTAAAAATTTAATTGATGTGATTTGATAATGAAATGATCAAACTATGGTACTATGGTTTTGTTGTATTTGGTCTTGTTGCATGATCTTTAAACGGGTAGATTTGGCATAGTAAGCAAGCATATCTTATAGTACATTGTTCATGATCATGTTTTAGTTAGTTATAAATATATATATGCTTGAGGTGTGGCATATGTTTGTGCATATTCGGACATGATAGAAGTTTGTTAAAGTATAGGTAATTTATGAAATTATGATAGAAATATGACCCATAAGTTTAAGTAGATATTTCATGCAAGTTTAATGAACTTAACTTAAGAGTTGCTACATGTTATGTTATGTGCATTATATGGATATTAACTTGGTTGAATAAGGTTATAATGCATTATGGATAATAGATAAATTTTTGCTTGATTTGCACGCACTTATAAGGTAAAACATGAAAGAATAAAAGAATTTGGTGTATCAATGATCTATTGGATTTATACTCACTTTTGAAATATTTGTTTGTGGCATGAACTTGGTTGGCGTTATAATTATTTTGGATTTCTTATAAACATATATTTATAATCGGTCAAGAATTTAAAGGTTAAATCATTGATGTGAATAACTAGTGACGTTTGCATGTGATTGAATATACATGTGGTAAATTGGTTGGTGTAAGTTGACTGTTGATAATCTATTTGTATTCGGCCACACTCTTTAAAATGACCAAATGAATAGTGCTCTGTAGTTTGAATGAGTTTACTTATTTTATTGTATATAATGCAATTGATATTATATTTGTGATGATTTGCTTATTGTAATATCATTTCTTAAGTATTATGATTCAAGTGATTGAAGGAACTTGGTGGTTAGTTGAGTAACACCTCGTAATCCTAATTCGGTGACGGATATGGGTTAGGGGTATTACAGTTTGGGGGTCCCCGGGAAGGTTTGGGGTCAAGCTTGAGCCTTGGTAAAAATTTTGTTTTTAGGCACTTTAGGGGAGAGCGGGTTGAGGTAGGTTTTAAGGGTAATTTCTTGTGTATGATTGACACAAAAAGAGGTGTGGTGGAGTGGCAAGAAGACGCCACTTAAAGTGCAGGGGTGTGGCGTCACAAGGGAGCAGCAAGGGGAAGGAGTTTGAGTCGCATCAACAGCATTCAGAAGCTTTATTTTTGCGCTTAGGGAGCTAAGGTGGTGGTTTCGGCAAGGACTCTTCAAGGGTGGGTGTTGAATGAGTCAAAGTGTTTGAATGAGTGGCCATGAGGAGGGGGTGGAGTTTGAATTGGTCAAACTGATTCAAATGATTGAAGGGGAGTGAAAGCAGGAGGAAATTGTGGGATTTGGTGTTGGTTGTGGAGTTGGCCGAATTTAGGGAGCTTGGAGGGGGGAATTTCGGCTATGTGTGTTGTTGGGGCTAGGAAGTGGCGGCATTGGATGTGTGTTGGCAAAACCAAGAGCTTGGAGCAGTGTGTGTGCCGAATTAGTGAGTGTGTGAGCTTTTGTTTTCTTTTTGTGTTGCTTAGCTTTTGTATGCCGAAACTCCCTGAGTATATCTAGGGTCTCTCCTCATTTCTCTTCGTTTCTCAATATTTTTCTTATCTTTTTCTCTTGTTGGCAAATCTCTCCATTCGTGCACTTCTTTTTCTCCAAGGTTACCAAGACACCTTTGGCCGAATCTCTCTTCACCATCCACCCTTCACATTCTAGCTTGTTTTCTTTTGCTATCTCCTTCACAAGCCGAAACTTTCCTTCTCCTCTACCATTTTCTTTCTTAGCCGAATCATCTCTCAAACTCATCTTCTTCTTTAGCCAAAACCTTGCACCATCTCCATTGACACTTTTCCTTTTCTTTTTCTCTTTAGCCGAATTTTCTGGTGTGTCAATCGGTATCTCTGCTCAAGGTAAGGTTCTCTTTTATTTTCTTATGATCAATCTATCTATTCTTTCTTTTCAAGGTGAAGCTGAACCTATTCTGTTAAGCAACTAAACCCGTTTCCTTATTCTATGCCTGTAGACCGAACCTCTATTTCTCTCAAGACTCATCTCTGATTCGAGGACGAATCAGGAGTTGTGCGGTTCATCATTTATCAAGGTAAGGAGTCACTTCTTTTTGGGTCCTTTACTGTTATTTCCTTTTCATGTAGTCGGCCTTAACCGAATTCCATTATTAGACAATCGACATTTCACTCTGAGTACTGATCAAGTCTTGTCATGGATGCGAGTGCCAGTCATTCTAAGGAGGGGAGTGTACTCGTAGTCTCTAATCCGTCTTTCAAACGTCGTGCAGTATCGGCAGTTCGAGACTTTCTGCCAGGCTGTGGTAGGGAGCCAACATCTGCCTGGGATAGACAAATAGCTGTTATCCCTACTAGTGAAAGCGTCGACATACAGAGTCTAGTTTTGCGCGTAATCAGGTGTGTAATGTTCACACTTTAATTTGTTAAACAATTCATGTTAATAACTGTGTTGGCTAAAAGCCGAAACGACTGTTTCGATAGATGAGATACCCTTGTGGGTAAAGTTGGAGACATCGGGTAAATTCCGCTGTAACGTTACTTTCGTGTTAATGTATGTATGAGTTGATTATACGTTATACATTCAAAGTATGTTGCATTCATCTCATTATGTTAATATGTGCATGGGTTTTGGGATGTGATGACAAAAGGGGAAGTGTGATCCTAAGACTGTCACAGTGGTTTGGTACCACAGTGGGTTGGCCCCACATAATTTATCCAAGTGACTATGTCTCAGTGGTTTGGTACCACAGTGGTTCGGCACACACATATATTATTTCGATGACCCGTCCCAGTGGTTTGGTACCACAGTGGGTTAGCCCCACATATGTTTATCAGGGATTGTCACTAGTGGTTTGGTACCACAGTGGGTTGGCCCCACATATTATATTTAGTGACTCTGTCACCAGTGGTTTGGAACCACCAGTGGTTTTGTACCACAGTGGCTTGGTGCCACAGGCGTTTGGATGATTCAGGTGTGTAGAGGATGGAAAACTAGGTTGGGCTAGGCTGCATTGCATACATGTGATATATGCTATATTGAGTGGGCTAAGGCCCAATGTGCATCTGGGGCTTAAGGCCCGATTGTGTTGTAAGGGGAATTACACACTGAATCTTGGTGACTCACCCATCTGCTTAATTTTACAGATAATCCCTAGTTCGAGGATTTGGAGCCGAGGAGGACTTTGCGATGGCCATACAATATTTCTTTCGTAAATACGTTTTCTTTATTTGAAACTTATTTTAGATTTGGGAATTTGTTATGTAATAAGGCCTCTGGGATTTTATTTTGGTTTTAATTTTAACTCGGTTATTATCTATTACTGATTGTTCAAACGGGGTTTTCCTCAAACATTAATAGCTATTTTCTAAAATATTAACAAACGGATCACAAGCTATAAATAACTAAACTTGAAATTTTTTAAACGATCACAAAGTTTCTTTAACGACCTTTCCATGTGACATGCCAGATTCGGTCGTAACGTCTAGGCCGGGTTTGGGGTGTTACATATCTCCTAAAAACACTCTCTATTAACCCACTAAAACACAACTACTCAGCAGTCCAGTTTAATTTGAACTCCACCACGCCACACGCCTCAAACAAAAATTAGTTCCCCTACTTGCGCCGGGACTCGAACACAGGATCTCCTACACACTAACACTCCGCTTAACCACCAGACTAGCAGGCCCATTCTGATATATTTTTACCAACAATCAAATAAAAGCCTACTAAACAAGGGTAAGGCCTAATTCATTCAAAATACCAAAATTTGCCCAAGCGAAGGCTTGAACTTGGGACCTCCCAAAAACTCCTAGAACACATAACCACTAAAGCAGGCATATATTTGTGTCATATTTTCACAATAAAGAAATTAGAAATTTTGGGGCGTTACAAATACAGAACATTTACAAAATTAATCATATCATTTTTTATTCATTTACGGAAAACATATATAACGTCCCGCAATTAGATCCTCGATACCCAAATCAAATATTAAAATTGAGTCAGGACTTAATCGGGGTGTCATAAAATTTTTCGCAAAGTATATAAAATTTCACTTATGAACAATACCCACACGCCCGTGTGGTCAGGCCGTGTGACTTCACACGCCCGTGTAGTCTAGGGACACGCCCATGTGATCCTTAGACATTCATGTGCTTCATGCTGTGTCTAACTTAAGGAGCTCTCTGACTTGCACACACGGCAGTGTCACACGCCCGTGTGCTAGGCCGTGTGGTTAAATTAATTTTCGAAAAATAGTTGCAGACTTCACACGGTTGTATCACACGCCCGTGTCATCCACACGACTAAGACACACGCTCGTGTCTCTGCCCGTGTGTTAAATTCTAGACATTCTATTTTTCAAATTTTAAAAGCAGGGGACACACAGCCATATCACATGCCCAAGTACTCGCCCGTGTGTCTACCCGTGTGGACAAAATAAGGCCATTTCCTAGCCTCATTTCTCACCCAAATTTTCCATTTTTCCTGCACCAACACTAATAAATATATTCCAACCAATTTCAAGTAAAAATTCAACCATAACATATATCAAAACCTTAGTATTTTAGCCACTTCAACGACTAAGTTATATATATATATATAAATATCTCATTTACATACCATCATTTAACTTAGTTAGCCTATACATGCCATTAACAAAATAAGATTTTCATTTATACCAAAATCAAGGAGTTGATAGTGTGATGATTGCTCCGACCGATTTCCAACCTTCACGAGCTTTGAGCACTATAAAACAGGGAAAATAAAACTTAATAAGCATTATATGCTTAGTAAGCTCGTATAACCAAAATTACACTTACCAATCATATTTAACATTTAAAAACATATACAAAGCATATATCCATCAATTCAGCAAATTTGCCTAGTCACAACATTCAATCAACATGTTAGTCATAATATACAATAAGCATAAATGAGCTCATCATGCCATATGAGTATTTTATCCATTGAATCATTGAATTTCCGATGGATATTTCTAGTAGTACACTTGAGGTGCACAATTCCGTTATCCGTCAATTCATACCAATAGTACCGTCTAGGTACATTCTCGAGCCACATACAACAGAATTACCAGTCCAAGCTAAATTCTAGCCGTAGCACATATACTCTAAGGGCTTTGTAACAGTCCGGTATAGACCCTAGTCGGAACAGTGGTTTTGGGACCACAAATCCAAGTCTAAAAAATATTTAAATATTATTTTCTGTGCCTATGATATGTGATTAAGTATGTGTGAAAATTTTCGTAAGTTAATTTATCCGTTTGAGTGCTTAATTTGAGTAAAAGGATTAAATCGCATAAGTTGTAAAAGTAGTATTCTATTTGATTAATTATCTATTTGGAGTGGTTTATTAAATGTGGAGGATTTATATGGAAAATTGGCCATAAGAGGAGTGAGTGGACGGCAATGGTCTTTAATGACCTTATGTATATATGTTTTGTCTTATTTTATAAAAGGTTAAATATGTCATTTATGTATTAAAATGTTTTATGACAAAAACAAAGTATGAAAATGGGCATTAATTCATTCATCTTTTGATCGAAAATACAAAAGAAGAAGAAAAGAAAAAGAAGGCTAGGTTTCGATTGATTTTGAGCTTGATTAAGGTATGTTTTGACTTTGGTTTTTGATGATTTTTATGTTTTTGAGATTGTTTCTTAGTCTACTATCAAACCCATGTTGTAATTTGAAGAATTGATGATGTTTATGAGATGTGCCATTGATGAAATGGTGAGCTTTGTTGTAACACCCTGAAAATTTGAGTAATTTATTTTCTATGTGTGCTTTGAGTAATTATTCTAGAAAGTAAAATTTTCTGATTTATTTTCGTGGTTAGTATAGTCCTGAAGAAGGTTTTAAAATTTTTTTTAGAAGGAATATTATTAATTTTAAGTAATTGTTTATGGAAGTGGATTAAGTGACTTTGACACATAAATTAATTTAAGTGTCAAAGTGAGGCATAAGATGAATTATTGGACAAGTGGTGATGGCGCATGAGCTTGTGCATGAGGTTGAAGGTTCGAATCCCATGTTTAGCATCTAGGTGAATTTTATTTTGAATTTTTATGCACCAATATAGCAAGTGTCGGCCAAGAGCATATATGGAAGGTGTTGACTTGTTATTTTTGGTTAGAATATCAAAGGAATAAGGAAAATTTGAATTTAAGGAAGGGTATCAAGAAAATAAGGAAAGGTGAGAAGATATGAGGCATGAATCAAGGAAGAATTTTTGGAAACAATATCTTGGTCATTAGACCATGTACTTGGACGGCAATATGGCTATAGGGGGGGAGCCGAATTTTGGTGATAGTTTTGGCTAGAGTTTTAGTTTTAGTTTTTGGTCATTTTTGTTTTGTGCAAGTTTTGCAAATTTTCTCAAACTCTCTCCCTTTGGCCGAATTTGTGCACTTGGTAAGCCTAGTTTCTTATGACCATTTGGTCATTTTGTTTTACACTTTGTGCCAATTTTGTGTTTTCTCTTTGTGCCGATTTTACCAAAACCTAAAGAGACCATTTTATTCTTTTTTCTTTTCTCTCTACCATAGCCGAATATGCACCTATCTTAAAGCTCATCTCTTTCATTCTTTTCCTTCTATTCACTTTGAAATCAAGCAACATCATCACCATCTTTCTCTAATTTTATTCTTTTCAATCGAAATTCTCCTTACCTACACTCTCATGGCCGAATATTAAGGTGTTCATAAGTCAAATTATTTTCTTCTCTTCTTAATCTCATATAGCCGAATCCTTCTTAAATCCATTCTATTCTCGAATCTTTTCTTTTCGACGTGGATTATAGGTAAGAGTTCTTTTCGTTTTGATTAGTTATTAGTGGTTAGTGCCGAATATTAATGTTGGTTTGAAGGCTTTATTAGATCAAAATAAACGTTCATTTTATTAACGTTTATTTTGTTAAACTTTAGTGCGATAACGGAAGTTGGAATCAAGAAGTCGTGGGTGACACAAATCGTTGGAATCGATTTTTGTGGTAAGGAAATCATATCTTTAAACCTTGGTATTATTTCGAAAATTTATCTTAGATTGGATTAACGATCATTGTCTTTGAAGACATTCAAAATAGGGAAGAAAAGGGCGGTGTTTAGCCTTCGGAAGAAGGGAGGTTCTGTTATTCCCCCTAAGTACAAGCAAAGGACTGTTTCAGCAATCCGGGATTTCCCACCGGGTTGTGGACGTTCAACCGAGGAAAATCAACTGTTCGAAGTCGTTCGTACTCCCGAACCATTATTTGTTCGTGGATTCGATTCGGTTAGCGAACCATCAATCGGAGAGAAATCGCAAGTAGAAGTCTTACGAAAATCCGAGGGTAAATTTCTAGATCGCTATAGTTAGATCGGTTTTATTATAGATTATAGTGTTTTAATTAACACAATACGTATAGGTGTTGAAGAGCGGGAAAGTTTAGTTCTCTCCATAAACTGTGTGTGTAACTTCACACTCATTTCGGGTTGGACATCAAGTTGTAAGTTCGTGATAAAATCGTAAAATAGTAAAAACGGGAAAAAATACGTAGTAACTCATATTTTTGAGTGAATGCATGAAAACGGTTAAAACCGAGAGAATAAAATCCGATAATACTCTAGTTTGATAAAATGGGCCGATAATACTCTAGTTCGATAAAATGGGCGATAATACTCTAGTTCGATAAAATGGGCGATAATACTCTAGTTCGATAAAATGGGCCGATAATACTCTAGTTCGATAAAATGGGCGATAATACTCTAGTTCGATAAAATGGGCGATAAAACTCTAGTTCGATAAAATGGGTAATGAAAATACTTTGTTTCGATAAATTGGGCTAAAATGGGCCAAAGTCACTAAACTACTAAATGGGCTAGTTGATAAATTGTTTTTATATGAGCCTAATGAAGGGTTAATTGATAAGCCCACCGATGATATGGATTAATGGAAATCTGTTATATGATTATATTTGTTAATACGCATGATTGCATGGGGTGGGTTATATGAAGAGAAGAATGGCGATTGCCACAAATAGGGCTCATTGCCTCTAGTTCGGTGGCTCTGCCACAATATGGCTCATTGCCTCTAGTTCGGTGGCTCTGCCACAAAATTCGCTAAATGCCTCTAGTTCGGTGACAATGTCACAATCTAGTTCGGTAGTGCACTACAAAATTATTTAAGGGCTTTAAGCCCATGATTGGTGTGTTTGGCGGGGTGGGTTGACTTGATCCCCACAGGTGTGTTGGTTGGTACGGGGGTGTTAGCGGATGGATACTAGGTTGGTTTGGGAAATTCATATTTCATGCATTCTTTTCTTTAAATTATGTTACTTTACGATGTATGGTTGAAATCTGTTAATGGGCTCAAGCCCAAAGATGATATCTTGACGATCCGCCTAAAAATGGTGGTAAGTGAGTTGCACACTGAGTTCTTTGTAACTCACCCAAATTTTATTAACCATTTCAGGTAATGGAAATTGACGTGGACTTGGGCCGGAGATGACTTGGTGGAGGCCATACTACAAACTTGGGTTTTTAATAAACTATAACTTTATTTAAGTTTTTATTTTAATTGCTATTATTGGGTTGATGTAATAAGGCCTCTTATTATGTTTTATGGTTTTATTGTGTGGATGATTTAAATTTTATTTCTAAACTCTTAATATGGTTTTATCTCAAATTTGTTAAGTTTTCTTAAGAACATTGGTTTTATAACAAAAAGTTTTGTAGCACTATTTTATCTTAACCCTATGAAAATAAACGAATGAATGATTGGTGTGACAAACCAAATCTTGTCTAAACGCATAGACCGGGTTTGGGGTGTTACATTTAGTGGTATCAGAGCCAAGTTTCAAAACTCGGCTGTGGTTTGGGTTCAATAAAGAAATTTGTTAGAAAATAATTTCTAGAGTTTTGATTAAAGGTAGTATGGCACCATGAGCATCTCGCGCCAAGTCAAGTAAGTATCTGTATACTGTATGTTTATTATCATTGTGATATGATTATAAGAAACACTCTAGAACTTCTAGTTTTAGGTGTTAAAACCGTAGAGATTGAGACAATAGGATATTGATGCGAAAATACTCTATCTCTTTCATATCATAAGACATCGTTAATAAACAACTGAAATATTATTCTGATTTATAAAACTCTTAATCAGATTAAATCGAATTAGTCGCCATGAGCACTAGAGGACGTGGTCGTGGACGCGTAGGCGTGGCCGTGGTAGAGGACGAGGTGTTAGGGCGCAATCGATGTGCCGGGTCATATGCCGGAAATGGATGCACTGCGCCACTCGAGAGTGAGACGGGATCGCGCGACCATATGGAAGAGGATAATGCTTTGTGACACGAGCAATGCCGCGAGTACTTGAAAGGGTCATTTGGATCCAGAATCGACCAACCGCCGTGGGTCGATATCGGAGCGATCGAAATCCGGTGGAGCCGAGGTTTTCAGAGGTGTCTCGGTGTAGCTCCCAATGTCGCTGAATATTGGCTTGAGGCAGTAGAGCGAATTATGGACGATCTTGAGTGCACTGTGGAACAAAAGTTAAGAGGAGCGGTATCTTTGTTGAGAGACGAAGCTTACCAATGGTGGCTTACTATCCGAGATGGCACTGATGCTGCTTTGGTTAATTGGGAGTTCTTTAAGGCTTCCTTTCAAGGGAAATATGTGGGAACAAGCTATGTGGATGCCCGAAGGAAGGAATTCTTGAACCTGGTGCAAGGAAATAAGACGGTGGCAAAGATATGAGGTCGAGTTCTTACGCTTGAGTCGCTATGCTCGAACGATAGTGGCAACGGACCATGAGCGTTGTGTGCGCTTCAAGACGGTTTGAAAGACGAGTTGCGGGTTCGATAGCCCCACAACAAGTTAGAACTTTTGCCGCTCTTGTGGAGAAGGCCAAGATAGCCGAAGAGGCTAAGAACTCGGAACGTCAAAATCGGGAGCAAATTCGAGGCAAGAAAGATCTGAAGCATTCGGGTTCTTCGAGAAGATTCTCAAGAGGCCCGGAATGAGGAACCAGCTCAAGGAAGAGCACCGTGAGCTGTTAATCGTGAGTCGGGATTGTGCTGAATGTGGGAAAAGACATTCCGGAGAATGTTGGAGGAAAACGGGTGCTTGCTATAAATGTGGATCGACGGAGCATCAATATAGGAGTTGCCCTCGACGTATGGATACAACTCAAGAAGTTCGTGCTACTGATGTACCACCGGCAAGAGGAGTTCAGCAACCACCGAGAGGTCGGGGACCAGGTCGTGGTGGTAATGGGGCTGGACGTGGTCAAGGTGCAGCGGGTCGAGGCAATGGTCCTAGGGGCAACGCGGATGCAAGCGGCCCGTGATTGGTGTATGCGGTCGACGTCGTGAGGATGGCAATGCACTGATGTGATAAGCGCACGTTCTTCATTTTCGATGTACCCGTTATTGCCTTGATAGATATTGGTTCTACTCATTCGTACATTGCTAGCACCATAATCGGAAACTTGAAATTAGACTCTGAAATTTCCGATAAAGAGATGAGGGTGATTAGTCCCTTAGGACAGTCGGTGTTGGTTAATAGATTGTTTAGAGACGTGCCCTTAGTAATTCAAGGAGAAACATTCCTGGCAAATTTGATGGAACCGCTTTTGGCGAATTCGATATCATTCGGGCATGGATTGGTTGGTTCAAAGACCGGCGCAATTGACCGTCTTTGAAAAGCGGATGTTGATAAGAACTGCGGAGGATAAGGAGATAGTTATGATAGGCGAGCGGAGAAATTTCTTGACAAACGTGATTTCTGCGTTAAAGGCGGAGAAGTTGGTACGAAAAGGATATGGAGCATTTTTAGCATTTATTAGTGCTTTAGATGCCAAAGAGCTGTCGGTGGAAGATGTGAGAACGGTGAAGGAATTTTTGGATGTTTTCTGAAGAACTTCTGGTGTACCTCCAGATCGGGAAGTGGAATTTGGTATTGAGATTTTGCCGAATCGCCAAAGTGTCCATTGCTCCTTATAGAATGGCACCGAAGGAGTTGTCGGAGCTTAAAGCCCAAATTCAAGAACTGCTAGATCGGGGTTTTATTCGACCGAGTGTGTCTCCGTGGGGAGCACCGGTTTTGTTTGTTAAGAAGAAGGATGGGTCAATGCGTATGTGTATTGACTATAGGCAATTGAATAAGCTGACGATCAAGAATCGGTACCCTCTGCCGAGGATTGACGACCTGTTTGATCAATTGAAGGAGCTTCGTTTTCTCCAAGATTGATTTAAGGTCGGGTTACCACCAGCTTAAGGTGAAAGAAGCGGATATTCACAAGACAGTGTTCCGAACCCGTTACGGACACTATGAGTTTTTAGTGATGCCGTTTGGGTTGACCAATGCACCAGCTGCATTTATGGATATGATGAACCGGGTCTTTCAACCATTCTTAGATCAGTTTGTGGTGGTATTCATAGATGACATTCTGGTTTATTCGAGGAGCGAAGAAGAACATGACTCGCATTTGCGGATTGTATTGCAAGTGCTTCGAGATAATCAGTTGTATGCCAAATTCAGTAAATGTGAATTTTGGTTAAGAGAAGTGACTTTCTTGGGTCATGTGGTATCAGCCGAAGGAATAAGGGTGGATCCTCGAAAGATTGAGGCGGTATTGGATTGGAAACCACCGAAGTCGGTAGCTGAGATTCGGAGTTTCTTGGGTTTGGCTGGTTATTATAGACGCTTTGTTGAGGGGTTCTCATTGATTGCTGCACCTCTAACTAAGCTTTTGCGGAAGGGAGTGTCGTTTTTATGGACTGATAAGCAGCAAGAAAGTTTCGAGCGGCTGAAGAAGGTTTTAACGGAAGCGCCGGTATTGATTCAACCTGAGGCTGGGAAGGAGTTTACAGTTTATTGTGATGCGTCACATACGGGTTTAGGCTGCGTATTGATGCAAAGTGGGAAAGTTGTAGCTTACGCTTCTCGTCAATTGAGACCGCACGAAGTGAACTACCCTACTCATGATTTGGAGTTAGCAGCAGTGGTGTTTGCCTTAAAGATTTGGAGGCATTACCTCTATGGTGAAAAGTCTATCATCTATACGGACCACAAGAGCCTTAAGTATCTTCTTACTCAGAAGGAGTTAAACTTGAGACAACGAAGATGGGTGGAGCTGTTAAAGGACTATGATTTCTCAATTGAGTATCATCCTGGAAAGGCTAATGTGGTGGCGGATGCATTAAGTCGTAAGGTGGTATCTGATTTGAGAGCTATGGTTGCCCATTTGAGTTTGTATGAGGATGGTAGTTTGGTAGCGGAACTTCAAGTGAAACCTCTGTGGTTGGATCAAATCAAGGAAAAACAGATTTTAGATGAGAAGTTGAGACTTTTATTTCAGCAAGTGGAAAATGGTGGGATAGAGGATTTTGGAATAAATTCAGAAGGTGTATTGTGTTTTCGTGGAAGGGTCAGTATGCCTAAGGATTCGGGACCGAGGCAAATGATTTTGAGGAGGCGCATAGTAGCCCTTATGCTATGCACCCGGAGGAAATAAGATGTATCGGGATCTTCGTGAATGTATTGGTGGCCTGGTTGAAAGCGTGAGATTTCGTAATTTGTGGAAAATGCTTAACTTGTCGCAAGTGAAAGCGAGCATCAATTGCCGTCAGTCTTTTGCAACCAGATTAAGATTCCTCTTTGGAAATGGGAGCGGATATCAATGGATTTTGTTAGTGGGTTACCTTTAACACCTACTAAGAAAAATTCTCATTTTGGGTAATTGTTGATCGTCCGACGAAGATCGCTCATTTTCTACCAAAGCGCGCATTTTACTACTTGCTGCGAAGTTGGCGAAGCTGTATGTATCCGAAATCGTGAGGTTGCATGGGGTACCTGTATCGATTATATCGGATAGGGATCCTAGGTTTACATCTCGATTTTGGAAAGCTTTGCATGAAGCCTTGGGTACAAAGCTTAATTTTAGTACGGCTTTTCATCCTCAGTCTGATGGTCAGTCGGAGAGAGTGATTCAGATTCTGGAAGACATGTTAAGGGGATGTGTAATCGACTTCAAAGGTAGTTGGGAGGATTTTCTACCGTTAGCGGAATTTGCGTACAACAACAACGGCTACCTACCTAGCATTCAGATGGCACCCTACGAGGCATTGTATGGTCGTAGGTGTCGTTCTCTATTTGTTGGACCGAGTTGGGTGATCGGCAGTTGTTAGGACTCGAGATGATTTTCAAACGGAAGAAAAAGTGAAAGTTATTAGACACGGTTAAAGGAAGCTTCGGATAGACAGAAGTCGATGCGGATCTCAAGCGTAAGGATATCGAGTATGCCGTAGGAGATCAAGTCTTCCCTGAAGGTCTCACCTTGGAAGAAGATATTCAGATTCGGGAAGAAGGGCAAGTTGAGTCCTAGATACATTGGACCATATCGTGTGGTGAAACGAGTTGGTCCGATGGCCTATCAAATTGAGTTACCTCCGGAATTGAGTCAAATTCATAATGTTTTTCATGTGTCCATGTTGAGGCGCTATAGATCGGATCCTTCGCACATAGTACCAGGTAGAAGAAGTGGAGTTGAATTTGGATTTGTCTTTTGAGGAGGAACCAGTGGAAATCTTAGACCGAGACGTGAAGGTGCTAAGAAAGAAGATCTGTGCCGTTGGTCAAAGTGTTGTGGCGTAACCACGAGTGGAGGAAGCTACGTGGGAGCTCGAGGATGCAATTCGGCAACAATACCCTCACCTTTTTCAGCTAGGTAAATTTCGAGGACGAAATTTTCTTTTAGGGGGGTAGAGTTGTAACACCCTGAAAATTTGAGTAATTTATTTTCTATGTGTGCTTTGAGTAATTATTCTAGAAAGTAAAATTTTCTCGATTTATTTTCGTGGTTAGTATAGTCTCAAGAAGGTTTTAAAATTTTTTTAGAAGGAATATTATTAATTTTAAGTAATTGTTTATGGAAGTGGATTAAGTGACTTTGACACATAAATTAATTTAAGTGTCAAAGTGAGGCATAAGATGAATTATTGGACAAGTGGTGATGGCGCATGAGCTTGTGCATGAGGTTGAAGGTTCGAATCCCATGTTTAGCATCTAGGTGAATTTTATTTTGAATTTTTATGCACCAATATAGCAAGTGTCGGCCAAGAGCATATATGGAAGGTGTTGACTTGTTATTTTTGGTTAGAATATCAAAGGAATAAGGAAAATTTGAATTTAAGGAAGGGTATCAAGAAAATAAGGAAAGGTGAGAAGATATGAGGCATGAATCAAGGAAGAATTTTTGGAAACAATATCTTGGTCATTAGACCATGTACTTGGACGGCAATATGGCTATAGGGGGGGAGCCGAATTTTGGTGATAGTTTTGGCTAGAGTTTTAGTTTTAGTTTTTGGTCATTTTTGTTTTGTGCAAGTTTTGCAAATTTTCTCAAACTCTCTCCCTTTGGCCGAATTTGTGCACTTGGTAAGCCTAGTTTCTTATGACCATTTGGTCATTTTGTTTTACACTTTGTGCCAATTTTGTGTTTTCTCTTTGTGCCGATTTTACCAAAACCTAAAGAGACCATTTTATTCTTTTTTCTTTTCTCTCTACCATAGCCGAATATGCACCTATCTTAAAGCTCATCTCTTTCATTCTTTTCCTTCTATTCACTTTGAAATCAAGCAACATCATCACCATCTTTCTCTAATTTTATTCTTTTCAATCGAAATTCTCCTTACCTACACTCTCATGGCGAATATTAAGGTGTTCATAAGTCAAATTATTTTCTTCTCTTCTTAATCTCATATAGCCGAATCCTTCTTAAATCCATTCTATTCTCGAATCTTTTCTTTCGACGTGGATTATAGGTAAGAGTTCTTTTCGTTTTGATTAGTTATTAGTGGTTAGTGCGAATATTAATGTTGGTTTGAAGGTTTTATTAGATCAAAATAAACGTTCATTTTATTAACGTTTATTTTGTTAAACTTTAGTGCGATAACGGAAGTTGGAATCAAGAAGTCGTGGGTGACACAAATCGTTGGAATCGATTTTTGTGGTAAGGAAATCATATCTTTAAACCTTGGTATTATTTGAAAATTTATCTTAGATTGGATTAACGATCATTGTCTTTGAAGACATTCAAAATAGGGAAGAAAAAGGGGTGTTTAGCCTTCGGAAGAAGGAGGTTCTGTTATTCCCCTAAGTACAAGCAAAGGACTGTTTCAAAGCAATCCGGGATTTCCCACCGGGTTGTGGACATTCAACCGAGGAAAATCAACTGCTCAAGTCGTTCGTACTCTCCGAACCATTATTTGTTCGTGGATTCGATTCGGTTAGCGAACCATCAATCGGAGAGAAATCGCAAGTAGAAGTCTTACGAAAATCCGAGGGTAAATTTCTAGATCGCTATAGTTAGATCGGTTTTATTATAGATTATAGTGTTTTAATTAACACAATACGTATAGGTGTTGAAGAGCGGAAAGTTTAGTTCTCTCCATAACCGGTGTGTAACTTCACACTCATTTTCGGGTTGGACATCAAGTTGTAAGTTCTGTGATAAAATCGTAAAATAGTAAAAACGGGAAAAAAATACGTAGTAACTCATATTTTTGAGTGAATGCATGAAAACGGTTAAAACCGAGAGAATAAAATCCGATAATACTCTAGTTTGATAAAATGGGCCGATAATACTCTAGTTCGATAAAATGGGCCGATAATACTCTAGTTCGATAAAATGGGCCGATAATACTCTAGTTCGATAAAATGGGCCGATAATACTCTAGTTCGATAAAATGGGCCGATAATACTCTAGTTCGATAAAATGGGCCGATAAAACTCTAGTTCGATAAAATGGGCTGAAAATACTTTGTTTCGATAAATTGGGCTAAAATGGGCCAAAGTCACTAAACTACTAAATGGGCTAGTTGATAAATTGTTTTTATATGAGCCTAATGAAGGGTTAATTGATAAGCCCACCGATGATATGGATTAATGGAAATCTGTTATATGATTATATTTGTTAATACGCATGATTGCATGGGGTGGGTTATATGAAGAGAAGAATGGCCAGTTGCCACAAATAGGGCTCATTGCCTCTAGTTCGGTGGCTCTGCCACAATATGGCTCATTGCCTCTAGTTCGGTGGCTCTGCCACAAAATTCGGCTAAATGCCTCTAGTTCGGTGACAATGTCACAATCTAGTTCGGTAGTGCACTACAAAATTATTTAAGGGCTTTAAGCCCATGATTGGTGTGTTTGGCGGGGTGGGTTGACTTGATCCCCACAGGTGTGTTGGTTGGTACGGGGGTGTTAGCGGATGGATACTAGGTTGGTTTGGGAAATTCATATTTCATGCATTCTTTTCTTTAAATTATGTTACTTTACGATGTATGGTTGAAATCTGTTAATGGGCTCAAGCCCAGCATGATATCTTGACGATCTGGCCTAAAAATGGTGGTAAGTGAGTTGCACATCGAGTTCTTTGTAACTCACCCAAATTTTATTAACCATTCGTGTAATGGAAATTGACGTGGACTTGGGCCGAGAGATGACTTGGTGGAGGCCATACTACAAACTTGGGTTTTTAATAAACTATAACTTTATTTAAGTTTTTATTTTAATTGCTATTATTGGGTTGATGTAATAAGGCCTCTTATTATGTTTTATGGTTTTATTGTGTGGATGATTTAAATTTTATTTCTAAACTCTTAATATGGTTTTATCTCAAATTTGTTAAGTTTTCTTAAGAACATTGGTTTTATAACAAAAAGTTTTGTAGCACTATTTTATCTTAACCCTATGAAAATAAACGAATGAATGATTGGTGTGACAAACCAAATCTTGTCTAAACGCATAGACCGGGTTTGGGGTGTTACATTTGTGATGAGTTTTGGTGTTAAATGAAAGATATGTGTTTAATGAACATGTTTTGTTCTTGAATTTTTGGTGATTTTAGCTAATTAGGGCTAAATTGTGAAAATAATATTTTGAAGGACTAATTTGTGAAATAAATGAAATTTATGGATTGATATGAGCATAGTGTGTATTCGGCTAAGCATGGGTATATGATAATTTTGTGTATTTTGTGATTTTGTGAAATAGGGACTAAATTGTCCAAATGTGAAAATGTGAGGGCTAAATTGCAAATTGCCCTAAATATGTGTTTTTGGATTGACTTGAATAAGTTGATGAATAAAAAAAGGTTAAATTTGAATATGTATAGATCAAGAACCGAAGAAAACGGACTTAGATCGCGGGAAATCAAAAGTTGTCGAGTAACCGAATCCGATCGAATATCTGAATCCGAGGTAAGTCAATATACAAATAAATGTATTTGAATTGACTTATTTGTGAATATATGAAATTTGAATTGCTATGAATAATACTTGAAATGATGAATATATGGATTCCGAGAAAGTATCGAGAGATGGTTAATGTCCGAGAAGTCCCGTCTAAACCTAGGAATAGATAGGATAGTATATGTCATGACATACGTGTCCGTTATGTGATATCATGTAAGACCACGTCTGGGATGTTGGCATTGATTCGAAATTTTGTGTAAGACCACGTCTGGGACGTTGGCATCGATATGAGATTTACGTGTAAGACCATGTCTGGGACATTGGCATCGTATTTGATTCGTGTAAGACCCTGTCTGGGACATTGGCATCGATATCTGATTACATATAAGACCACGTCTGGGACGTTGGCATTGTACAACTATTCCAAGCACTCTGAGCATCCTACTTAGTTCCGAACGGTTCAACAGGCAAGTCAGAGAAATGAACGACTATGTTAGTTGTATATCCGTTTCAGGTACGCTTGAATAGTACACTATGTGTGTACGAAAGGTAATTGTTTATATGAACTTACTAAGATGAATATGTGTATGGAAATGATGAGATAATATGTGAATATATGCTTGAATGAGCTATGTGTATATGTGATAATTGAGTTGAGAATTGTGGCAAGCTATGGCTAAGCAAATGGGCCAAAGAATATGTGATGAATTTGCATTGAGAAAACATTAATGTCATTGTATTAATGTGGTTATGAGCATTTTATGCTAAGTTTATTTTTATATGGCTTACTAAGATTTTGAAAGCTTACTCTGTGTGTGTGTTTGCTCTGTTTTATAGATCGTCAAAGCTACTGAAGGCTCGGGGACCGTCGAGGATCGTCATCACACTACTCAAACTTGTTTTGGTACTTTGAAAATGTGTATATAGTTAAATATGGCATGTATAGGCTAGTCATTTTGGATTATGTTTGAAATGTGTATAAATAGCCATGAGATGTGGCTATATAAATGTGGGTAATATGCATGAGTGAATACGATATATGATTGATGTTTTGGTATGGCTTGATAGCTAATGAAATGGCCAAAGCTATGGTAAGCATATGAATGCATTATGAGCATGTATGTTTGAGCAAAGGAACAATTATATGAAAGGTAAATGTAGATGAATCATGTTTGAATGTATATGTGTTTTAGTTGTGCAAATTGGCATGATTGGAAATGAGATTGGATGTAAAGATTTGTTGATTAATTTGACATGTTTTTGGATTTCAATTGTGCATGAAATGAATTGGGATATTGCTTGTAGGATTGACCCAAGTGTGGGTGGCATTTTGGCCTTGCAAATGGCCTGTTTTGCATACACGGCTGTGGTACACGGGCGTGCCTAGTGGCCGTGTGAATAAGTCAGTAGCTAGCTTAATTTTACACGGCCATGGCACACGGGCGTGTCTGGTGGTCGTGTGGATAAGTCAGTATACATGCTCTGTTTTGGCACGGCCAGGACACATGGGTGTGTCTAGTAGCCGTGGGAGGCACACGGCCTGCCCACACGGGCGTGTGACCTCTGTAACTTAGAAAAGTTTTTAAATTTTTGAGAAATTCCATATGTGTTCGGTTTAGTCCCGGCCCTATTCTAAAGCATGATTAAGGTCTCGTTGACCTATAAAAGGGACACTTTGATTGTGAGTGATGGCTTATATTATGAAACATCTGTAAAAGTTTCCGATCTGTCCGGTAATGCCTTTAACCCTAATCCGGCGAGAGATACGGGTTAGGGGTGTTACAGGCTTTGTCGGATTACCAGTCCAGGCTAAATCCTTGTATGACAAAGAATTCCCTATAGAGTTCAATCTGGATTACCGGTCCAGGCTAAATCTAGTCAATTAGGATTACCAGTCCAGGCTAAATCCTAATTGAAAACACATATGCTCGAGAGACTCATTTCGGATTACCCGTCTGGGCTAAATCCATTCTGCAACACATGCAATTATATCAGGGAAATTACATTTATCCAATCAGAATTCAATATTCAAACGAATTTTAACCCTTTTTCAATCATTTTACATCATACACATATTTCATGCTTCACAACGTTCATGCTTAATGTACATATAATTCACATATCACTTTTCATACAATTCAACAATCAAATCATCACATATTCATGCTTATTTAAGTTATACGAACTTACCTTGATAATTGTTCGTATCTACTAATACGAAACTTTCTCTTTTCCTCGATCTTTCTCTTTGTTTGGTATTTTCAGATCTATATAAATGAATTTAATCATCAATTTAATACTTTTCACATTCAATTGAACCCAATTCACATTCTAGGTAAAAGTACCATTTTGCCCGTAAACTTTTAATAAATTCCAATTTTGTCCCTAGGCTCGGAAATTGAAATTCATGCAATTTTACTCCTTATTCCAGGCCTAATCAAAATTCCAATATAACTTTTACAGCACATGTATTCTCAAAATTTTAGAATTTTTCCATGAATTTCATCACTTTTCAATTTAGTCCCACAACATGTTTCCATGAAGAATTACTTTGTAAAAGTTGTTCATCTATCAACAACCTTTCAATTTCTACCATAATCTTTCAAATTTCAGCATATTCATCCATGAAAAATTTTCTATACTTTGATATCTATTCAGAATAACCCCCCAAATAGAGAAATTAAGCTTTCCCGATCTCAAAAATATAAAAATTACTAAAAACGAGACCTAAGAACTTACCAATTTATGCTTGGAAGGCTTGTTTTCTCTCTCCTAGGGTTTCCATGTATTTTTGATGAAGAAGATGATATAAAATGATATTAATTTCTATTTTAATCTTTATCATCTTTTAACTATTTCTATTTCCAATTTAGTCCTTGTCCTTTTTCAATTTTTCCATGGATGATTCACCAAAAATATCTACATATTTTTCATCAATGGTCTAATCACCATTTAAGGACCTCAAGTTTTAAATTCCATAGCTATTTAATCTTTATAGCTACTAGAATTTAAATTTGACATTTTATGCAATTTAGTCCTTTTTACAATTAAGCACCTAATTGATAAAATTTTCTTATCAAAATTCTCATGCAACCTTTCTACTATATTACTAATCATTTCATAATATTAAAATATTTTATCTTTTTGGCTCGAATTTGTGGTTATGAAACCACTATTCCGACTTCACTGAAATTGGGCTGTTACAATAAGTCTATGTACACTTCACAGATTTGTAATTTAGTCTTTGTACTTTTATTTTCAAGAATTTAGTCCCTTTACTTTTCGAATTTGAAAATCAAGTCCAATTGTTGACATCGTTAATTTTTTTTTTGTCAATTTTGTTGATGTCACATTTTTAAATAAAAAAAATACTCACTTAGTAGTCATGTAATTAAAAAATGACGTTGTAATGAATATGAATTTAACATAATATTTTTAATATATGCAAAAACAATGTAAAATATAAAATTATAGATAAAAATAAATTCTATTAAACAATGAAAAAAATAAGAAAATCTCAAATGTATGCTTATTTAATTAAAAACAACTTTTATGAAATATTTTTAAGAAATCTACCAAACAACAGAAAATATTTTACACAGATTTCTCCAAACACTAGAAAATATTAGCTTTTCCAAAAAAGTAAATAATTTTCCAGAAATCATTTTTCGGAAGTTATTTTCAGTGAAACAAACGGAGCCTTAATTAACTTGTCTCTTACGATGTTCATGTAACACCCCTTACCCATATCCGTCGCCGGAATAGGGTACGAGGCATTACCAGACTTAATCACCTATAACCGATCATTTTCGAGTCATAAATTTCCATCCAAATTTAAAACTTTTCATATTCAATCATAGAGTCCCTAATATGGACCTACGAGGCCCAAAACATGCTTTGGAAGCGGTTCGGGACTAAACCGAGAACTTTGGAAAATTTACAACACATAGAAATTTTTTCTTCAAAACAGGGTCACACTCAATATGCATCCTCAACAACTCTTATACATGCATAATTATATCTAATTATCATACCATACCATTGAGCCAAACTTAGCCATTCGACATCAAGACTACTAGCACATTCAACCATTAGGTATTTAGGCCATAACCCACAACTCATCATGTATCATGCAGACACAGCTCACATCACAAGACATTGGCATATAAATAATATATATGCTTACAATCAATTAGCCAATATAAGCCAATTAGCATGGCTACATACTACAATAACCTTTAACCATTACAAGCCAATAAATTTGGCCAAAACATAATAACACATACACAAAATGACTAAGTCCCTATACATGCCATAGACTTAATTACTTGAAGGCATTGATACCAGTCAAAAGCTTGATAGTGTGATAGAATCTCCGACGATCTCCAACCCGAGCTCGCCTCTGACACTATAGGAAAAAGGAAAGGAAGGGGGTAAGATATATAGCTTAGTAAGCCTGTATGAAAATAATAAGAAATTTATTAACATATTTTCACCAATTCTCACAATATGTTCTCAAGGTAATACAATCATAATTGCACAAAATTTCACTATTTACTTATGTTCATCTCAAGCTGTCTACTCGAGTCACAGTCACTAAATTATTTATATCTTGAGCTACGTAACTCCAAATTAAGATCCATTAATTTTACCTAAAACTAGGCTCACATATCTTATTACCATAAAATGTTCAGAATTTTTTGTTTAGCTAATAAGTACATTTTATTCATTAAAGTCACCCCTGTTCTGCTGTCTGACAGTTTCGACCCCTCTTCACTAAAAATTAATTATCTCCTCGTACGAGATTCGGATGATGTTAACATTTGTTTCTTTTGAAAAGAGACTCATTAAGGATTTTAATAATGTAAATTATAACCCATAATTATTTTTTTACAAATTTTAACTATTTTCCCAAGTCATAATAGGGGATTCCGAAATCATTCAAAATCTGTCTCACAAAAATTGAAATATCTCAGAATATTAAATTATTGTTAATTTTACTCTATCATGATTTCTTTGTATTAATTCTCATTTACACAAATATAACACTAAAGTATATCCATAGTTAGCCATGCCAATAGCTAGTCATTATCAAATATTTACAAGTCTTCATTGTAACACTTACTCCATATCAACCTTACCAAAGTTCGATCACATATCGAGCACATTGCTCATGAATATATATACACATGTACCTGCACTTCTTCATCACATAATCACATTAAATTACACTTAGTTATTTTCCCGTTGAACACATCAGAATATTATTGGATACATTGGAAGTTTGCACATAAGTGCCACACTTGTAGCCAAAGCTACTTCACATCACTTTTCACATAAAGGCTCGTTCTCGAGCTATTCACTTTCACGGTTCTGCTCACACAAGCTTTCAGGTATCCGCAACACATGCCGGTATACCCAGCCATTGGTAGAACTTAAGACCAGCACCCGGATTCACTTAGTCACAATTTCACATAGATTTCACTTAGGTCCCTAGTGACATGTCACTTGTATCCTATTCTATTCCTAAGGTTCAACCGGGAAATTTCTCACATTTCGATACTTTGTCAATTTCGTTCAATATTCAACCACATCTCATAAAATATATCAAAACATAAAAACATAAGTAAAAACGATGCATTATTTACATACAAACTTACCTCAAAAGCAAAATCGGTGAAAAGGACTTATTTGTCAATTACTTGTTTTTCCCCGATCTAGATCTGAACCTTGTTTTTCTTGATCTAAAACATCACATTTAACTTATTTAATCATTATACTAATCAACTCAGCCCAAAAATCATATTTGGAAAAATTACATTTTTGCCCCTAAACTTTGTCATATTTACACTTTTGCCCCTAGGCTCGTAAAATGATTTTCATTCAATTTCTTTGTAATTTAAGCCTAGACTAACCATTTTTATAACTATAACAGCCCACAATTTCCATTAAAACACACTTTTATGAAATATTTTATAACTTTTACAAATTAGTCCTTTTAAGCATTTTCACCGAAAATCACTTAGTAAAAGTCATTTCTCTAACCATAAACATGCATTTTCTACCATTAAACATAAAAATACACACATATTAATCATGGGTCAAAACCTTAGACTTTAACCATATCTCAAATTACTGGTAGAAATAGATAGATCTTGTTACGAGGATTTCAAAAACGTAAAAATCATTAAAAACGGGACTAGAACAGACTTACAATCGAGCTTGGAAGGTTGAAAAATCCTAGACATGGTTTCTCCATGCAATTTTAGGCCAAGGGGTTGAAGATGGACAAAAATTGGCTTTTAATTTTGTTTTTAATTCATTTTAATAACTAAATGACCAAAATGCCCTTAATGAAAAACTTTGGAAACATGCCTAACCATGTCCATTTTTGTCCACCAACTTAAACAATGGTCTAATTACCATATAAGGACCTCCAATTTAAAATTTCATAACTACTGGACACCTCTAGCATGTAGAACTCAACTTTTGCACTTTTTACAATTTAGTCCTTTTGACTAAATTGAGTGCCCAAACGTCAAAATTTTCGAACGAAATTTTCACGAAATCATTTTGTGAAATCATAAACATAAAAATATAATAAAAATAAATTTTCTTATGTCGAATTTTTGGTCCCGAAACCACTGTTCCGACTAGGCCCAAAATCAGGCTGTTACAGTTCATAACAACATTAATGAGAGATCACCATTTGTGTGATTAGGTAATCTATTTGTTAGATTCAAGTGTAGGCTTCCTTAGAGAGTAGAGACACATCGGATCTACAATCAGGTGTGGGTTTTCAACATTAAAAAAAATAAATCTATGTTTTATATTGATTAAAATCATTATTATTTAAATTATGTTTGATGAGGATACTTTAAGTATCCATTAAGTGAGATAAAACCCATCGATATGGACTATGTCAAGTAAGTGATTCCAAATCGTATATGTTGTGAAAAGCATGTTGTTTGATCTCAATGATTATTATTTATATAAAATGTATGAAAATCTCATTCTCATGTTATGTGATCTTATGACATATGTGATTTTTGCATGATTCATAAAATGTTAAGTAACAGTATATATGTGAATTGCATGTTAAGCATGCCTAAGTGATTTTAAGTGAAAAGTGATAAAATGAGCATGTCTCACATGCCAAAGTGAAAAGTTATTTTTAAGTGAAAAAGTGATTTTGTGGCCATATCACATGCATGGGGTAGGATATGTGAAAGGTGGAAGAATGTGGCAGTTTATTTGCAAAAGTGGTGACTTGTCCACAAATTTTATTATGTGGAAGTATATCTACAAAAGTGGTTGCTTGTCCACAATTTGATTATGTGGCAGTTTATCTGTATTACCGTGACACTATTCACAACTTGGTGTGTTATCAGACGGACAAGTTCTAGGGAAACTCGATTGTGGTGTGTAACACCCCTAACCCATATCCGTCTCCAGATTAGGGTTACTAGGTGTTACTCGACTAACCACCAAGTTCATTCAGTCAAATGAATCATAAAACTTAAGATATGATCTTATGAAAATCAATTCATCACTAAAATAATGTCAATTTCATTATATAAAATAAAATAAATAATCTCATTAAAAATTACGAAGCAAAGTTCATTTGGGTCAATTTGTATATTATGGCTGAATATAAATATTACCCTTATTCAACATATACCAATCAAATACTATAATAATAAAATCACATGCATGTCATCATTAATAATTCACTACTAAAATTTCTCCATTTCAAACTTCATAACCGAATATGTATGCATATATATATTGAACATTTTAAACTCCAAATTAATGTCAATACCTTAGCCGAATATTAGCAAGAGAGTATAATTCAATTTACTCATTGGTATAACTCACATAACATAACTTGAAATATCCTTCAACTTAAGGTTATGATTTATGCCGAATATACCCAAGAGATTAAGACCATGACCTAATCGTATCTAAACCATGTTCAAATACTGACTTTAACATCATTTAGCATATAATTCATTCTTGAACATTCATCCGAAATGTATAGATGAAATATCCTTTTTGAATTCACAAAACATACATATCGAACATGCCTAAATCAAGACTTAATATGCACAAACACATGAATATATATGTATTTACATCATTTCATACATAATCATGTCATCCCAAATATGAAAATTATAGGCAGTTGCGCATGGCATCTTTATACAATCATATTTACCCCATTTAAGACATTTCCATAAGTAATTCAACCTATACATGCCATAGACCTTAGGTTTAAATACAAAAAGGTACCAAAATAGATGATAATGTGATGGACTTTGACGTTGATCCCCGAGCTCGAGCTTCGACTACAAAATCTATAGAACAAAACAACAAATGCACCAAGTAAGCTAGTATAGCTTAGTAAGTTTTAAGCAAGGGTAAAAATATACAACTAGACAATATGCTATTAAATCAAATCCGACCATGATCATTAGCTAATCCATAAAAACAAATATGCATAATTTGTCCCCATTCATCAATCACTATTATTAATAGGTCTCAAAACCGAAAGTTCACATGCCATTTTCCATTTCAAAACAAGTTCCAAAAATAAAGGATTACATCACATTTCTATAATTTTATATACAAGTATAACTTACCTCAATGGTACTAAACCATTCATTAATCATGCTTCGCTTACCTATATCTCACTTCTCGGTTATTTCCATACATTCATATATATATCGTTGAGGAACTCGTAATCCCGCACACATAATGCAATTTGAGTAACGTGTCACACACTTAGTGCCGTTACTTGAGAAGGAATACACATGGTGCCAATTTAATAGTAATGTATCGCACACATAGTGCCATTAATTAACCCTTTCGCACACATAGTGCCATTTTAATAGTAATGTATCGCACACATAGTGCCATTACTTAACCCTTTCGCACACATAGTGCCTGTAACACCCCAAACCCGGCCCATGCGTTATGAGCGGATTTGGTATGTCACACGAGCAAAACATGTTAAACCCTTTTTGTTCATACTAAAATATTGCTTTGTTAAAAATCAAGAAAACAAGTTTGATTTGATAAAATACTACTAACCTCAAAGATTTGATTGATAAATCGATAATCGAAACTAATGATCTTACAAAACCGTGACTTTTGAAAACGACGTTGAAAATTCGAAAGAGAATCTAAGTCTTTTGAAAATATCGTTAATAGTTCGAGAGAAAATATCCGTGTTAAAAATATTTGTAAAAGTTTATTTTGAAATCCATTTGTTAATCGATTTTGGAAACCGTTGTTTAAGTTTTTAGAAAATTCCCCTTTTTAAACAATTTAAGAAAAATAATAAAAACATCCCAACCAAAAAGCAAAAATAAAAATAGTCCAGAGGCCTTATTACAACATTTAACCCAAAATAGTAAAGTAATAAAATAAACGAGAAAGAAGTCTAAAGTCCAAATAAACCATTTCCGAAGTATGACCTCCCTCGAGTCATCCATAGCCCAAGTCCATATCATCAAGCATAACCTACAAGGGTTAAGAGAAAGGGGGGTGAGTTACAAGAACTCAGTGTGAAATCCCCTTACCGTTATTCATCGGGCCGGAACCCAATTAGCAATATTTTGGGCCTAAGCCCATTTACAACAACAATAATGTATCAAACATAATATGCATATGATATGCAATTCCCAAACCAAACCTAATTTTCCATCCGCTACACACCACCCGTACCAACCAGCACACCTGTGGGGAGCTTTAGTCACCCACCCCGCCAACACACCAAAAGTAGGCATTAAGCCGTATATATCAAGTTTGTGGACAAGCCACCAGATTAATAGAATTTACATGGCATCGCCATTTTTCATATTTGTGGCAGAGCCACCATAATTATGTAGCAGAGCTACCAGAACTTCTCTTCATCATTATCTCATCCCATGCAAATCATGTATATAATGCATAGCCATTCACAACAATTTATTCAGATATTTATTACAAAATTATGGCCAATTACAACAATTATTCAAAAGGCCCATTTAGCAAAATATTAGATTGGCCCATATAGCAAAATATCAGATCGGCCCATTTATCAAAATATCAGATTGGCCCATATAGCAAAATATCATATCGGCCCATTTATCAAAATATCAGATTGGCCCATATAGCAAAATATCAGATCAGCCCATTTATCAAAATATCAGATTGGCCCATATAGCAAAATACCATATCGGCCCATTTATCAAAATATCAGATTGGCCCATATAACAATTTCGTAATTCGGCCCTTTAGGGGCATTTTCGTAATTTCGACCCATAGGGGCATTTTCATAATTTCGATAATTTACCCACTAAGGGTAATTCGGTAATTTCGCAACCTAAGGGCATTTTGGAAATTTCGCAACCTAGACTAACTACTAATGTGGAGCATAAAAATCGAAACTGTCCATCTGCGTCGTACTAACTAAATTGACTATAACTTGAGTTATAAATCTCAAAATTTAACTCCGTAAATTTTCCTTGAGACTAGACTCAAATATATTCTTACTATAATTTTTTCAGAATTTTTGACTTAGCCATTTAGTACAGTTTATTCCTTAAAGATTCTCTTGTTTCACTAACCAACGATTCTGACCTCTCTTACATAAAATTCAAATATCTCACTGTACAGTTTTTATATGTTGCTCCCACTTGTTTATATTGAAAATAGACTCACTAAGGAATCTTTACATATAAACTATATCTCATAATTCACTTTGTACAATTTTATACGATTTTTCCAAGACAGATCAGGGAACCACGAAGTCATTCAGAACCAGTCTCACTAAAATTAACATATCTCAGAATATAAAAATCCTTTTCCTTCTCCGTTTCTTCCATATTAAAATAGACACAGTAAGCTTTAATTAGATATCTTGTTCACTTTATAATTCCCTTTCTCCTATTTTTCGTGATTTTCCAAAAATACATCACTGCTTCTAACCGAAACTATTTTATTACAACATACGATTACCACTACGATCATACGCACGCCCGAGTGATCACAGATGCCGATTTTTGGTGTTCTTCGATATTTTGACCGATTCACAGAATATTTCATACAAACTTTTAGAGAGATGTGAGATTACACACCATATCAAACATGTATTCGGAAGGTACGGGATTACACACCTGATTTTGATTTCCTAACGAACCACTCGTCGATGACCTAGAACAATACCAACCAAAAGTTAGCCTTGGATTTCCAAAAGATTTCGTATCACTTACACTTGAATCACTTACCACTATATCCAAAGGTAGAAATATATCGAGTGATTTGTCCCTAAAACATAATCGATTAGTCATAACCACTATTATCCTTTAAACGAATAAAGAACGATTTCCAATAATCCATGAAGAACTCCTTACCTTATCGATATTGGATCCAATTTCCACCGTTTGACTTAGGGCTAGAATGATACACGGCCACCCACTTAGAACACTACGAAAAAGAGGGTGATTACAATATGAAGGAATGGAAGATAACACCATTTCGGTTAAGATCAAGATTTACAATCGAATAGTGATAAATACCTATTCGGCTAGAAAGAAAAGAATATGAACATAGAAAAGAATTCACTTACTGATTCAATCGAAGAAAAGAGTGTCAACCCACTTGAGAAAATGATAAAGAAGAGATGAATGAACAAATTTTGGTCTCAATGGTTTGGGTACATTCGGCAACAAGAAGAAAGAAAAGAAGAGAATATGTTCACTAATGGCTTGTAATTTCGGCACAAGGTAGAAAGAAATTTGGAGAATACCAATTAGTGCAAAGAGAAAGGTTTTGGCCTAACAAGCACCAAAAATTCAATCAAAAGGCAAAGGAGAATTCGGCTATCAAGGAAGGTGGAAAGAAAATGAGTATGTGACCAAACAAAAGAGAAAAACAATGCACTATTGTGCTAATAGGTTTCGGCAAGGAGGGTTGCAAATTGAGAGAAATGACACAAAGTTGCCAAAGGGAATTTTTTCCAAAACACTACTAAGTCTTTACCAAATGCCAACTAAAAATTCAGCTACCTTTTCTCCCCAAAACCGTCCACATGCATCCCCCCCTAGGATAAGAGTTTGGCCACCCAAGCTTTCCAAAACATCACCCACGAAATAAGCCTCATGTCCCCCTTTCTTTCCTATTTCCCTTGATTCCTTTCCCCAACTTCAACCTTGCCTTTTTCTTTTAGCCACCTTACCAAAATAATGAAGTCAACCTTGCCATGAATGCCTCTTGGCCGACACTTAAGGAAAGGGTGCAAAAATATAAGTCAAAATTTGCACACAAAGTGATTCGAACCTCTTCCCTCAAGGTACTACATGTGGCGCCATAACCCTTTTACCAATTGCTCATTTATGCTAGCAATTTACTCTTTTATTTTCATAAGCCTTGATGCCACTTACTATCTCTCCTTAATAGGCGTAAACACAAAATTTTACTAAGGCCCAACTTGAAATAATGCCATTCTCTTGTTCTCAAAATTTTAAAACGCTTCTACGCTCAAGGCCCATTGGGCCCAATTCTACTAGGCCCAATTTCGGGATGTTACAGTGCCATTTTAATAGTAATGTATCGCACACATAGTGCCATTACTTAACCTTTTCGCACACATAGTGCCATTTTAATAGTAATGTATCGCACACATAGTTCCATTACTTAAATCTTTTCACACACATAGTGCCAATTTATCTGATTCGCACACACACAGTGCTCATCCATTCAAATTTTCCACCTCCTTCATATAAACATAAATAATCACATTTTAAACATATTAAAGCACCCACAAATATACATGTTCGAACCCAACTGTCCTTATTATGAAATACCATCATATTCGGCCATAGAAAATAAACATGTACACTCCCTTATTCACTACAATCATCACACATTACAATCCTACGATAAACCATATCTCAACTATACTTAATCATTCAACTCAATTTATTCAAAGCTTATAAAAATACCAAGCTTATATTCGGCTAACACATATATTTTTATCATGTCACATTCGGCATTTTATAATTTAATATACTTACTTTTACTTAACAAATGCACCTTGATATAATCTAATTTCAATTTAACCCAATTGCTTAAAAACTTACCTCGAAAATCGACGGATTAAACATCCCGGCTAGTCGTTCAACTTAGCTTTTCTCCGATCCAATCCCGTTTCCTTTTGTTCTTGATCTAAATAATTACAATTTAAACTCACTCAAACATATATTCATTCAATTTGATCCAAAATCATATAATTATGCAGATTACTATTTTACCCCTAACATTTGCAACTTTTACAAATTAGTCCCTAATACACAACTCACAATTTACTCAAAATTTAAACATCTTCCCTAAGGGTCGAATTTTCCTTCTCCCATTACAAGCCTATACAACTCATTTCTTTGACATTTTAACCTCTAAAATTTTTCTTTTTACAAATAAATCCTTGATTAACAACATTCACCAAAAACTCAAAAACAAAAGATGTTCATCTAGCTCCAATCTTACATTTAATACCAATAACCATCACAAAACTCAACCTAACATAAATGGCATTTCTCACATACATGATCGATCTACAAAATTAACACATGGGCTTGATAGTAAAGTGAACAACAAACTCAAAAATGCAAAAATCATCAAAAATCCAAGACTTAAGCTTACCTAATTTTGGTTGATGAGTGCCGAACCCTTATTGAGTTTTCTCTTCTTTTTCTTTTGCTAGTTTCGGCCAAGAGAGCTCAAAAAGATGAACATGGAATGGCTCTCTTTATTTTATTATGTTTTATTTCATTATACATTATTAAATATAATATATTATTAACATATATCATTAACTATCATATAATATAATATATATATAACACCACTTTGCCGTCCACTATAGTAATAATAGGGGTAATTGCAACATAAAACCCCTTAATTAAAAAGACACATTGTTTTAACCCTCCAATGAAGCAAATGGCTAACTTTACCACTCATGCAATTTAGTCCTTTTTTCTTGAATTAAACATACAATCAATCAAATTATCTCACGATATTTTAACACATGCTAAAACATATATCATAAATATTAAATAAAATATAAAAAATATTTTTCTAACTTGGATTCGTGGTCCCGAAACCACTGTTCTGATTAGGGCCAAAATTGGGCTGTTACAACTCTCCCCCCTTAAAGGATTTTCGTCCCCGAAAATCTTACCGTTGAATAATTGTGGGAAACGTTCTTTCATTGAATCTTCAAGTTCCCATGTTGCTTCCTCAACCCCGTGCTTATGCCACATAACTTTAACCAACGGAATTTTCTTATTTCACGAGCTAAGATGCGAATCGGTTCTTCCTCATAAGTCAAATCGGGCTGAATCTAAATCTCTGATGGTTTAATCACATGAGAAGGATCAGATCTGTATCGTCGAAGCATCGACACATGGAAGACATTATGAATCTTGTCTAACTCAGATGGCAACATCGATCTGTACGCAACCGGCCCGATACGCTCGATAACCTCATACGACCCAATAAATCTCGGACTCAGCTTTCATTTACGGCCAAATCTAAGTATCTTTTTCCACGACGAGACTTTCAAAAACACTCGGTCTCTCGCCTGAAATTCTATATCTTTGTGTTTCAAATCCGCATACGACTTCTGACGATGTGAAGCGGCTTTTAAACTTTCTTGAATTACTTTTACTTTCTGCTCAGTCTCTCTAATTAAATCAGCCTCATGTATCTTGCTTTCACTTAATTTGGTCCAATACAAAGGTGTACGACATTTATGACCGTACAAAGCTTCATAGGGTGCCATTTTAATACTTGATTGAAAACTGTTATTGCACGCAAATTCAATCAAAGGCAAGTATCGTTCCCACATCCCCTCAAACTCAAGAATGCAACATCTCAACATATCCTCAAGTATTTGAATAACACGTTCGGATTGTCCATCCGACTGAGGGTGAAAAGCTGTACTGAAATGCAACTTGGTACCTAGCGCATCATGCAGTTTCTTCCAAAACCGCGATGTAAACCTCGGATCTCTATCCGAAACAATAGAAATAGGTACTCCTTGCAATCGTACGATCTGTGATATGTACAACTCAGCCAACTTATCGAGTGAGAAATTCGTACGTACCGGAATAAAATGAGCCGGATCAGTGATATGTAACACCCCTAACCGGTGTCCGTCGCCGGATCAGGGTTAAGAGCGTTACCTGACAGATCAGAAAGAATTACAGAAAATTTCATACAATCATATGTCAATTACAATCATAATGTCCCTTAAGTAAGTCATCGAGACCTTAAACATGCTTATAAACTGGGTCGGGACTAAACCGAAACACATACAAAATTTCATGGAAAATTAAAACTTTTCTAAAATACAGGGGATACACGCCCGTAGTGTAGGCCGCCAGTGTGCCTCCCACGGTGCTTGGACACCCCGTGTGTCCTCCCCCGTGGTCGAATCGACTTCACATCCACGACCACCAAGCACGCCCGTGTGCCTTGGTCGTGGTCGAATCTGACTTCCCATCCACGGCCACCAAGCACGCCCATGTGCCTTGGCTGTGGTTGAATCTATCTTTACACCCACAGTCACCCGTCACCCCGTGTGCTAAGGCCGTGTACTCTTAGGCCATATACTGACTTTCTCACACGGCTACTAGACACGCCCGTGTGTCTTGGCCGTGTGCTATTAGGCTAGCTACTAACTTAGCCCCACGGTCACTAGGCACGCCCGTGTGACATTATAGGCCATTTGCAAGGCCAAATCGCCACCATTTAGTTCATACCTACAATCAACAATTACCTTCACATATCATGCATATAAGGCAGCCAAAAACATACTAAATTGACCACTCATTCTAGACATTCATTACTCATTTCATTCAAGTCAACTTTCAAGATAAAACATATATATGACTAAAGCATATTTCATTCATTTACCTACCCAAAAACTTGACCATTTCATGAGCATCAATCCATACCAAAACAATCACACATACCGCATTCATCAAAGCGTAATATGAACCAACAATTAGCCACATCTTATGACCAAGTATATACATCAACTTATATCCAAAAACTAGCCTATACATGCCATATCTAGTTATAAACATTTCCAAAGTGTACCAAAATGAGTTTAGTAGTGTGATGACGATCCTTGACGGTCCAGGAGCCCTTGAGAGCTTTAACGACCTATAAAGCGGAGAAATCACACACACAGAGTAAGCTTTCCAAAAGCTTAGTAAGTCATAATATAAATAAACTTAGCATGGATTGCACATAACAAATTTAATAAGATGACAAATATGGTTCTCATGACAAAAATCACCTCTTTCTTTCTTTAGCTCATATGCTTATCCATAACTTACCGTATATGCATATAGTTCATCTAGTCAAGACTTTACATATCGTATCATCAATTCCATATACATAACATCATAATATGCTCACATAGATACTTACCTTATATACACAATTAGTATATAAGCAACGTACCTGAAACGAATATTCATTCACTTAATTTATTAAAGCTCGAATTTGCAATTTGTATCACAGACTTGCCTGTTGAACCGTAAGGAATCTAGTAGAATACTCAGAAATTTCGGAATAGTCGTACAATGCCAACGTCCCAGACGAGGTCTTATATGTACTCTAATATCGATGCCACTGTCCCAGACAGGGTCTTACACGAATCAATACGATGCCGATGTCCCAGACATGGTCTTACATGCAAGGATCATAACGATGCCAACGTCCTAGACGTGGTCTTACACGTAAAGCTCATATCGATGCCAACGTCCCAGACGTGGTCTTACACGAGTCTCAAATCAACGCCAACGTCCCATACGTGGTCTTACATGATGAAAACAGAACAGATACCTATGTCATGACATAGCTAATCCTATCTATTCCTAGGTGCGTACGGGACTTCTCGGACTTAGTCAGTATATCAAACTTATCTCGGAATTCATATGTATAATTCTCTCATAAGCATCCATTATCAATATTAGTCATATAAACAATTATAATTTCATACAAGTACGTTTATTTGCATAATGACTTACCTCGGATTCGATCTATCAGAATGAAAACGGCTACTCGTTTACAATCGCTTTCCCGCGATCTAAATCCGTTTTCCTCGGTTCTTGATCTAAACATATTCAAAATTAACCCTTTTATTCAATAATTCATTCAATTCAATCCAAGGACACACATTTAGGGCTATTTGCAAATTGGCCCTCACATTTGCATAATTTATCAATTTAGTCCATTTTTCTCAAAACATCAAATTCACAAAATTATTACACATCTAAGCTTAGCCGAATATATATACATCTCATACAAGCCCATATTTTCCATCAAATTTGCAATTTAGTCCTCAAAAATAATATTTTCTCCATTGAGCCCTAATTAGCTAAATTCATCAAAAATTCAAGAACAAAGTTTGTTCATCTAGCTTAAATCTTTCATTTAACACCATAAATCATCACAAAGCTCAACATATCAACAATGGCACATTACACAAACATCACCAATTCACAAAATTAATACATGGGTTTTGTAGCTCTCAAAGCCACGATTACAAAAACGTAGAAATTATCAAAAATGAATCAAAAACTAACCTTGAATTTAAACCCTCAAATGGCCGAACCTTAACAAGCTTAAGTTCTTTCTTTTTTTCTTTGTGTTTTTTCGGCAAGAAGATGACAAAATGAGGCCACTAACTCATGTTTCTTTTATTATAATAACATAACTTATAAAATAGTATAATATAAATTTAACTTATAAAATAACAAATAAAAGCATAATGTATATATATATGTTGCCGTCCACTAACCATAGAAATGGCTAATTTGCCATATAAATCCTCCATACTTATAAAGACATAACAAATAAGCATATTTTCATTAAACATGCAAATTTGCATTTCAATGCAATTCAATCCTTTTCATCAAATTGAACACACAAACGGACAAATTAACTTACGGAAATTTACCACATGCTTAATCACATATCAACGGCACAGAATATAATATTAAAATATTATTCAGACTCAGATTTGTGGTCCCGAAACCATCGCTCGACTAGGTATAAACCGAATCGTATATACATACTCGGCGTCAACGGCAAACCCGATACAAAATCCATCGTGACTCGATCTCACTTCCACTCAGGTACCATAATCGGTTGGAGTAGTCCCGATGGCACCTGATGCTCGGCTTTCACTTGTTGACATACTAAACACTTCGACACATAGTCTGAGATGTCTCGTTTCATACCATGCCACCAGTAATGTTCTTTCAGGTCGTTATACATTTTCGTGCTACCCGGATGAATCGACAATCTACTATTATGAGCTTCATCACAAATCATTCGAATCAATTCAGGGTTCTTAGGCACACATATCCGATTCTTGAACCGTAGACATGCTTCAGCATCTATCTGAAAATCTGAATCCGCACACGAGCTACAATGACTCCTTTTTGCTTTTAAATCATTATAACCTCTTGAGCTTCACGAATCTGTCGTACAAATAGTGGTCTCACTTTCAATTCTGCAATGATTACACCATCATCGGTCATAGCTATATCCGCATTCATTGCGCATAGAGCAAATAGTGACTTTCGGCTAAGTGCATCGGCAACCACATTAGCCTTTCCCGGGTGATAATCAATCACAAGCTCGTAATCTTTCAACAATTCTAACCATCGTCGCTGTCTCAAATTCAGATCCTTCTGAGTCATTAAATACTTTAGACTCTTGTGATCCGAATAGACGTGGCATTTCTCACCGAATAGATAGTGACGCCATATTTTTAAAGTAAAAACTATAGCGGCCAACTCAAGGTCGTGTGTCGGATAATTCCTTTCGTGCGGTTTCAACTGTCTCGAAGCGTAGGCTACAACTTTACCCTCCTGCATCAAAACACAACCCAGCCCATTTAAGGATGCATTGCTGAAAATAACGAACTCCTTACCCGACTCTGGCTGAACAAGCATTGGAGCTTCCGTTAGTGAGGTCTTCAGTTGATCAAAACTCTTCTGACACCTTTCTGACCACTTGAATTTAACGTCTTTCTGTAATAGCTTTGTCATCGAAATTTGCTATCATAGAAAATTCTTTCACGGCGTCTATAATATATCGGTAAGTCCCAAAAAGCTACGCACTCGAAACATTGCGGAGGTTTCCAATCCAGTATAGCCGAGATTTTACTCGGGTCAACACGAATACCCGATGCTGAAATAACATGCCCCAAAAAGCTAACTTCATTCAACCAAAACTCACATTTGCTGAATTTCGCGTACAATTGTTTGTCAAGCAGAATCTGTAACACCAGTCTCAAATGCTCAGCATGCTCGATTTTATCTCGTGAATAGATCAGTTTGTCATCTATGAATACAACCGCAAACCGATCTAGATACGGTCTAAATACCCTATTCATCAGATCCATGAAAATAACAAGGGCATTAGTGAGTCCAAACGACATCACCAAGAACTCATAATGACTGTATCTCGTACGAAAAGCAGTCTTTGGTATATCCGAGTCCCTAACTCGCAACTGATAATAACCTGACCTCAGATCAATTTTTGAAAATACTGAAGCTCCCTTAAGCTAATCAAATTAATCATCGATACGTGGCAACGGATATTTAGTATTTACCGTCACTTTATTAAGCTGTCGATAATCGATGCACATTCTCAAAGTCCCGTCCTTCTTTTTCACAAATAGAACTGGCGCACCCCAAGGAGAGAAACTCAGTCGAGCGAAACCTCTATCCATCAATTCTTGCAACTGAGCCTTCAACTCTTTTAATTCAGTCGGTGACATTCTATACGGAGGTATCGAAATCGGAGTTGTCCCTGGCACTAGCTCAATACCAAACTCTACCTCATGAACGGGTGGCAATCTCGGTAATTCCTCTGGAAACACATCCGAATACTCACCAACAATCGGTACAGATTCAATCTTCTTTTTAGTTACCTTGATGTCAATCACATACGCAAGATAAGCTTCGCAACCCTTTCTCAAATACTGTCGAGCCAACATCGAAGATATCACAGCTGGTATCCCATTCAAAGCCGCAAATTCAATTCGAATTATCTCGTTATTCTTGCACCTCAATTCAATAGTCTTTCGTCTGCAATTCACTACTGCGTCGTGTACCGTTAACCAATCCATACCGAGGATAATATCGAACTCATCAAATGGTAATAATATCAGATCGGCTGGAAAACATGAGTCTCGGATCATCAAAGGGCAATTCTTGCACACTTTATTAACTAACACACACCGGCCCAAAGGGTTCGAAACCCGAATCACAAACTCAGTAGACTCAACAGATAGAGTCTTCCTTGATACTAATTTTCACACACATATGAGTGAGTTGAGTTGGGATCAATCAAAGCAGTTGCACTAGTATCAAGGAGAGTGAAAATACCGATAATGACATCTGGAGATGAAGCCTCCTCTCTGGCACGAATAGCATAAGCTCTAGCCGGTGCACGGGCCTCTGATCGAATAGCCACATCTGACGTTCCCCTCTGAGCGCCACTCTTACCTCCCATATTACGAGATGGTCTACCTCTAGTTGTAGTGCTGCTCGGTCTCGCGCTCTAAACAACACCTTTTTCAGCTGTCTCCGGGCAATCCCGAACGAAATGGTCCTGTGAACCACACTTGTAACAAGCGCTATTATTAGATTTACCCCAGCACTCACCAAAATGCCGTCTACCGCACTGTTAACACTCTGGCTTACTCGGTCGGGTATTGCCAACACTAGCAACTGATGTAGCCCGAGAACTCACTGGTGGTCGTTCTCGAATAGAGATTCTGGTGTTGGGTTTGGATCGGCTACCATCATTCTTAAACTTCTTTGTTGATGCTTGAGGAAATTTACCCCCAGCTCTCTTCCGAAAGTCTCTAGCTTCAAACTCGGCTTTCTGCTTTTCTTTTCCTAGCTCTTCAGCTTTACAAGCTCGTTCAACCAGTACTACGAACTCGTTTATTTCAAGGATGCCAACCAGAATTTTTATATCTTCATTTAAGCCTTCTTCGAATCTCCAGCACATAGCAGCCTCAGATGAAACACATTCACGAGCGTAGCGACTGAGTCTCACAAACTTGAGCTCGTATTCGGATACGGTCATACGACCTTGCTTAAGCTCGAGAAATTCTTTACGTTTAGAGTCTATGAATTGCTGACTTATATATTTCGTACGGAATTCATTCTAAAATAAATCCCAAGTAACTCTCTCCTTTGGAACAACTGATACAAGAGTATTCCACCAATAATAAGCAGAATCCCGCAATAATGATATGGCACACTTCAGGCACTCATCGGGTGTGCAAGATAGCTCATCAAAAACATGAATAGTATTATCGAGCCAAAATTTAGCTCGCTCTACATCATCATCATCTTCGGCTCTAAATTCTTGAGCCTTGTGCTTTCTAATGCGATCAACCGAGGGCTTACTTGCTCTCTCAGGATTTACAATCGGGGGTACCACCGGTACAACAGGGGGAGTATTCGGATTCAGGGGTTGTTGAACAGTCGGATTGGTTCGTATATACTGACTAAACCAATCATTCATCATGCTATAGAAGGCTTGTTTAGCCCCCTCTTCGGGATTACTCGCAGCTGGTCGAGATTCCTCCGACGTGGTCCCTTGCACGGGAGCAGGCGCCATGCTCTCAACATCATCAGTTATGGCTCGCTCGGGATCAAGATCAAACTATATAGAAGAAACGAACACATTTCATTGTCAAAAGTCATCACATTATCATATCATAAACTATGGCATGTATAGCTAGACTCACACGCACTATGTTAGTCCGAGAACTGACTAAATCGTAGCTCTGATACCAATCAAATGTAACATCCCTAACCCGTATTCGTCGCTGGATTAGGGTTACTAGGTGTTACTCGACTAACCATCAAGTTCATTCAGTCAAATGAATCATAAAACTTAAGATATGATATTATGAAAATCAAGTAATCACTAAAATAATGTCAATTGCATTATATAAAATAAAATAAATAATCTCATTAAAAATTATGAAGCAAAGTTCATTTGGGTCAATTTGTATATTATGGCCGAATATAAATATTACCCTTATTCAACATATACCAATCAAATACTATAATAATAAAATCACATGCATGTCATCATTAATAATTCACTACTAAAATTTCTCCATTTCAAACTTCATAACCGAATATGTATGCATATATATATTGAACATTTTAAACTCAAAATTAATGTCAATACCTTAGCCGAATATTAGCAAGAGAGTATAATTCAATTTACTCATTGGTATAACTCACATAACATAACTTGGAATATCCTTCAACTTAAGGTTATGATTTATGCCGAATATACCCAAGAGATTAAGACCATGACCTAATCGTATCTAAACCATATTCAAATACCTACTTTAACATCATTTAGCATATAATTCATTCTTGAACATTCATCCGAAATGTATAGATGAAATATCCTTTTTGAATTCACAAAACATACATATCGAACATGCCTAAATCAAGACTTAATATGCACAAACACATGAATATATATGTATTTACATCATTTCATACATAATCATGTCATCCTAAATATGAAAATTATAGCCAGTTGCGCATGGCATCTTTATACAATCATATTTACCCCATTTAAGACATTTCCATAAGCAATTCAACCTATACATGCCATAGACCTTAGGTTTAAATACAAAAAGGTACCAAAATAGATGATAATCTGATGGACTTTGATGTTGATCCCCGAGCTCGAGCTTCGACTACAAAATCTATAGAACAAAACAACAAACGCACCAAGTAAGCTATTATAGCTTAGTAAGTTTTAAGCAAGGGTAAAAATATACAACTAGACAATATGCTATTAAATCAAATCCGACCATGATCATTAACTAATCCATAAAAACAAATATGCATAATTTGTCCCCATTCATCAATCACTATTATTAATAGGTCTCAAAACCAAAAGTTCACATGCCATTTTCCATTTCAAAACAAGCTCCAAAAATAAAGGATTACATCACATTTCTATAATTTTTTATACAAGTATAACTTACCTCAATGGTACTAAACCATTCATTAATCATGCTTCGCTTACCTATATCTCACTTCTCGGTTATTTTCATACATTCATATATATATCGTTGAGGAACTCGTAATCCCGCACACATAATGCAATTTGAGTAACGTGTCACACACTTAGTGCCTTTACTTGAGAAGGAATACACATAGTGCCAATTTAATAGTAATGTATCGCACACATAGTGCCATTACTTAACCCTTTCGCACACATAGTGCCATTTTAATAGTAATGTATCGCACACATAGTGCCATTACTTAACCCTTTAGCACACATAGTGCCATTTTAATAGTAATGTATCACACACATAGTGCCATTACTTAACCTTTTCGCACACATAGTGCCATTTTAATAGTAATGTATCGCACACATAGTGCCATTACTTAAATATTTTCGCACACATAGTGCCAATTTACTCGATTCGCACACACACAGTGCTCATCCATTCAAATTTTCCACCTCCTTCATATAGACATAAATAATCACATTTTAAACATATTAAAGCACCCACAAATATACATGTTCGAACCCAATTGTCCTTATTATGAAATACCATCATATTCGGCCATGGAAAATAAACATGTACACTCCCTTATTCACTACAATCATCACACATTACAATCCCACGATAAACCATATCTCAACTATACTTAATCATTCAACTCAATTTATTCAAAGCTTATAAAAATACCAAGCTTATATTTGGCTAACACATATATTTTTATCATGTCACATTCGGTATTTTATAGTTTAATATACTTACTTTTACTTAACAAATGCACCTTGATATAATCTAATTTCAATTTAACCCAATTGCTTAAAAACTTACCTCAAAAATCGACGGATTAAACTTCCCGGCTAGTCGTTCAACTTAGCTTTTCCCCGATCCAATCCCGTTTCCTTTTGTTCTTGATCTAAATAATTCCAATTTAAACTCATTCAAACATATATTCATTCAATTTGATCCAAAATCATATAATTATGCAATTTACTATTTTACCCCTAACATTTGCAACTTTTACAAATTAGTCCCTAATACACAACTCACAATTTACTCAAAATTTAAACATCTTCCCTAAGGGCCGAATTTTCCTTCTCCCATTACAAGCCTATACAACTCATTTCTTTGACATTTTAACCTCTAAAATTTTTCTTTTTACAAATAAATCCTTGATTAACAACATTCACCAAAAACTCAAAAACAAAAGATGTTCATCTAGTTCCAATCTTACATTTAATACCAATAACCATCACAAAACTCAACCTAACATCAATGGCATTTCTCACATACATGATCGATGTACAAAATTAACACATGGGCTTGATAGTAAAGTGAACAACAATCTCAAAAATGCAAAAATCATCAAAAATCCAAGACTTAAGCTTACCTAATTTTGGTTGATGAGTGTCGAACCCTTATTGAGTTTTATCTTCTTTTTCTTTTACTAGTTTCGGCCAAGAGAGCTCAAAAAGATGAACATGCAATGGCTCTCTTTATTTTATTATGTTTTATTCCATTATGCATTATTAAATATAATATATTATTAACATATATCATTAACTATCATATAATATATATATACAACACCAGTTTGTCATCCACTATAGTAATAATAGGGGTAATTGCAACATAAAACCCCTTAATTAAAAAGACTCATTGTTTTAACCCTCCAATCAAGTAAATGGCTAACTTTACCACTCATGCAATTTAGTCCTTTTTTCTTGAATTAAACATACAATCAATCAAATTATCTCACGATATTTTAACACATGCTAAAACATATATCATAAATATTAAATAAAATATAAAAATTATTTTTCTAACTCGGATTCGTGGTCCCGAAACCACTGTTCCGATTAGGGCCAAAATCGGGCTGTTACATGGTGTGTAGCAGAGATGGGTAGGACCATTTTCATAAAACCTGCATCGCTTTACGAAATGTGCATCGACATGATCATGTATAGTATAAATGTGAGATATTGAGTTATATGAGACTGATATGATTATTATGATTGTATAATGTACATGTTCATATGTATGTAATTGTATTTATGTTAATCTGACACTGGGCTTAAAAAGCTCACCCCATTAGTGTTATAATCTTTCAGGTAACACTCAAACATAGGGCTTGGATTCAGCATTCAATGGAGCCTCTCAGCTGTTTTTACCTTATGAACATTTTTATGAATTTAAAAAAAAACTGTTTGGATTTTGGGCATTACTTTTATTTTGGTTGTGGTTTTTTTACAACTTTAGAACTATCATACATGCATGCAAATTTATGGGATTTCAAGTATTTTTAAATTATGAAATTTATCTAAACAATTTATGATTTTACTCGATTTTTAAACAAAATAATAACTTGTAAATTTTCTAAATAGTTTTATTGAAATCTGCTGCAAAGTTCTTCCAAAAACCATTATTATAATTATAATAAAAAATCTTTATTTTAAATATCTTATAACAATATTTCGATAAATATCGCCTTTTCAAATAATTATATATTATTAAGTATTTTTTTAAAAGAAATAAAATTATTCGATCTTTAAATTTTTAGGTTTTCTCAAAATAACTCAAACCTAGTGATTTTCAATAAATAAAATAAAATCGAGTGTCGTTAATTTAATTTCTGAGATTTGGCCATAATGTCTAGGCGAGGTTTGGGGCATTACAATTGACGTACCGGCTGAGGGTACGAGGGGGGACTTAGTCTTGGATGGAGAATAGAAGTTTCAGTTAGTTTAAGTAGCTATTCGAGGTATCATATTGACGTCGAGATTCATGATAAAGTTTCTAATGGAAATTGGAGGATGATGGATTTTATGGCTCTCCTAATATGAGGTATCGCGTTGAAGTTTGGGATGTTCTTAAAGGGTTAGGTCACGATCAAAGTTTATCGTGGATGGTTTGTGGGGATATCAACGAGATAATGTATTCTTTTGAGAAGAAGGGTGGCTTGCCCCGAGATGAAAGCCGTATGAGGGAGTTTCGGGATACATTGGTAGACTGTCAGCTAGAAAATCTAGGCTATGTAAGGCCATGGTTCATGTGGGAAAGAGGTAATTTTGCAGATAATAACATTAGAGAAAGAATGGATAGGGGGTTGCAAATTCGACTTGGTTAATGATTTTCCCAGATTATGCTTTACATCATTTCCTGCATTCATTTTTGGACCATTGACCTCTGCTTATAGATATGAATCAGAAGGATAATTGTAGGCCCTGACGCAGATTTCAATTTGAGGCATGGTGGACGTTGGAGGAGACATGTGAGCCTGAATTTCGTAAGTTGTGGTCAAGTATTGTGGTGATAGTTCATGATTATAAAACCAACATGTGTTTAGGAATGAAGAAGTGGGTGGATTGACTAAAAGAAAAAAAGGAGGGGAAAACGAAAAAGCTTAGAAGAAGGGTTGGATGTCTCAATTTGGGTGATAGGTGTAACACCCCTAACCCGAAACTGTCGCCGGAATAGGGTTAAGAGGCGTTACCGATCAATCGGAACATTTCACGTCCATTTCACAACACAAAGTCAATCATCAATCGAACGTATTCAAATATAAACATATAGTCCCTTATTACGATCTACAAGACCTTAAACACGTGTTAAAAAGAGGTCGGGACTAAACCGAACACATATGAAAATTCTTGGAAATTTGTACATTCTCCAAAACTGCAGAGGTCACACGCCCGTGCAGTCAGGCCGTGTGCCTCACACAGATACCAGACACGCCCATGTGTCCAGGCCGTGCCTAAATAGAGCATACATACTGACTTGTTCGCACGACCACCAGACACGCCCGTGTGCCATGGCCGTGTGAAATTAAGCTAGCTACTGACTTGGTCAAACGACCACCAAGCACGCCCGTGTGCCACGGCCGTGTAACCTGCCCAGGCACACTTCGAAGTGGCCCTTGAGCCACATGGCAGAGACACATGCCCGTGTATGCAAAATAGGCCATTTGCAAGGCCAATTTTCCACCCACATTAGGGTCATCCCTACAAGCACAATTAAGCCTCTTTCCATGTATCAATAGCAACCAAAAACACATCAAAATATTCATCATATCAACTCAATTCAATCTCATTTTTAGCATACCATCTTATATGCTAAAGAACTTAACCAATTCATATGTAAAACCAAGCATGATTCATCCACAATTTCACTAAATCACTATGGCATCAATCCATCAATAAACTTACCATTCATAAGTCATTTTCATTACCAACAAGCCATACCATAACATGCATCATATACCAAAATCACACATGCATATTGCCAACATTTATCTAGCCACATCACATGGCTATTTACACATCTCAATCATGGTTCAAAACAACTAGCCTATACATGCCATATTCAAATATACACATCTTCAAGAGTACCAAATTAGATTGCCGATAGTGTGATAGAGATGCTGACGATCCCCGGATCCGAGCTAGCTTTATCGACATCGTAAAATAGAGAAACAAATCACTGATAAGCTTTCAAAAGCTTAGTAAGTTAAGTAACATAATACATTCAACTTAATAGTTCAAATACAATGCACAACAAGAACTCATCACATAGATCAATTTCCAAATGTTTATACCATATCATTCATAGCCAATAATCTTACTCAACCACTCATGAAGTCATACACAATCTCCTCAACCACAAAGGTTCAATACATACCTTAACCAACACATGGTTACTCACCACCAAAGCTAATTTATGCTCGATATTGTATCTCGATCCAACCTTCATTATTCATTAGGTTTAATCGCACACTTAGTGCCCAATTTGTAGTCAAAACTACATTAACTTCGCACACTTAGTGCCTCAATTCATAGCTGAAGCTTATATAACATCGCACACTTAGTGCCTCAATACAAAACTGAACGTTATTCGGAATCGCACACACAGTGCCAACTATGAAGCCAAAGCTTCTGTTATTTCGCACACACACAGCGCTAATCAACTCTGTCTCAATTCAATTATGCACACTTAGTGCCTCGTTACTCAATTTCATTCATTACATTTCTAATTCAATATCTATCATTCAATTCACATCACATAGAAGGTAAATTAACAACTTGTACTATGTTCGAACTTACCTCGGAGGTCGAAATACTGAAATGGTCGATTAATTGAGCACTTTGTCTTTGCCTCAATCTCGATCCGAACCTCTCCTTTCTTGGCCAATTGAAGCTTGAAGTGGCCGAATATTTCAAAGCTCCCAAAGCCTTTCTATTTTCCTATTTTCGGTTGAAAAAGAAACAAAGATGAACATGTTTCATCTTTTTGTTTTGTTTAATAAACATTAATAGGCTTTTTACCCTTTTGCCCTTTCATTTAAACATATATAACCTTTATATATTGAGGTTATTCTAGTCTATTAACACCCACTATCACTAAATATGACATAATTGCTTCATAAGACCTCCACATTAAAAAGACAACAACACTTAGGTACTTTTAAATCAGCACACAGCTTTTACACTTTACGCGATTAAGTCCTTTCTCACAATTCGACACACAGTCGATAAAATTTTCACACGAAACTTTCACATAGGCTCAATCACACATTATAAACATCAAAAATATTTTTAAAATATTTTTCGACCTCGGATTTGTGGTCTCAAAACCACTGTTCCAACTAGGGTCTAAACTGAGCTGTTACAACTCTCCCCCCTTAGGGATTTTCATCCCCGAAAATCTTACCAGTGAATAAGTGTGGATATTGCTCTCTCATAACGTTCTTAGTGAAACACCCCAAACCCGGCCCACGAGCTTTGACCAGATTTGGTATGTTCCTCAAGTAAACAGGTTCAAAATTCTTTTGTTCTTAGGAAAACTTGTGTGATTTTAAGAAAAATATTGTTTTGGGTTGGGCTTGTGTTGAAAGCAGGTTCGTTTTATATTGAAATCCCTTTTATCTTAAGTGACAAAATATTTAGGATTTAGTTTGAAAGAAATTTTAATTAAATTTTAATAGATAAAATTCATAATCATAATAAATAAAAATAAGTGTAAAGTAATTCAACTATGGCCTTATGGCCTTATTACATCAAATAATTCCCAAAATAATTCAAAGTACTAAAATAAATTCAAGAGTCCTCAAAAATATAAACTCCATGTTGAGCATGGCCACCACAAGTTTTTAGTCGGTCCATCACTTTATTCATCACACGAAAAATGTTCCCAACAGGGTGAGTCAACAGACTCAATGTGTACACGACACTAAATCATAATAGAATCGGGCATATCACATATTACACATTCAAAACATAGAATACTGAGTTATGATGCATTCCCAAACCCAAACCTAGTTGTCCATCCGCTACACACCCCGTGCACCGCCGGCCTCACACCGTGGGGACTACTAAGTCAACCCTCCATCCGCTACACACCATCGAAGGCAGTCGCTGCAGTCGACGTGCTCATCGCCCATATAAAATTTGTGGCATAGCCACCAGATAATTGTGTCATGAGACACCACATTCAGATATTGTAACCGAAGTTACCACATTCAGATAATGTAACCGAAGTTACCACAGTCAGATAATGTGACCGAAGTCACCACATTCAGATAGTGAGACCGAAGTCGTCACATTCACTTCCCCTTTTCCATATAACCCAAATGCCCCATATTATTCATAGTATGCATATCATACTTAAATTCACATTCTTATCATATTTCACATGTTAAATATAACATATTTCGTAATCCTAATAGGAGTAGGAAACGTACCTGAGTATTTAGTACCATAACATGGTACCTTAGCCACTTTCATATTCTTAATATCACATATTTTAATTAAACACAGCCATAAAACATATTAAGAATTAGTGTGGGGTACACACCTGATTCGCTTAAAATTTCCTTGAGATCCCGAAAAGCTTGATCTAATGCTTGGATCCTTAATCCCTACATTTGATTAATCACCTACTACTTTAATAAAAAGCCATTCGGCCATAAATCCAAATCCTAGTAGGATTAGTATACTTAAACTTACCTTGTGGATTTTAAATCCCGAAACTCACCAAATAACTAGGGAACACGTGGCCTATGGTGTACCTTCGGGAAAAGAACTTCTCCTTCCTTGTAGTCGACACTTAGTAAATCTCGAAAGATCTCTTCAAAGTTTCGGCAAATAAGAATATTGATGGGATTAGTCCTAGATTTCGACAAATCTAAAAGAAAAGAATAGAAATCAAAACTTGTTCTTACCCTTTCTTGAAGAAATCGACAGCACCTATGCTTGAAGCCCATCAAAGATTCGGCTTTTGATGGATTGGAAAGAAAAGAGAAGGAAGAATAAAGATGGAGGATTCGGCTATGGCTTCTAATGGAGAGGAAAATATTCGGCTAGGTTCCAACAATTACTTAATCTCGACTTGACAAAAGAAAAGAAAGAAAAAAAGAAGAGAAGAGAGCACTAAGAATTCGGCAGAGAAAGGAGGAAGCACAAATTGATGAGCGACCCTCCTTCCTTCCTTTTATAGCCGAAATTATCATCTTAGGAGTCCCTTACTTGGCCACCACTCCTCTATCGATAACTTTATCCTTTAATTATCACTTAAAATAAAAGATAATTCAGCAACTATCCTTACTTAGCGAAATTATTAAACTCAAAGTCCCTTACTTGGCCATCACTTCTCCCTTATTTTCCTCTTTATCTCTTTATTCAAATTAAAAGAATTTAATCCAACAATTATCTCTTAAAAATAATGATAAATAAATCCCTTATTTATCCACTATTTATAAAAGAATAAAAGCTCCTAATTTATAGCCATGTGCCGTCCACCTCTCTGCTCCTTGTAGCAAAATAAAATTTCTTTTATTTGCTTCCCATGTGACTCGAACTTAGGCCCATTCCTCTTGCATATGGCGCCATTTCCATAGGCCCTAAGTGGCATCTTCAGGCCACTTTTCCAAGCCTGTTTGTGTGACAAATTTCAGAAACTTTTTCTTTTAAGGCCACCTTGCCTTAATTTCCCCTTTTAAACCTTAAAACTCGTAATTTCTAGGTCATTTATAAGTTTCCAAAAATTTTCGATCGGCTCTGTAAACTTGACATTTCCTTACATTTCCATGACATTTCCTTACAAGACATTTCCTTACATTTCCAAGACATTTCCTTACATTTCCAAGACATTTCCTTACAAGACATTTCCTTACATTTCCAAGGTTCTAAAAATGTTCAAAATATATTCATAACACATAAGATATGTCATTTCATACAATTAAACCAAAAATGCATAGGCCCTTTTCAGGATGTTACACTTAAGCTCCCACATAGCCTATTCAATTCCGTGTTTGTGCCACAACACTTTCACTAAAGAAATTCTTTTGTTTCTCAACTCTTTGATCTCACGTGGTAGAATTCGAATCAGTTCTTCACTATACGACAAATCTGATTGAATTTCAACCTCAGTAGGAGTAATTACATGAGATGGATCAGATCTGTACCGTCGAAGCATCGACACATGAAACACATTATGAATTTTCTCTAACTTGGGTGGCAACAACAATCTATAAGAAACCAGTCCAACTCGTTCAATGATCTCATACGGCCCGATGAACCTCGGACTCAGCTTGCCTTTTCGGCCAAATCGAAGTATTTTCTTCCACGGAGACACTTTCAAAAATACTTTGTCACCTACTTCGAATTCAATATCTTTCCGTTTCATGTCTGCATAAGACTTCTGATGATCTGAACCTGCTTTCAAACTGTCTAGAATCAATTTCACTTTCTGCTCAGTCTCTTTTATTAGATCAACCCCGTGAATCTTATTCTCACTCAGTTCAGTCCAATACAATGGAGTTCAGCATTTTCGACCGTAAAGAGCCTCATACGGTGCCATTTTAATACTAGATTAAAAATTGTTGTTGTATGCAAACTCAATTAACGGTAAATGCTTTTCCCATGTACTTTCAAATTCAAGAATACAACACCTCAACATATCTTCGAGAATCTAAATAATCTACTCAGATTGTCCATCTATTTGCGGATGAAATGCAGTGCTGAAATGCAATTTCGTGCCTAAAGCCTCTTGCAATTTCTTCCAAAATCGCGAGGTAAATCTCGGATCTCTACCAGATATAATAGATATTGGCACCCCGTGTAATCTCATAATCTTAGCAATATATAATTCAGCCAATCTATCGAGTGAATAATCTGTTCTCACTGGAACGAAAAAAGCTGATTTCATCAATCTGTCAACTATCACCCAGATTGCATCTTTCTTTCCCGGAGACAAAGGCAATCCCGACACAAAGTCCATTATGATTCTCTCCCATTTCCACTCAGGAATCATAATCGGTTGTAACAAACCGGATGGAACCTGATTCTAAGCTTTAACTTGCTGACAAACTAAACATTTCGACACAAAGTCAGAAATATCTCTTTTCATACCATGCCACCAATAAAACTGCTTCAGATCATTATACATTTTCGTACTCCCCGGATGAAAAGTCAAGCGACTATTGTGAGCTTCGTTCAAAATCAACTGAATCAACTCTGAATTCTTCGGAACACAAATTCGATCTCTGAATCTCAAACAATCATCACTATCGATTCAAAATTCTGAATCGAAATTCAAATCACATTGAGCTCGTTTTGCTATTATCTCCTCATCACTTTTCTGAGCATCGCAAATCTGACTTACAAACATCAGCCTCACTTTCAACTCAGCCAAAACTGAATAATCATCACACATATCTATCTGATTACTCATAGCTCGCAAAGCACATAAAGACTTTCGACTCAAGGCATCAGCAACAACATTAGCTTTGCCCGGATGATAATCAATTACAAGTTCATAATCTTTCAACAATTCTATCCATCTTCTCTGTCGCAAATTTAATTCTTTCTGAGTCATCAAGTACTTCAAACTCTTGTGATCGGTATAAATATGACATTTCTCACCAAATAGGTAGTGACGCCAAATCTTTAACGCAAACACAATCGCGACTAATTCAAGATCATGCGTCGGATAGTTCTTTTCATGCGGCTTTAACTGCCTCAAAGCATAAGCAATGACTTTGCCTTCTTGCATCAGCACACAGCCCAAACCATTCAATGATGCATCACTGTAAACTATGAATTTTTTACCCGATTCAGGCTGAACTAACACTGGTGCTTCCATCAACAACGCTTTCAACTGCTCAAAACTCTGATGGCACTTTTCTGACCACTCAAATTTAACATCTTTCTGTAGCAACTTCGTCAACGGAGTCACAATCATTGAGAAACCTTTCACAAACCTTTCACAAACCTTTCAAAAACCTTTCACAAACCGTCAATGAATATTTTTTTGATCTGTTTTCGGCACAGGGTTTTGTTAATATGGATCAGATCTTAAAAAGGGAGGATCAATGCATATTGAAGGAACTGAACATAGTTCTCACAACAAGATATGTGTGAGAGGAGATTCTAGATGCATTGAAGGTAATGGCACCTACAAAAGCATCGGGGCTTGATGGCTTGCCGACCTTATTTTTCTAGAAGTACTGACATATAGTTGGATAAGAGGTGGGCTCGTATTGTCTTGATGTTCTTAATAGAGGTACCCTTTTATCTGAGATAAATCGTACGTATATTATTCTCATTCCTAAAATTGCAAACCCAACTAGTTTGACACATTTTCGTTCGATAAGTTTGTGTTCGGTCCTTTATAAAATTATCTTGAGAACAGTGGTAAACCAATTCTAGAAGGTGCTGAATGAATGTATTGATGAGACCCAGAGTGCATTTCTTCTAGGGAGGTTGATCATGAATAATGTACTATTAACTTTTGAGATTTTGAACACTTTTAAACAAAAAAAAGGAAGGGGGAAAGGGGTTTTTCGCTCTGAAACTTTATATGAGTAAGGTGTATGATAGAGTAGAATGGGTTTTCGTGAAACAAATGATGCTGAAGATGGGTTTTGCTACTGCTTGGGTAGATTTTATCATGCACTGCATATGTACGGTTTCTTACTCCATAGTACTTAATGGTGAGTCGGGGGAGACCATTGTACCGACTAAGGGGCTTCAACAGGGACATCCTCTTAGCCCTTATTTATTTTTGATTTGCAGTGAATGTTTATCATTATGAGATTGGCAAGGGAAGAATGGATTGGTAAATGGGGTGAAAGTATGTCGTCATGGGTCAAAAGTCTTGCATTTACTTTTTACGGATGATTGCATCCTCTTTGGTAAGGCTACGAGGAGGGGTACTATGATTTTGAAACAGATTTTGCAATAATATGAAGGTACGTTGGGACAGTGTGTTAATTTTGAAAAGTTTGTTATCTTTTATAGTACTAATTTATAAGTACAGACAAAGGAGCAGATTTCGGAATGTTGGAGAGTTTGATCGTCTTGGAATCCGAAAAAATTCTTAGGCCTTCCAAATATGGTAGGATGGAATAGGAAAAAATCTTGCCAACTATTAAAGGATCATATGACTTGTATTAATAATTGGTGTGTAAAGTCCCTATATTAGGGTGGAAAGGAAGTATTTATAAGAAGTGTTTTACAGGCTATTCCTATGTATGCAATGTCTTGTTTCCTCCTACCAAAGTCTTTATGCTCAGAATTGGGACACACAATAAGTAAATTCTGGTGGTAAAAATATGGGGGAAGGAGGGGAATCCATTGGTGTGAGTGGTCAAAATTGTGTGAACTCAAGGACAATGGTGTATTGGGTTTCAAGAATTTAGCAAAGTTTAATGTTGCACTCTTAGCTAAACCGGGATGACGTTTGATGGATAAACCAAATTTGTTATTGGCTCGATCTTTGAAAGCTAAATATTTTCTAGAGTCTGATTTTTTAAGATCAAGTTTAGGCCTTTACCCATCTTATACCTAGAAGAGCATTTGGGCCGCAAAGGGTTTGATCCAAAAGGGCTTGTGTTGATGGGTAGGGAATGGTGCCAAAATTAATATATGTATTAATGCGTGGATTCTTGGATTGAATAAGTACAAACTACAGTCAACAAGAAAGGGCTAGAGTTTAAATAATGTTTCCTATTTAATAGATCAACAAACAAGACAATGGAAGTTTCAGTTGATTACCAACATTTTTAGTGTAAAGGAGCATAGAAAATTCAATGCATTCCCTTAGCCCTAAAACCTTTTGAAGACTCGATTGCTTGGCGAGGAGAAGCATCTAAAGAGTATTCAGTCAGAAGTGGATACATAATTCTGTTACAGGAAAGAAACCCATCTAGTGCAGATGAACATAAAAAATTTTATGCCCCTTTCTACAAGAAACTATGGAACCTAGATTTTATAGAAAAGATCATAATTACAAACTAGCAAATTTTCTGAAAGTTTATTCCTAGTTTTTATAATCTATATAACAGACGTTTGATGGGGTCATTGGTTTGTCCAAGATGCTCGAATGGTCTGGAAACACTTGAACACTTGTTGTGGGAATGTCCTACAATAGCAAAAATATGGTGTAAGCTATACATTCAATGGACACATGAGACATCGGATTATAACTTTCAAGAGTGGCTAGCCTATATTTTTCTAGATCTTTTAATCGAACTTGCAAGTTAAATGCATGTGCTCTAAGTTTTTGTGGACATCAAGAAACATAATGATTCATGACAAATTTGTCCAATCAATGATAATTCTAAATCATATAGACTTTTTTAACACCTTCTAACTAGTAATTCATGTAAATTCTGAGTATTTCTATAACAAAATTTTGTGATTTTATTACAAAATAATTAAGATGGGCAAAATTAATAAAAAATCTCCAATTTATACGCTAAACTTACATATTTTTGCCCAATTTGAAGCAGTTTGGTGCAAATGGAGATAAGGAAGTCTTGAAGCTCACCTTTTTGACGATAAAATACTTCAACATTCTTGTAACACTCACCATGCAAAGGAGGGCTGATAATTAATCAGCTTAGGCTGTCCAAATTAATTTAATTTACGGACCATGAGATAGACTTGATCCAACTCATAATTGGATCACTAAAGTCGGCAAGCCTATTGCTTAATTATGAAGCCAAATCGTCCATTAAGGAGGAAAGAGCCCAAGTTTGGCTATGGGTAGCCCAACTGCCTATGAATTAATTAAGGCTCACTAGACTTGCTAAAAAAGAAAAAAAGAAAACAACCCCAACAAATTCTTCAAGTGACTGTTCAACTGTAACACCCCAAACTCGGCCTAGACATTATGGCCGAATCTGGTGATGCCACATGATAGTGCTTTTGAAACCGAAGCCCCGCTCCAACCATTTCTCCCCTTTTTAAAAAGTTTTTCATTATTTTATGTTAATTCTAAATAGTGTCATTCGTTTCCAAAATGCTGTCCGTTTTCCAAAACATTTATACTTCGCGGAAGCATTTAAAACATGTTTGCGTAATCGTGGTGTTTTGGTAAAACATTTGTTTCTTTTGAAAACCCGTGCTTCCCTACTTCTAGCAGTAAAAACCATAAAACATTGCAAACCCTAAATTTAAACAAAAATCCATAATGGCCATAATTACATAAAACTTTTCCCAGATATAATCAAAACCGTAAATAAGTATAAAAACTGTAAATCTATTGTGAAGCAGAAGCAGTGGTCACCGTCGAGTTCCTCCGCCGCACCGATCCATCAAATGCTGGGGATTACTTGAATAGATCAAACAGAAAAGGGTGAGTTTCACAACTCAGTGTGTAATCCCCATAGATATCAAGCGCATGAATAGTCACGAAATAAAAATCACGCGGTGGGCCGAGTCCGATTCATAGAAACAATTTGGGCCTTAGCCCGCTCGGATGCAGAATCAGGTATATATATATAATAGGGCCTTAGCCCAATCAAATACAAAGTTAGATCAGAATATCAGAATCTTACCCACCAGCCTCTACACACCATCTCCGTCTAGCCCTACACACCATGAGGGGATAGAATCAACCCACCCATCCCTACATACCATACTGTACCGAAGTGCGGCACATAAACAAGATAATGCAGCTGAGCTGCCAGATAACAGGCCTAAAGCCTTTCAGACACTTCCTCCGAAATATCATCCACCCTCCTCGATCCAATGCAACATACCAATTATGACATGCAACATGCAGATAATCGATCACACATTCAGTTCAGTACATATATCATGCTTAGTCAGACACCATTTAATCAGATCACATAAATAGGGGTCTAGGTAACGCTTACCAACCCTACAGTAGATCCACAATCGACTTGGGTGACCCGTGCAACCTTACAAGTCATTTTAGAAAAATGGGCTCACATGCCCATGTGGCCCGTATGGGCCCACACGGCCCAAATTGGCCTTGGCCGTGTGGATCACACGGCATGGGCCAGAATCCCACACGCCCGTGTGGTTCACCCGTGTGGGCCTACACGCCCGTGTAGCCCACACGGCCGAATAGGTCGAGCCCGTGTGTCGCACACGGCCTTGCTCAGCCATCACACGGTCTTGTCACCTGCGCACGGCCTGGCTAGTCAATCACACGACCGTTTTGTGGCTCACAGCCTTGCACACGGCCTACTACAAGGCTTAGCACACAGCCGTGTGGCATCGATAGAATTGTTTTTCGACTTTCGCCGATTTTCATTTTCTGTGTTTCTGGGTACACACCTGGTTTCGATTGAAGCTAAAACGATCCTCGAGCACTCCAAAACTTATATTCGATAACCCAAAGCCCCCGTTCAGCGGTATTAGCAAAAATTAACCAAAATTATAACACGATAAACATCCTTCAACAACCAAAAACCTTACCTCCGAACGAACAGCAAGGACTTTACAACCTCACACCGTTAATGGCTAATCTCCAGCCCCTTGATTGACTCCTAACAATCAAATGAACACTTCCCTTAATTGACTTATCCAAGAACACATTTAGGATAAAACATAGACAAAAACTTACCGAGCACACCGACGTCGTACAAAACCAAACGAGTTAATGGAAAAGGGAAAACGAAAAATGAAAGAGATGGGGGAGAATTTCGGCAGCAAGGTGGAGAGGAAAAGGAAGGGGACAACCGAATTGAAAAAAATAGAGTAATCAAAATTAGATTTTCTGTTAAACCCTAACTCAAATTCCCTTAATTCTCTCCACCAACTCCCCACTTCTCAGATTTTCAATAAAACTCAAACTCTGGCCGAATTTTGTAGCAAAAATACTATCCCTTGCCGCCCCAGGGAATCGTACACAAGACCTCCAACAAACTAACACTTCACTTAACCACCAGACCAGCAGGCTCATTCTGATATGTTATTACACACTTTTCCTTATAAGCCTACTGGCAAAAGATAGGGATTTATTCATATAAAAACAAAAATTTTGCCCAAGTCAAGACTTGAACTTGGGACCTCTCACCCACACCCAGACCACATAACCACTAAAGCAGATACACAACTATGTGTCACAAAATTACAAAAGTCGGTATAATAAAATTAGGGCATTACAACTCTACCCCCTAAAAGAAAATTTCGTCCTCAAAATTTTACCTGATCAGGATACTGCTGACTCATCGAGTCCTCCGGCTCCCAAGTGGCCTCCTCAGTGCTATGATTCTGCCACAACACTTTCACTAAGGGGATAGACTTTTTTCGAAGTACCTTTACGTCGCGCTCTAAAATCTGTACCGGCTCCTCCTCGAACGTCAGATCTGGTCTAACCTTAAAGTCTTCAATAGGAACAACATGCGTGGGATCAGAGCGGTAGCATCTCAACATTGAGACGTGGAATACATCATGAATGAGATCCAACTCCGGGGGAAGATCCAACTGATATGCGACTGGCCTCACTCGTTTTACAATACGGTACGGCCTAATAAACCGAGGGCTTAGCTTACCCTTACGACCGAACCTCAAGACCTTCTTCCATGGCGAGACCTTAAGAAAAACTAAGTCCCCCGCAGAATACTCAATATCCTTCTCTTCAGATCAACATAGGACTTCTGCCTATCAGATGCAACTTTCAGTCGATCTCGAATCAATCGGACCTTATTTTCCATTTCAAAAACCAATTCTAGACCCAAAACACGTTACTCACCCAACTCAGTTTAACATAAGGGAATGCAACACTTACGACCATACATGGCCTCGTAAGGTGCCATCTGAATGCTAGACTAATAGCTATTGCTGTAGGCAAACTCTGCCAATGACAAATTCTCCTCCCAACTACATTAGAAATCTATAACACAGCTCCTCAACATATCCTCCAGCATTTGAATCACCCTCTCCGACTGACCATCTATCTGAGGATGGAAAGCAGTACTGAAGTCCAACCTTGAACCCAGAGCCTCATACAATTTCTTCCAGAATCGAGACGTGAAACGAGGATCCCTATCGGAGATGATCGAGACAGGAACCCTATGCAGTCTCACTATTTTAGATATATATAGTTTAGCCAATTTCTGGAGAGAAAAGTACTGGAATGAAGTGAGGAGACTTGGTCAATCGATCCATGATGACCCAAACAGAATCCTTCTTAGTGGGTGTTGAAGGCAACTCACTAACAAAGTCCATCGTTACTCATTCCCATTTCCACATCGATATCTTTACCGACTGCAACAACCCCGAAGGCAACTGATGCTCAGCCTTAACCTGCTGACAAGTCAAACAGCGAGCAACAAAGTTAGTAACCTCACGCTTCAATCCTGGCCACTAGTATAACTCTCGCAGATCTTGGTACATTTTATTCCTGCCGGGATACATAGCGTAAGGGCTACTATGCGCTTCCCTCAGAATCGACTGTCTTAAATCCTCATCACTTGGTACACAAATTCGACCGCGAAAACAAAGTACCCCATCACTGTTAATCCCAAAATCAGTACCATCACCAGCCTCAACCTGACGAAAACACAACTCAAGACACTTATCCCCCATCTCTTTACCTCTAATTTGATCAATCCATGTAGGCTTAACCTAAAGTTCCGCTAACAGACTCCCATCGTTGAATAAACTGAGTCGAGCGAACATCACTCTCAGATCGGTCATAGCCCTACGGCTCAAAGCATCTGCCATTACATTGGCCTTACCAAGATGGTACTCGATGGTGCACTCGTAATCCTTCAACAGTTCAACCCATCTACGCTGCCTAAGGTTTAACTCCTTCTGAGTGAGGAGATATTTGAGGCTTTTATGATCAGTGTAGATAGTACACTTCTCACCGTACAGGTAGTGCCTCTAAATCTTTAAAGCGAAGACTACAGCAGCCAGTTCCAAATCATGAGTAGGATAGTTCACCTCATACGTCTTAAGCTGACGTGACGCATAAGCTACAACCTTGCTATCCTGCATCAGTACGCAACCCAACCCCACATGCGACGCATCACTGTATGCGAAGAAATCATTCCCAGATTCAGGTTGTATCAGAACTGGGGCCTGAGTCAAAACAGATTTAAGCTTCTCGAAGCTCTCTTGTTGCTCATCAGTCCAGACAAGAGGAACTCCCTTGCGCAGAAGCTTGGTTAACAGTGCTGCGATCAAGGAGAACCCTTCTACGAAGCGTCGATAATAGCCCGCCAGCCTTAAAAAGCTACAGATTTTAGACACATTCCTCGGTTGTTTCAAATCCAACACAGCCTCAATCTTACGAGGATGAATATGAATCCCCTCCGCAGAAACCACATGTCCCAAAAAGGTTACTTCCCGGAGCCAGAACTAACACTTACTGAACTTCGCATACAGCTATTTCTCACGAAGAGTCTCTAGTACCACTCTGAGATGCTCATCGTGCTCGTCCTCGGTCTTAGAATACATTAGGATATCATCGATGAATACCACCACAAACTGGTCCAGATAAGGATGGAATACATGGTTCATCAAATCCATAAATGCCGATGGTGTATTGGTCAACCCAAAAGGCATAACCATGAACTCGTAATGTCTATAACAAGTCCTAAATGTCGTATTATGCACATCGGCCTCATTAACCCTCAATTGATGATATCCTGAACGTAGATCAATCTTGGAGAATAAAAAAGCCCCTCTGAACTGGTCGAATAGATCATCTATCCTCAGAAGTGGGTATCTATTCTTGATTGTCAGTTTGTTCAACTGTCGATAATCGTTGCACATCCGTATTGTCCCATCCTTTTTCTTAACAAACAGCACCAGTGCTCCCCATGGAGACACACTTGAATGGATGAACCCACGATCTAGCAGTTCCTGAATTTGAGCCTTAAGCTTTGTAAGCTCATTCGGTGCCATTCGGTAGGGCGCGATAGACACCGGAGCTGTACCCGAAATGAGCTCAATCCCAAATTCTACTTCTCGGCTCAGAGGTAGACCCGATTGTTCCTCAGGAAAAACATCCGGAAAGTCCCTCACGATTTTGATGTCCTTAACCGAAGAGTCCCCAAAATTAGAAACACTAATGTAGGCCAAGAATGCCTCACATCCTTTCCGTACCAACTTTTCTGCCACCAACGCAGAAATCACATTAGTCAAATGGTCTCGACGTTCCCCAATCACCACTACCTCGTTGTCCTCCTCGGTTCTCAAAATAACTCTTTTTGTCACATAGTCCAGACTTACCCGGTGTTTAACTAGCCAATCCATTCCCAAAATCAAATCAAACTCCCCAAACAGAAGCTCCATCAGATTAGACAGAAACACTGTCCCTTGAACCTCTAACAGAACGTCTCTATATAGTTTACTAACTCAGAGACAGTTACCTCACTCGAAGTACTCTCAACCGGAATCCCCAAGGTTTCAGACACAGTACTAGCTACGTAAGAGTGTGTAGAGCCTATGTCTATCAATGCCAAATAAGGTACATTATAAGTTAAAAATGTACCTGTGATGACGTCTGGAGCATCTCGATCCTCACGACGACGGGCAGCATAAACCAGTGCAGGCTACTTCTCCTCAATCGGTCCAGTACCTCTGCCCGGTGCTCTCTATCCTCGACCTATGCCATTACCACCCCTAGCCTGAACTTGGCCCCTAGGTGGCTGCTGAACTACTCTCGGTGGTGCGCGAGCAGACGGTACCCCCCAGCCGAATCGATCGGTTCTCGGCAGATAATCTCGACACGGTCGAGAGCCACATCTTAAACAAGCCTCAATAGTCCTCCAACATTCGCCTGGATGGTGTCTACCATAGTGCCCACAAAGCGCCACCCCAGTAGGTGCAACAGGAAGCCCAACTCTCACTGGCCCATCAGATCTGGCCTTTTTCTTAGGCCTTATCACAGAACTCGAGGGCTCCAAATCCCTCTTTTTATTTCCTCTCTCTTTGTTTTGGCGCTCAGCCCGCTTTACCTCCTCGACGATCTTCGCCTTCTCAACCAGTGTAGCAAACTCACTCTCCCTCTGCGGAGCTATCAGAACTCACAAACTGTCCCTGAGGCCATCCTCGAAGTGGACGCATCTCTTATACTCGGTTGCCACCATGCCCCACGCATAACGGCTCAATCTAAGGAACTCGACCTCATACTCGGCCACTAAATGGTCCCCCTGAGTGAGATTAAGAGACTCACGTCTCCTAGCATCGATGTAGCTGGCTCCCACATACTTACCCTGGAACATAGTCTTAAAGTAATCCCAAGTCAGTCGGTCGAGTAGAGTGCCCTCCTTAACCGTCAACCACCATTGGTAGGCTTCATCGCGAAGCAGAGAAATAGCCCCCTTAAGCTTCCGCTCAGCGGTAAAATCCAGGTCGTCCATAATTCTTTCCGTGGCCTTTATCCAATATTCGGCCACGTTAGGGGCGACTCCAGTGACACCACTGAATAATTCATCCCCATTAGACTGGAGTCATTTTGTAACCGACCCACGGCACCCAGATTCGGTGTTGGGCCCAGTGACCCTCTCTAATATCCTCAGCATAGCCTGGGATAGTGTGTCGTCCCCAGCCATGCGATCTCGAGATCCAGTCTCTATCGCAGGTGATACCAGTATCTCACTAGTATCTAGATTAGGCATATTCCAAGATGGTGAGGACCCAGCTTGAGCCCCTCTATAGCCTCTACCACGGCCTCTAGTACCCCGTCCGCGGATACCTCGTGCGCTCATCGTAAATTCAGAATTTATTTGTGTTAACAGTTTTATCCATTAGTTACAATTCCGATATTTATTAACAGATATTTTATGCAGAACAGTATCAGAAGTTCAGAGTCTGTTATCGCGAGTCTCAGTCTTACTACAGTTTTTAGTTTACACTACCTAGAGTGTTTTCAGTACAGTATACTACCTATGGCTGTTCCAAGCATGCTAGTAGTATTTTTAGACAAATCTAAACAGAGTTTTAGAACACTTACAGGATCGGCGCCGGAGACTCGGTGTACCACATACCCAGTCCAAAAATATTTCAGATCACTTAAAAATTATTTTTTTAAAACCAATCTTTAAAACCCAATCCACAGTCGAGTTTTGCAATCTGGCTCTGATACCACTAAATGTAACACCCCAAACCCGGCCTAGATGTTATGGCCAAATCTGGTGATGCCACATGATAGTGCTTTTCAAATCGAAGCCCCGCTCCAACCATTTCTCCCCCTTTTTAAAAGTTTTTCATTATTTTATGTTAATTCTAAATAGTATCATTCATTTCCAAAACGCTATCCATTTTCCAAAACATTTATACTTCGTAAAAGCATATAAAACATGTTTGCGTAATCGTGGTGTTTTGGTAAAACATTTGTTTCTTTTGAAAACCTGCGCTTCCCTACTTCTAGCAGTAAAAACCATAAAACATTACAAACCCTAAATTTAAACAAAAATTTGTAGTAGCCATAATTACATAAAAATTGTCCCAAATATAATCAAAACCGTAAATCTATCGTGAAGCAGAAGCAATAGTCACCGTCGAGTTCCTCTGCCGCACCAATCCGTCTAATGTTGGGGATTACCTGAATAGATCAAACAGAAAAGGGTAAGTTTCGTAACTTAGTGTGTAATCCCCACAGATATCAAACGTACAGAGTAATCACCAGAAATCAGAAATCACAGACTGGGCCGGAGCCCGTTATAGAAATAGTTTGGGCCTTAGCCCACTCGAATGCAGAACCAAGTATATATATATATAATAGGGCCTTAGCCCAATCAGATATAGAGTTCGATCAGAATATCAGAATCCTACCCACCAGCCTCTACACACCATCTCCGTCCAGCCCAAAACACCATGTGAGGATATAATCAACCTACCCATCCCTACACAACATACTGTACCAAAGTGCAGCACATAAACAGAATAATGCAGCTGAGCTACCAGATAACAGGCTTAAAGCCTTTCAGACACTTCCTCCGAAATATCATCCACCCTTCTCGATGCAATGCAACATACCAATTATGGCATGCAACATGCAAATAATCGATCACACATTCAGTTCAATACAGATATCATGCTCAGTCAGACACCATTTAATCAAATCACATAAATAGGGGTCTAAGTAACGCTTACCGACCCTACAGTAGGTCCATAGTCGACTTGGGCAACCCGTGCAACCTTACAGATCATTTCAGAAAAATAGTCTCACATGCCCATGTGGCCTACCCGTGTGGGCCCACACGGCCCAAATTGGCCTTGGCCATGTGGATCACACGGCCTGGCCCAGAATCCCACACGCCCGTGTAGCCCACACAGCCCAATGGGTCGAGCCCGTGTATCACACAGGCCTTGCTCGACCATCAGACGACCTTGTCACCTGCGCACGGCCTGGCTTGTCGATCACACGGCCGTGTTGTGGCTCACAGCCTTACACACGACCTACCACATGGCCTACCACACGGCCGTGTGGCATCGACAGAATCATTTTTCGGCTTTCATCGATTCTCATTTTCTGTGTTTTCGGGTACACACCTGGTTTCGATTGAAGCTAAAACGATCCCCGAGCACTCCAAAACTTATATTCGATAACCCAAAGCCTGCGTTCAGCGATATTTGCAAAAAGTAACCAAAATTGTAACACGATAAACATCCTTCAATAACCAAAAACCTTATCTCCGAACAAACACCAGGGACTTTACAACCTCACACCGTTAATGGCTAATATCAAGCCCCTTGATTGACTCCTAACAATCAAATGAACACTTTCCTTAATTCACTTATCCAAGAACACATTCAGGATAAAACATAGATAAACACTTACCGAGCACGGCGACGTCGTACAAAACCAAACGAGTTAATGGAAAAGGGAAAATGAAAAAGGGAAGAGATGGGGGAGAATTTCGGCAGCAAGGTGGAGAGGAAAAGGAAGGGGACAGCCGAGTTAAAAAAATAGAGTAATAAATATTAGATTTTCTGGTAAACCCTAACTCAAATTCCCTTAATTCTCTCCACCAACTCCCCACTTCTCAGATTTTCAGTAAAATTCAAACTCTGGCCGAATTTTGCAGCAAAAATACTATCCCTTGCCGCCCCAGGGAATCGAACACAAGACCTACAACACATTAACACTTCACTTAACCACCAGATCAGCAGACCCATTCTGATATGTTATTACACACCTTTCCTTATAAGCCTATTGGCGAAAGATAGGGATTTATTCATATAAAAACAAAAATTTTGCCCAAGTCAAGACTTGAACTTGGGACCTCTCACACACACCCAGACCACATAACCACTGAAGCAGATACACAACTGTGTGTCACAAAATTACAAAAGCCGATATAAGAAAATTAGGGCGTTACATCAACTCCCTCCCTTGAATCAAGCTTGGACTAGTTATTTTTAGTAGTCATCCACCTCCCTTCCTCTTCTCAAGATGGTCGACCAAAGAAGGGGGATTGACATGCTATTTTTAACAAACTCAAGCTATCCCTTCTGTCGAAACCTCTTTTTTTGAAAGGGTCGGCTTTTTATTTAAAAAATGAAAATGGGAGTAGCCACCAATCCTTTTTTATAAGGTGTGATCGGATCACCTCGTGATTTGATTGTTTTAAGAAAAGTCTAAATTTACTAAAACGATAATTTTTTTCGGTCTACAAAATTTAAGAAAATGGGTTCGGGAGTCGGTTACGTACGAGGAAGGATTAGCACCCTCGTAACGCCCAAAATTGGTACCTAATTGATTAATTAATGTCTTAATGTCGAAAAGTTGAAAACCTAAAAAAATTAAAATACGATCCCTCTTTTTTAATGTTAATTTTACTAGAAAAACGCTTGAATAAATTGAGACGAACGTTAAAGACTCTCTCGCCTCGAAATAACAAAATTTCACATCCCGTAAGTTAGGACACGACTTTTTGAACCCTCGAGAACAAGCTTGCCTTTAAATTTTTTTTTTTAAAAACTTGTATATTCTAATTTTAAAGGATATTCCGCCATTTAGGTTTAACGAGGAAATTGAAACCCCGTAAGTTAGGGTACGACTTTCTCGAAGCTCCAAATACGAAATATTGCCTTTATTTTCAAAATTTTCCTTTTTTCACGAATTTGGGTAAAAATTAATGTAATATTTAAAATAATATACGTTTAGCTTATTCGAGTATGGCTAAAATGTAAAAATCTCATATTTCCCGAACGATAATGCGGCATAAATTTATAATGAACTAATAAAGCATAAAAATGATAATAACAATAATATGCATAATAGAACAATATTAATAATGAAAAATGACAATAATGATAATAATAACAATAGTATCAAGAACACGAAAAAGAGTAATAATAAAGGCAATAATGATAATAATAATAATAATAATAATGAAGGTCAAGAATAAAATAAAGTAAAATAAATAAAATAAAAGCATCATTAAATACAAAAATTAAAATAAAAAAAAGAAATGGTAAGCAAATAAATAAAATAAATAGAACACAACAAAAAAAGAGAATAAAGCCTAGACAAAGCTAAAAGGGGATTAAATTGACATTGAAATAAAATTAAGAGTCCAAATCCTAATAAAATAAGTTTATGAATATAAGAGGGGCTAAAATTATAATAAAATAAACGCAAAAGGACTAAATTGAAGTTTAATCGAAAATCTGGGAAAAAATCGAGAATGAAAATAAGGTGAATGACAAAGTTGTAACGCACGAATAAGAAGGAGGGGTCAGATGGGCAATATTCCCTGTCCTCCAAAACGCGCAATTTCAATATGAACTAAAATGAAACATACGCAAAAATTATGGGGTAAAATTAAAAAGAAAAAGAAGGAATAGGATCTGGACCCAATTGTTAGCCATACGAAAAGCGGAAGGCTGTAATTATACCCTAGTCCAAAAACACGCGGATCCTGAGGCTTTAGGTTGGGTTAAATGCGGGTTGGCCAAAATGGCGTCGTTTTGGCGCCTGGAGTTAGGGCCTAAAACGACGTCGTTTTAATAGTCTATAAAAGCCAATTTTTTTTAAAAAAAATTCATTTTCTTCAAATCCCTAAAAAAAAAAACTAAAATCTCTCAAACTCTCTCACCCTCTCCCCACTCCGGCCATCCTCCGATCGCCAGACCACCGTGGTGGCCGCCGGTCGCCAGCAACGGCGCCCCCGTCCACGGTGGTCGAAAAATCAAAAGAAGGGAATTTTTTTGGCTTTTCGACTCCCCGAGCCCATTAGACGTCAATTTTCATCGGAACCAACGAACCTCGACCACCTACAGCGGTGAAAATGCAAAAAAAGAGGTAAGATTCGACTCTGTTGTTTTTTTTGTTTTTTTCTTTAAAACGAAAGCAAATATAAGGTGAAAAGAAAAATAAAAAGGCAACCTTTTAGAACTTTTTCTTTTGATTGATTTCTCAGTTTTTGTATTTCAATCTTCGTAAAAAATTACAACTTTTGTGTGGTGGCTTTTTATAGCCGAAAATACATTTCGTTGGAATATTTTATTTGTTTTTGCTACTGTTTCTTTTTGGCTCTGTGTCTGTTGTGCTTTTTTGTCTTGTCTGCAGGTACTGGGCGAGGATACAGGAGTGGCATACGGTGGTGGAAGAGGCAGACGGGTGCGAGGAGGCGCGGCGCAAGAGGAACCCTAGGGTCCTCTATTTTTCTGAAAATTTCGGGCTTAGGGCTTAGGGTGGTTTTGAGCTAGGTTTTTTTTTTTTTTTGTAATTTGGGTTTAGTCTTGGGTAGTGTATCGGGCTACAATTTTGTATTTTGGCTTGTGAAAACTTGGACTATTTAATTTTTGGACCCTTTTTTATTTATTTATTTTTGTATATGTATTTGGGTTTCTGGTTTGTTAATTGGGCCCGAAAAATTTGGGCCTGTACAACTGTCCCTCTTTGCTCATTGTCGTGTAACGGGAATGAAGCAAAGACCTTAAAAAGGGCTAAATTTGCCTAGTCTTGCAGAATCTCGACCTCTTTGGTGCTTCTCTCTTTCAAATAGCTTCATTCCAACCTACTTCAATTTCAGGGGTATAGGAATTGTCACTTCAATCTGCTCCACTGCATCTTCATGGAGATAAGATTTATTGTTTTTAACCTGCTCCACCGCAACTTCAGGGAGATAAGGTTTGGCTTTGGTAGATTTGATCCGACCTACTGCAACTTCAGAGGTATAGGATTTGTGACTTGTAATTTTAATCTGTTCCACTGGAACTTTAGGGAAATAAGATTTGCTATCTTCACTCTGCTCCACTGCAACTTCAGGGAGATAAGATTTGTAACTTCAATCTACTCCACTACATCTTCAGGGAGATAAGATTTGTGGTAATCTGCTCCTCTGCAACTTCAGGGAGATAAGATTTGCCATGATAATTTCAATTCGTCCCACTGCATCTTTAGGGGCATAAGATTAGTGGCTTCAATCTGCTCCACTGCATCTTCAGGGAGATAAGATTCGCCCTAATGATTTCAATCCATCCCACTGTATCCTCAGGGGTATAGGATTTATGGTTTCTCTGATCTGTCACACCAATCTCTGGGGAACATGGCCTGTAGAATCTATTTCATGGGCCTTTTCATTCCAAGTGATTAGGATGTCATGATCAGAATGAATCAAATGCTCCTAACTAGACGTGTATGAATGATATTTGCATGAATGCAGAATGTCATTTTTAGCATGATCTTCTTTTAACGCTTGGGTTGACATTGCTCGTTGTTCATCGAGGTTTTATCACTGATGTGTTACGCAGCCTTCTTGCTCAGCTGGTTTCTTTGACAGAAAACCCAAAGAAATAATTGCAATTTGGGCTATTCTTCCAAATGTTCCAACTCTTAAACTTGGTTAGTTCTAACTAGTGGTCCCGTTTTGGGTCCTTGTACAATTTAGAAGCTTTTAGAGCAATATGCAAAACTTTTTTTACTTGAATATTATCAGTCCATTAGTCATTATTTCAATGAAAAATGCTTGAAAATGGTCGTAACAATGGACAAGATTGAAATTGATTGGGAGCATAGCTCAAAATGAATAAATTAATCAAAGATAGCAAAATACTGCTAAAATAAAATATGAGTAAGATGAAAACTAGGTGCCCTAGATATTGCAGCATGAGCTTCTCTATTCAAACTTCTTGAGGACCACTTTGAGTTAGATATGTGTTTAGGAGATCTAAAGTATTTTGTTGATGCCCCAAGATGCAACGTTTCTCCTTCTTGTTAATTCTGAGAGGACAAGACTACCACATGCCCCATCTTCGATCAACATTTGAGCTGCCCTTTTTCGGGTTTTCAACTCAAAACCCCTTTGGTCTCAAGACGCCCTTTGCGGGTTTTCACCTTGGCCTCTCCCCTTTTTTTATTTTCATTTTTTAAGTGAAGTACATCTTCACTGAATCTGAATTCATAGGATTAGGAAAGTTTTTACAATCCATCTCGGTCAAAATCAACGCTCCTCCGGAAAAGGCCTTCTTTACCACATAAGGTCCTTCCCAATTTGGCATCCATTTCCCTCTGAAATCCTTTTGTACGGGAAGGATCTTTTTCAATACCAGGTCCCCCTCATGGAATTCTCTAGGGCGAACCTTTTTGTCATAAGCTTGTATCATTCGTTTTTGGTACATCTGACCATGATGGATAGCCCTTAGCCTCTTTTCTTCGATCAAGTTTAACTGATCATATCGAGACTGGATCTATTCTGCTTCATCTAACTTTAGTTCTGAAAAAACTCGAAGGGAAGGAATCTCGACTTCAATAGGCAAAATCGCCTCCATTCCGTAAACCAAAGAGAAAAGCGTTGCCTCAGTGGAGGTCCTGACAGACGTTCGATAAGCTAGAGGGCAAATGGTAACTTCTCATGCCAATCTTTATAAGTTTCAGTCATTTTCCCCACGATCTTCTTACTGTTTTTATTGGCTGCCTCCACTGCACCATTCATTTTTTGGGCAATATTGCGACGAGTTGTGGTGTCTGATCTTGAATTGACTGCAGACCTCTGCTATCGTACTGTTGTTCAAATTCAGCGCATTGTCAGATATGATTCTTTCTGGCATTCCATACCGACATATGATCTCTTTCTTCAAGAATTTGCTGACTGTCGACTTTGTGACATTGGCATATGAAGTGGCTTCCACCCATTTGGTGAAGTAATCGATGACCACGAAGATGAATTGATGCCCATTAGAAGCTTTTGGCGATATCGGCCCAATGACATCCATACCCTACATAGAGAAAGGCCATGGAGAAGTCATGACATGAAGAGGTGAATGAGGCACATGAATTTCGTCTCTGTAAATTTTGCACTTATGACATCTCTTGGCGTAATTAATATAGTCTCTTTCAATGGTGGACCAATAATACCCGAATCTCATGATTTGCCTTGCCATTGTAAAACCATTAGCATGTGTTCCGCAAACACCCTTATGGACTTCTTCCAAGATTTTCTTAGCCTCAATAGTGTCCACACATATTAGTAGTACCTGATCCTTTCTTCTTTTGTATTGGATCTCCCCATCTAAGACATAGTCACTGGCCAGTCTTCTCAACGTCCTTTTAACATTCTCAGTTGCTTGGTCAGGGTATTCACGATTCTTCACATATCGCATTATATCTTGGTACCAAGGGTGATCGTCTTTTTCTTCTTCCTTAATTTTGTAACAATGAGTCGGAGTTTCATAAATACTCATCTGTATAGGTTTTTCGTCCTCTTGTTTGTTCACCTTGATCATGGAAGCTAAAGTAGCCAATGCGTCAGCCATCTGGTTTTCATCTCGTGGGAGGTAGTAGAAAGTGATGTCATCAAACTCTTCAATTAGCTCCAAAACCAGCCATCGATAATTGATCAATTTAGGGTCTCTCGTCTCCCATTCACCTTTGAGTTGATAGATCACTAGTGCAGAATCCCTATATACCTCTAGTACCTTGATCTTGCATTCTATGGCTGCACGAATACCCATGATGCATGATTCGTGTTCTGCCATATTATTCATGTAATCAAAATCCAATTTACTATTAAAGGGATAATGATCTCCGTTTGGGGATACTAGGACTACCCCTATTCTGTTACCCATAGCGTTTGAGGCTCCGTCAAAGTTTAGCTTCCAAGGATGACCTTTTCGAGAGTCTTCTTCAGTGGTTGCGACATACATTAGATCTTCATTCGGGAAATCAAAGTTCAAAGGCTCATAACCTTCTAGAGCTCTACTGGCCAGAAAATCTGCTATTGCACTTCCTTTTATAGCCTTCTGATTCACATAGACTATATCAAATTCGAAAAGTAGAATTTGCCATTGGTCCGTCCTTTCGTTCAAAGAAGTCGACCCCATAATGTATTTTAGAGGGTCCATTTTTGAGATTAGCCAAGTTGTATGGCACAGCATGTACTGTCTTAGTCTCTGGGTTGTCCAGATCAAGGCGCAACACAACTTCTCGATTGGCGAGTATCTTGTCTCACACTCAGTGAACTTCTTACTGAGACAGTATATCGCTCTTTCTTTCCTTCCTGACTCATCATGTTGACCAAGCACGCATCCCATGGAATTCTCGAATACTGCTAAGTATAGTATCAGCAGCTTATCTGGGCTAGGTGGCATCAGCACTGGGGCATTAAACAGGTAGTGTTTAGCCTTGTCAAAAGTTTTCTAACAATATTTATCCCATACACCTGGATTATATTTCTTAAGGAGACAAAATATGGGGTCATATTTCTCGGTTAATTGTGAAATGAACCTAGCGATGTAATTTAATCTCTCTAAGAAACCCTGAACTTCTTTCTGGGTGCGCAGTGGAGGTAACTCTTGTATAGCCTTAACTTTATCTGGGTCGATCTTGATCCCCTTTTCATTGACTACAAATCCTAGTAATTTTCCCGACCTATCCCCAAAGGTCCATTTTGCTGGATTGAGCTTTAGCTGAAATTTTCTCAACCTCAGGAATAATTTCCTCAGGACTTGTACGTGCTTCTTTTTTGTTCAGGATTTTGCAATCATATCGTCAACGTAAACCTTGATTTTCTTATGCATCATATCATGAAACAAGGTTACCATGGCTCTTTGATACATCGCTCCTACATTTTTCAGTCCGAATGGCATCACTTTATAACAAAATGTTCCCCACATGATTACGAATGTGGTCTTTTCCCTATACATGATTAGAAATGTGGTCTTTTCCCTATCTTCAGGATGCATCTTTATCTGGTTGTAATTGGAGAAGCCATCCATAAAGGAGAACAGTGAATAACCTGTCGTGTTGTCCACTAAGGTGTCGATGTAAGGCAACGGGAAATTGTCTTTCGGGCTAGCCTTGTTTAAATCCCAGTAGTCTACACACATTCATACTTTCCCATATTTCTTAGGGACGAGGACTATATTGGCTACCCACTCCGAGTATTTAACCACTTGTAGGAAACCAACATCAAAATGCTTCTTGACCTATTCTTTTATTTTTAACAGGACGTCGGGCCTCATCCATCGAAGTTTCTGTTGAACTGGCTTGCACTCTTCTTTTATAGGGAGCCGATGTACCATGATATCAGTACTTAGACCAGGCATGTCTTGATACTACCATGCGAAGACATCTTTGAATTCTTGGAGTAACTCATTGAGGTCTCGCTTTGTCTCTGCGGTAAGACAAACTCCGATCTTCACTTCTTTCTTCTCTTGTCTGCCTCCCAAGTTCACAATTTCTACTGACTCTTTCTACGGTAGGATTTGTTTCTCATCTTGTTCTACCATCCTCAACAAATCAGGAGATAGGTTACAATCTCGATCATCTTTAAAATCCTGAGAATCCTCCATACACATATCTTGCTCAAAAGGAGACTCTGATTCAGTAGCAGCGTCGCTCATATCATTGACATTTGGAGACCTGTTATAGGGATGAAAGAGAGTCCAAAGAATAAAAGAATCTAAGAATAATTATCTATATGGTATGATTATGAATGAAATGGAAAGAATAAAAGAATATTTTCTCAAGATGATACGCAAAGATGCATTTTATTGATATAAAGATGTTGGACATAAGCCTATTTCACAAAAGGATTCTTATTACTCCTAGGCTTAGAGCAATAAGCGTGTTTTGAACATTACTCTGAATTAGCTATAAAAACTACAAGAATCTCTTTCGCAGTCCAACTGTTCAGAACACTTCCAGGTGCATAGGGGCAGATGCTTGATAAATTTTCTCCCCCAATTCTTTCTTCGGATATGGCGTTGATGTTCAGATTTCCCAACATTTCTTCTGCAGTTTTCTTTCTTGGCATCCTCCGTTTAAGGTGAATAGTTCCTCTTGACACGAAAGTTTTGGATATATGGGGAAAAGTAATCAGTTTCCATTTGACCTCTCCCCCGCTTAATCGTGCTCTTCTCCTTTCCTGCTTCTTCTCCAACTCTTTCCTCCTTTGCTTCGCATCTGGCTTGTATCCCAAACCAAAGCGGTCTTGTTTGTTCATTAACATGGGTGCCTCAACCTTCCCTTGGAGGTATTTCCCAAGTCCTTTTCCAGGCAAGGCTCCTTTCCCAACTGTCAGCTGTAGGCCCATCCTCGTAGTTTTGGATATTTTAGGCATCGGGATCTTGTTCCCTTCGATAATGAAGGTCGCGTTCACAAATTCCAGCGATCGAAAGGAACATTCTATTGCTTCATTATCTGCCCTATGTATGGCGCGTCATTGGTTACTGATGCAATGATGTATTTTCCGTGTTTATCGTTATCAGTCGACCTTCTGTTACCAAGTTCAACTTTTGGTGCAGTGACGAAGGCACTGCCCCCGCTGAATGAATTCAAGGCCTCCCCAACAAGAAATTATAAGAAGGTTTGATGTCCATCACCAGGAAGTCTACGTCATACGTGTTTGAGCCAATCAAAAGGGGTATTTCAATCCTTCCCATTACCCTCCTTTTGGTACCGTCGAATGCCCTCACTATGTTTTGGCTTGTCTTCATATGAGAGTTATCCATAGGTAACCTATTCAGTGTGGACAAGGGTAAGACATTCAGGGCCATCCATTATCAATTAACACCCCTTGCAGTGTATATCCCTTGCAGCAGGTGGTGATGTGCAAAGCCTTAGTCGATACCATGCCCCCTGGTGGTATTTCACCATTATTAAAAAAGATGAAATTATCGGCGCTTATGTTACTAACCAGATGGTCTAGCTTGTTGACGGAGATATCATTAGCGACATAAGTTTCATTTAATACTTTCATCAACGCACTACGATGTACCTCCGAGCTTAAGAGTAAAGCTAGCACTGATATGCGAGTTGGTTGTTTATACAACTGCTCTCCAATGCTATACTCGCTGTGCTTTAAGAATTTCAAGAATTCCTTAGCCTCCTCTTCAGTTATCAGCTCGTTAACAGGCGATTCAAGTCTGGCCGCCTTTCCTTTCTTTTGTTCAACTGCCAAGGGTTTTTCTTTTGCGGGCTCAGCTTTTGCATTTGATGGGTCGTAGCGCCTCCCACTGCGCGTGTAGAAACCCACATCCTGGTCCTCCCCTGAAGCGCTAATCGAGTTCTCCTCTCTCGAGATCGTCATGTTGCAGTTATAATTTTAGGGAACCCTCTTTCTATCCTTATAGGGAAAGGCTGCAGGTTTCTGGATTATAACCCTTGGTGCCATTTGTACTCCGACTTCATTGCTTCTTGGTCGTGAACTAATGACCACCGGGTAGTTGACCTTCTAGACCTTCTCTGTCGATCCTTCCTCCGATGCACATACATTTCCTTCTTCTAGGCCTTTGACATCTTCATAAAATTCAATTTCTTTATTATCCATCAGGTTTTGCACTAGGGCCCTGAACTCGATGCACTATTGGATCTCATGACCCCTTCCATTATGGAACTCACAGTAGTTCCTCATCCCTTCGGGTCTTTCATCTGAATCTTGTACGGTTAATCCTCTTTCTACCATCTTTTTCCAAATCCATCTTAGTGGGGTTTTACTTCCGCCACATCAAATTTTGTTTTCTTACCCCCACCTTCAATTATCGCATTTACCCCTTTGTCAGAATGACTGGGTAATGGATTTCCTGCCACATTAGGTCCTGATGGGTCGTCGAACTTCACAATTCCCATCTTAATGAACCTTTCGATCAATTTTTAAAATACGGTGCAGTTCCCAATTGAATGTCCCGTGATTCCCGCGTGGTATTCGCATTGAGCATTTGCGTCGTACCATTTGGGAAATGGAGGTTGCATAGGTTTCAGGTAGAAGGGGGATACTACATGTGCATCAAACAGGCTATGATACAACTCCCTATATGTCATTGGTATGGGTGTGAACTGGAGCCCTTCTATATTTGTCCTTGTGTTGGATTCTTGCCTTAGGGGGCCCTGATAGCTAGTAGTCACTGTCCTTGGCTGGTCCACAGTGATTGGTTTTGAATAGCCCTTGTTGTACATGCTTGCATTATTCACCTCATTTTCCCTTTTCCTTAGGGCTGATCTTTTGGTTCTTTCCCCCGCGTCTATTTTATCGCTCTTCACTGCATTTTCAATCATTTCGCCAGACATCACTATATCTGGGAAGCTCTTAGTAGCGCTTCCCACCATGTGATTGATGAATGGGGCTTTTAAAGTGTTGATGAAAAGCATTGTGGTTTTTTTTTCTGAAAGAGGTGGCTGGACTTTTGTTGCCAACTCTCTCCATCTTTGGGCATATTTCCTGAAGCTCTCATTTTGCTTCTTCTCCATGTTCTGCAACATGATTCTGTCGGGTGTCATGTCTGTTACATGACTATATTTCTTCATAAAAGCTTGTGCTAGGTCTTCCCATGAATTGATCTTGGTACGGCTCAATTGGTTGTACCATTTGGATGCTAACCTGACCAGACTGTCTTGGAAGCAGTGGATCAACAGTTGATCATTATTGACGTATCCTGTCATCCTTCGACAGAACATATTAATGTGAGCTTCAGGATAACTAGTCCCATTATATATTTTCAAACTCTGGAGTTTTGGATTTCGGAGGGAGCACTAGGTCTGGGACCAAGCTCAAGTCCTTAGAATCAATTCCACAATGATAATCAGTGTTTTCTATTGCTTTGAATTTTTCTTCTAACCATCTGCATCAATCTTCAAGTTGCTTTGGCAGTTCCACCCTTGTTTTTTCCATTTCTGCCATATCGTCTAAATCAAGAACAACGGGATTAGTTGGATTATCCCCTAGATTAGAACCTGAGCCTGTTTGGTAGTTCATTGGCGCCGAAGTACCGGCCTGAAACTGTTGAGGCCTGATTGTAACGGGTACCCTTCGTGGGTATGCCTCTGGTTGTGTCTGGACATTTGTCGGGGTAAAACCCGGGGGGTAGATAGGATCCTCATTATCATCTCCTGAGTTTGCCATAGTGCTCTTCCCATTTTCAAGTCCCCTAGCCAGCAACTATGTCAGTTGGCTTATCATGCTTCTTTGGGATTCCTAGATCTGATCCCTCAAATCCTGTTGTACTTTTGCTAACTATTCTTGCAGCTGCATTTGTAGCTGATCTTGCATTTCTTATTGAATCTGTTCTAGCCTTTCCAATCTTTGGTCCATTACTTTGGTTTTGGCGCGAGTACTGTAATGATGTTTAGTTGGTAGACTTTTGTAACACCCCTAGCCCGTATCCGTCGCTGAATTAGGGTTACAAGGTATTACCAGAAGAATACACTTTCATATAATCACATGATCACATAAATCTTATTCGCAATTATATATAATAAACCTTTGCTAACTAAACATGTAAATCATGCTTTATAGTTCAATCCAATTTCATTTCAAACATATATCATATTTACAAACCAATGCACATATCACAAAGCCGCACCAATTACCTTATAAAATATATAAGTATAAATCATGAATTTAATAGTCAAAAACCATATGCGGCATCTAAATGATTAGTAAGAGCAAACTTACATATCATATCTAGTAAAAACAAACATACCTAATTTGATTACAAGTTTATTCACATATAATCATATTATTATTCAATCATGCAATTCATCATTTACGAATAAGATCAATAGACATCAAAGTACACCTCGGTCATTAGCATACTAGCATGATAATAGCATCCCAATTTGTCTTTGCTTGACTAAATCTTTTCAATAGACTTTTTGACCTATGTGCATATATAAATATTTATAGACATAAATATATTAACATATAAACAACTGAAACCAAATTCTCATTCACATTATAGCATAACCACAACTTCATGAAAATTTAAATCATAGCCGAGTGTACTTATACCATAACCGAATTATCAAACCAATCACTCAATTATTTAATTAAAAACTTATAAAATCAAGTTTAAACCAAAGGGTCAAGCCACTTTTGCAAAGTACCATGAATCATTACTTTTAACTTTAAACTAAATAAAAGACTAATTAAATCAAGTATATCACTCACATATATTTGTACCATGAAATGAACCTTCAAATTAAGCTTATAGCAAGACCGAATAACCACAACATTAACAAGTCATATTCATACATAGAAACATAGCCATTTTCGCATGGCATATATTTACATCATTTGAATCAAAATAAAAGTATTTTAGCCTATACATGCCATAGACTTAAAGTTCATTCACAAAAAGAGATACCAAAATATCGATGATAGTTGATAGTGTGATCGACTTTGACAATGATTCCCGAGCTCGAGCTTAGACTTCAAGATCTTTACAATAGTCAGACAAACACACGTAGGGTAAGCTAATATGGCTTAGTAAGTTATAAGGAAAAGGAGATATATACAACGAATCATTATATAAATTTAATCAATTCAACTTAATCATTAATGAGTTAAGAATGAAGATTACATATAGCATATTACCATATAGCAATATCATATTCATTAGATCTCCAAAACCGAATGTTCACATGCCCTATATCCATTTCGAACAAGCTCAAAGATTACTGAATACATCACTGTAACATCCTGGAAAGGGCCTACGCATTTTCGGTTTAATTGTACGAAGTAACATGTTTTATGTACTAAGAATAAATTTTGAATATTTTTGGAAACCTGAAAATGGATGGAAATGATTCAAAATAGGAAAGTGCACATTTCTGGAAACTTGGAAATGTAAGAAAATGTCAAGTTTACAGAGCCAAACGAAAATTTTTGGAAACTTAGAAATTACTTAGAAATGTCGAGTTTTAAAGTTTAAAAGAGGAAATTAAGGCAAGGTGGCCTTAAAAGAAAAAGTTTGTGAAATTTGACACACAAACAGGCTTGGAAAAGTGGCCTGAAGATGCCACTTAGGGCCTCTGGAAATGGCGCCACATGCAAGGTGTTGGGCACAGGTTCGAGTCACTTGGGAAGCAAATAAAAGAAGTTTTATTTTTGCTTCCGAAGTTTCGAGGTGGACGGCACAAGCCTTCTAGAATGGAGGAGTTTTATTCTCTTTAATATTCGATTAATAAGGTGATAAATAAGGGATTTAATTTGGATTATTTTTGAAGAGATAATAAAGGATTATTCTCTAATTATTTTAATTTAAGAGATAAAGATATCAAATAAAGAAGAGTGGTGGCCAAGTAAGGGATTACGAGGAGTAGTTTCGGCTATAAAAGGAAGGAAATAGGGCTACTCATCAATTTTTTTCCTCCTCTCTCTCTGCCGAATTTCAGAGTGCTCTCCTCTCTTCTCTTCTCTTTTCTTTTGTCAAGCCGAATCTATAGTCCACCATTGCCAAAATTCTCAAGTTTCTTTTCCTTATTTTCGTGGAAACCAAATACCCCAAGAGAACCTCTAGTCGACTTCTCCATTAAATCCCAAAAGCCGAAACTTTATCATCTAGTCATCAAGGCCGATTCTTTAAGGGGGCTTTAACAAAGGTGCTACCGGTTTCTTAAAAAGGATAAGATACAAAGTTTGGTTTCAATTCTTTTGTATTTTAAACCTATCTAAAATTTAGGGACTAATCTCTATTATGGATTTTGGCCGAGTTATGGAAGGGTGTTTTCTGGATTTAAGAAATTGTCAACTACAAGAAGGTATCTTTCGGAACTTCTAAGATCTAAGGTAAGTTATGAATGCCATTCGGCCATAAGCTATATTATTATGATTTAATGTTAGATTGGATCTAACATGGGTACATAGGGATTTCGACAGCAATAAAGAAGTAAGAATCCAATACGGGATTTAAGATTTGGAAAGTAAGAACAAAGGTAAATTCGGCCAAGGCCTATTTTAGTAGTAGATCTATTATTATGTGTTTTAAGTCGAAAACTTACCAATTCAAGGGATTTAGTGACTAGCCAATTTCAAAGGGGAAAAATACGAGTTTCTGAGATTTGATTAAATCATCAAATCGACACCAAGGTAAGCTTTAAGAATACAAATCCTACTAGGATTTGGTTTTCTAGCCGAATAGGCTTTGTCCTAAATAGTAAGTGATTAATCAATTGTAGGAACTTGAGATCTAAGGCAGTAGATCAGATTTCAGGATTTCAGTGAAGTGGTTAAGCAAATCAGGTGTGTACCCCACACTACTTTTTAATATGTTTCATGGCCTGTTTTATTAAAATATGTGATATTAAGAATATGAAAGTGGCTAGGATACCATGTTATGGTACTAAGTACTCAGGTACGTTTCCTACTTCTACAAAGAATATGAAAAAGGTCATTAGTAACATGAGAATATGATAAGAATGTGAACTCTGGCATATTTATGCATATCATCATTATATGGGGCATATGGGTTTGTTTGAAAGGGGAAGTGAATGTGGTGACTTAAGACCACGAACACGGTGACCTAAGACCGCGATATCTGAAAGTGGTGACCTAAGACCACAGTAATCTGAAAGTGGTGACCTAAGACCACAGTAATCTGAACGTGGTGACCTAAGACCACAAATGCGGTGACCTAAGACCGCGATATGGAGTGTAGCGGAAGGAGGGTCGACTTAGTAGTCCCCACGGTGTACAAGTTGAGTGCGGGGAGTGTAGCGGATGGCTTATTAGGTTTGGGTTTGGGAATGCATCATAATTTGTATGCTATGATATGAATGCGTAACATTTGTATGCCTGATTCTATTTTGATTTAGTGTTTGTGTACACATTGAGTCTGTTTGACTCACCCGTTGGGAATATTTTTCAGATCTTTGATCGGTGATGGACCGGGACGAGCAGAACTTGTGGTGGCCATGCTCAACATGAAGTTTTTATTTTATGAACTACTATTTCTATTTAAGTACTTGAATTACTTGGAAATTATTTGATGTAATAAAGCCATAAGGCCATAGTTGGATTATTTTCCATTTAATTCTATTTATTATGATTATGAGTTTTACCTATTAAAGTTTAAGTAAAATTTTTAATATAAAGAATTGAATTCGTTTTCAACACAAGCCCAACCCAAAACAATTTTTTTTTTCAAAATCGCACAAGTTTTCTCTAGGTAACGAAAGAATTTTGAAACCGGTTTACTTGAGGAACATACCAAATCTGGGCAAATCTCGTGGGTCGGGTTTTGGGTGTTTCAATCACATTGCTATAATTTAGTATACAAGAACAACTTACCTTATTAGCACCAAGTTATTCAATTTCCATGCATCACTTACTTACATGTCTCTTTTGGTTATCTCCATTCATTGGTTCATGTCCTTGAGAGGTCCGATAATCCACACACAGTGCAACTCATGTAACGTTTCGCACACTTAGTGCCGTTACTTGATAAATCGCACACATAGTGCCATCTTTCGGTAATGTATCGCACACTTAGTGCCATTACTCATTTTTCGCACACAGTGCCATTCCACCGATTTCGCACACACAATGCTTGGTGTTTAAGCTCGCACACATAGTGCCCCTTTTACCGAACCTTTCTTTATTTATGTGAACACTTATAATTTCATTCTCATACATACATACACAAACATTCGAATGTCCAACAACAACTCAATTTCCTTATATCATTCCATTTCATTCGGCACAACTAAAATACATGTATATATATATACATTTACATCCATCTATTCAAAACAACATCTCTCTCATTTTATATTCACATTTAGCTACCTCTTTATTCATTCATATAATCACATTACTCAATGAATCAACACTTGTACATTTATATATATATTTACCAACCTCACATTCGGCTAGTTTATCTATATTTCATCCCATTCCATACCACATTCGGCAATAAGAGTTTTCATATGCTTAATTCAATTATTCATATACACATTAATATATATATTCAAACTCATTTCATCCAATTGCTTAAAAACTTACCTCGGAAGTCGACGGATTAGGATTTCCCGGCTATCCGTTCAACTTTGCCTTTCCCCGATCCAACCCCGACTCTTTTTGTTCTTGATCTAATTAATTTCAATTTAAGCTCAATCAAAGATATTTTCATTCAATTTAATACAAAAATCACATAAATGGGCAAATTACTATTTTACCCCGACATTTTCAATTTTTGCAATTTAGTCTTTTTGTACAAAACACAAAATACACCAAATTTATCCACATACATGCATGGCGAATCTTCCTAGGGACTATATAAGTCTATATTTCTCATAAATTTCACAATTTAACCCTCCAAAATAATATTTTCACAAATTAACCTTAATTAGCTAAATTCATCAAAACTCAAGAACAAAGTATGTTCATCTAGCTCAAATATTTCATTTAACACCATAAATCATCACAAAGCTCAACATATCATCAATGGCATATCTCACAAACATCACGAATGCACAAAATTAATACATGGGCTAGATAGTAGAGTAAGCAATAATCTCAAAAATATAAAAATCATCAAAAATCTAAAGCTAAATCATACCTAATTTTGCTTGCAAATGGCCGAATATGAGAGAGAGCTCAAACTTCTTTCTTTTCTCCTTAGTTTTGGCCAAAGATGAAGATGATGGCTTTTTTTTCATGTTTTATTTTTATTATTATTAACTTATATTATAATATGTAACTTTAACATATATTTTTATACATATAAAAACATAATAATATAAAATTAAAGCCAAGTTGCCGTCCACTATGCTATAAAAAGGATAATTTGCAACTTAAATACTCATACAAAAGAAGACAAAATAATTTAGCCACTTAATTTAATAATTGGCTACTTTTACCACTTATGCGATTTAATCCTTTTTTCTAAAATTAATCACCCAAACAGACAAATTAACCTACGATATTTTAACACATGCTCAAACATATAACATAGATATCAAATAGAATATTAAAATATTTTTCTAACTCGGATTCATGGTCCCGAAACCACCGTTCCGATTAGGGTCATAATCGGGCTGTTACAACTTTTGTTGGTTTCCAGATTAACTGAAATAATTTTAACCAATTAGGGTCTTTTTGTGAAATTTAATGCATATGATGCAATGTGATGCAAATGCATGAAATGAATGCAAAAAGGCATTAACTCTGATTCAATTCCATAAGAACAACTTTACTAGAAAACAAATTTCTTTACATAAAACGGATTACATATATGGCTTTGCCCTAATGCTCAAAGTTTTGACTTTCTTAAGAAGCCAAGCTAACTCTCGACCCCGATCTGATTTTGATTCATATTTCAAGCTTAGCACATCAGCCTGAACTGCTAGGGTTTGTAAATGATCGGCCACCTCTCGTATTTGAGCCACAACTTCACCCATAATATGATCTCTGTCCCTAACTTGACTTTGAGAACGGTGGAGTTGCTCTTTCCAATGTTCATTATTTACTTCAAGGAGTTCAACTCGAAGTTCACAGTTTTGTAATGCGGTCTCGAGCTCTTCTATCTTTCTTTTCAGCTCTTCAATCTTGTTTAGGCTCGTTTTCAGCTCAATTACGGAGTTGCGGTTATGATACTGATGAATTGACTTCTCTAGTTCTGCTACCCGGGCCTTTAATTCGATCTTTTTGTTTCAGCTTTCCGAAAAACTCTTTTCTACATCCTCTTCTCAAACCTGAGCATCTTGGAATTTCTTCTCCCATCGATCGGCTCTAATCTTTTCTTCTTTGATCTCTTGTCGCCATTGCTCTGACGTTTTCTCCAATCTGACAGTTCTTATCGACAAACGTAGCTTCTTATAATCTTTTTTCAAACTATCCAAATCTTCTTCAGCCTTGTTCTCTCCCTTTCTCAATTTCTCAGCCTCTAACTTCTAAACGTCAACCTCTAATCCTAACTGCATTTTTTCCTCCTCCAATCATTCGATCTTCTTTCCTAGCTCCGAATCCCTCTTTCTAAAATCCTGTTTTATGTGTTTGTGTACACATTGAGTCTGTTTGACTCACCCTGTTGGGGAATATTTTTTGGTGATGATCGGTGATGGACCGGGACAGCGAGAACTTGTGGTGGCCATGCTCAACATGAAGTTTTTATTTTATGAACTACTATTTCTATTTAAGTACTTGAATTACTTGGAAATTATTTGATGTAATAAGGCCATAAGGCCATAGTTAGATTGTTTTCCATTTATTTCTATTTATTATGATTATGAGTTTTACCTATTAAAGTTAAAGTAAAATTTTTAATATAAAGAATTGAATTCGTTTTCAACACAAGCCCAACCCAAAATAAATTTTTTTTCAAAATCGCACAAGTTTTCTCTAGGTAACGAAAGAATTTTGAAACCGGTTTACTTGAGGAACATACCAAATGCTGGGCAAATCTCATGGGCCGGGTTTGGGGTGTTTCGATTTGGTATCGAGCCAGTTTTAAAACTCTCGGCGGCTGTGGGCCAAGGCCCAAAATATTTTCAAAGCGAGCCCAAATGAGTTTTTTTTTGAAAATATTTTATGAAACAAGCGAGTTTTTCGGCATGGCACCTAAAGTCTCCGACCGTAGTCCACCAGGTAAGTACCCTAACTATTTGTGTGATTATGTGTAATGAATATTAGAAGGGTAGAAAAGGAATGGAGCGTAGAATAGCATGATAGGAACTTGAACCCTAGGACTAGTCTACTCAAACACAAACACATAAGACTTAAGGAGCGTTAAACAAACCCATGGCTAAGTCACTAAGTTGGGGTGTGGTAACCCCTGTGCGCATGTCTAGGATTCGATCCCAGGAAGAGCACAGTATTTAAGCGGTCCTAGTGACTCACCTCCTCTTCGCAGAATCCCTGCAGTGCGTAGCTTCGATTCACCCTAACCCGGAGGGCTCGGTGGGTGTGGCAACCTGCGTGCGCATGTCTAGGAATGGTTTTGGTGGGAGCTTGGTACTTAAGCGATCCGCGTGACTCACCTCCTCTCCACTCGAATCCTGCACAGTGCGTAGCTTTGGTTCACCACGACCAAGAGGACTCGGTCATAGGCTAAACACAATAACTAAAACCGAGAAGGGAATTAGCCGTGTTTTTATAAAAAAACAAAACCCTAGTTTTAGAACTCTTAAAACTTTCTTCTAAATTCATGAAAACCATCTTTAAAAAATTTTACGAAAGATTTCGATTTATACAAAAATGCCTCTAGTGGTAAAATTACCAAAATATCCTTGGTTTATAAAATGACCAACTACCCAACAGATTTTGCCAAAATTTCATTATTTTATCAATGTTCAAAAACCCTAATTTGCAAATTATCAAAAATACCTTGAATTTTGGAAATTTCAAAATTGCCCCTAACTTATAAAATTACCAAAATGATACGATTTCCAAAATTTTTGCAACATCACCGTTTTGAAAAGTACAATTCTCAAAAGAACCCTCAAAGTTTTGCAACCTTTGAAATTGTAACAACCCAAACCAGCCCAAACACTACGACCGAATTTGAGTTATTACTGAAGTAAAACCTTGTGAACGCTATTTGAAAAACATTTAATTTTCCATTGAAAACCCTCGTTTTGGTTGTGCGGTTAAAGCTACCTTTAGATCTAATTCGAATTTTTAATTAAGTCCAATTGTTTTACGATTTCAAGTGTACCCGATGGCACGATTAAACTCTTTTCGTGTTAACTTAAGAAAACATGTGATTTAATTCAATTTAATGACATAGTTTTAAGTAAATATCAACACAAAAAAAAATAAACGCAACTATAGTTTATGGAGGCCTTATTACAACCCAAAATAAAAATTAAACAACTTTAAAGTTACGTAAATTAAAATCCTTTGCATGGCCGCCTCGAGTCCCACCGCTCCTCAACCGCCATCTACGAGTCACTGAAAAATGTTAAAGGAGAAGGTGAGTCACCAAGACTCGATATGTAACCCTTCCCCGGTTAATACAACATTTCATACACAACATATAACAGATTAATTAAGCAAAGTATCATGTACCCAACCTAACCATCCAAACACCTTTGTCTACCCCACGTGGTACCAAACCTTTGGTGACCGTAGTCACGATGTGTTACCAAAACCTTTGGTGGTGCCAAACCACCGTGGTGACGTATAGTCACAATGTGCTACCAAAGCACTGGTGTCCGTAGACACAAATCGGGTGATGGGGCCAACCCATCGTGTGATACCAAATCACCGCGAGGCGATCCCATATCTCAAGTGGGGCCAACCCACGGTGGTGTTAACCACGGGGACAAGTCGCTATGAGGTACCAAACCTGCGGAGGTACCAAACCTCCGGTGACATATAGTCACGAGTGTGCTACCAAAGCAACGGTGCTCGTCGACCACGATATCTTTGCCCCCTCCTCTCATCAACCCATGTCAAGCGGCTAATAACAGAACATACATACATCACATGTATCAAATAATCCATGCTTCCCAAAAGCATATTATCCATCTCATACATATAGAGACTTCACGGGATCCTCGCTTGTACCATTAAGGTACTATTGCCACATCTACATAGAGCGATTTACACATAACATACACTTAATTAACTATTATAAGTGTGTATGTACACACACTGTCACCCTTGGATGTTCTAAATCCCGAGAAGAAGCGTTGGCCCCCTAGATCTCACTTTGTACCTATATTCGGCCAACTAGGGGATTAGTCTTAGGGCCTATTCGGCCAAATCAAATTATTGGGAGGGGTTCCTTGTGAACCCAAAATCTCACCTTCACACTTTTGGACACCAACCGCAACACCTAACTCCCCAAATGCTTACGATATCATGAATCGGCACTCTAAAAGTTAGTAGCCTTCGGCTAAAACAAATATCATCGACCATTAAAGTAGATCTCACCGTTCACGTACCACCAACCGAATACTAGAGATCGGGCTCGAATCGATTGCTTCACTTCCACGAGTACCTAACAAGAATCGGTTACTAACCGATTAGAAACCATTGCCGAAATCGGCACCCTCCTTGTAAAAGAAATCGGCAGACAAGGAGAGAAAAGAAAGATGGCATTCGGCCAAGATCACTTACCACCTTATGACCGATTGAAGGAGAGTCTCGAAGAGTCTTATACCACCTTTAGGGTTCGGCAAAAGTGCATCCAAAGAGAAGGGAATTTGGCACTCTAGAGAGGTATATTCGGCCAAAGCTTTGAAAATATGGAGAGGGAAATTCGGCTATGGCTAGGAGTAGATTCGGCTAACTAAGAAAAAGAGAAGAGGAAAGAAAGAAGATAGAGGAGAGGTTGATGTGTAGGGAATTCGGCTAAGGTCTTTTAAGAGAAGGGAAAGAAATAAAAGAAGAACAAGGAGAGGTTGAGGGTTTGACAACTAGCAAAAGTGAGAAAAAGAAAACCTATTGATGGATGGGTGCTTATAAAGAAATTCGGCACCCCTCCCCTAATGCTTGCCGTCCATCCTTGGCAACAAGGAGTCCAACTCCTAGCCAACTCCTCTTCACCAAGGAGTCCCACATTCGGCCATCACCTAGTAGCCTTGCTGTCCACACCTCCTTGTTCAAGGAGTTCAAAACTTCGGCAACCTCTCCAAGTACTCTTGGCCACACATTTCAATTAATTCAAATAATTTGAATTAATCACTTAATAATCCCTTTTTAATTAAAATAATATCCTTAATGCTATTATCAAATCTCTTGTATTATCAAAAGGTTTAAGCAAGTTAAAACTAATTAAAATGCTTAAATTATCCCTTAATAATTACACCTAATAAAAGAGTTTGAAGGAGAAAAACTCTCCCCTTGTGCCGTCCAAATAAAAACAAAAAGAGGAGGATTTTGTGACTCGAACACAAGCTCTCCCTTGCTCCTTGGTGGCGTCACATGTAGCTCCTAAGTGGGCTTCTTTTGCCACTTTACCAAGGGCTTTTAGTGTTAAATTACCCACACTTATTCTTATAACACCACTTACCAAGGCTCCCTTCTTTTTAAAAGTTAAAAACTCAAATTTCCTACCAAATCGAACCAACACAAAGCCTTAAATTGACCATTATTATTCCATAAATAATGACTCGTGATTCATACATAAGAAAAATTATCAACTTCCAAATAACCCCACATTTGGGATGTTACAGATTCTACCCCCTTAAAATAAATTTCGTCCTCGAAATTCCTTGATCAAAAAGGATGGGGTATTATTGCTGCGCATCACCTCCTCGGGCTCCCACGTAGCTTCTTCCACTCCGTGGTTCCGCCATAACACTTTTACCAAAGGCACCGCCTTCCTTCGTAGAACTTTCACATCTCGATCTATAATCTGAACTGGTTCTTCCTCAAAAGATAAATCCGAGTTCACCTCGATTTCGCCATCGCGGCACAACGTGCGAAGGATCGACCGATACCGTCTTAGCATTGATACGTGGAAGGCGTCGTGTATCGACTTAGTTTCGCGGCAACTCTAAGCGATAAGCCACTTTGGTCCTACTCGCTTCACAGCGGTATATGGCCCAATAAACCTTGGGCTTAACTTCCTTTCCGTCCAAATCTCAACACCTTTTTCCAAGGCGACACTTTCAGAAAGACCTTGTCTCCCACAGCATACTCCATTTCCTTGCGTTTGAGATCGGCATAAGACTTCTGCCTATCCGATGCTTCCTTGAGACGAGACCGAATCACCTTGACTTTGTCTTCCGTCTCGGTTACCAGTTCTGGACCCAGAACTTGTCTTTCTCCCAACTCCGTCCAACACGTAGGAGTACGACACTTCCGTCCATATAGGGCCTCGTATGGAGCCATTTGAATACTCGCTTGATAACTATTGTTATAAGCGAATTCCGCTAGTGGTAGGTACTCCTCCCAAATACCACTAAAATCCAAGACACAACCTCTTAACATGTCTTCTAAAATCTGTATCACCCTTTCCGACTGTCCGTCGATTTGTGGATGGAAAGCCGTACTGAAATCTAACCGTGTACCCAAAGCTTGATGCAACGCTTTCCAAAACCTCGACGTGAACCTCGGATCCCTATCCGAGATAATCGACATTGGCACACCATGCAATCTGACTATCTCAGCCACATATAACCTTGCTAGCTTCTGGAGTGAGTAATCCATTCTCACCGGCATGAAGTGAGCTGACTTAGTTAGGCGATCCACAATTACCCAAACTGCATCCTTCTTAGTGGGCGTAAGGGGTAGCCCACTAACAAAATCCATGGTGATCCTCTCCCATTTCCATTGAGGGATCTTTATCGGTTGAAGTAGTCCCGATGGTGACTGATGTTCAGCCTTAACCTGCTGACACGTCAGACACTTTCCTACGAACTCCGTTATCTCACGCTTCAACCCCGGCCACCAAAACTGTTTCCGCAAGTCTCCATACATTTTGCTTCCCCCAGGATGCATAGCGTATGGGCTGCTATGTGCATCTTGGAGAATTTTCTGCCTCAATTCTGTATCCTTTGGCATACATACCCGTCCTTGAAAACAAAGCACTCCATCACTAGACAAGCGGTATCCTTCCAATCCACCGTCTAGAACTTGTACCCTCTTAGAGCTCAAGCCTTCATCCACTAACTGCTTTTCTTTAATCTCCTCAATCCAAGTCGGCTTTACTTGAAGTTACGCCAAAAGACTCCCATCATCATACGAGACTTAACAGAAGCGAACATTGCTCTTAAGTCCGTCACCACCTTCCGGCTTAATGCGTCGGCTACCACATTAGCCTTACCGGATGGTACTCGATTGAACAATCATAGTCCTTTAGTAGTTCAATCCATCGACGCTGCCTCTCGATTCGAGATCTTACGAGTCGGAGAAGATACCTCAAGCTTTTGTGATCCGTGTAGACCATCGACTTCTCTCCATACGGTAATGTCTCCATATCTTGAGAGCGAAGACGACCATTGCTAACTCTAAGTCGTGAGTTGGGTAGTTAACCTCATGCGATCTTAAGCGGACGGGATGCATAGGCTACTACCTTCCCATCTTGCATCAACACACACCCCAAACCGGTGTGAGATGCATCACAATAGATCGTGAATAACTTTCTGCTTGAGTTGCACCAAAACCGGAGCTTCAGTCAAAATCTTCCTTAGCTTATCAAAGCTTTCTTGCCGCTTTTCCGTCCATACAACGGGACACCCTTCCTTAGCAACTTAGTCAACGGCGCTGCTATTAGGGAGAATCCTTCCACGAATCTCCGATAGTATCCTGCTAAACCCAGAAAACTTCGTATTTCAGCCACCGTCCTAGGTGGTTTCCACTCCAATCTCGCCTCAATCTTGCGGGGTCTACCCTAATTCCTTCTACCGACACTACATGACCTAAAAAGCCACTTCCCCAAGCCAAAATTCACACTTACTAAATTTGGCATACAACCGCTTCTCCTCAATACTTGCAGAACTATCCGTAAATGCTTGTCATGCTCCTCTTCTGTCCTTGAATAAACCAATATGTCGTCTATGAACACCACGACAAAGCTGGTCCAAATCTTCTTTGGAATACTCTGTTCATCAAGTCCATGAATGCCGCCGCGCATTGGTCAACCAAATGGCATTACCAAGAACTCAAAATGCCCATACCGAGTTCGAAATCTTTGTTTTGTGAACATCGACCTCCTTTACCTTAAGTTGATGATAACGACCTAAGGTCTATCTTGAAAACACCGAGGCACCCTTCGGTTGATCGAACAAGTCGTCAATCCGAGGCAAGCGGATACTTGTTCTTGATCGTCAACTTATTTAAGCGGCGGTAGTCGATGCACATCCGCATAGAACCGTCCTTCTTCTTGACAAACAACACAGTGCTCCCCACGGAGATATGCTTGGTCGTATAAACCCTCTATCCAAGAGCTCCACGAATTTGAGCCTTTAGCTCCACCAATTCCTTTGGTGCCATTCGGTATGGTGCTATAGACACAGTGCCGTTCGGTAGCAAGTCTATACCGGATTCGACTTCTCGATCCGGAGGCAAACCGGAAGTTCTTGCGGGAATACATCAAGCAAATTCCCCAACCGTTCGGACCTTTTCAACTACCAACTCCTTAGCTTCCAAAGCACGATTTGAACCAAATACGCCTCACAACCCTTCTTGACCATCTTTTCACCTTCAAGGCGGTCACTACGTTGGATAGATAATTCCTTCTATCTCCTATCATAACCACTTCATCACCTTGATCGTCTTAAGGACCATGCGCGCTAGCGCAATCCAAACTCGCTTGGTACTTAACCAACCAATCCATACCAAGGATCAAATCGAACTCCCCAAACGGTAGTTCCATTAGATCAGCTACAAATACTACCCCTTGGAGTTCTAGGGCACGCCTCTATAGAGTTTATCTACGACTACGAGTGACCTAAGGGGCTAACTACGGTCATCTCTCTAGAAGCGGTTTGAGTCTAGGTCCATAGTTCCTACCACACTACTAGCAATGTACGAGTGCGTCGAGCCCGCATCAATCAATGCAACATAAGGAAAAACAAAAATTAGAAAGCGCATCGGTTATGACATCCGGTGCGTCACCTTCCTCGCGACACCTCATTGCGTAAACCAAACCAGCCGCCTAGCCTCTCGTGTTGCCCTGAACCTGCGCCTTGAGTTCCACGACCTCGGTTGGGACCGTTGTTTCCTCTACCATTACCACGACCCCTCTGTGGTCCTATATTTCTATCTTGAGCACGGTTCGTCTTCTCGCCGCTTCTTAACTAGTTTTTGGGGACAATCTCTCGACGCGCGATGCTCCAAAGACCCACACTCAAAACATCCCTTATCGCCGGTCCAACATCCTCCCCAATGGGTCTTTCCACAGTGATTGCACCGAGTCGCCCTCGATTAGCGATCGTGGGCCTCATTTGCTGATTAGACCCATCGGGCCTAGCCTTTTCTCGAGCACTTCCGCTTGACCCGGTGACCCAAAACTTCTCTTACGATTGTTCTTACTATAATTCGCCTCTCATGCCTCCTTGATTCCCTCGGCTACCTTAGCCTTCTCCACTAGAGATGAGAACTCACGAACTCTTTGTGGGGCAATCAATAACCTTAAATCATCTCGGAGTCCATCCTCAAAGCGGGACAAAGTGCTCATGTTCGATGAGACACGATGCCTCTCGCATATCTACTCGGCCTTAGAAATTCCGCCTCATATTCCAACACGGACTTAGTTCCTTGAACTAATCCCGAGAAAAGCCTTTCTCTGCGCTGGCGTCGGTGTAGCTAATGCCTACATACTTTTTACGATAGGCGGTTCGAAATACTCCCAAGTCAAATCATCGGTTTGTAGCCCCATCTCGAACCGTAAGCCACCAGCGATACGCTTCATCCTTTAGAAGCGACACCGCCCCTTCGACTTCTCTTCTTGATCGGATCAAGGTCATCCATGATCCTTTCGATTGACTCTAGCCGATGATTCCATTGTGACCTGGGTGCCACTCCCGACACACCTCGGAATACCTCCGCTCCGTTAGATCGAGTCGCTCGGGGACGATTTCCGAGCTCCAACATTTCCACCACCCCACCACCATCTCCAAGACTCGCAACACGCGCTTGCGATACCGGTCGCCGCCACCGCTCCGGCTCCTCGCCTCACTCTAAAAGTAGGAGGTGGTGGTGGCGGTGGTACCTCATTTTCTCGAACCTTGTCCCGACTGGACGGGTTGGACACCGTCATCCTACCCCTACCACGTCCACGGCGTCCACGTCCTCTAGAACTCATTCTATCTACCGCGCTTTTAATCTGATTAAGAAAAATTTTATGCGTTAGCATTTGTTTCACTTTATTACTCGCGAAGAAGTTTTATGGACGAGGTTTAATCAGAGATTCTTTCGAGCAAACAATGTTTCAGTTTCCTATCCTAGTTCACACAAAGGAGTTCATGCATCCATTCCTTAATACTTTCCATACCTATTCACTCATCGGACATTTCTGCCCATTTCTAACCCAGGGGTATTTTCGTCTTTTTCCTACAGGGGTATTTTAGTAATTTTTCCAGAACCAAAATATTTTCTTGATGATTTCCAAAGCTAAGCTACTTGATATTTGTAAAATAGTTGAAATTTTTAAGCAAAACCGTCGAATTAATATTTTATGGGTCAGGGGCATTTTGGTAATTTTACTCTTAAGGGAAATTTTTTGTAATTTTCCACAAGTCAAGTTTTCCGAGAAAAACATGGTATACTAAGTGTTCTAGGGTTTAAGAAGGTTATTGGACAAGTTTTGAAAACATTAGGGCTTGTTGTTTCCTTCTTTTTGAAAACATGGTGATTCCCTTTTTGGGTTTTAATCATTGTGTTTAGCCTATGACCAAGCCCTCCCGGTGGGGTGAACCAAAGCTACGCACTGTGCGGACTTCAAGTGAAGAGGAGGTGGGTCACGCGGACCGCTTAAATACCAAGCTCTCACTGAACCTTTCTAGACATGCGCACAGAGGTTACCACACCACTGAGCCTTCTGAGTTAGGGTGAACCGAAGCTACGCACGGGTAGGATACCCGCGAAGAGGAGGTGAGTCACGAGGACCGCTTAAATACCAAGCTCTTAGGATCCAATCCTAGACATGCGTCATGGGGTTACCACACCTAGCTCATTGACTAAGTCATAGGTGGGTTTAGTTCTTTAAGTCTTATCTTTGCGTTGTGTTTGAGTAATCTAACCCTAGGGTCCAAGTCCTATAAGTCTATCTACGTTCCATGCTTCCTACCCTTCTACGAATATATATTTCCCAAAAAGGTTTAGATGTACTTACAGGCGGATCGGTCTGCAGGAGACTCGGGCCATCTTTTAAAAACCAGAAATCATACCATAAGGCCTACAAAAACATTTTTGGGCCTTGGGCCCACACACCGAGCTTTGAACCTGGCTCGATACCAGTCAGAACAACCCAAACCCGGCCCAAACACTACGACCGAATTTGAGTTATTACGAAGTAAAACCTTGTGAACGCTATTTGAAAAACATTTAATTTTCCATTGAAAACCCTCGTTTGATTTGTGCCGTTAAAGCTACCTTTAGATCTAATTCGGAATTTTTAATTAAGTCCAATTGTTTTACCAGTTTCAAGTGTACCCGATGGCACGATTAAACTCTTTCGTGTTAACTTAAGAAAACATGTGATTTAATTCAATTTAATGACATAGTTTTAAGTAAATATCCAACATAAAAAAAAAATAAACGCAACTATAGTTTATGGAGGCCTTATTACAACCCAAAATAAAAATTAAACAACTTTAAAGTTCTGTAAATTAAAATCCTTTGCATGGCCGCCTCGAGTCCCACCGGCTCCTCAACCGCCATCTACGAGTCACTGAAAAATGTTAAAGGAGAAGGTGAGTCACCAAGACTCAGTATGTAACCCTTCCCCCGGTTAATACAACATTTCATACACAACATATAACAGTTAATTAAGCAAAGTATCATGTACCCAACCTAACCATCCAAACACCTTTGTCTACCCCACGTGGTACCAAACCACTTGGTGACCGTAGTCACGATGTGTTACCAAAACACCGGTGGTGCCAAAACCACTGGTGACGTATAGTCACAATGTGCTACCAAAGCACCGGTGTCCGTAGACACAAATCGGGTGATGGGGCCAACCCCATCGTGTGATACCAAATCACCGCGACGATCCCATATCTCAAGTGGGGCCAACCCACGGTGGTGTTAACCACGGGGACAAGTCGCTATGAGGTACCAAACCTCCGGAGGTACCAAACCTCTGGTGACATATAGTCACGAGTGTGCTACCAAAGCACCGGTGCTCGTCGACGATATATCACGCCTCCTCTCATCAACCCATGTCAAGCAAACTAATAACAGAACATACATACATCACATGTATCAAATAATCCATGCTTCCCAAAAGCATATTATCCATCTCATACATATAGAGACTTACCGGGATCCTCGCTTGTACCATTAAGGTACTATTGCCACATCTACACAGAGCAGTGATTTACACATAACATACACTTAATTAACTATTATAAGTGTGTATGTACACACTGTCACCCTTGGATGTTCTAAATCCCGAGAAGAAACGTTGGCCCCCTAGATCTCACTGTACCTATATTCGGCCAACTAGGGATTAGTCTTAGGGCCTATTCGGCCAAATCAAATTATTGGGAGGGTTCCTTGTGAACCCAAAATCTCACCTTCACACTTTTGGACACCAACCGCAACACCTAACTCCCCAAATCGCTTCGATATCATGAATCGGCACTCTAAAGTTAGTAGCCTTGGCTAAAACAAATATCATCGACCATTAAAGTAGATCTCACCGCATACGTACCACCAACCGAATACTAGAGATCAGGCTCGAATCGATCGCTTCACTTCCCGAGTACCTAACAAGAATCGGTTACTAACCGATTAGAAACCATTGCCGAAATCGGCACCCTCCTTGTAAAAGAAATCGACGGACAAGGAGAGAAAAGAAAGATGGCATTCGGCCAAGATCACTTACCACCTTATGACCGATTGAAGGAGAGTCTCGAAGAGTCTTATACCACCTTTAGGGTTCGGCAAAAGTGCATCCAAAGAGAAGGGAATTTCGGCACTCTAGAGAGGTATATCGGCCAAAGCTTTGAAAATATGGAGAGGGGAAATTCGGCTATGGCTAGGGAGTAGATTCGGCTAACTAAGAAAAAGAGAAGAGGAAAGAAAGAAGATAGAGGAGAGGTTGATGTGTAGGGAATTCGGCTAAGGTCTTTTAAGAGAAGGGAAAGAAATAAAAGAAGAACAAGGAGAGGTTGAGGGTTTCGGCAACTAGCAAAAGTGAGAAAAAAGAAAACCTATTGATGGATGGGTGCTTATAAAGAAATTCGGCACCCCCTCCCCTAATGCTTGCCCGTCCATCCTTGGCAACAAGGAGTCCAACTCCTAGCCAACTCCTCTTCACCAAGGAGTCCCACATTCGGCCATCACCTAGTAGCCTTGCCGTCCACACCTCCTTGTTCAAGGAGTTCAAAATTTCGACAACCTCTCCAAGTACTCTTGGCCACACATTTCAATTAATTCAAATAATTTGAATTAATCACTTAATAATCCCTTTTTAATTAAAATAATATCCTTAATGCTATTATCAAACCTCTTGTATTATCAAAAGGTTTAAGCAAGTTAAAACTAATTAAAATGCTTAAATTATCCCTTAATAATTACACCTAATAAAAGAGTTTGAAGGAGAAAACTCTCCCCCTTGTGCCAGTCAAATAAAACAAAAAGAGGAGGATTTTGTGACTCGAACACAAGCTCTCCCTTGCTCCTTGGTGGCGTCACATGTAGCTCCTAAGTGGGCTTCTTTTGCCACTTTACCAAGGGCTTTTTAGTGTTAAATTACCCACACTTATTCTTATAACACCACTTACCAAGGCTCCTTCTTTTAAAAGTTAAAAACTCAAATTTCCTACCAAATCGAACCAACACAAAGCCTTAAATTGACCATTATTATTCCATAAATAATGACTCAGCATGATTCATACATAAGAAAAATTATCAACTTCCAAATAACCCCACATTTGGGATGTTACTGAAATATCCACGATTTATAAGATTTTACAAATTTTTGACTTGGAAAAAAATCACCAAAATACCCCGAGGTCCAAAATCACCGAAATACCCTGGATTTCAAAATTTTTCAAAATACCCGAATTTAAAAATACCAAAATACTTTGTGACAAAATCACCAAGGAACTTTTTCCTTTTGAAAAATTACGAAAATACCCACCTGTAGGATAGAATTACGAAAATACCCCCTGGGTAGTGGAAGGAAAAAAACAATAACAATGAAAACTACAACCTTTCTCTCGAATGAACGAGTTCATGATTGTTTGATGGATGTATGGATGAATGAATGGAAAGATCGTGTGTGCATCTGAAAGAACCACTCCTAAAACTCTTTTCATAAAATTTCTTCGCGGGTAATCAAGTGAAACAAAAGACTAATTCATAAAACTTCTTAATCAAATCACGACGTTAGAAATGAGCTCTAGAGGACGTGGTCGTCGTGGATGAGGTAGAGGAAGGATGACGGTGTCAGAACCTGTTAGATCGGGTCAAGGGTCCGACAATGAGATACCACCGCCACCACCACCCCCGGTTTGTTGGTGTTGAGAGCAAGCTCGGACGGGGATGATGCGTGTCGCAAGTTGTGTCGCGCGAGTTTTGGAGTTGGTGGCTGGTGCAGGAGGAAATTCGGGAACCCGTAAGTCTGTGCCTGAGCGGCTCCAAGCTAATGGAGCCGAAATGTTTCGTGGAGTATCGGGTGTGGCACCCAGTTCAGCTGAGTACTGGTTGGAAGCAACAGAGCGCATCATGGATGAGCTTAACTTGACCCCTGAGGAGAAGTTAAAAGGAATGGTGGCACTGTTACGCGATGAAGCATATCAGTGGTGGTTGACTGTTCAGAATGGTGCCACGGCTGAGGATCTGACCTGGGAATATGTTAAGGAAGCATTTCAGAAGAAGTATGTGGGAACCAGGTATACTGATGAGCAAAGGAAGGCATTTCTGGGGCTGGTTCAAGGGAACAAGTCCGTGGCGGAGTATAAGGCTGAATTCCTGAGGTTGAGCCGATATGCTCGAGGAGTAGTGGCAACTGAGCATGAGCGCTGTGTCCGTTTTGAGGATGGGCTAAGGGATGATCTGAGACTGTTGATAGCACCACATTAGGAGCGAGAGTTTTCTGCTTTGGTAGAAAAGGCCAAGGTGGCTGAGGGAATCAATGATTCTACAAAGCAGGCTATGGATAGGAATAGGCCCAAAAGAGGTTTTGGAACGTCTGGAAAGGTTCATAAGAGGCCTAGAGTTGATGGGCCGCGAGGTCAGCAAGTTGGTTCAGAAGGGCGGTATCGACCTTATGATGTGCGTGGAAAGAAGCACTTAGGAGAGTGCTGGAAGAAAACAGGAGGATGTTTTAGATGTGGGTCCAAGGAGCATGTGATCAAGAATTGTCCTAAGCAATCAGATGAAAGTCGACCAATAGCTCAGAATGTTAGTCAGACTGGTAGAGGAGGACCGCAGCCTCAACGAGGTCGTGGTTCGAGTAATGAGGTAATGGTGCTTTGGCAGAGGCCGTGGAACACAAGGTAGAGGTCTTGCTAATCTTTGAGGCAAGGCAACCAGTTTGGTTTATGCGGTTCGCCGGGAGGAAGATGGAGACGCCACGGACGTTATAACCGATGCAGACGTTCTTTATTTTTGACAAGCCCTATTTTTCTCTAATTGATGTGGGCTCGACCCATTCCTATGTTTCATGTAGTGTAGTGGAAACACTAGGCCTAGACTCTGAACCTTCTGATAGGCATATGACTGTAGTAAGCCCATTAGGCCTAACTGTAGTGGTGGATAAGATCTTTCGGAATGTACCCCTAGAGATTCAGAGAGTGAACTTTCGGGCTAACTTAATGGAACTACCTTTCGGGGAGTTTGAACTTAAACTTGGAATGGACTGGCTAGTAGAGCACCGAGCCGTGTTGGATTGTGCGGCTAAACGAATGGAACTAAGGACCCCGGAGGATGAAGTAGTAGTAATGATCGTAGAGAGAAGAAACTACCTGTCCAACGTAGTTTTAACGTTGAAGGCTGAGAAAATGGTTAAGAAAGGGTGCAAGGCGTTCTTAGCCTTCGTAATTGCGTTAGGTGGAAAGGAAGAAGGTGTCAGTGGAGTTAGAGTGGTGAAAGACATTGAAGATGTATTTCCGGAGGAATTACCAGGAATACCCCCAGATAGGGAGGTAGAGTTTGGAATAGACTTACTACCGGGAACAGCTCCTATGTCAATCGCTCCATACCGAATGGCGCCAAAGGAGTTAGTTGAGCTCAAGGCTCAAATCCAAGAGTTGTTGGATCGTGGGTTCATACGACCCAGTGTGTCTCCATGGGGAGCACCAGTTTTGTTTGTAAAGAAGAAAGACGGAACTATGCGTATGTGCATAGATTACCGTCGATTGAATAAGCTGACCATCAAGAACAAGTATCCTTTGCCAAGAATTGATGACTTGTTCGATCAGCTGAAGGGGGCTGCAGTATTCTCAAAGATAGACTTAAGGTCGGGATATCACCAGTTGAAGGTGAAGGAGGCAGATATCCATAAGACCGCTTTTAGGACAAGATACGGCCATTTTGAGTTTGTGGTGATGCCGTTTGGATTGACAAACGCTCCAGCCGCGTTCATGGATATGATGAACCGAGTTTTTCAACCCTACTTGGATAGGTTCATCGTTGTGTTCATCGACAATATTTTGGTGTATTCTAAGTCTGAAGAGGAGCATGATGAACATCTCCGAGTGGTGCTACAAGTGTTAATGGAGAAGAAGCTCTATGCCAAATTCAGCAAGTGTGGATTTTGGCTTAAGGAGGTGGCATTCTTAGGGCATGTGGTATCCGCAGAAGGAATAAGAGTGGATCCTAGGAAGATCGAGGCAGTGTTGGATTGGAAACCACCTAGGTCTGTGGCTGAGATTCGAAGTTTCTTAGGTTTGGCAGGCTATTACAGAAGGTTCGTAGAAGGATTCTCATCAATAGCCGCGCCTTTGACAAAGTTACTAAGGAAGGAAGTACCCTTTGAATGGTCTGATAAGCAACAGAAGAGCTTTGACAACCTTAAGAAGGTGTTGACGGAGGCTCCAGTGTTAATTCAGCCGGAGGCTGGGAAGGATTTTGTGGTGTACTGTGACGCTTCGCATACGGGATTAGGATGTGTGCTAATACAAGAAGGAAAAGTAGTCGCTTATGCGTCTCGGCAACTAAGGCCTCATGAGGTTAACTACCCAACTCATGACTTGGAACCGTAGCGATGGTTTTCGCCCTTAAGGTTTGGAGGCACTACCTCTATGGAGAAAGGTCAGTGATCTACACAGACCACAAGAGCCTTAAGTATCTGTTGACTCAGAAGGAGTTGAACTTGAGGCAACGAAGGTGGGTGGAGTTGTTGAAGGACTACGACTGTTCGATAGAATATCATCAGGGCAAGGCGAATGTGGTAGCTTATGCCCTAAGTCGGAAGGTTGTGTCGGATCTAAGGGCTATGTTCGCTCACTTAAGTTTTGTACGATGATGGAAGCCTTTGTTGGCGAGTTGCAAGTCAAGCCCACATGGTGAAGGAGGTGAAAGAGGGACGAGTTGGTTGATAAGGATCTAAGTGCTAAGTTACAGCAAGTGCAGAACGGAGAGTTAGAGGATTATAGTGTTAATGATGAGGGAGTATTGTGCTTCAAGGGAAAGGCATGTATGCCTAAGGACAAGGAGTTAAGACAAAGGATTCTTCGGGAGGCGCATAGTAGCCCTTATGCTTTGCATCCCAGAGGCATTAAGCTAAACAGAGATCTAAGGGAACAATTTTGGTGGTCTGATCTTAAGCAAGAAGTGACTGAATTTGTGGGGAAATGTTTGACGTGTCAGCAAGTTAAGGCTGAACACCAAGTTCCATCAGGATTGCTTCAACCAATCGAGATTCCGCAATGGAAGTGGGAGAGAATTACCATGGATTTCGTTAGTGGGCTTCCCCTTACACCTACTAAGAAAGACTCGGTATGGGTGATAGTGGACCGTTTGACTAAGTCCGTGCACTTCATCCCGGTAAGAGTTGACTATTCTCTTGAAGTGGCTAAGTTATATGTGGCGGAAATTGTGAGGTTACATGGTGTACGAAGATCGATCATCTCCGACAGAGACCCAAGGTTTACGTCCTCGGTTCCGGAGGGCACTTCATCAAGCTTTAGGCACTAAGTTGGACTTCACTACGGCTTTTCATCCACAATCGACAGGCGGTCAACGAAAGTTATACAAGTGTTGGAGGATATGTTGAGAGGTGTGTGATGGATTTCGAGGAAGTTGGGAAGACTATTTGCCTTTAGCCGAGTTCGCCTACAACAACAACTATCAGGCTAGCATTCGAATGGCACCATATGAAGCATTGTATGGTCGGAAGTGTAGAACTCCTACTTGTTAGGCGAGTTAGAGAACGCCGAGTTTTGGGTCTAGAGTTAGTGGCCAAAATCAAGAGAAGGTTGAGATGATTCGAGCACGGTTAAAGGAAGCCCTCGAGCAGGCGTAAGTCGATGCGTGAGACCTTAAGCGGAAGGAAATAGAGTTTTAAGTGGGAGACCAAGTGTTTCGAAAGTCTCACCTTGGAAAAAGGTAATGAGGTTTGGCCGCAAGGGAAGTTAAGCCCAAGGTTTATAGGGCCCTATCGAGTCTTGAAGCAAGTTGGAGACATGGCATACCAATTGGAGTTGCCACCGAGTTGCGGCAGATGCACGACGTATTCCATGTATCCATGCTACGTCGTTACCGATCGGATCCGTCTCATGTGGTACTTGTCGAAGAAGTAGAGCTAAGGCCAGACTTATCCTACGAGGAAGAGCTGATTCGGATATCGGAACGTGATGTGAAAGTGCTACGGAGGAAGTCAGTTCCTCTAGTCAAGGTGTTATGGCGCAATCATGGATCGGAAGAAGCTTCATGGGAACCAGAAGAGGCAATGCGACAACAATACCCTCAATTATTTTAGTTAGAAAATTTCGAGGACAAAATTATTTTAAGGGGGGTAGAATTGTAACATCCTGGAAAGGGCCTATGCATTTTCGGTTTAATTGTACGAAGTAACATGTTTTATGTACTAAGAATAAATTTTGAACATTTTTGGAAACCTGAAAATGGATGGAAATGATTTGGAAATGATTCAAAATAGGAAAGTGCACATTTCTGGAAACTTGGAAATGTAAGAAAATGTCAAGTTTACAGAGCCGAACGAAAATTTTTGGAAACTTAGAAATGACTTAGAAATGTCGAGTTTTAAAGTTTAAAAGAGGAAATTAAGGCAAGGTGGCCTTAAAAGAAAAAGTTTGTGAAATTTGACACACAAACAGCTTGGAAAAGTGGCACGAAGATGCCACTTAGGGCCTCTGGAAATGGCGCCACATGCAAGGTGTTGGGCCTGGGTTCGAGTCACTTGGGAAGCAAATAAAAGAAGTTTTATTTTTGCTTCCAGAAGCTCCGAGGTGGACGGCACAAGCCTTCTAGAAAGGAGGAGTTTTATTCTCTTTAATATTCGATTAATAAGGTGATAAATAAGGGATTTAATTTGGATTATTTTTGAAGAGATAATAAAGGATTATTCTCTAATTATTTTAAATTAAGAGATAAAGCTATCAAATAAAGAAGAGTGGTGGCCAATAAGGGATTCTGAGGAGTAGTTTCGGCTATAAAAGGAAGGAAATAGGGCTACTCATCAATTTTTTTCCTCTTCCTCTCTCTGCCGAATTTCTGAGTGCTCTCTTCTCTTCTCTTCTCTTTTTCTTTTGTCAAGCCGAATCTATAGTCCACCATTGCCAAAATTCTCAAGTTTCTTTTCCTTATTTTCGTGGAAACCAAATACCCCAAGAGAACCTCTAGTCGACTTCTCCATTAAATCCCAAAAGCCGAAACTTTATCATCTAGTCATCAAGGCCGATTCTTTAAGGGGGCTTTAACAAGGGTGCTATCGATTTCTTAAAAAGGGTAAGATCCAAAGTTTGGTTTCAATTCTTTTGTATTTTAAACCTATCCAAAATTTAGGGACTAATCTCTATTATGGATTTTGGCCGAGTTATGGAAGGGTGTTTTCGAGATTTAAGAAATTGTCAACTACAAGAAGGTATCTTTCGGAACTTCTAAGATCTAAGGTAAGTTATGAATGCCATTCGGCCATAAGCTATATTATTATGATTTAATGTTAGATTGGATCTAACATGGGTACATAGGGATTTTGACAGCAATAAAGAAGCAAGGATCCAATTCGGGATTTAAGATTTGGAAGGTGAGAACAAAGGTAAATTCGGCCAAGGCCTATTTTAGTAGTAGATCTATTATTATGTGTTTTAAGCCGAAAACTAACCAATTCAAGGGAGTTAGTGACTAGCCGATTTCAAATGGGAAAAATACGAGTTTTTGGGATTTGATTAAATCATCAAATCGACACCAAGGTAAGCTTTAAGAATACAAATCCTACTAGGATTTGGTTTTCTAGCCGAATAGGCTTTGTCCTAAATAGTAAGTGATTAATCAATTGTAGGAACTTGAGATCTAAGGCGATAGATCAGATTTGAGATTTCAAAGTGAAGTGGTTAAGCAAATCGTGTGTACCCCACACTACTTCTTAATATGTTTCATGGCCTGTTTTATTAAAATATGTGATATTAAGAATATGAAAGTGGCTAGGATACCATGTTATGGTACTAAGTACTCAGTGCACGCGTTTCCTACTTCTACAAAGAATATGAAAAGGTCATTAGTAACATGAGAATATGATAAGAATGTGAACTCGGCATATTTATGCATATCATCATTATATGGGGCATATGGGTTTGTTTGAAAGGGGAAGTGAATGTGGTGACTTAAGACCACGAACACGGTGACCTAAGACCGCGATATCCGAAAGTGGTGACCTAAGACCACGATGTCTGAAAGTGGTGACCTAAGACCCACGATGAATCTGAACGTGGTGACCTAAGACCACAAATGCGGTGACCTAAGACCGCGATATGGAGTGTAGAGGAAGGAGGGTCGACTTAGTAGTCCCCACGGTATGCAGTTGGTGCTGGGAGTGTAGCAGATGGCTTATTAGGTTTGGGTTTGGGAATGCATCATAATTTGTATGCTATGATATGAATGCGTAACATTTGTATGCCTGCTTCTATTTTGATTTAGTGTTTGTGTACACATTGAGTCTGTTTGACTCACCCCGTTGGGGAATATTTTTCAGGTGCTGATCAGTGATGGACCGGGACGGTAGAACTTGTGGTGGCCATGCTCAACATGAAGTTTTTATTTTATGAACTACTATTTCTATTTAAGTACTTGAATTACTTGGAAATTATTTGATGTAATAAAGCCATAAGGCCATAGTTGGATTATTTTCCATTTAATTCTATTTATTATGATTATGAGTTTTACCTATTAAAGTTTAAGTAAAATTTTTAATATAAAGAATTGAATTCGTTTTCAACACAAGCCCAACCCAAAACAATTTTTTTTTTCAAAATCGCACAAGTTTTCTCTAGGTAACGAAAGAATTTTGAAACCGGTTTACTTGAGGAACATACCAAATCTGGGCAAATCTCGTGGGCCGGGTTTTGGGTGTTTCAATCACATTGCTATAATTTAGTATACAAGAACAACTTACCTTATTAGCACCAAGTTATTCAATTTCCATGCATCACTTACTTACATGTCTCTTTTGGTTATCTCCATTCATTGGTTCATGTCCTTGAGAGGTCCGATAATCCGCACACACAGTGCAACTCATGTAACGTTTCGCACACTTAGTGCCGTTACTTGATAAATCGCACACATAGTGCCATCTTTCGGTAATGTATCGCACACTTAGTGCCATTACTCATTTTTCGCACACAGTGCCATTCCACCGATTTCGCACACACAATGCTTGGTGTTTAAGCTCGCACACATAGTGCCCCTTTTACCGAACCTTTCTTTATTTATGTGAACACTTATAATTTCATTCTCATACATACATACACAAACATTCGAATGTCCAACAACAACTCAATTTCCTTATATCATTCCATTTCATTCTAAGACAACTAAAATACATGTATATATATATACATTTACATCCATCTATTCAAAACAACATCTCTCTCATTTTATATTCACATTTAGCTACCTCTTTATTCATTCATATAATCACATTACTCAATGAATCAACACTTGTACATTTATATATATATTTACCAACCTCACATTCGGCTAGTTTATCTATATTTCATCCCATTCCATACCACATTCGGCAATAAGAGTTTTCATATGCTTAATTCAATTATTCATATACACATTAATATATATATTCAAACTCATTTCATCCAATTGCTTAAAAACTTACCTCGGAAGTCGACGGATTAGGATTTCCCGGCTATCCGTTCAACTTTGCCTTTCCCCGATCCAACCCCGACTCTTTTTGTTCTTGATCTAATTAATTTCAATTTAAGCTCAATCAAAGATATTTTCATTCAATTTAATACAAAAATCACATAAATGGGCAAATTACTATTTTACCCCTGACATTTTCAATTTTTGCAATTTAGTCTTTTTTGTACAAAACACAAAATACACCAAATTTATCCACATACATGCATGGCCGAATCTTCCTAGGGACTATATAAGTCTATATTTCTCATAAATTTCACAATTTAACCCTCCAAAATAATATTTTCACAAATTAACCTTAATTAGCTAAATTCATCAAAACTCAAGAACAAAGTATGTTCATCTAGCTCAAATATTTCATTTAACACCATAAATCATCACAAAGCTCAACATATCATCAATGGCATATCTCACAAACATCACGAATGCACAAAATTAATACATGGGCTAGATAGTAGAGTAAGCAATAATCTCAAAAATATAAAAATCATCAAAAATCTAAAGCTAAATCATACCTAATTTTGCTTGCAAATGGCCGAATATGAGAGAGAGCTCAAACTTCTTTCTTTTCTCCTTAGTTTTGGCCAAAGATGAAGATGATGGCTTTTCTTTTCATGTTTTATTTTTATTATTATTAACTTATATTATAATATGTAACTTTAACATATATTTTTATACATATAAAAACATAATAATATAAAATTAAAGCCAAGTTGCCGTCCACTATGCTATAAAAAGGATAATTTGCAACTTAAATACTCATACAAAAGAAGACAAAATAATTTAGCCACTTAATTTAATAATTGGCTACTTTTACCACTTATGCGATTTAATCCTTTTTTCTAAAATTAATCACCCAAACAGACAAATTAACCTACGATATTTTAACACATGCTCAAACATATAACATAGATATCAAATAGAATATTAAAATATTTTTCTAACTCGGATTCATGGTCCCGAAACCACCGTTTCGATTAGGGTCATAATCGGGCTGTTACAACTTTTGTTGGTTTCCAGATTAACTGAAATAATTTTAACCAATTAGGGTCTTTTTGTGAAATTTAATGCATATGATGCAATGTGATGCAAATGCATGAAATGAATGCAAAAAGGCATTAACTCTGATTCAATTCCATAAGAACAACTTTACTAGAAAATGAATTTCTTTACATAAAACGGATTACATATATGGCTTTGCCCTAATGCTCAAAGTTTTGACTTTCTTAAGAAGCCAAGCTAACTCTCTACCCCGATCTGATTTTGATTCATATTTCAAGCTTAGCACATCAGCCTGAACTGCTAGGGTTTGTAAATGATCGGCCACCTCTCGTATTTGAGCCACAACTTCACCCATAATATGATCTCTGTCCCTAACTTGACTTTGAGAACGGTGGAGTTGCTCTTTCCAATGTTCATTATTTACTTCAAGGAGTTCAACTCGAAGTTCACAGTTTTGTAATGCGGTCTCGAGCTCTTCTATTTTTCTTTTCAGCTCTTCAATCTTGTTTAGGCTCGTTTTCAGCTCAATTACGGAGTTGCGGTTATGATACTGATGAATTGACTTCTCTAGTTCTGCTACCCGGGCCTTTAATTCGATCTTTTTGTTTCAGCTTTCCGAAAAACTCTTTTCTACATCCTCTTCTCAAACCTGAGCATCTTGGAATTTCTTCTCCCATCGATCGGCTCTAATCTTTTCTTCTTTGATCTCTTGTCGCCATTGCTCTGACGTTTTCTCCAATCTGACAGTTCTTATCGACAAACGTAGCTTCTTATAATCTTTTTTCAAACTATCCAAATCTTCTTCAGCCTTGTTCTCTCCCTTTCTCAATTTCTCAGCCTCTAACTTCTAAACGTCAACCTCTAATCCTAATCGCATTTTTCCTCCTCCAATCATTCGATCTTCTTTCCTAGCTCCGAATCCCTCTTTCTAAAATCCTGTTTTATGTGTTTGTGTACACATTGAGTCTGTTTGACTCACCCTGTTGGGGAATATTTTTCAGGTGATGATCAGTGATGGACCGGGACGGCAGAACTTGTGGTGGCCATGCTCAACATGAAGTTTTTATTTTATGAACTACTATTTCTATTTAAGTACTTGAATTACTTGGAAATTATTTGATGTAATAAGGCCATAAGGCCATAGTTAGATTGTTTTCCATTTATTTCTATTTATTATGATTATGAGTTTTACCTATTAAAGTTAAAGTAAAATTTTTAATATAAAGAATTGAATTCGTTTTCAACACAAGCCCAACCCAAAATAATTTTTTTTTCAAAATCGCACAAGTTTTCTCTAGGTAACGAAAGAATTTTGAAACTGGTTTACTTGAGGAACATACCAAATCTGGGCAAATCTCATGGGCCGGGTTTGGGGTGTTTCAGTTTGGTATCAGAGCCCAGTTTTAAAACTCTCGGCCTGTGGGCCAAGGCCCAAAATATTTTCAAAGCGAGCCCAAATGAGTTTTTTTTTTTGAAAATATTTTATGAAACAAGCAGGTTTTCTGGCATGGCACCTAAAGTCTCCGACCCGTAGTCCACCAGGTAAGTACCCCTAACTATTTGTGTGATTATGTGTAATGAATATTAGAAGGGTAGAAAAGGAATGGAACGTAGAATAGCATGATAGGAACTTGAACCCTAGGACTAGTCTACTCAAACACAAACACATAAGACTTAAGGAACGTTAAACAAACCCATGGCTAAGTCACTAAGTTAGGGTGTGGTAACCCCTGTGCGCATGTCTAGGATTCGATCGGAAGAGCACGGTATTTAAGCGATCCTAGTGACTCACCTCCTCTTCGCAGAATCCCACCCAGTGCGTAGCTTCGATTCACCCTAACCTGGAGGGCTCGGTAGGTGTGGCAACCCTGCGTGCGCATGTCTAGGAATGGTTTTGGTGGGAGCTTGGTACTTAGCGATCCGCGTGACTCACCTCCTCTCCACTCGAATCCTGCTGGTGCGTAGCTTTGGTTCACCTACGACCAAGAGGACTCGGTCATAGGCTAAACACAATAACTAAAACCGAGAAAGGGAATTAGCCGTGTTTTTATAAAAAAAACAAAACCCTAGTTTTAGAACTCTTAAAACTTTCTTCTAAATTCATGAAAACCATCTTTAAAAAATTTTCCGAAAGATTTCCGATTTATACAAAAATGCCTCTAGTGGTAAAAATTACCAAAATATCCTTGGTTTATAATATGACCAACTACCCAACAGTTTTGCCAAAATTTCATTATTTTATCAATGTTCAAAAACCCTAATTTGCAAATTATCAAAAATACCTTGAATTTTGGAAATTTCAAAATTGCCCCTAACTTATAAAATTACCAAAATGACCCTGATTTCCAAAATTTTTGCAACATCACCGTTTTGAAAAGTACAATTCTCAAAAAGAACCCTCAAAGTTTTGCAACCTTTGAAATATCCATGATTTATAAGATTTTACAAATTTTTGACTTGGAAAAAAATCACCAAAATACCCCGAGGTCCAAAATCACCGAAATACCCCTGGATTTCAAAATTTTTCAAAATACCCGGAATTTAAAAATACCAAAATACTTTGTGACAAAATCACCAAGGAACTTTTTCCTTTTGAAAAATTACGAAAATACCCCTGTAGGATAGAATTACGAAAATACCCCTAGGTAGTGGAAGGAAAAAACAATAACAATGAAAACTACAACCTTTCTCTGAATGAGCGAGAGTTCATGATTGTTTGATGGATGTATGGATGAATGAATGGAAAGACTGTGTGCATCTGAAAGAACCACTCCTAAAACTCTTTTCATAAAATTTCTTCATGGGTAATCAAGTGAAACAAAAGACTAATTCATAAAACTTCTTAATCAAATCACGACGTTAGAAATGAGCTCTAGAGGATGTGGTCGTCGTGGATGAGGTAGAGGAAGGATGACGGTGTCAGAACCCGTTAGATCGGGTCAAGGGTCTGACAATGAGATACCACCGCCACCACCACCCCCCGGTTTGTTGGTGTTGAGCGACAAGCTCGAGACGGGGATGATCTGCGTGTCGCAAGCCGTCGCTGCGAGTTTTGGAGTTGGTGGTGGTGCGGGGAGGAAATTCGGGAACCCGTAAGTCTGTGCCTGAGCGGCTCCGAGCTAATGGAGCCGAAATGTTTCGTGGAGTATCGGGTGTGGCACCCAGTTCAGCTGAGTACTGGTTGGAAGCAACAGAGCGCATCATGGATGAGCTTAACTTGACTTTGAGAACGGTGGAGTTGCTCTTTCCAATGTTCATTATTTACTTCAAGGAGTTCAACTCGAAGTTCACAGTTTTGTAATGCGGTCTCGAGCTCTTCTATCTTTCTTTTCATCTCTTCAATCTTGTTTAGGCTCGTTTTCAGCTCAATTACGGAGTTGCGGTTATGATACTGATGAATTGACTTCTCTAGTTCTGCTACCCGGGCCTTTAATTCAATCTTTTTGTTTCAGCTTTCCGAGAAACTCTTTTCTACATCCTCTTCTCAAACCTGAGCATCTTGGAATTTCTTCTCCCATCGATCGGCTCTAATCTTTTCTTCTTTGATCTCTTGTCGCCATTGCTCTGACGTTTTCTCCAATCTGACAGTTCTTATCGACAAACGTAGCTTCTTATAATCTTTTTTCAAACTATCCAAATCTTCTTCAGCCTTGTTCTCTCCCTTTCTCAATTTCTCAGCCTCTAACTTCTAAACGTCAACCTCTAATCCTAACTGCATTTTTTCCTCCTCCAATCATTCGATCTTCTTTCCTAGCTCCGAATCCCTCTTTCTAAAGTCCTGTTTTATGATCTCTAGCTCGGACGGGACCACTTGCAAGTGTTCTTCCATCGATCGAGTGCCTTCTGAACTTGACACGGGGATGTTGTCATTGAATCTTTTACCTCGCTACCAATTATATTCGGGGGTTGTCAAGGGACCTGCAGCAAAACTTTTCATTCTGTGGGTTTGGTTCCAAGCATTAGATATTTCTCGAACCTTGTTCTTATAGTTATCGCCCCTATACGCAAACTCGCACTGGGCTAACCCTTGCGTCGTGGTACGAATTGCCTTGATCTATACTGCCTCAACACCAGTAGAGGAGCATATCCAACAGCTCCCCATATCCCAAGTAGAGGGACCTAGTCGAAGTCCCCACATCGGTATAGAATCTCGTCAGGGATCATCCAAGGAGCTCTCCATTCGACATCTTCATCCTTTAGACCCTGGAGAATTGCCATCCATTTCTCCTCTGAAATTTCGTCTCGTCTTGGAGTAGCTACGAATTCTTTTAGCGGAGAATAATTCTTAGAGAATGCTCGATAAAAAACCTTCTCTATTTTCCAAAAGTGGCTACGAAACCAAACTAGCAAGAGTTGTGCACACCCGATAAATCTTCTTTCACCCGCTTTCCGGCATACATTCAAAGATCTGAATGTTTCGACCAAAATTGCCGGGACGGGTGTGACCCTCTTACCGAGTCAGTCAATCAAATCTGAAACTACCTCATCCACGTGCCCTAGTGCTTTAGGGAAAACAACCAACCCGTAAATGCTCAAAGCAAAGACATCAACCCTTTTCATCATATCTTGGTGTGCCAAGATCAAATCTCGTAAACTATTCCAAGGGATACATTTACTATCTCCCTTTTGCTTGATCCGGGTTGTAACCCATTGCTCACTTATCCCCGTGACGTTCATTAGCTTTTTTAAGAAAGTTTGGATGTTGGCGGCTCTGGAATAAACCTTGTCGGCTTGAATTTTCGGGCAACGAAGTATGGTCGTTTATTCTTCAACAGTAGGTACCAAATCCACTTTTTCAAAAGTAAAGCAGCTTTAGGTGGGATTCCAAAATTGAGCCAGAGCTCGAAACAAGTGCTTGTCCACTTTGATATCGACTTGATAGGGAAAATCACCATAATTACAGTAAAATAGCTGCTTGATTTCATCATCCCATTGGACCCATATCTCTTTCAGTTCTTGGAGATTGTTCTGAGTCATGCTGATGCGAGTGAAGTCCAAAAATTCTGACATGTACCCCTCCGTCAGACTATCACCTTTCTCTATTTGTGTTTTCTCAGACCATATTCGGATAGCCGCATTATCTTCCACTTTATCAAGAAATCCCTTTTCCATGGTAAGCTCTCTATTTGGTAACTGAAAGTGAATCAACACCTTTTTATAAGGAAAATGCCGTGCAATCACAGTCAAAACAAAACAAAACAAAACAAGTCAGTATACAAAGCTAGAATTTAAAGTAAGTAAGAAATAATAAAGCGCCTATTCGGGTAACCACTAATGGTTTGGTGCGGCTCTACCTAGGGCAAGCTCTTAGGGCTCATTACATTCGGTTCAGTTCTAAAGTAAGGGTACCTGAACCGGCAGATTCCTCGATCCTCACCCATTATAGGCTCATATGGACCAAGTTCAGTTCAGGGGAATACATTTCCCTACGGCTATATGGAGATGAAGATCTCACGAAGACATAGGTACAGATGTATCCCGAAAGCAATCCGCTATCCTATACGGAGGTGAAGACCTCACGAAGGAATAGTTTCTCACTCCCACTTAAGAAGGGCAAAATCGAACGGTTATGCAAATGCAATATGCGAAAATATACCAAAAGACTTGAACCAATAAAGGAAATATATCATTATGTAACACCGTAAAAATGATGGATGAAATGCAACGAAGGGACTGTAAATTTAAAACAAATTATCAATTTTTGACAAAAAGACAAGAAGTAATCAACTCGTGGCTTGACTCTCTTATTTGTCCCCAGCGGAGTCGTCAAGCTGTCGAAACCTCTTTTTTTGAAAGGGTAGACTTTTTATTTAAAAATGAAAATGGGAGTCGCCAGCAATCCTTTTTTATGAGGTGTGGTCGAATCACCTCGTGATTTGATTGTTTTAATAAAAGTCTAAATTTACTAAAACGATAATTTTTTTTGGTCTACGAAATTCAAGAAAATAGGTTCGGGAGTTGGTTACGTACGAGGAAGGATTAGCACCCTCGTAATGCCCAAAATTGGTACCTAAGTGATTAATTAATGTCTTAATGTCGAAAAGTTAAAAACCTAAAAAAATTAAAATACGATCCCTCTTTTTTAATGTTAATTTTACTAGAAAAACGCTTGAATAAATTGAGACGAACGTTAATGACTCTCTCGCCTCGAAATAACAAAATGTCACATCCCATAAGTTAGGACACGACATTTTGATCCCTCGAGAACAAGCTTGCCTTTTAAATTTTGTTTTTTTTTAGAAAAAACTTGTATATTCTAATTTTAAAGGATATTCTGCCATTTAGGTTTAACGAGGAAATCGAAATCCTACAAGTTAGGGTACGACTTTCTCGAAGCTCCAAATACGGAATATTGCCTTTATTTTCAAAATTTTCCTTTTTTCACGAATTTGGGTATAAATTAATGTAATATTTAAAATAATATACGTTTAGTTTATTCGAGTATGGCTAAAACGTAAAAATCTCATATTTCCCGAACGATAATGAGACATAAATTTATAATGAACTAATAAAGCATAAAAATGATAATAAAATTATAACAATAATATGCATAATAGAACAATATTAATAATGAAAAATGATAATAATGATAATAATAACAATAGTATCAAGAACACAAAAAAGAGTAATAATAATAATAATGGCAATAATGATAATAATAATAATAATAATGAATGTCAAGAATAAAATAAAGTAAAATAAATAAAATAAAAGCATCATTAAATACGAAAATTAAAATAAAAAAAGAAATGGTAAGGAAATAAATAAAATAAATAAAACACAATAAAAAAAAAAGAAAATAAAACCTAGACAGAGCTAAAAGGGGATTAAATTGACATTGAAATAAAATTAAGAGTCCAAATCCTAATAAAATAAGTTTGTGAATATAGGAGGGGCTAAAATTATAATAAAATAAACGCAAAATGACTAAATTGAAGTTTAATCGGAAATCTGGGTAAAAATCGAGAATGAAAATAAGGTGAAGGACCAAGTTGTAACGCGCGAATAACAAGGAGGGATCAAATGTGCATAATTCTCTGTCCTCCAAAACGCGTAGTTTCAATATGAACTAAAAATGAAACAGACGCAAAAATTACAGGGTAAAATTAAAAAGCAAAAGAAGGAATAGGATCTGGACCCAATTGTGAGCCATGCGAAAAGCGGAAGGACTAGGGCTGTAATTATACCCTAGTCCAAAAACACGCGGATCCTGAGGCTTTGGGTTGGGTCAAACGCGGGTTGGCCAAAATAGCGTCGTTTTGGCGCCTAGAGTTAGGGCCCAAAACGGCATCGTTTTAAAAGTCTATAAAATCTAATTTTTTTAAAAAAAATTCATTTTCTTCAAATCCCTAAAAGAAAAAATAAAATCTCTCAATCTCTCTTACCCTTCCCCACTCTGGCCATCCTTCGGTCGCCGGACCACCGTGGTGGCTGCCGATCGCCGACGACGGCGCCGCCATCCACGGTGGCTGAAAAATCAAAAGAAGGACATTTTTTTGGCTTTTCGACTCCTCGAGCGCATTAAACGTCAATTTCCATCGGAAACGACAAATCTCGGCCACCTACAGAGGCGCAAATGTAAAAAAAAAGAGGTAAGATTCGACTCTTTTCTTTTATTTTTTTGTTTTCTTCTTTAAAACGAAAGCAAATATAAGAGAAAAGAAAAATAAAAACAAGAATAGAAAGGCAACCTTTTGGAACTTTTTCTTTTGATTGATTTCTCAGTTTTTGTATTTCAATCTCCGTAAAAAATTACAACTTGTGTGTGGTGGCTTTTTATAGCCAAAAATACATTTCGTTAGAATATTTTGTTTGTTTTTGCTACTGTTTCTTTTTGCCTCTGTGCCTGTTGTGCTTTTTTGTCTTGTCTGCAGGTACTGGGCGAGGACACAGGAGTGGCATGCAGTGGTGGCAGAGGTAGATGGGTGCGAGGAGGCACGGCACAAGAGGAACCCTAGGGTTCTCCATTTTTCTGAAAATTTCGGGCTTAGGGCTTAGGGTGGTTTTGGGCTAGGTTTTTTTTTTTTTTGTAATTTGGATTTAGTCTTGGGTAGTGTATTGGGCTAAATTTTTTATTTGGGCTTCTGAAAACTTGGGCTGTTTAATTTTTAGACCCTTTTTATATATTTATTTTTTGTATTTGTATTTGGGTTTCTGGTTTGTTAATTGGGCCCGGGCAAATTTGGGCCTGTACACCTTCCTAGTATAAATATCCCCCTTTATTCCCTCATTTCATCATCCCTCATCCCTCATTCATCATCTCTTATCTCTTTTCTCTCTTTTCCATTTCTCATTTCCTTCAAAGAGTTTGCAAGGTTTTTAGAGTAGCCCCATTCGACCATTTTAGAAGCAATTCAGCTTGGTTTCTACGACAAAAAGTGAAGAAAAAAGGAGGAGCAAAGTAAGCTGTGCCTTAGAGAACCACCGGAAACGACTTGCATCTGTCTTCTGTTTACTCTTTTATTCTTTTGTTCAATTCAAGAAACATGATTGTAACTGAGTTTTATGTTTTTAATATAATCATGGTTGCTTAATTATTTCAGTGTTAGAATAATTTAAATTCCATAGCTTAGATTATATAATGTTGTTAATGATGTTATATGCCTTGGTTGGTTATTCATTCAGATAAAATCATGAATAAGTTATTCATACATTATAAATATAGGGATGCAATTGAATTAATTATTAAATTAGAACATGATTGTAATTAATTGACACAATATCTGAATGGTGCATGTTTGATCTATATTTGAGAAAATTAGGTCAAAATTTGTAATAACTCAAAAGAACCTTATTACCTTGCATAACCATAGGATTTATAACATCCTAAATTAGGGCCTTTGCATTTTACGTGTTTGTATGTGAATGCTATGTTTGTCATGTTAGTTTAGGGTATTTTAGGGTCTAGGAATGACTTAGGGGTAAGCCGGAGCCTTAGTGAAAATTTTTGTTTTAGGCACTCTAGGGGTGAGCTGAATAGGAGTAGGACTTAAGGGGTTTTAAGTTGCGATTGGTGACACAAGAAAAGGGATGGAAGAGTGGCAAGGAGGCGCCACTTAAGATGCTGGTAAGTGACGCCACAGAGAGGGGGGAGAGGGAGCAAGTTCGAGTCGCAAGGAGTTCATTTTGGAAGTTCTTTTTGGCGTCAAGGGGAGCAGAGGCAGAAATCGACCGAAACACCTCAGGATAGGGGAGTGGACTGAGTCAAATAATTTGAATAGTTGGCAGAGAGGAAAAAGTGGAGCTTGGAGTGTTCAAAATGTTTCAAATAAGTGGTCAGGAGTGGTTTAAGGAGAAAAACAAGGGATTGAGTAAGGGGTGGTAGTGTTGGCCGAATTTCAAACTCTTAGTAGGGGAAAGGATCGGTTTTTGTGTGGCTAGAGTGTACCGAATTTCTGTCTAGCCAAGTCAGAGTTCTTTTCTCATTTTCAGCATTTGCATTTTTGGCATTTGAAGTTCCTACTTTCTCTTCATCTCTTTTCTGCTAGAACCGAACCCTTCTTTCATTCTGTTTCTTTTCTCTTCTCTCAATTTCTTCTTAGGGCCGAAACCCCCTAACTCTCTTCTCATCTCCAATTTCTTGCAAGAGTCGAACACCCCTTGCCCCATACTTTCTTTTTCCAAAACTGAATCTCCTAGCCATTCTCTCTTGCGTTTTCTCTCAATCTCCCTAAAAGCCGAAACCTATTTTTCATCTTTTTCCTTCTCTATTTGTTATTCTCAAAACTGAAACCTCAAACTTCCATTCCCTATTCCATTTTTCCCTAAAAGCCGAAACCCCTAAGCCTCCATTTGAAGATCTTCATTTCTATTTTTGAGTTTTTTTTATCTGATTCTCTTTTACTCTAGCTTTTGCCGAATCTTCTCTAGGGTGGTGTGGTGTCGATTCTTCCTAGGTGTTGAACGAATCTGTGGGTTAAGGTAAGGGGCGATTTCTCTTATTTCCTTATCACTCTTTCGGGTTTTCATGCCAAAGCCGAAATGGCTAATTGGCCTAATGGTGGGATGCTTGGCCGAATATAGGTGGAAGTGGTGTCGCTTTCTTCTTGGAGACTTTCGGGATTCGTTTGACTTGTGAATTAAGCCTAAAGCCTCAACTTTTATTTATCTAGGTCAGAGGATCTATTCAGTTAAGCATGTAAATCTATTCATATCTTACTCTACGTGTTAACTCGGTCTGCTGACCAAAGATCTGTTCCATGGACTCAAATGCCAGCGATTCTAGGAAGGGGTTGGACCTGTGAACCCCACCCCTAAGTTTAAGCGGCGGTGTCGCTAGATTCGAGATTGGCCACCGGGTTGTGGGCGGCTTACGAAAGAGTAGTAGGCGGATAGTGGTAGTGCCTGTCAACGATAGTGTCGACGTAGAAAGTATTGTGTTACGCGTTATCAGGTGGGTAACTCTCACACACTTCATGTGTTAATTTATTAGTTGCTAGTATGTCTAAAAGCCGAAGTGTCGTTTTGGTCACTAAAATACCCTTATGGGTAAAAGCGAGGATTCCGGGTAAGTCTATTATGTTCTACTGTCAATAAATGTATACGTTAAAACCTTAATGTGCCATGTCAACTAATTTTTAAGCATGATCATATCATATTAATTATTGTACATGAGTTTGGGATATGAGATGAAGAGGAAGGAAACATGATCTATCAGACTGTCACCAGTGGTTAGGTACCACAAGTGGGTTGGCCCCACATATTATCATTTTGTGACTAAGTCTCAGTGGTTTGGAACCACCAGTGGTTAGGTACCATATATATTTCTGTGACTCGTCCCAGTGGTTTGGTACCACAGTGGGTTGGCCCCACGTATTGATATTAGGGATTGTCACCAGTGGTTAGGTGCCACAAGTGGGTTGGCCCCACATGCTATTATTGTGACTTTTGTCACCAGTGGTTAGGTACCACCAGTGGCTATGTGCCACAAATGTTGGGTAGACACAGGAGATGCAGATGGATATCTAGGTTGGTTGGGTTGCATGACATACATATTTTGCATATGAATCTGTGGGAGAGTCTAAGTTTGATTGGACGGGGATTTACCCACTGAGTCTCGGCGACTCACCCCTTCCGTTATTTTTGCAGGTAATCCTTAGATCGCGGATATGGAGCCGAGGTGGACTCGAGGTGGCCATGCATGATATTTCAATTTTTATTTCAGTTATTTCGAATTTATTTTACTTTAAGTTAGATTTTGGGTAATGTAATAAGGCCATCTAAATTTTAACTTGGATTTATTTATTTTGTTAATTCTCTTAATTTTGCTTTGATCGTTAAGGCATGCCTAAAAGATTATGAAAGGGATGTTTTCAAAACTTAAATAATCGCGTGATTTTCAAGATTTTACAATTGGGTAATTAGCAATCGAGTATTGATATCAAGGCAACTCAACTTTTCAAACTAAATCTCAAAATGGTTCAACTAGTCGCTCAATGCAAACTCTGTTTTTATAAATTCCAAGGTTTCCTTTCCTCTTCAAGGCAATAACTCAGTTTTTAGAAATGTTTTCTCCCTTGTGACATGTCAGATTCGGTCGTAGCATTTTGACCGGGTTTGGGGTGTTACAATTGTGGTATCAGAGCCAAGTTCAAAAGCTCGGCTGTGGGTATAAGGCCCAAATTATTTTTCAATAGAGGGTTTGCAAAATGGTTTCGATGAAATACATGATTTTGGGAAGCATGGCACCTGAGTCTCCGGCACCGATCCGCGACGGTAAGTTTTCTAATTATTGATTGTATTATTTAATCGTTTGTGACGTGGTTGCTAGTATTAGGAAATTTACCTTAGAGACTGAAGCCTGTAGGACTGTGTGCATTCGCGAAAATAACTACTCTGATAATATACTCATAAGACTGTTCAGTGATAAACAGTGGAAGAAATCTAACTCATAAAACTCTCAAATCAGATCAAAATCATGAACGTTAGTCATGAGCACTCGAGGACGTGGACGTAATGTACGTGGTCGTGGTAGGGGTAGGATTACTGTATCGGAACCAGTAGGGTCTAGCCATGGGTCAGAGAATAAGGTGCCGCCACCGCCAGCCGTGGGCGCAGAGTTTCAGGATCAAACGGGTGGAGATGATGCGGTGCCTCAGGCGATGCTACAGGTCCTGGAGAGAGTTACTGGAGCAGGCATAGAGCGGAGGTATTTAGGGGCGTTTCTGGTGTAGCCCCTAACGCAGCTGAATACTGGTTAGAGGCGACTGAGCGCATAATGGATGATCTTGACTTCACGGCTGAGGAGAAGTTGAAAGGGATCGTGTCTCTTCTTCGGGACGAATCCTATCAGTGGTGGCTCACGGTCAGGGATGGTGCGATGGCAGAGGATATCACCTGGGATTTCTTCAAAGCGGCATATCAGAGGAAGTACATCGGGTCCAGTTATGTGGATGCGCAGCGTAAGGCATTTTTGAATTTGGTTCAGGGGAGTAAGTCGGTGTCCGAATATGAGGCAGAATTCTTACGATTAAGCAGTTATGCCCAGGGTGTTGTGGCTACGGACCATGAGCGTTGTGTTAGGTTTGAGGACGGGCTGAGAGATGAGCTGCGGGTGTTGATTGCTCCACAGTGAGAGAGAGAATTTGCCGTTCTTGTGGAAAAGGCCAAGATAGCTGAGGAGGTGAAGCAGTCCGAGAAATAGAATTAGGACAGAAATAGGAATAAAAGGAGTTTTGGGCCATCAGGGTCTGCTGGGGGTTTTCAAAAAAGGGTTAGGTTTGGCGAGCCGAGTCAAGAAGCGAAGCCTGCTGCTGCTCAGTGGCCACCACAGTGTGCTCGATGCGGGAAGTTTCATTCGGGAGAGTGTTGGACAGGTACCAGAGGGTGCTTCGAGTGTGGGTCAATGGATCATCGGATAAGGGATTGTCGCGGAGGCGGTTAAGACACGATCCCGAGGGTCAGGGCGTGCACAATCTGTGAAGAGATGGTCAGCAATCGCAGAGGGGTCGTGGTCCAGCTAGAGGGGGTAATGGTTTCGGTCGAGGCCATGGAGCACCGGGAAGAGGTGCTGGGAATACGGATGCAAGACAGCCTGGGTGGGTCTATGCGGCTAAGCGTCGAGAGGAGGGCAATGCACGAACGTCATAACCGGTACATTCTTAATTTATGGGTTGCCTTATACTACCTTGATTGATATTGGTTCGACGCACTCTTATGTTGCTAGTACTATAGCGGGAACTCTAAACTTAGCCTATGAGACTTCTTCTAGGGAGATGACTGTAGTTAGCCCTCTAGGACACTCTATAGTAGTGAATAAACTGTATAAGGATGTACCCTTCGAACTGCAAGGGGTAGTGTTCCCGGCTGATTTGATGGAACTGCCATTTGGGGAGTTTGATTTGATTTTGGGTATGGATTGGTTAGTAAAATATCAAGCAAGTTTGGACTGTGCAGCCAAGTGCATGGTGTTGAGAACTGTCGAGGGTGAAGAGGTGGTGGTGATAGGTGAGAGAAGGAACTACCTATCTAATGTGGTATCCGCTTTGAAGGCCAAGAAAATGGTGAGGAAAGGATGTAAGGTGTTTGTGGCTTATGTTTGTGCTTTGGAGGTTAAGGAATCAACTGTGGGGATGTCCGAAGCGGTAAAAGAATTTTTCGATGTTTTTCGGAAGAGCTTAGGGATTGCCTCCGGATCGCGAGGTTGAGTTTGGTATTGACCTTCTACCTGGAACAGCGCCAGTGTCTATTGCCCCATATAGAATGGCGCAGAAGGAGTTAGTGGAGCTGAAAGCACAGATTCAGGAGTTGTTAGACCGGGGTTTTATCTGGCCGAGTGTATCGTCTTGGGGAGCACCCGTGCTTTTTGTTAAGAAGAAGGACGGATCGATGCGAATGTGTATTGATTATCGTCAGTTGAATAAGTTGATGATCAAGAATATGTATCCGTTGCCGAGGATAGACGACCTGTTCAAGCAACTTAAGGGAGCATCAATCTTTTCCAAGATAGATCTGAGGTCGGGGTATCACCAGCTTAAGGTCAAGGAGGTGGATATTCATAAGACGGCGTTTCGTACTCGTTATGGTCACTATGAATTCTTGGTGATGCCGTTTGGATTGACTAACGCACCAGCAGCGTTTATGGATATGATTAACCGGGTTTTTCAACCGTATCTGGATTGGTTCGTCGTAGTGTTTATAGACGATATTTTGGTGTACTCGAAGTACGAGGAGGAGCATGATGCACATCTTCGTGTGGTTTTGCAAATTCTGAGGAGAAGCAGTTATTCGCAAAGTTTAGTAAGTGCGAGTTCTGGCTAAGGGAAGTTACCTTTTTGGGTCATGTGGTGTCAGCTGAGGGGATTAGGGTGGACCCTCGGAAGATTAAAGCTGTGTTGGATTGGAAACCACCTAAGTCTGTGGCAGAGATTCAGATTTTCTGGGTTTAGCGGGGTATTACAGAAGGTTTGTGGAAGGGTTTTCTTTGATTGCAGCACCGTTAACCATGTTGTTAAGGAAAGGGGTTCTGTTTGGGTGGTCTGACAAACAACAAGAAAGTTTTGAGAAGTTAAAGAGGATTTTGACGGAAGCTCCGGTATTGATTCAGCCTGAAGCAGGGAAAGAGTTTACGGTTTATTATGATGCGTCGCATCTTTGGGTTAGGATGTGTGCTGATGCAATAGGGGAAAGTAGTAGCGTATGCTTCTCGCCAGTTGAGGCCTCACGAAGTGAATTATCCGACGCATGATCTGGAGTTGGCTGCAGTGGTTTTCGCCCTGAAAATTTGGAGACATTACTTGTATGGGGAGAAGTCTATTGTTTACACGGATCATAAGAGTTTGAAATACCTCCTTACTCAGAAGGAGTTGAATTTAAGACAGCGGAGGTGGATTGAGTTATTGAAGGATTATGACTGCTCGATTGAGTACCATCCGGGAAAGGCTAATATGGTGGCAGACGCGTTGAGCCACAAGGTAATATCAGACTTAAGAGCAATGTTTGCCCACCTTAGTTTGTATGATGACGGAAGTCTGTTAGCGGAACTGCAAGTGAAGCCGACATGGGTGAATCATGTTAAAGAGAAACAATTATCAGATGGTGTCTTAAGCGCTCGATTTTTGCAAGTGCAGACTGGTGGATTAGAGGGGTATAGCTTGAACATCGATGGAGTGTTATGTTTCCAGGGGAAGGTTTGCATGCCAAAAGATGTGGAGTTAAGGCAGAAGATTCTTCAGGAAGCACATAGCAGTCCATACGCTATGCACCCTGGAGGTAGTAAGATGTACCGGGATTTGCGGGAAGCGATTTTGGTGGCCGAGTGCGAAGCGTGAGGTGGCGAATTTGTGGGTAAGTGTTTGACGTGTCGGCGTGGTGAAGGCGAGAACACCAGTTGCCTTCTGAATTGTTGCAACCGGTGAAGATTCCGCAGTGGAAATGGGAAAGGATTACGATGGATTTTGTCAGTAGGCTACCCCTCACGCCTTCTAAGAAGGACTCAATTTGGGTGATTGTTGACCGTTTGACAAAGTCCGCTCATTTCATACACATGCGTGTAGATTACTCTCTCTTGAAGTTGGCGGGGTTATATATATCGAGAGATTGTAAGGTTGCATGGGGTGCGATGATTTCGATCATTTTGGGACAGAGACCCTAGATTTATGTCAAGATTTTGGAAGGTGTTGCATCGGGCTTTGGGTACAAAGTTGGATTTCAAGATCTGACGTTTCATCCACGATCGATGGGCGATCGGAGAGGTAATTTAGATTATGGAGGATATGTTAAGAAGTGTGTCTTAGACTTGTGGGTAGTTGGGAAGAATTTCTACCGTTGGCGAAATTCGCGTATAACAATGGCTACCATCGAGTATTCGGATGGCACCGTATGAAGCGTTATATGGTGGAAGTGTCGCACACCTACGTGTTGGACGAGTTGGGTGAGCGTCGGTTGTTAGGTCGAGTTGGTTCTTTGAAACGGAAGACTAGGTTAAGCTAATTCGAACTCGATTGAAGGAGGCTTCAGACAGGCAGAAGTCCTAGGCTGATCTTAAGAGGAAAGATATAGAATTTGCAGTGGGTGACAAGGTTTTCTTAAAGGTGTCACCGTGGAAGAAGGTGCTGAGATTTGGTCGGAAGGGCAAGTTGAGCCCCAGGTTTATCAGGCCTTATCGGGTGTTGAATTATGTGGGACCAGTAGCCTATCAGCTCGAGTTACCTTCAGAGTTGAGTCAGATCCATGACGTATTTCACGTTTCTATGCTTAGACGCTATCGTTCGGATCCGTCTCATGTTGTGCCAGTAGAAGAAATTGAAGTAAGCCCAGACTTATCTTTTGAGGAGGAACCGGTGTAAATCTTGGATCGGGACGTCAAAGTATTGCGTAGGAAATCGGTTCCTTTAGTGAAGGTGTTGTGGTGAAACCATGGATCAGAAGAAGCTACGTGGGAGCCAGAGGATGTTATGCGGCAGTAATACCCTCAACTCTTTTGATTAGGTAATTTCGAGGCCGAAATTATTTTAAGGGGGGTAGAACTGTAACATCCTAAATTAGGGCCTTTGCATTTTACGTGTTTGTATGTGACTGCTATGTTTGTCATGTTAGTTTAGGGTACTTTAGGGTCTAGGAATGACTTAGGGGTGCGGAGCCTTAGTGAAAATTTTCGTTTTGGGCACTCTAGGGGTGAGCTGAATAGGAGTAGGACTTAAGGGGTTTTAGGTTGCGATTGGTGACACAAGAAAAGGGATGGCAGAGTGGCAAGGAGGCGCCACTTAAGATCTTTGGTAAGTGACGCCATAGAGAGGGGGAGGAGCAAGTTCGAGTTGCAAGGAGTTCATTTTGGAAGTTCTTTTTGGCGTCAAGGGAGCAGAGGCGTAAATCATTGAAACACCTCGGGATAGGGAGTGGGGTGAGTCAAGTAATTTGAATGGTTGGCGAGAGAGGAAAAAGTGGAGCTTGGAGTGTTCAAAATGTTTCAAATAAGTGGTGCTGGAGTGGTTTAAGGAGAAAAACAAGGGATTGAGTAAGGGGTGGTAGTGTTGGCCGAATTTCAAACTCTTAGTAGGGGGAAGGATCGGTTTTTGTGTGGCTAGAGTGTGCCAAATTTCTGTCTAGCCAAGTAGGAGTTCTTTTCTCATTTTCGGCATTTGCATTTTTGGCATTTGAAGTTCCTACTTTCTCTTCATCTCATTTCTGCTAGAACCGAACCCTCCTTTCATTCTGTTTCTTTTCTCTTCTCTCAATTTTTTCTTAGGGCCGAAACCCCCTAACTCTCTTCTCATCTCCAATTTCTTGCAAGAGCCGAACACCCCTTGCCCCATACTTTCTTTTTCCAAAACCGAATCTCCTAGCCATTCTCTCTTGCATTTTCTCTCAATCTCCCTAAAAGCCGAAACCTATTTTTCATCTTTTTCCTTCTCTATTTGTTATTCTCAAAACCGAAACCTCAAACTTCCATTCCCTATTCTATTTTTCCCTAAAAGCCGAAACCCCTAAGCCTCCATTTGAAGATCTTCATTTCTATTTTCGGGTTTTTTTTATCTGATTCTCTTTTACTCTAGCCTTTGCCGAATCTTCTCTAGGGTGGTGTGGTGTCGATTCTTCCTAGGTGTTGAACGAATCTGTGGGTTAAGGTAAGGGGCGATTTCTCTTATTTCGTTGTGACTCTTTCGGGTTTTCATGCCAAAGCCGAAATGGCTAATTGGCCTAATGGTGGGATGCTTGGCCGAATATAGGTGGAAGTGGTGTCGCTTTCTTCTTGGAGACTTTTGGGATTCGTTTGACTTGTGAATCAAGCCTAAAGCCTCAGCTTTTATCGATCTAGGTAAGAGGATCTATTCAGTTAAGCGTGTAAATCTATTCATATCCTACTCTACGTGTTAACTCGGTCTTCTAACCAAAGATCTGTTCCATGGACTCAAATGCCAGCGATTCTAGGATGGGGTTGGACACGTGAACCCACCCCTAAGTTTAAGAAGCGGCGATGTCGTGATTCGAGATTGGCCACCGGGTTGTGGGCTGGCTTCTAAGCAGAGTAGTAGGCAGATAGCGGTAGTGCCTATCAACGATAGTGTCGATGTAGAAAGTTGTGTTACGCGCTATCAGGTGGGTAACTCTCACACACTTCATGTGTTAATTTATTAGTTGCTAGTATGTCTGAAAGCCGAAGTGCCGTTTTGGTCACTAAAATACCCTTATGGGTAAATGCGAGGATTCTGGGTAAGTCTATTATGTTCTGCTGTCAATAAATGCATACGTTAAAACCTGAATGTGCCATGTCAACTAATTGTTAAGCATGATCATATCATATTAATTGTTGTACATGAGTTTGGGATATGAGATGAAGAGGAAGGAAACATGATCTTTGATTTGTCACCGGTGGTTAGGTACCACAAGTGGGTTGGCCCCACATATTATCATTTGTGACTAAGTCTCGGTGGTTTGGAACCACCACGGTGGTTAGGTACCACATATATTTACGTGACTCGTCCCGGTGGTTTGGTACCACAATGGGTTGGCCCCACGTATTGATATTAGGGATTGTCACCAGTGGTTAGGTACCACAAGTGGGTTGGCCCCACATACTATTATTGTGACTTTTGTCACCAGTGGTTAGGTACCACCAGTGGCTAGGTGCCACAAATGTTGGGTAGACATAGGAGATGCGGATGGATATCTAGGTTGGTTGGGTTGCATGACATACATATTTTGCATATGAATCTGTGGGAGAGTCTAAGTTCGATTGGACAGGGATTTACCCACTGAGTCTCGGTGACTCACCCCTTCCGTTATTTTTCCAGGTAATCCTTAGATCACGGATATGGAGCCGAGGTGGACTCGAGGTGGCCATGCACGATATTTCGGTTTTTATTTTAGTTATTTCGGATTTATTTTACTTTAAGTTAGATTTTGGGTAATGTAATAAGGCCATCTAAATTTTAACTTGGATTTATTTATTTTGTTAATTCTCTTATTTTTGCTTTGATCATTAAGGCATGCCTAAAAGATTATTAAAGGGATGTTTTCAAAACTTAAATAATCGCGTGATTTTCAAGATTTTACAATTGGGTAATTAGCAATCGAGTATTGATAACAAGGCAACTCAGCTTTTCAAACTAAATCTCAAAATTGTTCAACTAGTCGCTCAATACAAACTCTGTTTTTATAAATTCCAAGGTTTCCTTTCCTCTTCAAGGCAATAACTCGGTTTTCAGAAATGTTTTCTCCCCTGTGACATGCCAGATTCGGTCGTAGCGTTTTGACCGGGTTTATGGTGTTACAGGATTTATATGATTAAATTGTTTCAGTATAGAAATATTACTGTTACCTCACAGAATCTATTTTTATACTTTTTAAAAATACTATGTAACCCATCAATCCCCAAAGATCGACTGAAGCGCTACACAGACAGAAAACAAATTTATACATAGTTCAAATTTAATTTAGCTGAGGTGCAAAACAAACTAAACTGGCATTAACTTAGAAAGAGTTTTAAGCGATAAAGAAATCGAACAAGTATACGCCATAGAACAAACATAGTTGAGCTTAAAACTTTCGGTTCAAATCTTTAGAATAAAAGTATTTATAGTAACAATATCATAGAAAACAGTTTGGCGTATATAAATAAAAATCACTTCACAAATAATAATTTAATAAACTTTAACCAATTTATCAAGAAGTAACATTATTATAAAATTTTAATTAATTAAGAAAGTACTTTGTTACAGATTCAGATTCAAAACAGAATTACATGCCACCCCCAAAGATCATATGCATATTACAAAACTAACACAGGCGAAGCTCATTGTAGAGGTTGCTCTTTTTTGCCTGAGTCCCTTCTACAAGCTTACAACAATGCACACCTGGAAAGAGGGGAAAATGTAACACCCCAAACTCGGCCTAGACATTTTGGCTGAATCTGGAAATGTTATGAAGAAGGGTTTTGAAACTAACTTCCATGTTTAAAATTTATTGTATTAATTGCTACTAAAAGAGTTCACATTTTCGGAAAACTTATTGTTCTCTTTAAATGAATCTGTCATTTGTTGCCCTTTTAAGTAAAATGTTATTTTACGGCAGAAGCTTGCAAATCGTTATAGTTGAAAATCGAATTTTTCATTTTCAGAAAAAACATTTATTTTCATAAAATTGTGATTCTAGTCAAACGTTGCAATAAAAGAGTAAAAAAAAGCACCCAAAACCAAAATAAAAATCAGTCAGTCGGGAGAGTCCAATAATTACTAAACTCTCAAAAATAATCCTTAATTTAAATAAAAACTATTATTCAAGACAGTTCACGAACTTGTGGTCACCGTAGAGACTCTATCGCACCGATCCACGTATGTCTGAGGAATACCTGAACAATATAGAAAAACAGACGTGAGTTTTCATAAACTCAGTGTCTAACTTAACAGAGACATACATGCATGAAATTCAGATTTTCAGTATACCAGAACAGAAATGGACATGAGTCCTTATCAGAAACAGACTATCAGATACATGCAGATATGCAAAGTCCTACCCCCATCCTCTACACACCATCTCTGACCATCCCAACACACCACGTGGGGTATAAAACACCCACCCAGCCCTACACACCACATAGTGTCTGTACGACACTTAACAAAATAGTTTGCAGTCAAACTGTTAGTATATTGGGGAAATGTTGCCTCACAAAACACTTCCTCCACAGATAAAAATCCCACCCCATACACAGATACAAATAAAATATAACATATATAGAAGAGTTAACATGTTTTGCATGCTTATATACAGATAACGTACATGTTATTACGAACTAGTCAAATCATACATATCAATTTCTAAATTTTCAAATCAGTCTATCAGAATAGAAGATATCATGCATTAGGGTTTGCTTTGCCCTTACTAACCCTACAGAAGGCCAACAATCGATCGGAACAACTTATGTGACCCTAGGGAAAATTTTAGAATTTTGAGCCCACACACCCAAATCGGCCTAGCCCGTGGGACCCGCACGGCCACACACTCACCCGTCATATGGCCGTGTGTCACACACCGTCTACTTACCATTGAAGAAAATAGTTAGTATCACGGTTTAAGCCGTTGAAGCGAAATTCATAGGTTCATCGCCTTCCCCTACGCCATAAATTCAAATAAATCAAATCCGATAACTACACCATTACGTTATAAAGAAATAATAAATTCAAACGACCCTACAAAAATCGAACCCTACAGACAAGTGAAACCTCACTTACTAGAACTGCACAAAGAACGCTAAAAATAAAAAATGCAACGACCAAAAGAAAAGATTGTGGGCAGAATTGAAGGGAAACGAAAAAGAAGGGAATTGCAGAGAAAAGGAAAATGGGGAACGTTAGAAAAGTTTGAGCAGAGAGAGAAAAATTAAATAAAATAAATTTAATTTAATTTGAAAAAAAATCCCACTACATAACAACTCCCACAACCCCACTAACCACCAAATCCCACTAAATCCGACCAGTAACCTCATCCAATTACCTCATAATCCCAACTCCATCGAACCTCTATCTGACAACCAAAACAAAAATTAACTTTCCCGTTCACACAGGGACTCGAGCACAAGACCTGAAGGCAAACTAACCCCTTACCACTCGAACCAGCAGACTCATTCTGATATGAGTTTACCAAAAGTATAATATAATCCCACCTAAAAGGGATAAGGCTAGGACCAAAATAACAGGATTTTCCATTACTGGACTTGAACCCAAGACCTCAAACACACACCCATATCACTTAACCACTGAAACAGATGCATATTTATGACAGAATTTACAGAAACATAAATAAATTAGTCAGGGCATTATAACTTTACCCCCTAAAAGAAATTTCGGCCTCGAAATTTACCTGATCCGAATAGATGAGGGTACTGCTAACGCATCGAGTCCTCAGGTTCCCACGTGGCTTCCTTAGTGCCATGATTACACCACATAACCTTAACTAACGAAATAGACTTCCTCCTCAGAATCTTTACGTGTCGGTCCAAAATTTGAACCGACTCCTCCTCAAATGTCAAATCCAGTCTAACCTCGATCTCCTCAATAGAAACAACGTGAGATGGATCAGACCGATACCGCCTCAACATAGAGACGTGAAATATGTCATGGATATGGTCTAACTACGGAGGTAGCTCTAACTGATAAGTGACCGGTCCCACAGGCTTTAGAACTCGATATGGCCCAATGAACATAGGGCTCAACTTACCCTTACGTCCCAACCGCAGAACATTCTTTCACAGAGATACCTTAAGAAAGACAAAGTCAACCATAGAGTACTAAATATCCCTCCGTTTCAGATCCGCATAGGACTTCAATCTATCAAAAGCTACCTTAAGACGATCCCGAATTAATTTGATTTTTTCCTCAATCTCAGAAACCAACTCAAGACCCAAACTCGTTGCTTACCCAAATCAGTCCAACATAGCGGAGTACGACACTTACGACTGTACAGAGCCTTGTAAGGTGCCATCTGTATGCTAGACTGAAAACTGTTGTTGTAGGCAAACTCAGCTAAAGGCAGAAAATCCTCCAAACTCCCTCAGAAATCAATTACATAGCTCTGGATCATATCCTCCAGTATCTGAATCACCTTCTCAGATTGACCATTGGTCTAAAGATGGAATGCAGTACGGAAGTCCAATCTCGAACCCAGAGCTTCATGAAGTTTCTTCCAGAACCGAGAAGTAAAGCAAAGATCCCTATTAGAAATTGTCGAAACTTGAACCCTGTGAAGTCTCACAATCTTAGAAATGTAGAGCTTGGCCAACTTCTGCAAAGAATAATCTGTCCGAACCGGAATGAAATGGGCGGACTTGGTCAAACGATCTACGATAACCCATACAAAATCCTTCTTAGTAGGTGTTACAGGTAACCCACTAACAAAATCCATGTCACACATTCTCATTTTCATAAGGGAATCTTAACGGGTTAAAGTAAACCCAAAGGCAACTGGTGCTCTGCCTTAACTTGCTGGCACGTCAGACAATGAGAAATAAAATCTGTCACCTCTCATTTCAAACACGGCCATTAGTATAGTTCACGGAGGTCTCGATACATCTTATTCCTACTGGGATGCATAGCATAAGGGCTATTATACGCTTCCTTTAGAATTGACTGTCTCAAATTAGAGTCGTTCAGTACACAAACCCATCCTTGAAAACACAACCCCATAACTATTCAGCCCAAAATTAGACGTACTGCCACTCTTAACTTGACGAAAATACGGAACCAAAGAATCATCCCCCAACTATTTTTCCCGAATATGATTAATCCAAGTCGACTTAAATTGTAACTTGGCTAACAGACTCCCATCCCAAATAGACTTAGGCGAGCAAACATCGTCCTTAAATCAGACATTGCTCTATGACTAAGAGCATTGACCACTACATTGGCCTTACCGGGATGATACTCACTCGTGCAGTCGTAATCCTTGAGCAACTTAATCCATTTACACTGCCTAAGGTTCAACTCCTTTTTAGTAAAGAGATACCTGAGGCTCTTGTGATCAGTGTAGATGATACACCTCTCACCATATAGATAGTGCCTTCATATCTTTAAAGCAAACACTGCGGTAGCTAACTCGAGATCATGCATCGAATAATTTTCCTCGTTTAACTTAAGCTGTTGGGACGCATAAGCCACAACCTTTTCATCTTGCATGAATACACATCCTAAACTGATGTGCGACGCATCACTGTAAACCAAAAACTCTTTACAGATTCATACTGTATCAGAATAGGAGCCTGAGTTAGAACAGACTTGAGCTTTTCAAAGCTCGATTATTGCGCATCAGTCTAAACAAAAGGGACATTCATACGCAGAAGCTTAGTCAAAAGATTTGCAATCAATGAGAACCCCTCAACAAACCATCGATAATAACCCATAAGACCCAGAAAACTGTAGATCCTAGAAACGTTCTTTGACTGTTTCCAATCAAGTACAGCCTCACTCTTTTGAGGATCAACTCGGATCCCCTCAACAGAAACCATATGCCCCAAAAATGTTACTTCTCTTAACCAGAATTCACACTTGTTCAACTTAGCGTAGAGTTGCTTCTCTCGATGTATTTGTAGCACTACTCTAAGATGCTTATCATGCTCATCCTCAGTCTTAGAGTACACCAAAATATTATCGATAAAAACTACGGCAAACTGGTCCAGATACGACTGAAAAACTCGGTTCATCAGTTCCATGAATGCTGCTGGAGCATTCGTCAAACCAAAGGGCATAACTAGGAACTCGTAGTGCCCATAACGAGTCCTAAAAGCCGTCTTAAAGATGTCAGCTTCTTTAACCCTAAGCTGATGATACCCGGAGCGGAGATCTATCTTAGAGAATACCGAAGCCCTATGAAACTAATCAAATAAATCATTGATCCTCAAAAGTGGGTACTTATTCTTCAGTCAGGTTATTTGATGCTAGCATGGCCAAGGATCTAGCTGCCTAACCCATTAAGCTACCTTTGGGGCCAATTACTCGAGCAAGGGCCAAGAAGTTCAAGAAAGCCATTGCAAGCTACCTTGACCGAATATAGGGAGAGACCATCGTGGGGCATATTGATCATTCATGGACTAGCTCCATAAGCGTCCCATGTAGCTTACTCAAAGCTAAATTTTAGCTTTCATTTTTAAATTAATCATTTGTTGGAATAAACATTAATAATATTTAGTTATTTTTAGTTTAAGTATTTAATGTGTCTTGAGTCTATTTAATATGTTCTAATTAGATTCGATAATTAATATGTCTTAAGTTAATTAATGTGTTCTAATTAGTTCAGCCATTTAATATGTCTTAAGTTTAATTAATGTGTTCTAGTTAATATAACTACTTAATGTGTCATAAGCTTAGACAACTTAATTGAGTATTGAATGTGTCCTAAACTGAATTTATTGGTTTTTGTAGGTGTTCACACTAGCTGAATCAGCTAGCTAGATGCATTAGACGACATTAAAAGAAATCAAAGCATTTGGAGCTGAATTAAAGACCAAGCTGTTGATTACTCTTCTCCAAGTGCCTATTCGTGGAGATCAATGGACAAAAGCACATTCACACTAGACCATTCAGCTTTCAGTTGATTTCACACCTTAGAGGCTGTTTAAATTCGTATGTTCACACTTGGAGGTTGATTGAGTTCTTGTGTTCACACCATTTGGGCTGTTCGTGCACCACAACTTCAATTAAAAGGCTGCTGCACATTCAGCTTCCTAAGGGAGGATTAAAGGAGCTCATAACTCTTTGGATTATCAATTATTAGCAAGATTCATCTCAGCTCATTAAGTGTACTCAATTAAGCTGATTGGGAATGTAAATAGCCTAAGCTATTGGCGTCACCTAGGTCTAGGAGTTGCTAAAAGTCATGTTAATCATATTTGGAGTTAAGTCAGCTCATTAATAGCTTGATTGAGCTGATTAGAAGCTGTCCATTCGGTTGGAGCTTGCTCAGCCTATAAATACTTTGTTCATTCCATGTTGTAAGGACTTTTGCTCATTTTATGAATATTATACTTCTTTGTGAGTGTTCAACTCTCATAGTTCTCTCTAGACTGAATTGGCTTATCAAGATAAGTCTTGTGGCGTCAATCTTATTTATTTCTTTGAACTTATCACTTGCTTAAGTGTGGCGTTCATCTATACCTCTGGTTCCTATCTATCATAGATAGTGGGTCAAGGTTCTTTAGCTTTTCAAACTAATTTCACCTAAGTACTATTTAAGATTCGGGTCAACCTTTACCTATATTGTTGGTTCAGTCTTGGCCTTAGCTGAATTCACCCATCTATCATCACAACTATCTTTTAACCCTTTGTTTTGAACCTATCTTTCAACCTTTTTAGCCCATTTCGAAACAACTCAAGTCTGACTTAATTTTTATGATCGGGCAAACAAACGACTCGAATCACATTACGAGACCGAGTTCATATCATTTGGTATCAGAGCTAGCAAAATTAAGTTCTTGACGTTTTCTCACTCCCAGGTTAAAAAAATTTTGAAAAAAAATTCAAAAAAAGTTTTCGCATATAGTAAAGCATTCTGAAAGTACAAGCATATTGTATTGAAAACAAAGAGTTTTAAAATTATAAAAAAAAAGATAAAGGAAGAAGCTAGCTTGAAAGTGCTTTCGAATTTTGATTCTACTTCATTCATCATCTAACCAAATTCGGCCACACTTCAAAGCCTGTCAAAATTATTTCTAGCTTACCCTTTTGTCCTAACATCAATCCCTACCCAACCAAGCATCACTTTTGCAAACCAATTCCACAACAATTGATGTTAAGTCTAAGTAGTCAATTGAGAACTTAGAGAGGCAAGCTTGAGAGGAAAAAGGCAAGAGTGCGGTGAGATCATTCGATTAAATAAAAGCCAAAGTGTGTAAATTTTCTTTTTGAGAGAAAGTTTGAGGTTTGTGTGAGTTAAACACTATGTCAAGAAGTTTGAAAAGGAATCCAGTGGAATGTGGTGGTATGCATCCTGTAAGAAACTTGGCTCTTGGTGGTGGTGTGCCAGATTTGGCGTATCAAGCCTTAATTCGAGAGATTGACCGAATGTTTCAACAAGGACTAGAACCTATACATGAGCATTTGGAGCAATTGGACGAACAAGCTCAACGAGAAAGGACATCGCAAAATCCAAGGTAAGAGCGGGGGCGACCTAGGCTAAACCAAGATGACCTTTACGAGCCTAGTGATGCGGAAAGTGACCAAGCTTCGGTTCGAAGTGCAAGGTGACAAGGCCAAAGGAATCGGCCTTCGAGAAAAAGAAATTAGGTTGATGACGACCTTAAGAACATCAAAATGGTGATTCCCCGATTCCAAGGGAAAACCGACCCCGAAGCCTACTTGGAGGGGGAAAAGAAGATAGAGCTTGTCTTTGAGTGCCACAACTACTCATAGAGCAAGATGGTGAAACTAGCTGCTATCGAGTTCTCGAATTATGCTATTGTATGGTGGGACCAATTAACGATGAGCCGGAGGAGGAACAGGGACTGACCCATCTCCACTTGTACCGAGATAAAGGTAATCATGAGGAAACACTTCATTCCAACCTATTATCACTGAGAATTGTATCAACGATTGCAAAACCTTACCCAAGGCAGCCGGAGTGTCGAGGACTACTACAAAGAAATGGAAGTGGCCATGATCCGAGCCAACGTCGAGGAAGTTCGTGAGGCAACGATGGCTAGATTTCTTGCTGGTTTGAACCGTGACATCGCCAACATAGTGGAATTACAACACTATGTCGAAGTGATGGACATGGTCTATATGGCCATTAAGGTGGAAACACAATTAAAACGGAAGGGAGCCAGCTGTCCTTATCCCACTTCCTCTACAACTAAGTGGGGGCAAGGAGCCAGCAAATGGGATACCCCTATTTGAACCAAAGAGCCCGTAGGAACTGCCAAGTCCAACCAACCTAGTGGCGAAACAAGCAAAGGCAAGATGGAACATGTTCCTAATCGATCGAGGGGCATCAAGTGTTTCAAGTGCCAAGGGAGGGGACATATTGCTAGTCAATGTCCCAACCGATGAGTTATGGTGATTAGGGCCGATAGTGAGTTTGAATCCGAGGAATAAAAAGAGGAAGAACCTAAAGCACCAATTGATTCGGAAGATGATCTAGAATATGCGGTAGAAGGTGAGATTCTTGTTGTCAAAAGAAGTTTGAGCATTCAAAGTGCTGAAAACGAGCAGTAACGGGAGAACATATTCCACACTTGTTGCCACGTCCAAGGCAAAGTGTGTAGCATGATAATCGACGGAGGAAGTTGCGCCAATGTCGCGAGAAGCATGCTAGTGGAGAGACTTGGCTTAGCCACGACTAAGCATCCTAACCCCTATAAATCGCAATGGCTCAATGATTGTGGCGAACTCAAAGTGACCAAGCAAGCTATAGTGGCATTTTCCATTGGCAAGTACCAAGATGAAGTGGTGTGTGATGTGGTACCAATGCACGCGAGCCATATTCTGTTGGGGCACCCATGGCAATTTGACTGATGTGCGATCCACGACGGATACACAAATAGATATACTTTTAAACACTTAGGAAAGAATGTAACCCTAGCACCTCTTACCCCGAAACAAGTGTACGAGGACCAACTCAAGTTGAAACAATCTGTAGAAAAATCAAAAGAAAAAGAACAAGAAAGAAAGAATGAGAAAGAAAAAGAAAAGAAAATAGAAAAAAAGAGAGGAAAAATTGAAAAGAGTGACTCAAAAACTCGAGTGGAAAAAAAGCAAAAAGAGAGTGAAAATGAAAAAATGAGCGTTTATGCAAGGAAAATAGAAGTGAGGAACTTACTTTTGATGAGGCAACCTGTAACAGCCTGATTTAGGGCCTAGTCGGAACAGTGGTTTTGGGGCCACAAATCTGACGAGGAAAATCTTATTCTTATTATATTTTTATGGTCTACGATTTTACGGAAAGATTTCGTGAAAATTTTGTTCGAAAATTTCGACGTTTGGGCACTCAATTTAGTCAAAATGACTAAATTATAAATAGTGCAAAAGTTGAGTTGCACATGTTAGAAGTGTCCAATTTCTATGAAATTTTAAATTTGAGGTCCTTAAATGGTAATTAGACCATTGGTTAAATTTTTGGACAAAAATGGACATGAGATAAGTGAAATAGGATATTTTTAAGTTAGGGGCATTTTGGTAATTTGGTAATTAAATAGACTAAAAGACAAAATAAAAGCCAAAAACCCTTGTCCATCTTCTTGCTTGGCCGAATTTAGCATGGGGGAAGCCATGGCTAGGGTTTTCAAGCTTTCAAGCTCAATAGTAAGTGCATCCAAGCCCCGTTTTTAATGTTCTTTACATTTTTAAGATCCCCGTAACTCGGTTTGGCTATTTCTACCATTATTTTGAGCTAGGGTTTGTGTTTAAAAATTTACCCATGGATGACATGCATGTGCTTTGATTTCTAATGGTAGAATATAAATGCTCGGTGCGTAGTAAACGACTTTTACTAAGTGATTTTCGATGCAATCGCATAAAAGGACTAGTTTGTAAAAAGTTTAAAAATGTATGAAAATGTGTGAATGAATGCAAATTGTGGACTGCTATAGCTATGAAAATGGTTCGGCTAGGCCTAAAATACAAGGAAATTGAATAAAAATCATTTTACGAGCCTAGGGGCAAAAGTGTAAATATGAAAAAGTTTAGGGGCAAAAACATAATTTTGCCATAGTATGATTTTTGGGTCACAATGAATAATGTGACTAATAAGTAAGCTTAATGTGATGTTATAGATCAAATAAAATGAGGTTCAGACTTAGAACGAGGGAAAAACGAGTAACTGACGGTTAGGTCCCTTTTTGCCATTTTGGTATCGAGGCAAGTTCGTGTGTAAATAATACAACATTATATTATGTATTAAATATTTTGATATTACATGAATTGTATATATATGTTTCTATGGATTCGATTGATGATGATTTGGCGAAGAATCGAAGAATGAGAATCCTGGTTGAACCTTAGGAATAGAAAGGATACCTTGTCACGACATTAAATTAATAAGGTCCCGTATAAGACTATATCTGGGATATGGCCTCAGCACTGAATTGAGATCCCGTGTAAGAACATATCTGGGATATGGTATCGGTATCGAATAGTGATTCCGTGTAAGACCACGTCTGGGACCTGGCTTCGGTATGAAATCGTGTAAGACCATATCTGGGATATGGAATTGGCATCGACATGTGATCCCATGTAAGACCATATCTGGGATATGGCATTGGCATCTTACTACGTGTATGACAACTTCCGAGTATCCTTAAATATTCCAAGTGGTTCAACAGGATAAAGTATTAAAGTTTATGTTAAAGATGGAAAAGGGGCTAAAGTTATGTGATGGAGTGATACAGGTACATATGCGAAACTCACGAGAAATGAACTCGGTATGTGATTTCATATAAGACCATGTCAGGGACATGGCGTCGATATGATATTTCATGTAAGACCATATCGGGGATATGGCGTTGATACGGTACTATATGTATGAGATTCTTGAGTATCTTTTAGCTTTCCGAGTGGTTCAACGGGTATGTTAAAAACGAGAAAGTAAGTGACTATGTTACGAGAGGTACAGGTATATACATAGAACTCATGTGAAGTGAATTCGGTATATGATGAATTCTTGGGAAGAATGTACACGAATAAGTTATACTTGTGAAATATTGATATCCTTGTGATTAATGATCTACATTCATGATGAATGGATACATGATAAGATTTGATGATGATCATGTGTAAGGCTTTTAAGCCAAATTAAATTGAGAAATAAAATGTTCAAGTCTTTGTTGTTGATGTATAGGCTAAATTGGCCAATGAATGGCTTGTAAATATTTGATGATGTCATAAACAGAGAGTTACACGGGCTGAGGACATGGGCGTGTGTGACCACAGAGCCTACCCACACGGGCGTGTCCCAAGCCACACGGGCGTGTGACCCCTGTTTTGATGAAAAATTTTCTAAGTCTTCTTAAAGTTTCCTAAGTTCTTGGTTTAGTCCCGAACAGTTTCCAATGTATGTTTTGGGCCTTGTGGGCCCATATAAGGGACGATTTGCATGTGAATGAGTGATTTTAATTTGAATGAGATTTTATAGCCCAGTTTTGTATAAATGTTTATGTTTAAGTCCGGTAATGCCTCGTATCTTGTCCCGGTGTCGAACACGGGTAAGGGGTGTTACACAGCCCATTCTTGTACTCATGTACAAGGAAGGTCTTTTTGGAGCTAACGAAATTGATGATACCTTGCCCTTTTCAATTGTTTCTTTGCTACAGAATTTTGAAGACGTGTTCCTGGAGGAAGTACCAAGCGGATTGCCTCCTATTCGAGGCATAGAACATCAGATTGACTTCGTGTCTAGAGCCACGATCCCGAAAAGATTAAGGAGTTGCAAAGGCAAGTGGCTGATTTGATGGAGAAAGGCTACATCCGAAAGAGCTTGAGCCCATGTGTTATTCCCGTCTTATTAGTGCCAAAAAAAGATGGTTCATGGCGCATGTTTATTGATTGCTGGACGATCAACAAGATCACCATCAAGTATAGGCACCTCATCCCTCGACTCGATGACATGCTTGACGAGCTAAGTGGAGCCAAACTGTTCTCAAAAATTGACTTAAAGAGTGGCTATCACCAGATTCGCATGAGGGAGGGAGACGAGTGGAAGACTGTCTTCAAGACAAAATATGGTTTGTATGAATGGCTAGTAATGTCGTTCAGTCTTACTAATGCTCCTAGCACATTTATGTGATTAATGAACCATGTATTGCGTGCTTTCATTGGTAAGTTTTGTGTGGTTTACTTAGATGATATTCTAATATATATAGCAAATCTTTGGAAGACCACATTCAACATTTGCGTGCTGTATTGGAAGTTTTGCATAAGGAAGTTCTCTTTGCTAATCTTAAGAAATGCTCTTTTTGTACTGACAAAGTTGTGTTTTTAGGAATTGTGGTGAGTGCTGATGGACTTGAAGTTGATCGAGAGAAAATCAAAGCAATTCAAGATTGGTCGCGTCCTACAAACATCAGCCAAGTAAGGAGCTTTCATGGACTCGCAAGCTTTTATAAGAGGTTTGTACCAAACTTTAGTACTTTAGCTGCTCCTCTAACGGGGATTATTAAGAAAAAATCGCCATTTCATTGGAGTGAGGAGCAAGAGATTGCTTTTAATAAGATTAAAGAATGTTTGACTAACGCACCTCTTTTGTCTCTGCTCGACATTAACAAAGCCTTCGAGCTTGAGTGTGATGCCTCAAGAATAGGAATTGGAGCTGTTTTGATCCAAGATGGGCGTCCCATTGCATATTTCAGTGAGAAACTCAATTCGGGCGTTGGAGACATGGCAGCACTATCTTTGGCCTAAGGAATTTGTTATACATATGGATCACGAAGCATTGAAGCACCTTAAGGAACAAAACAAGCTGAACAAGTGCCATGCTAAATGGGTTGAGTCCTTTGAGTCATTTCCCTATGTGATCAAATACAAGAAAGGTAAGGAGAACATAGTTGCGGATGTGTTGTCACGAAGGTATGCCCGCATTAATCATTTAGATGCTAAACTGGTTGGGTTTGCCTACTTGAAAGATCTTTATGAAACTGACATTGACTTTGGTGAAGTGTATAAGTTGTGCGTGCAACGTGCTTTTGAAAGGTATGTTCGGCAAGATGGTTACCTATTTCGCGAGGGTAAGTTATGCATACCCCAAGGATCAGTTCGAGACGTCCTAGTCAACGAGGCACATAGCGGAGGACTTATGGGCCACTTTGGCATAGCCAAGACATTGGCTACCCTCCAAGAACATTTTGATTGGCTGAAAATGAGGCGTGACGTAACTAGAGTGTGGGAGCATTTCATTGCTTGCAAGAAAGCTAAGTCGCGAATCAAGCCACATGGGCTGTATACCCCATTGCCAATTCCAGAAGAACAGTGGGTTGACATCTCTATGGACTTTGTTCTAGGGATTCCTAGAACCAAGAGTGGGAAAGACTCTATTTTTTTTTGGTTGTAGATCGGTTCTCTAAAAATGCCCATTTCATTTCATGTCATAAAACTGATGACACTTTAAATGTTGCTAATTTGTTTTTTAAGAAAATAGTTCAGTTGCATGGAGTCCCAATGACCATCGTCCCCGATTGAGAATACTTGCCACATATCAAGTTTGCCTACAATCACTTAGTTCATTCGGAAACCAAGCACTCCCCTTTCGAAGTGGTATACAGTTTCAATCCTCTAACTCCTTTAGACTTAGTTCCTTTGCCTTTTAACCACTAGTGCATGTAGATGGCAAGCGAAAGGCTGAATTTGTGAAACAGCTACATCAAAGAGTTAATGAGAATATTGAGAGGAGAACCGAGCAATATGTTAAAAAGGCGAACAAGAGACGCAAACGAGTCATATTCGAACCCGGTGATTGGGTTTGGATCTATATGCGCAAGGAAAGGTTCCCTGCACAAAGGAGGTCTAAGCTACTGCCAAGGGGTGACGGTCCTTTTCAAGTCTTGGAAAGGATCAACAAAAGCACTTATAAATTAGACCTACCAGGTGAGTATGGAGTAAGTTCTAGTTTCAATGTTGCTGACTTATCCCTTTTTGATGTAGGTGACGATTTGGGGACAAATCACCTTGAAGAGGGGGGATGATGCGAGCATGGCCAAGGAGCTAGCTGCCGAACACATTGAGCTACCTTTGGGGCCAATTACTCAAGCAAGGGCCAAGAAGTTCAAGGAAGCCATTCTAAGCTACCTTGATCGAATATGGGGAGAGACCATCGCGGGGCATATTAATCATTCATGGACTAGCTACATAAGCGTCCCTGTAGCTTACTCAAAGCTAAATTTTAGCTTTCATTTTTAAATTAATCATTTTTTTGGAATAAACATTAATAATGTTTAGTTATTTTTAGTTTAAGTATTTAATGTGTATTGAGTCTATTTAATATGTTCTAATTAGATTCGGCAATTAATATGTCTTAAGTTAATTAATGTGTTCTAATTAGTTCAGCCATTTAATATGTCTTAAGTTTAATTAATGTGTTCTAGTTAATACAGCTACTTAATGTGTCATAAGCTTAGACAACTTAAATGAGTATTGAATGTGTCCTTAATCGAATTTATTGGTGTTTGTAGGTGTTCACACCAGCTGAATCAGCTAGCTAGATGCATTGGACGACATTAAAAGAAATCAAAGCATTTGGAGATGAATTAAAGACCAAGCTACTGATTACTCTTCTCCAACTGCCTATTCATGGAGATCAATGGACAAAAGCACATTCACACTAGACCATTCAGCTTGCAGCTGATTTCACACCTTAGAGGTTGTTTAAATTCGTATGTTCACACTTGGAGGCTGATTGAGTTCTTATGTTCACACTATTTGGGCTGTTCGTGGGTGACAACTTCAATTAAAAGGTTGCTGCACTTTCAGCTTCCCAAGGGAGGATTAAAGGAGCTCATAACTCTTTGGATTATCAATTATTAGCAAGATTCAGCTCAGCTCATTAAGTGTACTCAATTAAGCTGATTGGGAATGTAAATAGCCTAAGCTATTGGCATCACCTAGGTCTAGGAGTTTCTAAAAGTCATGTTAATCATATTTGGAGTTAAGTCAGCTCATTAATAGCTTAATTGAGCTGATTAGAAGCTGTCCATTCGGCTGGAGCTAGCTCAGCCTATAAATACTTTGTTCATTCCATGTTGTAATGACTTTTGCTCATTTTATGAATATTATACTTCTTTGTGAGTGTTCAACTCTCATTGTTCTCTCCAGACTGAATTGGCTTATCAAGACAAGTCTTGTGGCGTCAATCTTGTCTATTTCTTTGAACTTATCACTTGCTTAAGTGTGGCATTCATCTATACCTCTGGTTCCTATCTATCATAGATAGTGGGTCAAGGTTCTTTAGCTTTTCAAACTAATTTCACCTAAGTACTATTTAAGATTCGGGTCAACCTTTACCTATATTGTTGGTTCAATCTTGGCCTTAGCCGAATTCACCCATCTATCATCACAACTATCCTTTAACCCTTTGTTTTGAACCTATCTTTCAACCTTTTCTAGCCCATTTCGAAACAACTCAAGCCTTACTTAATTTTTACGATCGGGCAAACAAACGATTCGAATCACATTACGAGATCGAGTTCATATTATTATTCAACTGTCAGTAATCAAAACACATCTTTATGCTACCATCCTTTTTCTTCACAAACAAAACTAGTTCCCCCTACGGAGACACACTAGAACAGATGAACCCATGATCAAGAAGTTCTTGAAGCTCAGCCTTAAGCTCTGTGAGCTCTTTCGGTGCCATACGATATGGAGTGATGGACACTGGAGCTGTACCCGGTAGAAGTTCAATGCCAAACTCAACTTCCCGATTCAGAGGTAAACCCAATAGCTCATCAAGAAATACATCCAGAAATTCCCTCACTATTCTGATATTCCCGAAAAAAGAGTCCCAAGAAACTAAAACACTTACGAAGGCAAGATACGCTTCACACCCTTTGCGAACCAGTTTTTCGGCTACAAGAGCGGAGATCACATTGGATAAGTAATCCCAACGCTCGCCGATCACAACCACTTCCACATCATCCTCGGTTCCCAAAACAACCCACTTAGATGCACAATCCAAACTGACTCGGTGCACTACTAACCAGTCCATACTTAGAATCAAGTCACACTCTCCAAACGATAGCTCTATCAGATTTTCTGGAAACACAACCCCGTGTACTTCTAGCGGTACCGTAACAACCCGATTTAGGGGCTAGTCAGAACAGTGGTTTCAGAACCACTAATCCAAAGATGAAGAAAATTATTTTTGTGTTATTTTATGAGTTAGAGCATGATTATATAGGTGCATGAAAATTTTGGTGCTTTAATTCTAGTGATTTCATGCTTAATTGCGAAAAAAGACTAAATCGCATAAATTGTGAAAGTTCTATTTCACTAGCTAAAGGTGTCTAATAGCTATAGAATATTAATTGGAGGTCCCTAATGTGCAATTACGCCTTGTTAGGGTGGTGACCGGCCATAGGCACAAAGAATTAGAAATTTGGTCAAGTGGGTGGAAATTAGGTGACTTAATTGACTAGATATATTAAAATAAAGAGAGAAAAGATATCATCTTTTCTCTCCATCTTCTCCACCGAAAAATACAAGAAAAATAGGGGTTTGAGAGCTCAAAATTTTCAGCAACTTCTCACCTTTGAAAGTAAGTGACTTTGGTGATTTTTCTTGATAATAATTGTACTTTTGGAACCCCTAAAGCTTAAGCTAGCTAAAGAGGGGACTATTTTGCAAAATGGTTGAAAGTTTAGAGTTTTGCCATGTGAGCATTTATGTTGTTTGCTGCATTTTTTTATGGAAGAAAATGAGTCTTAGTTGTTAAATAAACAACTTTTGTGAAAGGTGTTTCCATGAAAACACCTAAAAGGACCATTTTGCAAAGGTTATAAAATAGGTGTTAAATGAGTGAAATAATGAGTATTGAGGGTTGCTATAAGAAAAATAAATGTTCACCTAGGCTCATTAAAGGAAGAAATTTGATTAGAATTGATTTACGAGCCTAGGGGTAAAATGGTAATTTTGCTAAAGTATGATTATTGAAATGTATTAATTAATGTGATAATTAAATGAGCTAATTTGCTAATATAGATCAAGAAGAACAAGGAATTAACCTCGACCGAGGAAAGGGCAAAGTATCAGACTAAATCAGTAATCTAGCCTATTTTGAAATCGAGGTAAGTTTGCGTGTAATAAGTTCAACGCCATGTTAGTATGACTTTAAATATTTGATATTTGTGAAGATGTATGATATGTCTATGATTTTGAATAATGGTGTTGTGTGAGAAAATGATGAGAATTGTGATGTTGAAGTCCCGGCTGGACTTAAATAAATGAGAGAATAATATCATCAGGACTTGAGATGGGTAAGGTCCCGTATAAGACCATGTTCGGGACATGGCCTCGGCACCAAATCGAAATACCGTATAAGACCATATCTGGGATGTGGCATCGGCATTGAATATGAGAAACGTATAAGACCATAGCTGGGATATGGCATCGACAATCGATATAAGATCCCGTATAAAACCATATCTGGGATAAGGCATCGGCATCTAGAAGTGACCTCACGTAAGATACATCTGGGATGTGGCATTGGCGTCGTAATTATGTGAATGAGGATGATTATGTATCATTGAATATCCCAAGTGATTCAATGGGGTAAATAGTTAAGCTTATGATAGAGATGAGAATAATGCTAAGACTATGTGATGAAGTGATACAGGTATATGTGAGTAGTTCACGAGAATGGTTTACGATATGTGGCATGATATGTAATCGGTAAGAGTAAGTATGAGCAAGTTATGGAAATGAGCTTAAGACTTGTGTTTGTTTTTATTCAATGCAATGAATGGATGACATTACGAGCTTTATGTTGCTATTTATTTCATGCAAACTTGCTAAGCTTTATGCTTACCCTTCTCATTTCCCTTTTCCTTGTAGCTTTACCAAGTTAGCTCGGGAAATTCATGGAATGTCGGAGTTCAGAAATCACACTATCGACTACTTTTTGGTATAACCAAGTTAGATTCATTTTGAGTATGGCATGTATAGGACTTAGTCATTTTGTTATGTCATATTTGTTAGCCAAAATGTTGGCTATTTATGTTATCAAATTCATTTTGTAAGTGGTTTTTTGGAATTGGGCCAATACTTGACTAATTTATATATATTCAATGATGATAGAATTCATTAAGTGTATGCTTGTATGGATGTCTTGATTTTGAGTCTTTAGAAGTGCTTTATAGTTCCGATACATGTTGGATTAAATTGGTGTAAGTATGGTGGCTGTGTAGGGTGGCATTTGGCTTGGTAGATAGCCTTTCAAATGTCCACACGGGTAGACACACAGGCGTGTGTTTAGGTCGTGTGTGACACACGGTCAGCCCCATGGGTGTGTTGATTGGCCGTGTGTCCCCTTGCATGCTAGGTTTGCAAGTCAGTATGCTCAGTAGTAAACACACGGGCAGAGACATGACCGTGTGTCTCAGCCGTGTGGGAGGCACGGCCACGGACATGGGCGTGTGCCTTGGCCGTGTGACCATAGTGAGGCGATGATGTCATAAACAGAATGCCATGGTTCTTGTCACACGGGTTAAGACACGGGCGTGTCGTGGCCGTGTGAAAATCCCTGTAGGTTTGAATTGAGAAATAATTCCACACGGGTGTGGAACACGTGCATGTGATATGCCACACCGGCGTGTCCCTTCCTCCACATGGGCGTGTGGCCCTGTTTTAAGCAAAAATTTTCTAAGCGTGCGAAAGTTTCCGGTTTAGTCTCGAACCATTCCGTATGTAAGTTTTAGGTCTCGTAGGCCCACAATAGGGACATTATGAGTATGAATGAAAAGTCTTAAGTTGAAACGAAATTTGGTGGCCCGAGGTTGTATGTTTAAGCAAGTTGAGTTCGGTAATGCCTTGTATCCGGTTCTGGCTTTGAGCATGGGTAAGGGGTGTTACATTTAGTGGTATCAGAGCTACGGCTTAGTTGATTCTCGGACTAACATAGCGTAAGTATGAGTCTAGCTATACATGCCATATGTATGAGTATTTATATAATGATAGTGTGACGACTCATGATGATTTGAATTTTTTTATATATAGTAAATGTATCCCAATCGAACGGAAGTCGATGATGCTGCAAGTAATGCGCGGGCTCCCGCGCAAGGGACCACACCAGTAGAGAGTAGACCCGAGACTTTTGGTCAGGGAGAAGAGGCTCGAGAAGCCTTTCTCAATATGATGAGCAATTGGTACACCGAGTATATTCGAGAAAATCTTAATGCTCCACCCCTTCCACCCCCACCTATTCCTCAGCCCGCTCCTGTAGCTCCTCAGGTGGTAGAGGTAGTAAGAAGAGAAAGACCTCCGGTCGATAAGATTCAGAAACAAGGAGCCGAGGAATTTCGGGCTAGTAAGGATGATGATCCGGAGAGGGCAGAATTCTGGCTTGAGAATACCATCAGCGTATTCGATGAGTTGTCATGCATGCCTGAAGGGTGCATAAAGTGTGCGGTATCTCTCTTGAGAGATTCAGCCTATCAGTGGTGGAACACCCTTGTGTCAGTGGTACCAAGGGACAGAGTTAACTGGGAATTCTTCCAAGAGGAATTTCGGAAGAAGTATATTAGTCAAAGGTTCATCGACCAGAAAAGAAAGGAGTTCTTGGAGCTAAAGCAAGGTCGAATGACGGCGGCTGAATATGAGCGTGAGTTCGTAAGGCTAAGCAAATACGCTCGAGAGTGCGTATCGACAGAAGCGATCATGTGCAAAAGATTCGAGGATGGGTTAAATGAGGATGTATGTTTGTTTGTTGGTGTCCTCGAACTAAAAGAGTTTGTGGTGCTGGTAGATCGAGCCTGTAAGTCTAAGGAACTAGTCAAAGAGAAAAAGAAAGCTAAAATTGAGTCTCGCGACTCGAAGAAGAGATAGCTAGGCAAGTCATTCCAATCCTCGTCCAAGAAGTCAAGAGAGTTTATTGTTCGGTCAGCTACTTCAGCTAGGTTTTCAAACAGAAGTAAAGGTAGACAGTACCCGGGGTTTAAGGCTCAGACTAATTTGGTCGCTAGTGTTGGCAATACTCGACCGAGTAGACCAGAATGCCCACAGTGTGGCAGACGCCATCTCGATGAGTGTCGAGTGAACGAGAAGGCTTGTTTCAAGTGTGGATATCTATACCATTTTATCAGAGATTGCCCCGAGGCGGGTGAGAAAGAGAAGCCTCAGAATGTAAGACCGGGAAGTACTACTAGGGGAAGACCATAGAGAAACCTGGGAAATGAAATGAGTAGCAAGAATTCATCTAGAGAGCAGACTGCAAGAGTTGAGGGTAGAGCACCGGTGAGAACATATGCCATTCGTGCTCGCGAAGAGGCGTCCTCTCCCGACGTGATCACGGGTACATTTTTGCTCTATGATACTCATGTTGTAGCTTTAATTGATCCGGGGTCTACCCACTTGTATATTTGTATGAAATTAGTCTCTAGCATGAGTATGCATGTAGAGTCTACTGAATTTGTGATAAGAGTGTCAAATCCCCTAGGCAAATGTATGTTGGTCGATAGAGTATGCAAAGGTTGCCCTTTGATGATTAGGGGTCATTGCTTTCCTGCTAATCTCATGCTATTGCCGTTTGATGAATTTGATGTCATCCTTGGGATGGATTGGTTAACTATTCATGATGTGATAGTGAACTGTGGAAGGAAGTTTATTGAGTTAAAATGTGAAAGTGGAGATCTTATTCGTGTTGAATCAGATGAGCGAGACAGATTGCCAATAGTGATATCTTCCTTGTTGACCCAGAAATATCTAAGAAAGGGGTACAAAGCTTACCTTGCCTTTGTGATAAATGATAAAGAGACTGAGTTAAGAATTGCATCAGTGCCCATAGCATGTGGGTATCCAGAAGTTTTCCCGAAGGAATTGCTAGGGTTACCTCCAGTTAGAGAGATTGAATTTTGGATTGAGCTAGCTCCTAGTACTGCCCCCATTTCTATTGCTCCATACAGAATGGCTCCTATCGAGCTAAAAGAACTGAAGGTACATCTACAAGAGTTAACGGATAAAGGCTTCGCAAGGCTGAGTTATTCTCCGTGGGGTGCTCCCGTATTATTTGTGAAGAAGAAAGATGGTTCCATGAGGTTATGTATAGATTATCGGTAACTCAATAAGGTAACTGTGAAGAACAAGTACCCGTTGCCAAGAATCAATGATTTATTTGACCAATTGAAGGGAGCCACGGTGTTTTCCAAGATAGAATTAAGGTCTGGATATTACCAGTTGAGAGTCAAGGACTCGGATGTACCGAAAGCTGTATTTCGGACAAGGTATGGCCACTATGAATTTTTGGTCATGCCTTTTGGTTTAACAAATGCCCCTGCAGTTTTCATGGATTTGATGAATCGTATCTTTCGGCCGTATTTGGATAAATTTATGGTAGTCTTTATCGATGATATATTGATCTACTCTTGGGATGAGAACGAGCACGTTATGCATTTGAGAACGATTCTGCAAATTTTGAGGGATAAACAATTATATGCCAAGTTTAGTAAAAGTGAATTTTGGCTTAAGGAAGTTGGGTTTTTGGGGCACATTGTCTCGGAAGATGGAATCAGAGTCGACCCGAGTAAGATCTCAGCAATTGTAGAATGGAAGACACCAAGGAATGTAATCGAGGTTAGGAGTTTTCTAGGCCTAACCGGCTACTATAGACGTTTTGTCAAGGGATTTTCCATGATAGCTACTCCGATGACGAGGTTGCTACAAAAAGATGTAAAGTTTGAATTGACAGAAAAGTGCCAACAGAGTTTTGAGAGATTGAAGGCATTGTTGATAGAGGCTCCAGTCCTAGTACAACCCGAGCCGGGAAAGGAATTCGTGGTTTACAGCGATGCATCCTTGAATGGGTTAGGTTGTGTACTCATGCAAGAGGGCAAGGTGATAGCATATGCCTCTAGTCAATTAAAACCACACGAGAAGAATTACCTGACTCACGATTTGGAGTTAGCCGCAATTGTTTTTGCTCTAAAGATTTGGAGACACCATTTGTATGGTGAGAAATGTCGGGTGTTCACGGATCATAAGAGCTTAAAGTATTTGATGACACAAAAGGAGCTGAATCTAAGGCAGAGAATATGGTTAGAGCTAATAAAGGATTATGAGCTAGTGGTTGACTACCATCAAGGAAAGGCGAACGTGGTCGCTGATGCCCTGAGTAGGAAATCCTTGTTTGCGCTGAGAGCCATGAATACACGGATGGCTTTGTCAGATGGTGGTTCTATTCTAGCCGAGTTGAGGGCTAGACCGACATTTCTCCAAGAGATTTGTGAAGCTCAGAAATGCGACAATGATTTATAGGCTAAAAGAGTTCAATGTGAGTCAAATGTCAACTCGGACTTTCGGATAAGTCCTAATGGATGTTTGATGTTTCGAGATAGGGTCTGTGTAACCAGAGATGATGAGCTTATTCAGAAGATTCTACATGAGGCAAATAGTGGATGTTTATCTGTACATCCAGGCAGCACGAAGATGTATAATGATTTGAGGAAATGGTATTGGTGGCCGTGTATGATGAAAGACCTTTCCGAGTTTGTTTCAAGATGCCTAATTTGTCAACAAGTGAAGGCTGAACATCAAGTACCCTCGAGTTTACTTCAGCCTATTATGGTTCCCGAGTGGAAATGAGACAGTATTACTATGAACTTCGTGATGGGCTTACCGTTGACGCCGAAAAAGAAAGATGTTGTATGGGTCGTAGTGGATAGATTGACGAAGTCAGCCCATTTCATACCAGTACGGGTCGACTACTCGATCGATAAGTTGGTGGATTTGTACGTGACAGAAATAGTAAGACTTCATAGAGTACCATTATCGATTATTACGGATAGAGATCCGAGATTTACGTCACGGTTTTTGAAAAAGTTACAAGATGCCTTAGGCACAATATTGAGCTTCAGTACGGCTTTCCATCCGCAAACTGACAGGCAGTCAGAGAGAGTAATACAGATACTGGAGGACATGCTTCGATGTTGTGTTTTGGAATTCCAGGGTAATTGGGAGAAATACTTACCGTTGGTGGAATTCGCCTACAATAACAACTTTTAGTCGAGTTTGAAGATGGCGCCTTATGAGGCACTGTATGGGCGTAAGTGTCGAACGCCCTTGTATTGGATAGAACTCAGAGAGAACCAGATTCAAGGGGTCGATTTAGTTAGAGAAACAGAAGAGAAGGTAAAAGTGATACGTGAATGTCTAAAAGCTGCCTCAGATAGACAAAAGTCCTATTCGGATTTGAAAACGAAAGAGATTGAGTTCCAAGTAGGTGATAAAGTGTTTCTGAAAGTATCACCATGGAGAAAAGTCCTCAGATTTGGTCGGAAAGGCAAATTGAGTCCGCATTTTATCGGACCATATGAGATTACCGAGAGGATAGGACCGGTAGCTTATTATTTGGCCTTGCCATCTGAGCTGGAAAAGATTCATGATGTCTTCCACGTGTCCATGTTACGCCGATACCGTTTGGACCCTTCACATGTGATTGTACCATCAGAGGTGGAAATTCAACCGGACATGACTTATGGCGAAGAGTCAGTCAAGATTTTGGCACGAGAAGTCAAACAGTTGAGAAACAAAAGTATAGCTGTAACATCCAGGATTTAGGGGTTATGCATTTAATGCATAACTCATAAGCTAGTAGGCTTTGAGTGTGTTTGGAGGTGTTTTAGGGGTTTTGAGAACCCTAGGATGTAGGAAAGTGGCTTAGAAAAATATTAGATTTCAAGCTTGGGAAGGGGAGCCAAAGGAGTGAGGTCTTAAAGGAATAAGTGGTGGAGTTTATGTCACAAAAAGGGAAGTAGTAAAGTGGCAATGGAGCGCCTAGGTGCAAGGGGAGAAGGTGGCGTCACATGGAGTGTCAAGGAGAGGAGGTTCGAGCGGCGTGGGAAAGCAGTGGGAGCTTTTATTTTTGCGTCAAAGAGGAAAGGAGTTGGGAGGCTATTGGACTTTCAAATGGATGAGGATGAAGCTTGTTTTTTTATTTTGAATTTTGGCTAGAAGGGAAGGATAGATGTGGACTCATTCAAAATTGTTTGAATGAGTGTTGAAGAGAAAATATAGGAGAAAATTATGGGATTTGAGAGGGGATGAGAAGTGGCGGCCAAGGGAATCTCTTGGTGATTATTTTCGATTTTGAAGGGGTGGTAGTAGTGAAAATAGAAATTTAGTCTTTGTGTGTGCTAAATTCTTTCTTTTTCATCTTTGTGTTTTGCCGAATTTTTACACCTATTTCCCTTTGGCAAAAGCCGAAAGTTAGAACCTTTTGTGCATCTATTTTCTTTCTTCTTTCACATCTCTTCTTTTCTCTCTGCTTGAGCCGAAATCACTCTTAAACCTTGCCATTGCTGAATTCTATTAAGATTCACACTCCCTCCATCTTTTTGACAAAGGCCGAAACCTCTCCACCATTAGTCACCATTGCCGAATATTCCAACTCCATTTAGGAGTCCTTGCCGAATCTTTCAGCCTCTCATTCTCCCTCCTATTTCGCAGATCTTTGAAGCCATAGCCGAATCCCTATTGAAGGTGCTGTCGACTACTTGCTTGTGATCTCTCTCTCTTCAAACGTGTAGTGGTGAGTGTTCTTTCATTATCAATTGGATTGGGTACTCCTTCTATTAGTGTGCCGAAATCATGTAGTTAGGCCTTAGGGATGGCCGAGTGTTTATAGGGCTTTTATCTAGTGTTTCTTTTGTATGTAGCCAAAGGAAGGAAGCACTAAGGATTCTCTCGGGATTTGATCCATCAAGGTAAGTGATATGAGGTATTCGGCCAAGGGCTATTTTGTATGGATTTATGCTTAAAGCCGATTCTAACATGTGGCATATATGGATTTCGACAGTTTCAGGAGCAAGTGCTGTTTCGGGTTTTGGTAAGTAATGTAGTTTCGGCCAAGAAATGTATCCATAGGTATTCATGTGTTGAAGCCGAACCTAACATCTAGCGTGCAGGGATTTCGTCAACTTCATAGACAAGTGGTGATTCGGGTTTTAGATTAGTAAGGTGAGGAGGATTGTGATATTCGGACATAGGCCATATTTGTTATTAAGTAAGGCCGATTCTAACTATGATGTGTAGGTAGGATTTCGACAGTAGGAGTGAGCAGGAGCCTTCGGGATTCAAGATCGATTTGGGTAAGGATGTCTAGTAGTAGTTTTTTATTTTGTTTAAAATCTTGTATTAATCGGGATTTTCTGATTAAGCGTATTCGATGGATGTGGGAACCAGTCAAGAAGGAAAAGGGGTAGTTCCTATCCCTAAGTTTAAGAGGAGATCCGTCTCATGATACGAGATTGGCCACGGTGGTGTGGGCCAGCAGAGAGCAAGAGAGTAGGCAGATAGCGGTAGTTTCGCCATCGATAGCATCGGGATTGAGAGCATAGTGCTTCAAGTTATCGGTGTGTAGTTAGCCTACCGTTTCCGGGATTTATGTGATACTTGCATGTGTTGTATATGTGTTATATATGTGCTAATAAGTGCAAAGTGGCAATTATGAAATGGATGCCCTTAAAGGGGGTACGTCAATAATCGAGTTAGTACCAAATCGATGAAATGTGGATTATGAATGTGAATACGATTGAATGCTTGGATAACATGTACATGCATTATTTATCATGACATTATTATATGTTGCATGTGCATGGGATGGGTTATGAATATGAAAGAAGGTGCGGGTGTACTTCGAGTACGTGGTTTGATGTTAGCCATGAGCTACATCGTGGATTGGCGCCGATCGAGGTCGCGTTGTGGATTACTTGTGATTAAGTTCACGTGGATTGATGAGTGGCTCTGTGCCTCATCGTGGTTGATATCGGTGTGTGCCATATCGTGGTTGATGAGTGGCTATGTGCCTCATCGTGGTTTGATGTTAGCTACGAGCTACATCGTGGGCGGCATTAATTGCCGAAATGGTGTGTAGCGGTTGGAGGGTGATTTAGAAATCCCTGTTGTGTGGTGGGTGGATACGGGGTGTGTAAAGGATGGACCCTAGGTTGGGTTGGGTGCACTTTGCATGATTATGTGTGGCATTGTGGTTATTGATGTGGTTATGGGCCAAGCCCAATATGTGAATGTGGAACAGTGTAGAAATGGGCCAAGCCCAATATGTGGAATCAAGTGGTTAATTACATTATGATCCGATATGTGGTATGGATATGGGCCAAGCCCAAATTGTGATATTATGTGAATAAGTTACCTCGTTATTCACGTTATGTGGGTTGATATGTGGTTTGATATGTGGGTGGAATTCGGTGGTGATTACACATCGAGTCTGTTAGACTCACCCAAATTTTTATCAAACATCGCGGTGATACGTGATGCTTGGACCGGGTTGGAGAGGATACGAGGTGGCCATGCGAGAAGATGTTTTATTTATTTTATGCAGTTTAATATTAAGTATTTTTGAATAATTATTTGATGTAATAAGGGCCACTTAAAGTATTTGAAGTTTATTGTTATGTTTTAGTTGGATGGATGATTAATTTACTATTTGGAAATGATTTCATTTTTAGCAACTTATATCTTAAAAATATTTATATTAAAGTTTTAATTAGGATAATTGGTAACATCAAAGTTTTACTCGGAATTTTAAACATACAATATTCTACAAACGACAATAAATTTTAAAGTTTTTATCTTTAAGTCAAAATCTTTTCAAACGTTTTCCGCAGTGGCATTCTAAATTCGGTCGTGGTGTATGGGCCGGGTTTGGGGTGTTACCATAGCCCTTGTTAAAGTATTATGGAAAAGACATGGAATAGAAGAGGCTACTTGGGAACCCTAGGAGGCTATGAGAAACCAATATCCCAACCTTTTTACCGGTAAGATTTTCGGGGATGAAAATCCTTAAGGGGGAGAATTGTAACAGCCCGATTTAGGGGCTAGATGGAACAGTGGTTTCGAAACCACTAATCCGAAGATGAAGAAAATTATTTTTGTGTTATTTTATGAGTTAGAGCATGATTATATATGTGAATGAAAATTTTGGTGCTTTAATTCTAGCGATTTCATGCTTAATTGCGAAAAAAGACTAAATCGCATAAAGTGCGAAAGTTCTATTTTACTAGCTAAAGGTGTCTAATAGCTATAGAATATTAATTGGAGGTCCCTAATGTGCAATTACGCCTTGTATAGGGTGGTGGCCGACCATAGGGACAAAGAATTAGAAATTTGGTCAAGTGGGTGGAAATTAGGTGACTTAATTGACTAGATATATTAAAATAAAGAAAGAAATGATATCATCTTTTCTCTCCATCTTCTCCACCAAAAAATACAAGAAAAATAGGGGTTTGAGAGCTCAAAATTTTCATCAACTTCTCACCTTTGAAAGTAAGTGACTTTGGTGATTTTTCTTAATAATAATTGTACTTTTGGAACCCCTGAAGCTTAAGCTAGCTAAAGAGGGGACTATTTTGCAAAATGGTTGAAAGTTTAGATTTTTTCCATGTGAGCATTTATGTTGTTTGCTGCATTTTTATGGAAGAAAATGAGTCTTAGTTGTTAAATAAACAACTTTTTTGAAAGGTGTTTCCATGAAAACACCTAAAAGGACCATTTTGCAAAGGTTATAAAATAGGTGTTAAATGTGTGAAATAATGAGTATTGAGGGTTACTATAAGAGAAATAAATGTTCACCTAGGCTCATTAAAGGAAGAAATTTGATTAGAATTGATTTACGAGCCTAGGGGTAAAATGGTAATTTTGCCAAAGTATGATTATTGAAATGTATTAATTAATGTGATAATTAAATGAGCTAATTTGCTAATATAGATCAAGAGGAACGAGGAATTAATCTCGACCGAGGAAAGGGAAAAGTATCGGACTAGATCAAAAATCTAGCCGATTTTGAAACCGAGGTAAGTTTGCGTGTAATAAGTTCAATGCCATATTAGTATGACTTTAAATATTTGATATTTGTGAGGATGTATGATATGTCTATGAATTTGAATAATGGTGTTGTGTGAGAAAATGATGAGAATTGTGATGTTGAAGTCCCGGTTGGACTTAAATAAATGAGAGAACAATATCATCAAGACTTGAAATGGGTAAGGTCCCGTATAAGACCATGTTAGGGACATGGCCTCGGCACCAAATCGAAATCCCGTATAAGACCATATCTGGGATGTGGCATTGGCATTGAATATGAGAAACGTATAAGACCATATATGGGATATGGAATCGATAATCGGTATGAGATCCCGTATAAGACCATATCTGGGATATGGCATTAGCATCTAGAAGTGACCTCACGTAAGACCACATCTGGGATGTGGCATTGGCGTCGTAATTATGTGAATGAGGATGATCATGTATCCTTGAATATCTCAAGTGATTCAATAGGGTAAATAGTTAAGCTTATGATAGAGATAAGAGTAATGCTAAGACTATGTGATGAAGTGATACAGGTATATGTGAGTAGTTCACGAGAATGGTTTACGATATGTGGCATGATATGTAATCGGTAAGAGTAAGTATGAGTAAGTTATGGAAATGAGCTTAAGACTTGTGTTTTTTTTTTCAATGCAATGGATGGATGACATTATGAGCTTTATGTTGCTATTTAGTTCATGCAAACTTACTAAGCTTTATGCTTACCCCTCTCATTTCCCTTTTCCTTGTAGCTTTGCCAAGTTAGCTTGGGAAATTCGTGGAACATTGGAGTTCAGAAATCACACTATCGACTACTTTTTGGTATAGCCAAGTTAGATTCATTTTGAGTATGGCATGTATAGGACTTAGTCATTTTGTTATGTCATATTTGTTAGCCAAAATGTTGGCTATTTATGTTATCAAATTCATTTTGTAAGTGGTCTTTTGGAATTGGGCCAATACTTGACAAGTTTATATATATTCAATGATGATAGAATTCATTAAATGTATGCTTGTATGGATGTCTTGATTTTGAGTCTTTAGAAGTGCTTTATAGTTCCAATACATGTTGGATTAAATTGGTGTAAGTATGGTGGCTATGTAGGGTGGCATTTGGCTTGGTAGATAGCCTTTCAAATGTCCACACGGGTAGACACACGGGCATGTGTTTAGGCCATGTGTGACACACGGTCAGCCCCATAGGCGTGTTGATTGGCTGTGTGTCCCCTTGCATGCTAGGTTTGCAAGTCAGTATGCTCAGTAGTAAACACACGGGCAGAGACACGACCGTGTGTATTAGCCGTGTGGGATGCACGGCCACGGACATGGGCGTGTGCCTTGGCCGTGTGACCATAGTGAGGCGATGACATCATAAATAGAATGCCATGGTTCTTGGCACACGGGTTAAGACACTGGCGTGTCGAGGCCGTATGAGGGACACGGGCCAGGGACACGTGCGTGTGTCCGGCCATGTGAAAACCCCTGTAGGTTCAAATTAAGAAATAATTCCACACGGGTATGGAAAACGGGCATGAGATATGCCACACGGGCGTGTCCCTTCCTCTACATGGGCGTGTGGCCCTGTTTTAAGCAGAATTTTTCTAAGCATGCGAAAGTTTCCGGTTTAGTCCTGAACCATTCTGTATGTAAGTTTTGGGTCTCGTAGGCCCATTATAGGGACAATATGAGTATTAATGAAAAGTCTTAAGTTGAAACGAAATTTTATGGCCCGAGGTTGTATGTTTAAGCAAGTTTAGTTCGGTAATGCCTCATATCCGGTTTCCGCTTTGAACACGGGTAAGGGGTGTTACAGGTACATTCCTATACAGTCTATTTACTCGAACCAACTAACCTAGTGGATTTAGTACATAAATCTCACCCGAAGTACTCTCAACCACAATCCCCAAGTTTTCAAAAACAAAACTAGCTACGTACGAGTGTGTTGACCTTATGTCTATCAAAGCAGTATAAGGGGAATCAATAATAAATAACGTACCTGTAATCACATCGAGGGCTTCTTTATCCTCACGGTGTCGAGTAGCATAAACCAGTGCAGGCTACCTCGCCTCAGTCTGATTAGCACCTCTGCCCGATGCTCTCTATCCTCTGCCCAAACCATTACCACCCCTAGCCGGACCACGACCCCTAGGTGGCTGTTGTACTTCCCTCTGAGGCTGAATAAAACCTGAACCCTTAGCTTCCATCTAATCAGAATGCTGTGGTAACTCTCTAATCTGATGCTCTAATGACCTACAACGCAGACAAGCCCCTAATCTTCTCCAACACTCGCCCGGATAGCGCCTACCACAATCGATGTACGACTGACCCCCAGTAGGAGCAAATAGAACTCCCACCCTAGAATCCCCATAAGGTCTAGCCCGTTTTTTAGGCCTTTGAACAGAACTAGAGGGCTCTAATTCCTTCTTATTCTTGCCTCTTTCACGACCCATGTTTTGGCACTCCACGCGTTTAACCCGTCGGCGATCTTCGCTTTGTCCTTCAGAATGGCGAACTCTCGCTCCCTCTACGGAGCTATCAAAACCCTCAAACTGTCTCTCAAACTGAACACACTTTTCGTACTCATATGCCACCATGCATTCGTGCGTAGCGGTTTAGTCTCAGAAATTCAGCCTCATACTCGGCCAGAATCCTATCCCCTTGCATGAGATTCATGAACTCACGTCTGTGAACATCCACATAACTCGCAACCACATACTTCCTCTAAAAAACAATCTTGAAATACTCCTAGTTAACCCTATCCGGCTGAGTACCCTCCTCAACCAACAACCACCACTAATATGCCTCGTTGCGAAGTAAAGAAACTGCACCCTTCAGTTTTTGCTTAGGAGTGAAATCAATGTCGTTCATTATTCTCTCAGTGGCCTCTAACCAGTATTCGGCCAGAGTAGGGGCGACTCCAGTGACGTCCCTAAATAGTTCAACACCATTGGATCGAAGTCGTTCAGTTAATGACCCACGGCCTCCAGATCTAGAATGGGGTCCAGCGACGCTCTCCAAAACTCTCAACACGGCTTGGGACAGTACTTTATCCCCAGACGAGCGGCTTTGAGACCCAGTCTCGGTAGTAGGTGAAACAGGTGTCTCACTCATATCCAGATTTGGCATACTGCCCAAAGAGGAAGACTCAGCTCGAGTCCCCTTACGGCGCCCGCCGCACCCACGAATACCATGACCGCGAGTTCCACGAGCGCTCATTGTTTCAAAATTTTGTCTACATTACGAAATTTTATGCATTAGTTTTAGTGTTTATTAGAAAATGTTTTATGCTTCAAATATTTATCAAATGTTCAGAAATCTTTTAGAAATCACAGTTTCTAGCTAACTCAGTATAGTTTTAGATAGTTCTAACTATAGTATTTCTAAGTCCAGAAGTATTTACAAGATCGGCGCCGGAGACTCGGTGTACCACATACTTTACACATAAGAAACAAACTTTGTTTGAAAACCGTTTCTTTTACAAATTCAATTTTGAACCCAAAGTTCACAGCACAAGTTTTGTAACCTGGATCTGATACCACTAAATGTAACACCCCAAACCCGGCCTACACGTTATAGCCGAATCTGGAAATGTTACGAAAAAGAGTTTTGAAACTAACTTTTGTGTTTAAAATTTCCTGTATTAGTTGCTACTAAAAGAGTTCACATTTTCGAAAAACTTATTGTTCTGTTTAAACGAATTTGTCATTTATTGCCCTTTTAAGTAAAACATTATTTTACGGTGGAAGCTCGCAAATCATTATAGTTGAAAACTAAATTTTGTATTTTTAGAAAAAAAAATTTGTTTTCGTAAAATTGTGATTCTAGTCAAACGTCGTAATAAAAGAGTAAAAAATGCATCCAAAACCAAAATAAAAATCGAATAGTACGGAGAGTCCAATAATTACAAAACTCTTAAAAATAATCTTTAATATAAATAAAAACCATTATTCAAGACAGCTCACGAACTTGTGGTCATCGTAGAGACTCCGTCGCACTGATCCGCCTATGTCTGAGGATTACCTGAACAGAACAGGCAAACAAATGTGAGTTTTCATAAACTCAGTGTGTAACTTAACATAGACATACATGCATGAAATTCAAATTTTTAGTATACCCGAACAGAAATGGACATGAGTCCTTATCAGAAACAGATTATTAGATACTTGCAGATATGAAAAGTCCTACCCCCATTCTCTGCACACCATCTCTGACCATCCCAACACACCACGTGGGGTATAAAACACCCACCCGGCCCTAAACACCACATAGTATCTGTACGATAGTTAACACAATAGCTTGTAGTCAAGCTATAAGCATATAGGCGAAATGTCGCCTCAAAGAACACTTCCTCCATAGATACAAATCCCACCCCATACACAGATACAAATAACATATAACAGATATAGCAGAGTTAACATGTCTTGCATGCTTATATACAAATAACATACATGTTATTACAAACCAGTCAAATCATACATATCAATTTCTAAATGCTCAAATCAGTCTATCAGAATAGCAAATATCATGTATTAGGGTTTGCTTTGCCCTTACCGACCCTATGGAAGTCCCACAGTCGATCAGAATGACTTATGTGACCCTAGGGAAAATTTTAGAATGTGGGCCCACACGCCCAAATTGACTTGCTCGTGTGGTCCACACGGCCTGGCCCACGTCCTGCACGCCCAAATCGGCCTAGCCCATGTGACCCACACGACCACACACTCGCCTATCACACGGCCGTGTGTCGCACATCGACAGGCCACTTTTTTGACTTTCGTCGAACCTCATTTTCTTGTGTTTTCGTTACACAACTGGTTCATTTTTTATGTTACATCAATCCCGAGACCACCAGAACCTAGAAACGGCATTACAATGACTATTTAACAACCAATTTACGAATTTATCGACATAAAATTGAATAACTCACACCAACCTACCGCCGAAGAAAACAATTACTATCACGGTTTAAGCCATTGAAGCGAAATTCACAGGTTCACCGCCTTCCCCTACGCCATAAATTCATAGAAATCAAATCCCTTAACTACACCATACGTTATAAAGAAAGAATAAATTCAAACGACCCTACAGAAATCAAACCCTATAGATGACTGAAACCCCACTTACCAGAACCACAAAAAGAACGCCGAAAATCAAAAGCGCAATGAACATAAAGAAAAGATTGTGGGCAGAATTGAAGGGAAACGAAAAAGAAGGGAATTGCAGAGAAAAGGAAAATGGGTAAAATTAGAAAAGTTTGAGTAAAGAGAGAAAAATTAAATAAAATAAATTTAATTTAATTTGAAATAAAATCCCACTACATCACAACTCCCACAACCCCACTAACCACCAAATCCCACTAAATTTGACCACTAACCTCATCCAATTACCTCAGAATCCCAACTCCACCAAACCTCTATCAGACAACCGAAACAAAAAATAACATTCCCGTTCACATAGGGACTCGAACACTAGACCTCAAGGCAAACTAATCCCTTACCACTCGAACCAGCAAGCTCATTCTGATATGAGTTTACCAAAAGTATAATATAATCCCACCTAAAAGGGATAAGGCTAGGACCAAAATAATAGAATTTTCCATTACTGGGACTTGAACCCAAGACCTCAAACACACACCCATATCACTTAACCACTGAAACATATACATATTTATGACATAATTTACAGAAACAAAAATAAATTAGTTAGGGCGTTACAGAAAAAATGTGGTAAGATCAAAAGAATTTAATGAGTTCAAGAAAAGAAAAGATTTAACCCTTTTGACGAAATTACAAAAGAACAAACTATAAATTTATGCGCATCACTATTTTACATGCCTTAACATCTGGGCAGATACCTCATACAATTGGAGGATACTTAATCATGGCAGATAGCATTTTCAGGCAAACTCTAATATCAAACATATACTTTCTTCCTTACATCCCTAGGAAACCTTTACTTTAATAGAACTGACATTTCCTCATCAAACACAATCTTTACTAACACATAATTTCACATTTCAAACATCTCATCAGGCTAATTCATACACACCTTCACTAAGGTAAAATCTATATGCCAATTAAAACCTTTGACAGAGATCAAAACTTACCACTTACCACTTAACCATTCTTTTTTATAAGGAATTATACATAACATATAACGGATACAGAGTCATATTTGCTTACCATTTTCAGTACATAACATATAACATATACGAAGTTATATTAACTTACTCTTTCCATATCCTTCCTTGGGTTAAACCTCGGATCCCAAATCCCATATCAGAACAGATACACATTTTTTATCATATTGAACACATGCGTGTTCCCATTAGTTCATGGCTCTTTGCCATGGTTAAGAACTACCATGTCCTACAATAGGCAACACCCATATTGCTAGGCTGGCTAGCAACTAGCATGCCCTACCAGAAATGTAGCACTCAAGCCAATTGGTTAGGAACTAGCATACCCTACCAGTAGCCTGCCAACCTGTTTAACAACTAGCATGTCCTACCAGTGATCCATCATACACGTCAATTTGGTTAGCAACTAACATGCCCTACTAGTGGCTCATCATATCTGAATATCGAGTTTACACCCTAAGGAAGTTGCATCTAATTCATGTTAAAAATAAGCACATGTAGATGTATATGTATAGAAGCATATTACACTTCATAAAGACATCTCACCTGAATTCTAACTATAGCAACCAAAACATAGTAATAAACTCGATCTAGAAGAAAACTCAGAGAAGTTCAGCACAGACTGAATACTCATAGAAAATCTCAACATGGTTGTTATACTATATCAATTGCTACACGAACAACCCTTTCTTACTATTCAATCACTTGTTGATTTCTCTCCAACGAAGAACTCTTCTTGAAACAGAATACCAGGGTAAAACAGAGCAAGAGAAAAGAGAAAAAGAACCCCCCATTACTAAAGTTCGTTGATATTTATAGCTCACAGCGCTCTCTCACTCAGAACTAACACGCGGCTAACATGCAAAACTAACTTATACTCTCTTGTGGCCACATTATTATTCTTGATATCACATACAATAAAATAATCATAAAACTTTAATTAATTCCTAACTGGATCTTAACAAAGACTTGAGTAAAACTAAACAGTAAACACACGTATACAAACAGAAAACAATCATGTCAAAAATCCCATAATAACCATGACAAAACATAAATACCACAAGCCTACACTTCACCCCAAAATAAACCCTTCAACTAAAATATTACAAACCAACAAGATTAACCAAACAATCCACCAGTCATGACACAACAATCATTACAATTACACCACTGGCAGATAGGGCAAAATTAGCCTTTCCTTGGCTCAACCTGGCTAACTAATGGCCTATGCAAAACACCAACTAGGACTATGCCGGGCGGAGTGTTACAACTGTCCCACCCTAGAAAGGAATTTTGCCCATGAAATTCTTACCATTAGGCACAACAACATCTTTTGTTCTCAAATCACAAACACTAACTAACACTCTCGAGCAGGTCTTAGCATATTTTCTATTTGAAGTTCCCAGGACAGGGTTCAATCTCCCAACAGTCGTTATTCTCATATCACTTTGACTCCTACTTAATACTTGAGTTGTTCGATCATGTTGGCTTCCAATTCTTGATGCGTAGTCTTGTACCAAATGATCATGTGACCCACATTCGTAATAGAATTTCTTCTCATTCCAAAAAATCCCCACATGGTTCATTCTACAAGTATTTCAGATAAGAGTCTTCATCTTTCTTGATCCAACCGAACTCGTCTTAGATATAGTTTGATATTCACCACTATCACTACAACTTTTCATAACTTAGACTGCTTTGCTGACTCATAAGAGAAGTTTCTCATATCCATAGGCTTCTCAAAGCTTGCAACAGGGAACGATTCAACATTATTATGTTCACTTCTCTCTGTCCTGATCTTTACTTTTATTTTGTACAATCGTTTCCAACTTATGAGCCTTGACCATCATAGTTGATAAATTTTGAACTTATGAAGCTGCTACCGAAGCTTGGATCTCATCTCTTAAACCCTATTCAAATTTATCACACATAGTTGGAACATATCCCTTACATATCGGCTAAGTTTGACGAACTCTCTCTAATATTCCATTACTGACATTTTCTCTTCTTTCAGATACAAAAATTCTTTATTCATTTTCTCCATATACATCGGATTCACATATTTTTCTCTTAATTTTGTTACAAAGAAATCCCAATCTACGAGTTCTTCTAAGGTCGCACTTACCAAAGTTTCCTACCATTGATAAGCCTCGCCTTCCAACAAAGAAATGGCGCATAACAAATTATCCTCTAGTGTACACTTCAGTTGTGCAAACACCCCTCTTAAGCGACATAACTATTGCTCTACTGCTGAAGGATCATCACCCTTATCTCTTAAAAATTCCTTAGCACCATGCCTGCTTATCTTCCCCAAAAGGTCTTCTTAAAACTGATTCGCAGTTGACACAGCTAGAACAGTTTGCCTTTGTGGTAAAGCTTCTAACTGAGGTTGAGGCAAAGACACATGAGCGGTTTTTATAAATTGATGATACCAACTTTCCATCATCTTGACAAACACATCTCTCATAACATTACTAGTTTCTATTAAATCAACTGAAGGTTCTGAACCATGAAACTGAATATTATTTCTTTTCAACCCTTCATCAACAACATTACGAGAATTTGAAGACATCTTAACTACCACACACAAACACAGTTTAGAAAAACTATAAAGGGTTAGCTAAAAACATGTAACTTGCATGTTGAGGCGTGACTCAACCTTTGATTATTTGAGAATCAGCTAAACCTAGGCTCTGATATCAACTTGTAACACCCCAATCCCCAAAGGTCGACTGAGGCGCTACACAGACAAAATAGACTTATACATAGTTTGAATTTAATTTATTTGAGGTGCATAACAAACTGAACTGGCATTAATTGTAACATCCTGAAAAGGGCCTATGCATTTTTGGTTTAATTGTACGAAATGACATATCTTATGTGTTATGAATATATTTTGAACACTTTTGGAAACCTGGAAATGTATGGAAATGTTAAGTTTAAAAGAGGAAAGTAAACATTTTTAGAACCTTGGAAATGTAAGGAAATGTCTTGTAAGGAAATGTCATGGAAATGTAAGGAAATGTCTTGGAAATGTAAGGAAATGTCTTGTAAGGAAATGTCATGGAAATGTAAGGAAATGTCAAGTTTAAAGAGCCGATCGAAAATTTTTGGAAACTTAGAAATGACCTAGAAATGACGAGTTTTAAGGTTTAAAAGGGGAAATTAAGGCAAGTTGGCCTTAAAAGAAAAAGTTTGTGAAATTTGACACACAAACAGGCTTGGAAAAGTGGTCTGAAGATGCCACTTAGGGCCTATGGAAATGGCGCCATATGCAAGAGGAATGGGCCTAAGTTCGAGTCACATGGGAGGCAAATAAAAGAAATTTTATTTTGCTACAAGGAGCAGAGAGGTGGACGGCACATGGCTATAAATTAGGAGCTTTTATTATTTTATAAATAGTGGATAAATAAGGGATTTATTTATCATTATTTTCAAGAGATAATTGTTGGATTAAATTCTTTTAATTTGAATAAAGAGATAAAGAGGAAAATAAGGGAGAAGTGATGGCCAAGTAAGGGACTTTGAGTTTAATAATTTCGGCTAAGTAAGGATAGTTGCTGAATTATCTTTTATTTTAAGTGATAATTAAAGGATAAAGTTATCAGATAGAGGAGTGGTGGCCAAGTAAGGGACTCCTTAGATGATAATTTCATCTATAAAAGGAAGGAAGGAGGGCTACTCATCAATTTGTGCTTCTTCCTTTCTCTGCCGAATTTTTAGTGCTCTCTTCTCTTCTTTTCTTTCTTTTCTTTTGTCAGCGTAAATTAAGTAATTGTTGGAACCTAGCCGAATATTTTCCTCTCCATTAGAAGCCATAGCCAAGAATCCTCCATCTTTATTCTTCCTTTTCTTTTCTTTCTAATCCTCCAAAAGCCGAAAGTTGTGAGATCATCATCTAGCCATAGCGAATCTCTCAAGGTTGAAGTGAAGGTGCAATCGATTTCTTCAAGTAAGGGTAAGATCTCATTCGGTTTCATCCTTTTTCTTAAGATTTGCCGAAATCTAGGACTAACCCCATTAATATCTTGTTGCCTTAGAAACTTTGAAGAGATCTTTCGGGATTTACTAAGTGTCGACTACAAGGAAGGAGAAGTTCTTTTCCGAAGGTACACCATAGGCCACGTGTTCCCTAGTTATTCGGTGAGTTTTCGGGATTTAAAATCCACAAGGTAAGTTTAAGTATACTAATCCTACTAGGATTTGGATTTATGGCCGAATGGCTTTTTATTAAAGTAGTAGGTGATTAATAAAATGCAGGGATTAAGGATCCAAGCATTAGATCAAGCTTTTCGGGATCTCAAGGAAATTTTAAGCGAATCAGGTGTGTACCCCACACTAATTCTTAATATGTTTTATGGCTGTGTTTAATTAAAATATGTGATATTAAGAATATGAAAGTGGCTAAGGTACCATGTTACGGTACTAAATACTCAGGTACTTTTCCTACTTCTACTAGGAATATGAAAAATGTTATTTGTAACATGAGAATATGATAAGAATGTGAACTCTGGCATATTATGCATATTATTATATGGGGCATATGGTTTTGTTTTGAAAGGGGAAGTGAATGTGGTGACCTAAGACCACGAACACGGTGATCTAAGACCATGATATCTGAAAAGTGGTTACCTAAGACCACAGTAATCTAAAAGTGGTGACCTAAGACCACGAAGATGCGGTGACCTAAGACCGCAGATTTGGAGTGTAGCGGAAGGAGGGTCGACTTAGTAGTCCCACGGTGTGACTGGGGTGTGCATGTGGGGTGTGTAGCGGATGGACAACTAGGTTTGGGTTTGGGAATGCATCATAACCTGTATCTATGTTTTGAATGTGTAATATGTGATATGCCTGATTCTATTATGATTTAGTGTCGTGTACACATTGAGTCTGTTTGACTCACCCCGTTGGGAACATTTTTAGGTGATGAGCAGTGATGGACCGGGACAGAACTTGTGGTGGCCATGCTCAACATGAAGTTTATATTTTTGAGGACTCTTGAATTTATTTTAGTACTTTGAAATATTTTGGGAATTATTTGATGTAATAAGGCCAAAAGGCCATAGTTGAATTACTTTACACTTATTTTTATTTATTATGATTATGAATTTTATCTATTAAAATTTAATTAAAATTTCTTTTAAACTAAACCCTAAATATTTTGTCACTTAAGATAAAAGGGATTTCAATATAAAACGAACTGTTTTCAACACAGCCCAACCCAAAACAATATTTTTCTTAAAATCACACAAGTTTTCCTAAGAACAAAAGAATTTTGAACCGGTTTACTTGAGGAACATACCAAATCTGGTCAAAGCTCGTGGGCGGGTTTGGGGTGTTTCAATTTGGTATCGAGCCAGCTTTAAAACTTCGGCCTATGGGCTAAGGCCCAAAACGTTTTCAAATCGAGCCAAGTAAGTTTTTTTGAAAGTATCTTAAGAAATAAGCGGTTTTTACGGCATGGCACCTAAGTCTCGGCCAAGTCCACCGGGTAAGTACTTCGACTTTCAAATGATTTGAGCATGTGAATCTGTATGGGCTTTTTATGGGAACATAGATTAGAAGATTAGGATCTGTTGAACCCTAGGACTAGTCTACTCAAACACATGCATAAGACTTAAGGATTATTAAATAAACCTGTGAAGTAAGTCACCGAGTTAAGGTGTGGCAACCATTGTACGCATGTCTAGGATTGGTATTCAGTAAGAGCTTGGTATTTAAGCAGTTCTAGCAACTCACCTCCTCTTTACTCGAATCCTACCTGGTGCGTAGCTACGGTTCACCCTAACCAAGATGACTTATTCACGGGCTAAACCCGATAATTAAAACCCGAAAGGGACTCGCCATGATAAAAACCCTACTTTTAAAATCCCTAAATTACCCTTTTAATTGTAGTAAAAGATTATTGTGAAATTTTTTTCCAAAATATCTCTGATTTACAAAATTACAAAAATGCCCTTGTATTGTAAATTACTAAAATACCCTTAGTTCTTAAGGTTTTCAAAAATACCCTCGACGTTTGCTACAATTTTTCTACTTTACAAAGATATCAAAACTGCATTTTACAAATAACAAGATACCCCGATTTGGAAAATTTCTTGAATCGCTTCGACTTCCAAAATTAATTGAAATAACCTCGATTTTCAAATTTTTGCAACACCTCGATTTGGAAAACAAAATAACCCAGAGATTTTGTAAATTCGAAATACCTCTAATTTGAAAAATATTTTCGAATTGACCCCGATTTATTACCAAAATATCCCTGTAAGGAAAATGACGAAATTACCACGGGTAGGGAAATGGATGGAATGGCCATAAAAGTGTAGTGAATGATGTTGTGAATGAATGTGACTTCATGGAAAAATGAATGTGTCTCTGCTTATGAATGTGAATGTGACTTCGAGTTAGAGTAGTGAACTTGAACTAGAAACTTTGGTTGATCAAAAGAACTACTTTCGAACATCTCTTTTCATATAAAGCTGCTCGCGAATAATCAGTGGAACAAAATTTACGATGCATAAAACTTTTTAATCAGATTAAATCGCTGACGTTAGAAATGAGTTCTAGGGGACGTGAACTTAGAGGCGTGCCTAGAAAGTATGATGGTTCTATTAAGATCGAGTGCGCAGCATAAGCGTAGTGCGGTGAGTTAAGATGTACGATTATTCGTTAATAAGTAATTTCGAGGACGAAATTATTTTTAAGGAGGGTAGAAGCTGTAACATCCTCGAAAAGGGCCTATGCATTTTTGGTTTAATTGTACGAAATGACATATCTTATGTGTTATGAATATATTTTGAACACTTTTGGAAACACCGAAATGTATGGAAATGTTAAGTTTAAAAGAGGAAAGTGAACATTTTTAGAACCTTGGAAATGTAAGGAAATGTCATGGAAATGTAAGGAAATGTCAAGTTTACAGAGCCGATCGAAATTTTTTGGAAACTTAGAAATGGCCTAGAAATGACGAGTTTTAAGGTTTAAAAGGGGAAATTAAGGCAAGGTGGCCTTAAAAGAAAAAGTGTAATATCCTAGATTTAGGGGTTATGCGTTTATGCATAATTCAAGTGATAGTGGGCTTAGTGTGTGTATGGATATGTTTTAAAGGTTTTTAGAATTTTAGAATGTAAGGGAATGCCTTAGAAAAATATTATATTTTTATTCTTAGAAGGGGAGCTAAGCAAAATTGGCCTTAAGAAAATTAGTTTGAGGTTTTAATCACAATGAGTCAACTGGTAAAGTGGCAAGTGGAGTGTGGAGTCTATTAATGGTCTTAGGTTCGAATCCCATGGATGACATTAAGGTGACTTTTAATTTTTGTATGGCATGTGTTGGTCAAATTTTACTTATGGTAAGGATGGACTTTGTTATTTATGGATAGTAGACTAAGGAATAAGGCAAGTACTTATTTATGGTATGGTATCAAGGAATTATGGTATAATGAGGGGACAAAAGGCATGGATTATGGAGTGTTGTTTTGGAAACTCTTCTATGGCATTTTGTCCATGAACATGGATGGTTTCATGGACTAAGGGGAGTTGGTCGAATTTTTGGAAGGAATAGGATTAGGAGGAAATAAAGAGGAAATTGTGGGATTTGTGATGAATATGTGAGTTGGATGGCCAAGGGGGATTTCTTTGATGACCATTTCGGTTTTGTGAGTAGAGGGGAGTAGCCGAATTTCTCTTAAGGAGTTTAGGTGTTTTCTTTTCGGGTTTATTCTTCTTTCTCTAGTGTGGTGCCGAAATCCTAATGCCATCTAAGTGCCGTTTTTGTGCATAAGCCATTTAGTTTCGGTTTCCCTTCTCTTTATTTTGTGTTCAAAACTTCAAAGATCATTAAGGTCACTAGCATTTTCTTCTTCTCTCTATTTGCTAGTTTGGCCAAATCTATCTCCTTTCTCAAACTCATTCTTTTCCTTTTGATAGCCGAGTTTGTCATCACCTTTGGTAAGGCTTATTTGAACCCTATAGCCTCTTTCTCTCTTGTCTTTGCTTGAAATTTTAAGAAACACCATAGCCGAATCCTCTTAGCATTCAACTCCCTCCACTTTGGCATGATCTCTCTCTCTTCACCATTAAGTCGAAATCTTTCTCTTTGGGACTTGAAGTCGATTCTCTGAGGGTGATACCATCGATCTCTTGCTCTTAGTTTCGTTTTAAAGTGTGAAGTGCTCGTATAGAGGAGTCTTTTGGATTCGATTCTTCAAGGTAAGTAAGTGTAGCATTCAGCCAAGGGCCATTCTTATGGATTATTACTTAAAGCCGATTCTAACTTAGGTTGTGTAGGAAGGAGTTCAACAATCGTAGGAGTGCAAATCGTTAGACGTGGGTTTCGGGATTTGATTGATTGTGCCAAAGCAGGTGCGTAGTTATCGCACTGTCTCTTGATTGTGTGTATGTGTTATATTTATGTATATGTGATATGATGTTAATGGTAGCCGAATTAAGGGCTAAGATTGTGAATACCCGTGGTGGGTGATTGAATACTCAGGTCAGCGAATTACGATATTAAATGATCATTGATGAATATATGAAATGTGATGGCATGTGATGCATTATTGTTCAAGTGATATGTTGCCAATGTAGCACAAGGCTAACATCGGACCACGTACATAAAGTACACCCTTTCCTTCGATAGTCACATCCCAAGTCCCATGCATATATATATATGTGTATCATGGCAACATATCACTTGAACAATAATGCATCACATGCCATCACATTTCATATATTCATCAATGATCATTTAATATCGTAATTCACTGACCTGAGTATTCGATCACCCACCACGGGTATTCACAATCTTAGCCCTTAATTCGGCTACCATTAACATCATATCACATATATATAAATATAACACATACACACAATCAAGAGACAGTGCGATAACTACGCTTTTTGCTTTGGCACAATCAATCAAATCCCGAAACCCACGTCTAACGATTTGCACTCCTACGATTGTTGAACTCCTTCCTACACAACCTAAGTTAGAATCGGCTTTAAGTAATAATCCATAAGAATGGCCCTTGGCCGAATGCTACACTTACTTACCTTGAAGAATCGAATCCAAAAGACTCCTCTATGCGAGCACTTCACACTTTAAAACGAAACTAAGAGCAAGAGATCGATGGTATCACCCTCAGAGAATCGACTTCAAGTCCCAAAGAGAAAGATTTCGGCACTTGAATGGTGAAGAGAGAGAGATCATGCCAAAGTGGAGGGAGTTGAATGCTAAGAGGATTCGGCTATGGTGTTTCTTAAAATTTCAAGCAAAGACAAGAGAGAAAGAGGCTATAGGGTTCATTTGAGTAAATCGAAACTAGCCATCATTTTCTTCTCATATTTTCTTTATTTCTACAACCCTTGTGCCGAATTTGCATTTTTTCTCTTAGCCAAAACTTTTGTTTCCTTTTTTCTTTGAGCATAGGCCGAATATCACCCTCTTCCTTCCATCTCTTTTTGGTGTTTTCCTTCCTTGGGGTTAGACCGAATCTTTCCTTTCTCCCTTCTAAACTTTTATTACCGAATTCTTTCTCTTCTTGAATCGCATCTCCTCTGTTTCTACTTCCAAAACTTTAGCCGTTTTTCCTCTTTCTCTTGGGTGGTTGAAGCCGAATTTCCCTTCTCTCCTAGGGGGTTTCTTGTGGCGAATTCTTGGTGGTTGGTGTTGGGGTAAGTGGTTGGCCGAATGGCCATCTCTCTTCTCGAAGTATTATATTGATTGCGGTTTGTTCAAAGCCTATGATGGTTGTAGATGGAAGTGAGTTAATCACTTGTTTAACCTTTTCATATAGGGTCTTTGGATAGTGAAAGTAACCAAGAGGAGTTCTACTCTAGTAACCGATTGGTAGCGATGGTGGTGGTAAGTGATTGGTATTGGCATTAATCGTTCAATCTTTTGGTTTCGATTGAGTCAAGATTATTAAGGTTTAACTGTTCATCTTTTATGGTGTAGCCGATTGCTAAAGGAGAATCATTGTTTGATTCGGATTTGGTAGAAACCAAATCATCTTAAAAGGTAAGGGATGGATATTGACCCCTTTGGTTAATTGATGATGGCCGAATGTTATAGATGCCTAACCCCTATGTGTTGGCCGAGTGTAGGAGCTAGTAATCGAGGGACTTAGATCGTTTTCGTTGGGATTTTAGACTCGTGATTACTGTGTGTGTAACTAACACACCCATACTTAGTGATATTGTTATTAAACCTGTTTGCCTATTAAAATCATGTGAGTATGATGGATTATTGGATACCCAAAGCGGGGTATGTATGCGTATCCGGGTAAGTCGGTATTGTTACTAGATTCACGATGATATATATGGTATCATGACTATGTATGTATGTGATATGGGGCATGAGTCAAACATATTAGCATGATATGCATAATTTGTATGATATGCATGATTACATGAGTTGGTTTGTTGATGGGTGATATGAGTGGAGGGGCGGTGATGATTTGTCTTTGTGAGCACGGTGTTTTGGTAACACACTTTGTGACTTTGGGTCACCAGTGCTTGGGTAGCACATTTGTGTCTTTGGGACACCAGAGGTTGGGCACCTCATTGCGACTTGTCCCTGTGGGTAACACCACCGTGGGTTGGCCCCACTTTGAGATATGGGATCGTCTGCTAGTGATTGGGTATCACACGATGGGTTGGCCCCATCATTCGATTATTGTGACTACGGTCACGGTGCTTTGGTAGCACATTTGTGTCTTTGGGACACCAGAGGTTGGGCACCTCATTGCGACTTGTCCCTGTGGGGAACCACCCCGGGGGGTGGCCCCAAAATGAGATATGGGATCGTCGCTAGTGATTGGGTATCACACGATGGGTTGGCCCCATCATTCGATTATCGTGACTACGGTCACCGGTGCTTGGGTAGCACATTGTGTCTTTGGGACACCGGTGTTTTGGCAACACATTGTGACTATATGTCACCGGTGGTTTGGCACCACGGTGGTTTGGTACCACACGGGGTAGAAAAAGGAGATACGGATGGTTAGGATCGGGTTGCATTAATTATTTTGCTATGTATGATGTGTGTTAGCATGTTGTTTCATCGGGAGGCGGGATTTATGCCTTTGAGTCACTCGACTCACCCTCTCCTTTGACATTTCAGTGACTCGTGAGACGCGGACATGGAGCCGGGATGGACTCGGGTGCTCATGCCATGCTTAATAAAGTTTTACTCCAACTCTATCATTTGGGTACTTTAGTTTAATTACTGCTATTTGGGTTTTTAATTTGGATTTGTAAAAGGCCTTTAAATTATGTTTTATGATGGGTATGTTTTAATTAGATTCTCAACCTGCTTAACAAATAACTTGGCATGAAATTTTACTAAAACTTGGAAAGACAACGTTTTCAAAATTATATCGCAATGTGTTTTAAACTATACCATCGGGTATCTCGCTATGTTTTGTTATTCAATAAACTCAAATGATTTTCAAATCAAACTCGATTTGCTACTAAGTCTAAAATGTTTCAAAATGGCACTAAGAAACTATTGGAAGTCCTAAATGAAATCAACTCGTTTTAACTATATACTTGGATAAGTTTTCAAAATCTAATCAAACAAGCCTACTCAAACTTTCCTCAAATTCACTATGTTTTCCCCACTTCTAAACGAAAAATCTGATCACTCAAAGACGTTTTTCCCCGTAACATACCAGATTTGGGCGTGGTGTCTTGTCCGAGTTTGGGGTGTTACAATTGTGGTATCAGAGCCAAGTTCAAAAGCTCGGCTGTGGGCCTGAGGCCCAAAAATGTTTTCAAAAGATTGTTTTGTTAGTTTTTATTCTCAAAGTATGGTTTGAAAGGCCAGGCACCGAGTCTCTCGGCACCAGTTCGCCTGTAAGTACCGTACTATTGCTTGTGAATTGATTGGATGTGATATGATTTGATGAATAGCAATAGTATATTACTTTAGAGATTGAAAGCGATAGGATTTTGTGAACTCATGAGAATAAATCCTCTTAAAATATTCATAAGACTTGCTCTTAAACAAGTGGAATAAATATCGATGCATAAAAATTCTTAATCGACACGTAGGAAGATTAGTCATGAGCGCTAGAGGTGGGCGTGGTCGTGGGCGGGGCGTGGTAGGATGACGGTTTCGAGCCCGTAGGATCTGGTCGGGGTTCGAGAAAATGAGATACCGGTTCGCCACCGGTGGAGGTGGTGAGTTCCAAGACCAGGCATCGGGACGACGCAGCGATGTCTGAGCGATCTTTGCGAGTGTTGGAAAGAGTAGCCGGTGTTGGTGGTAATGCAGAGTTAGAAATTGTTCTGAGCGACTTCGGGCAAATGGGGCCGAATTCTTCCGAGGTGTTTCGGTGTTGCTCAGCCTTTCTTTGAATATTGGTGGAGGCAAGCAGGCGGATCATGGACGATCGGACTTGACACCAAGAGAAGGCCGAAGGGCATCGTATCGCTTCTGCGGGATGAGTCATATCGGTGGTGGCTCACGGTTCGAGCGATTGTGGCGGCGAGAGGATCGACATGGGATTATTTCAGATCGCATATCAAAAGAAGTACATCGGAGCTAGTTATATTGACTCAATGCGGAAGGCATTTCGAGGCTTGTTCGGGGAGTAAAATGCTGTTTGAGTACGCAGGTGAGTTCTGGCCGAGTAGGTATGCCGGGGCATTGTGGCCCATGAGCATGAGAGGTGTGTTCGTTTGAGGATGGGTGCGAGGACGACTTGAGGGTCTTGATTGCTCCTCGGCAGAGCGCGAGTTTCTTTGTCTTAGTTGAGAAGGCTAAGGTAGCCGAGGGTGTTAAGGAGTCGAGTGAGACAAGGCATGGACAGAAATAGGCATAAGAGGAGCTTTGGGTCTTCGGATCGCCAGTAATCCGCCAAGAGGGCTAGACCGAGTGGGCGAACCACTGCTAGGTTTGTTCTTTGCTAGGCGGGGACCGCCGCATGATGTGATCGATCGCGGAAAATCTCATTGGGGTGGTTGCCGGATGGAGGAAAAGGTTGCTTCGAGTGTGGTTCTCTGGAACACCGGGTGAGGACCGCCCGCGTAGGTTGGCCAGATTCGATCCCGAGAGGCAGGGCGTAATCGATTCGAGAGGTAATGGACCGCCACCACAGAGGGCCGTGGTAATGGCAGAGGTGGTAATGGTTCAGTCGGGGCCGTGGAGCACCGCGAGGTGCGGTAGTTACGATGCTAGACACTGGGTTAGTGTATCTTTGCGAGGCGCCGAGAGGAGGGCGACGCACCGGACGTCATAACCGGTACGTTCTTGATTTTTGGTTCTCCTTATACTACTTTGATTGATGTAGGTTCAACGCACTCTTATGTTGCCGGTAGTATAGTAGAGACCATGGATTTAGACTACGAGTTATCTTCTAGGCGGATGATTGTGATTAGCCCTCTAGGTCACTCTGTAGTAGTAGATAAACCATTTAGAGAGGTACCTTTAGAACTTCAAGGGGTAGTGTTTCTGCTTGATCCGATGGAACCGCCGCTTGGGGAGTTCGATCGATTCTTGGGATGGGTGGTTGGTCAAGTACCGAGGCAAGGTTGGATTGCGCGACCAAGCGCATGGTTCTTAAGACGGTCGAGGGTGAAGAGGTGGCTATGATAGGTAATAGGAGGGATTACTTATCAAATGCGGTATCTGCGCTCAAGCGCGAGAAGATGGTCGAAAGTCGTGAAGCGTATGTAGTTCATGTGTATGCCTTGGAGGCTAAGGAGTCCGTTTGTGGAGAAGGTTCGCACTGCAGTTAAGGAGTTTTATCGATGTTTTTCCCGAGGAGCTTCCGGGTTTGCCGCGGATCGCGAGGTGGAGTTCGGGATTGATCATTGCCGGAATCGCGCCGGTGTCTATTGCTCGTATAGGATGGCGCCAAAGGAATTGGTGGAGCTTAAGGCTCGAGATCCAGGAGTTATTGGATCGAGGTTTTATTAGGCCTAGTGTTTCGCCGTAAGTGAGTGCGCGGTACTCTTTGTCAAGAAGAAAGATGGCACGATGCGGATGTGTATAGACTACCGCTTGATTGAACAAGTCGACGATTAAAAACAAGTATCCGTTGCCACGGATAGATGATTTGTTTGATCATTTGAAGGGTGCCGCGGTATTCTCGAAGATCGACTTGAGTGCAGGTATCACCGATTAAAGGTTAGGAGGCGGATATCCATAAAGCAGCGTTTGGACTCGGTATGGGCACTACGAATTTACTCGTAATGCCGTTCGGGTTGACTAACGACCGGCGGCGTTTATGGATATGATGAATAGGGTGTTTCATTAGTATCCGGATCGGTTCGTCGTGGTTTTCATAGACGACATCTTAGTGTACTCAAGGACGGAGGAAGAGCATGATAAGCATTTGCGAGTGGTGTTGCGTGATTTTGAGGAAAAGCGACTCTCATGCTAAGTTCGGTAAGTGCGAGTTCGGCTTAGAGAAGTGACTTTCTTGGGTCATGTAGTGTGGTGAGGGATTGAGTAGATCCTCGTAAGATTGAGGCGATTTTGGATTGGAAGCCGCCTAAGTCGGTGGGTGAGATTCGGAGTTTTATGGGTTTGGCGGATACTACAGAAGGTTTGTTGAGGTTTTCGTTGATAGCGTGCCGATGACCAAGTTCTTTGAGGAAAGAAGTTCCGTTTGTATGGACCGAAGCGCAGGAAAGCTTCGATAAGTTAAAGAAGATTTTGACCGAGGCTCGGTTCTAATTCAACCCGAGGTGGTAAGGAATTCACGATCTATTGCGATGCATCACATACGGGCTTGGGTTGTGTCTTTGATGCAAGAAGGTAAGGTTGTGTCTTACGCTTCTCGGCAGTGAGGCCACATGAGGTCAACTATCCGACGCATGACTTGGAGCTAGCGGTGTGGTCTTCGCTTTAAAGATTTGGAGGCACTACTTATGCGGAGAGAGATCGATAGTCTACACAGATCACAAAGAGTCGAAGTATCTACCGACTCAAAAGGATTTGAATTCGAGGCGCGCAGATGGGTTGAGTTCTTTGAAAGATTACGATTGTTCGATTGAGTATCATCGGGCAAGGCTAACGTGGTGGTGACGACGCGTTGAGTCGCAAGGTTGTTCGGACTTAAGAGCTTTGTTCGCCCACTTGAGCTTGTATGGCGATGGGAGTATTACAGCGAGTTGCGAGTTAAGCCTACTTGGGTTGAGCAAATCGTAGAGAAAGCGATTATTGGATGAGGTTCTCGAGTGCGCGAAGGTTGCAGTGCGAGGATGGTGGGTTGGAGGGTTCTGACTTGTCAGTGATGGGGTTCTGTGTTTTTGTGGTAAGGCTTGTATGCCTAAAGATGTTGGTAGCGAGAAGATTCTTCGGGGCGCACATAGCGATCCTTATGCTATGCATCACGGAGGTAGTAAGATGTATAGGGATCTTAGAGAAGCGATTTTGGTGGCTGGCTTGAAGAAGGAGGTGACAGAGTTTGTTGGGAAGTGTCGACTTGTCGCCAGTCAAGGTGAACATCGATTCTGCCGTCGGGTTTGCTTGACTGTGAAGATTCCTCGATGGAAGTGGGAAAGGATAACCATGGATTTCGTCGGTGGGTTACCGCTTACGCCAAGCAAGAAAGATTCGATTTGGGTAGTGGTGGATCGTGACTAAATCAGCTCACTTTATTCCGGTGAGGGTTGACTACTCACTTGAAGCTAAGCGGTCAGTATGTGTCGAGAGATAGTGAGGTTGCGGTGTGCCGTTTTCGATAATCTCGGATAGGGATCCTAGATTCACGTCAAGGTTCGGAAAGCACGCATCGGGCTCGGGTACTCGTTTGGATTTGAGACGGCTTTTCACCCGCATGATCGACGGTCAATCGTAAAGGGTTATTCGGTCTTGGAGGATATCTTTGAGAGGTTGTATTTTGGATTTGAGAGGTAGTTGGGAGGAGTTTACGCCATTAGTTGAGTTTGCCTACAACAAGATTACCAAGCGAGCATCAAGATGGCACCGTATGAGGCGTTGTATGGTAGGAAGTGTCGCTCACCTACGTGTTGGACGGAGTTAAGTGAGCGTCGGTTGTTAGGACCCGAGTTGGTTCTTTGAGACCAGAAGACAAGGTTAAGGCGATTGATCTCGATTGAAGGAAGCTTGACCGCAGAAGTCTTATGCCGATCTTAAGCGAAGAGATATAGAGTTATTTGTGGGGATCGAGTTTTCTGAAGGTCTCGCCTTGGAAGAAGGTGTTGAGGTTCGGGAAGAAAGGCAAGCTAAGTCCGAGGTTTATTGGGCCGTATAAGGTATTGAGGCGAGTTGGACCGATGAGCGTATCGGCTTGAGTTGCCCGCCAGAGCTTAGTCGATTCACGATGTTTTCCAAGTTTCGATGCTTGGAGGTATCGTTGAGATCCGTCGCATGTGGTAGCAATGGAAGAGATCGAGGTAAATCCGATTTGACCATGGAAGAGGAACACGTGCGATTCTTGATCGAGATGTGAAGGTTCTGCGTAAGAAGTCTGTGCCTTTGGTTAAGGTTCTTTGGCGGAATCATGGCGTAGAAGAAGCTACGTGGGAACCCGAGGATATGATGAGACAGCAATACCCGCAACTCTTTTGATCAGGTAATTTCGAGGTCGAAATTATTTTTAAGGGGGGTAGAACTGTAATATCCCGGGTTAGGGGCTATTTTGTTGTTGCATGATATTGCATGTGTCTAGTGTGCTGCGTGGCTATTTCTATGTTTTGGGGGCTTAATTGAAGTCTAGGTGTTTGCCTGAGTGAATGGGAAAATTTTGATTTTTGGGTGTTAAGTCAGGGGAGCTATTGGAGCTAGGGTATAAGGATTTTCTTTGATGTTTTATTGCACAAAAAGGGAGCTGGTGTAGTGGCAAGGCATGCGTCACTTGGGGGCTTGAGTGTGGCGTCATCTGCAGGGGGAGAGGTCTTGTGTTCAAGCTGCGGAGTGGCCACTTTTTGCACTCTTTTTGACGGCATGGAAGGAAGAGGTTGTATGTAGTTCAAATTCTTCTTTGGACTTGGTCAAACCGTTCAAATGGAGAGTGGAGAGTGAGTTTAGGAGGAAGACTTGGTCAAGGTGGTTTAAGTGTGAGGTTGTGAGTGAATGGGGGGATATGGTAGAAATTTTGGGATGTTTGAAGGTGTTGTGCCGAAATTCATTTTTGGAATTTTGGTTGTTTGATCAAGGCTTAGCAAGCTAGTGTCTTCTCATTTTGACATTGGTAGCCGAATTCTCTAGTGTATTCTTTTTCGTTTTTCTTTCTTTGTATGTAGAAAATCAAAAACCCCTCTAAGGCTTGCCGAATTTTTGTGTTGTTTTCTCAATATTCTTTGTTAAGCCGAATGTCCCTTACATGTCTCTCTTCTTGTTCATTTGAGTAAATCGAAACTAGCCATCATTTTCTTCTCATATTTTCTTTATTTCTACAACCCTTGTGCCGAATTTGCATTTTTTCTCTTAGCCAAAACTTTTGTTTCCTTTTTCTTTGAGCATAGGCCGAATATCACCCTCTTCCTTCCATCTCTTTTTGGTGTTTTCCTTCCTTGGGGTTAGACCGAATCTTTCCTTTCTCCTTCTAAACTTTTATTACCGAATTCTTTCTCTTCTTGAATCGCATCTCCTCTGTTTCTACTTCCAAAACTTTAGCGTTTTCCTCTTTCTCTTGGGTGGTTGAAGCCGAATTTCCCTTCTCTCCTAGGGGGTTTCTTGTGGCCGAATTCTTGGTGGTTGGTGTTGGGGTAAGTGGTTGGCCGAATGGCCATCTCTCTCTTCTCGAAGTATTATATTGATTGCGGTTTGTTCAAAGCCTATGATGGTTGTAGATGGAAGTGAGTTAATCACTTGTTTAACCTTTTCATATAGGGTCTTTGGATAGTGAAAGTAACCAAGAGGAGTTCTACTCTAGTAACCGATTGGTAAGCAGTGGTGGTGGTAAGTGATTGGTATTGGCATTAATCGTTCAATCTTTTGGTTTCGATTGAGTCAAGATTATTAAGGTTTAACTGTTCATCTTTTATGGTGTAGCCGATTGCTAAAGGAGAATCATTGTTTGATTCGGATTTGGTAGGAAACCAAATCATCTTAAAAGGTAAGGGATGGATATTGACCCCCTTTGGTTAATTGATGATGGCCGAATGTTATAGATGCCTAACCCCTATGTGTTGGCCGAGTGTAGGAGCTAGTAATCGAGGGACTTAGATCGTTTCGTTGGGATTTTAGAATCGTGATTACCAGGTGTGTAACTAACACACCCATACTTAGTGATATTGTTATTAAACCTGTTTGCCTATTAAAATCATGACAGTATGATGGATTATTGGATACCCAAACGGGGTATGTGTACGTATCCGGGTAAGTCAGTATTGTTACTAGATTACTGATGATCTATATGGTATCATGACTATGTATGTATGTGATATGGGGCATGAGTCAAACATATTAGCATGATATGCATAATTTGTATGATATGCATGATTACATGAGTTGGTTTGTTGATGGGTGATATGAGTGGAGGGGGCAGTGATGATTTGTGCTGACGAGCACCAGTGTTTTGGTAACACACTTTGTGACTTTGGGTCACCAGTGCTTGGGTAGCACATTTGTGTCTTTGGGACACCAGAGGTTGGGCACCTCATTGCGACTTGTCCCTGTGGGTAACACCACCGTGGGTTGGCCCCACTTTGAGATATGGGATCGATCGCTAGTGATTGGGTATCACACGATGGGTTGGCCCCATCATTCGATTATTGTGACTACGGTCACCAGTGCTTTGGTAGCACATTTGTGTCTTTGGGACACCAGAGGTTGGGCACCTCATTGCGACTTGTCCCTGTGGGTAACACCACCGTGGGTTGGCCCCACATGAGATATGGGATCGTCTGCTAGTGATTGGGTATCACACGATGGGTTGGCCCCATCATTCGATTATCGTGACTACGGTCACGGTGCTTGGGTAGCACGTTGTGTCTTTGGGACACCAGTGTTTTGGCAACACATTGTGACTATATGTCACCGGTGGTTTGGCACCACCGGTGGTTTGGTACCACACGGGGTAGAAAAAGGAGATACGGATGGTTAGGATCGGGTTGCATTAATTATGTTGCTATGTATGATGTGTGTTAGCATGTTGTTTCATCGAGAGCGGGATTTATGCATCTTTGAGTCACTCGACTCACCCTCTCCTTTGACATTTCGGGTGACTCGTGAAGAGCGGACATGGAGCCAGGATGGACTCGGGGTGCTCATGCCATGCTTAATAAAGTTTTACTCCAACTCTATCATTTGGGTACTTTAGTTTAATTCATCGCTATTTGGGTTTTTAATTTGGATTTGTAAAAGGCCTTTAAATTATGTTTTATGATGGGTATGTTTTAATTAGATTCTCAACCTGCTTAACAAATAACTTGGCATGAAATTTTACTAAAACTTGGAAAGACAACGTTTTCAAAATTATATCGCAATGTGTTTTAAACTATACCATCGGGTATCTCGCTATGTTTTGTTATTCAATAAACTCAAATGATTTTCAAATCAAACTCGATTTGCTACTAAGTCTAAAATGTTTCAAAATGGCACTAAGAAACTATTGGAAGTCCTAAATGAAATCAACTCGTTTTAACTATATACTTGGATAAGTTTTCAAAATCTAATCAAACAAGCCTACTCAAACTTTCCTCAAATTCACTATGTTTCCCCACTTCTAAACGAAAAAAATCTGATCACTCAAAGACGTTTTTCCCCGTAACATACCAGATTCGGGCGTGGTGTCTTGTCCGAGTTTGGGGTGTTACAAGCAACGTATGAATGCGTCGAACCCACATCAATCAAAGCAGTATATGGAACACCAAAGATTAAGAACGTACCGGTTATAACGTCCGGTGCGTCACCTTCCTCTCGACGCCGCGCGATAGACTAGACCAGTCGCCTTGCTTCTATCTTTGCTGTACCTCTGCCCGAAATTCCGCGACCTCGATTAGATCCATTTCCTCCTCTACCATTACCACGACCGCTCTGTGGTGGTCCTACATTCCTAGCCTGAGCACGGTTCGACCTCTCTGGCGATTCTTGGCTAACTTCCGAGGATAATCCCTTACGGTGGTCCAAGACCCACATTCAAAGTAACCCTTCTCACCGGTCCAACAACCTCCCCAATGCGATTTGCCACGGGCGATGACATAATGAGCGGTCTCTCGGTTAGCGACCATGGGCCTTCTGCTCGATTCGGCCCACTCGCCTGCGCCTTTTCTCGAACATTACCACCCGATCCAGACGACCCAAATCCTCTTTTACGGTTGTTCCTATCATAGTTCTCGTCTCACGGACTCCTTGACCCCTTCGGCTACCTTAGCTTTTTCCACCAAGACAAAGCAAACTCACGCTCCCTCGCTGCAGAGCAATCAAAGCAACCTTAACTCATCCCTAAGTCCGTCTTCAAAGCGGACACAACGATCATGCTCCGTTGACACTATACCCTGAGCATAGCGGGTCAACCTCAAGAATTCTGCTTCATACTCTGACACAGACTTATTTCCTTGTACCAACCCCGAAAAGCTTTCCTCTGTGCATCAATGTAGCTTGTGCCCACATACTTCTTCCGATAAGCGGCTTTGAAGTATTCCCAAGTCGGATCATCTGCCGTAGCACCATCTCATTCGTCAGATCTATCTCATCCATGATTCTTTCGATCGATTCTAGCCAATACTCAGCCGTATTGGGCGTTACACCGGACACACCTCGGAAAAATTCAGCTCCGTTAGCTCGAAGTCTCTCGGTACCGACTTGAGCTCCTCCACCTCCACCCATTCCATACTACTCTCTAGAACCCGCAAAGATCGCAGACACTGCGTCATCACCCGCCCGATCGATCGCTCCTCGGCTCCAAAGGTTGGGGTGGTGGTGGCGGTGGTACCTCATTCTCGAGATCCACGACCCGATCTAATGTGAGTTACGACACGGTCATCCTACCCTTCCGGCCCACGACGGCCACGTCCTCTAAAGCTCATTCTAACTATCGCGCTTTAATCGATTAGGAAATTTTTATGAATTAGTACATGTTTCACTTGGTTATCCATGAAGAAATTTTATGAAAAGAATTTAATAGAGATTCTTTCGATCAATCAAAGTTTTAAGTCTTCTGTCCTAATTTACATAGAAAAAGTACATCCATTCCCTATACCTTTCATACCTATGCACTCTTCGGGCATTACTGTCCGTTTCTATCCCAGGGGTATTTTTCGTAATTTTGCCACTAGGGAAATTTCAGTAATTTTGGTAAGTTGAAGAATATTTTGAAAATTTTCCGAAAGTAAATTTTTGTTGCTATTGAAATGAGTATCATAACGATTTTTAAAACTTAGAGCTTTCACAAAACAGGGTTAATCCCTTTTGGGTTTTATTTAACGTGTTTAGCCTATGACCGAGTCCTCTTGGTTAGGGTGAACCGAAGCTACGCACCAGGTAGGAATCCCGCGAAGAGGAGGTGAGTCACGAGGACTGCTTAAATACCAAGCTCTTCCGGATCCAATCCTAGACATGCGCACTAAGGTTACCACACCCTAACTCGGCGACTTGGTCACGGGTTGGTTTTAATTAGGCCATTAAAGTCTTATGAGTTTTGTTGGGGTGGACTAGTCCTAAGGTTCAACACCTATCACACTAACTACGTTCCCTTCTTACCCTTCTATAATAATAATCCATACAAAAAGTTAGAGGTACTTACCTGGGCGGATCGGTGCCGGAGACTCGGTGCCATGCTTATTCAAAACCAAAATATTTCAAATAGACCTACCAAAACATTTTTGGGCCTTGGGCCCCCACAGCCGAGCTTTGAACCGGGCTCTGATACCAATTTGTAACACCCCAAACTCGGCCCAAACATTACGACCGAATTTGGTATGCTACGGAGGAAAAACTTTGAAAATCCCTTTTTAAGTCGTTTTAAATTTTGATAAAAGATATTGTTTTGATTTAAAACAGTTGAGGTGTTATGAAGAAAGCATTACTTAATGTCATTTAAAAATATACTAAGTTAGGTTGTTACTGGTTTCAAGTGTACCCAGATGGCACAATAAAACATTTTACGAATTAATTTGAGAAAAACATGTGTACCCATTTTAATATCATAAAATAGTTAAGCAATTTATCAAAACATAAAATAATCCAAGTGCAAATTTTAGGAGGCCTTATTACATCTTAAACAAAATAAATCAAACCCATATTAAAATAAAAATAGTTCCAAATCCACCTAGTCCATATTTTCATTGCATGGCCGCCTCGAGTTCATCAGGCTCCTTATCCGCAACTACGAGTCACCTGAAAATGTTAAAGGAAAAAGGTGAGTCATCAAGACCCAATGTGTAACCCTTTTTCCCGGTTTAATGTAACATCATACACAAATCATAATTAATTTAATATGCACAAGTTTAATATGCACCCAACCTAGCCATCCGTACGCCTTTCTACCCCGTGTGGTACCAAACCACCGTGGTGGTGCCAAACCACCTGGTGACGTATAGTCACGAAATCCATCAATATTGTGGTACCAAAACCTTTGGTGACCGAAGTCACAATCAAATGATGGGGCCAACCCATCGTGTGATACCAAATCACCGCGCAGACGATCCCATATCTCAAAGTGGGGCCAACCCACGGTGGTATCAACCACGTGGACAAGTCGCTATGAGGTGCCAAACCTCCGGTGATTGTAGTCACAATGTGTTACCAAAACATCGGTGTCCGTCGACACAAATATCACCGCCCCTCCACTCATCAACCCATATCAACAATTATATACTTTTTTATGAAATCATGATAATAGGTTTATTTAACAACGTTCATAGATTTATCATTACCATAAACCAAATATTGCACATACCAAATGTGACATGCTTCCCAAAAGCATCAAATAATAATCTCAAAGTAATAAAGACTTACCCGTGTCCTTGTTAATACCATGATGGTATAACATCCATGTCTACACAAACCGGTTAGGCATAATATAACACTTAGCATATTTAAAAGATTATAAGATGTGTATGCACACACCTGATACTAACGAGAGTCCTAAATCCCGAATAGACAAATCGGCCACACAAGTTTTCCTTGCCCCTATATTCGGCCAAAAACTAGATTAGTGCCATGGCCTATTCGGCCAAACCAAAATAATTGAGAAGGGTTCCTTGTGAACCCGAAACCTTACCCAAAAGCCTTGAACACTAGCCAACACACTCCTAAATGTGAACCGGTCTCACTTCCCTACAACCAACCATCATCATTAAGGTTATTAGCCTTCGGCTTAAACGAAAACTTAAAAGAATAATCCTTTGAAATAAACTCTTACCACCTTACCAAAATCAAATGATAGAAAAGTCCCGAGGAAAACTATGCTACCTTTAATATTCGGCCAAAGTGATTCAAGATAGGAGAAGAAAATTTTCGGCACAACAAAGAGGTATATTCGGCTAAAGAACAAAAAGAAAATAATAGGAAAAAGGGAATAGAGTTTCGGCAAAGAAGAGAGTATAGAAGATTTTTGGTGTTTAAGCAAAACAAATAGGAGAACAAGATGTTGATGAATGTTTCGGTTTTGAGAGAATGAAATGGAGAAAATAGAAGATGAGCAAAAGAAATGACCAAATGGTCAAAAGAGTTTAGGCTTATCACAAGGTAAAATTCGGCCAAAAGAAAAGAAAAGAGATTGAGAGAGAATTGCAACCTTTTTCACCAAATGCTAGGAATGACCAAAACACTCCTAAACCTTACCAATTACTAGCGTATTCGGCCAAATCCTCCCCTTAGCCACATTGCCGTCCAAGTTCATGGTCAATTGTCCATGAGTTAGTTTCCAAAACATTTTCCACAAACCAAGCCTTTTGTCCCCTCAATTTACCATAACTTCAAGATATCCTTCCATAACCTTAGGAATCTTATCCCTTATTCCATGCTTTCCTTTAAAATAAATTCAACTTACCAAAAATGAAAGTCCAACCTATCATAATCATAGGTTGACCGGCCATTAATGCTAACATACAAAATAAACTTTTAAAAATGCTAAACATACTACTCGAACCTCTAACCTCAAGCTATAAGTTCAAACACCATAACCACTTTGCCATTAATTCCTTATGTGCTTTAATTAACACTTAAATTAACTTAAGTGCTAACCTCACATAATCCACTTCATTAAATAAACCATACTAAGAATTATCCTACTAAACCGAGCTTACTCAAGACCCCTAATTAAGTCTTATAACACCACAAATAATATCACAGAGATTTAAACACAAGAAAAATAATTCAATCATAAATAGCCCCAATTTCAGGATGTTACAGAGCTAGTCTTTAAAGACGGTATAACAACCAAGAGAAGATACTTGTGGAAGCTCATCAATAATCAACTCAATCCACAAAGAATGACATCCACTTCCGAGTATATTTTCTATGCAGAATCTCAATCTATCTCCAAACCTCCTTACTTCAATAGTGCAAATTATTCTTATTGGAAGACGAGAATGATGTTATTCCTTCAAGCCAATAATCTTGTGACTTGGGATATCATCATGGATGGTCCCTCTATGCCCCTCAAAAAAAAAGGAGAGCTTCTAGCTCCAAAGAGCAACAAGGAATGGAACGAGGAAGATAGAAGGAGTATTTAACTTAATGCCAAGGCTATGCACACTTTATTTTGTGCACTTGGTCTTGATGAATATAGTAGGGTGTTATCATGTTCCAATGCCAAAGAGATTTAAGATAAATTTGAAGTCACTCATAAGGGAACAGGCCAAGTTAAGAAGTCAAAGGTTAGAATTGTCACACTTAATTATCAAAAATTGAATATGAAGCCCGAGGAGGATATCAAGGCAATGTTTGATTGGTTCATGGAAACACAAAAATATACACATTTTTTCATGCCCTTTTTAACTTAACTTCATGCAGTTTTGATAAAATTCTTATCGAAAAATAGTTAATTTTTATAAAATAATTAAATTGCACTTAAATTATGAACATGTTGAATTTTAATTAATTTTATAATTAATTTTGGATCATTTTTTGATAGATTTGCACAAAGGGTAAAAAACGACTCGGCAGACACTACTAGAAGTTCAAAACCGAGAAGCAATTTGAAGTATCAAGGCGAATTAATTTTCAGCCTAAGTCAGTCCAATTATGTGTATTAATTCATTATATAATTAATTTTAATTTATATCCAATTTAATTTGGATTAAATAAATTATTATTAATTAATTATGAAAAAGTGGTCCAGTTGAGCCGAACCGAGTGAACGAACCGACCAAGAAATGGACAGCCAAAAACCGTCCATATGCTGACCCAAATCAGCTTATTGGCTGATTATTTAGCTTGCAAAGAGGCCCTTGAAGACTTGTTCAAGTTGCAAACAAACCCCTCCACAATTGGTGGCTTTATAGATTTGCCCCAAGCCTAAATTAGCAAAGTTAAAACTATCAACCTTGCCACATGTGTGGTCGGCCAAGGGAGGGCTCTTTGGCTGATAATTTTATCTATTTTTAGCATCCCTCTTCAGCTATAAAAACCCCCTTAGGCTGGTTCTTTGAAACACATCTCAAGCATTCACATCTTTTCTCTCTTCTCTCCACTTTCTCTCTTCTTTTCCATTCCAAATTCCCTTGCTCTCTTGCAAATTTATCCTCTTGGAAAAGGGGCATTCATCAGCCATTTGGAGTAGAAATTAAGTGTTCATAGCAGCCTTGGTCGACGAGGACAACAGAGAAGGAAGAACGGAGCAAAATAGTCAAGCCACGGAAAAACACCGAATTTGATTCTTGTTTCCTATCTCTTTAATTTTTGTTGTTGTTATGATGAACATATGTATGAATATTTATGTTGTTGGAATGGTTAATTTAATAAATTTAGCTTGAATTTAATTCATGTTAGTTTGATTGCATTTCATGTGCTAAAATTGTTAAAATTGTGTTTATGTTGTTATAGGCCTCACTAAGATGCTTGATTAAGTAAAATCATGACTAAGTTATTCTTGCATTACAATTGTGAGGTAGCTAATGAATTAATTATTCAAACGAATTGAAATTGTAATTAATGGACACAGTACTTAATTAATGCATGTTTAATCATCTAAGGTACCGAGAGGTTAATTAGCAAGCGGATTCGACGATACATTTGCCTTGCATAACTTGCAAGATTATTGTGATTAAACTGTTGATAAACCGTAAAAGTAACAATTTTTAATCCCACATTTAGCATACTTTTGGATGATTTTCCCTTGATTTATGTAAAAAGGTGCTCTTAATCCTTTCTTTTCATGTTTTTACTCGTGAAAGCAGGAGGATTGAAAGAACGAGAAACGGGCTCAAAAAGGACCAAATTGGGCCAAAGTGAAAATCGACACGGCCTGGACTTGAGCCAACACGGCCGTGTCTCCTTGATAGACTAGAACACGACCTGATCACGATTTACACGGGTGTGTCACCTCATTAAAAGTCCAAATATGGCCTAAAGATGATTCACACGGCGTGTGCCATGGCCGTGTCCCCATGCTGTGGAGAAGAGCAATTTCACTCGGAAAAGGATACTTAGGGGCAAAGAAACCTATTTCAAAAGCCTATATAAACACCCTAAGTATAACCTAGAAGAGGGCGGTGAGCTAGGCCAAGGAGCCGAGCCGAAAAGGTCAGATTTGTGGGAAACACTCGAAGATAGCCAGTTGATCCATATCAAGAAGTAGGAATTCTACTCAAGACGGCGGATCTCTCCTTCAATTCCTTCAAGGGGTTTTAGGGATTTCTTATGTTTTGTTTTATCTTTTCTTCGAGATGTTTTCTTTTATTGTTATGAACTAAACCCTTGGAGATACGAAGGGGATGAAACTTAGATGAATCTTGTTATCGCTTTCTTTGAACTATATGATAAATACTTGATTTGTTCTTAATTATGTGTTCTTAATTCTTGTGTTGATATTTAGGGATATTGATTCAAGTTTGATGTGCTTAGGTGGAGGAGAAAAAGTCTCGCTAAGAGTAGATCTAGCATAATTAAGCGGAGTTGATCGCGCCTAGAGACGGTGGTGACGAGATTTTGCCGAATTAGGGTGAAACCTAATATAGGAGTCCATAGATCGAGTTAATGCAATTCTAGGGGTTTTAATTAGAAAGAGATTTCAATTAATCAACCTAAGGTTAGACGTTATTCGCTTCGAGAGAGGGTTTAATATACATTAGGGAGTCTTACAGATCAAGTCAAGTGAATAAATCGTCTGGTTCAGAGTTAGATAACAAGTGAAGTCTAGGTGGATTCTTCCTAAGGGTATCGTCTTAATCAACTGAGTTTTTTAAACAGTATTTCCCCAATTCATTCTTTTTGTCTTTGCGTCTTTAGCTTAGTAGTTAGTTAAATATTAGATTAAATAACAACTTCACTTATTTTAGGTTAGATAATAAAAAGAAAGTTAGTATTAGTACTTTTGGTTCCTTTGGGTTCGACAATCAGGTCTTGCCTAAGCTATACTACTGTTCGATAGGTGCACTTGCCTCAATCGTTGTTATAGTTAGTTCCAGGTTCAATCATTATAAATTTAAAACTCTGAAAATCAACGATCAAGCCTTTGGCGCCGTTGCCGGGGAACTAAAATATTAAGAAAACTCTATTTTTCTTACTTTAGCCATTATTTTCTGCAATTTACTTTTATTTTTATTTTTGTTTTGTTTTTAACTTTTCTAAATTTTCTTTCTTTCTTTTCCTAGCAGGTACCTCTAGTTTATGACTAGAAGGAACCCGAGAGAACCACTAGTATACGACAGTGATATTGAAGCTACCGCTCGCAGGAATCGCAGAGAAATTAGGCGAGCCCTAAATTATATAGAAAAAGAGCAAGAAGGCAGATCCAATCCTACTGAAGGGATGGACGAGAATAATTCACCACCACAAGATATGGCAGAAAATAATGCTCCGCATACTATGTATGATTATGCTAAACCTCATTTAACAGGAGTAGAATCAAGTATTGTTAGGCCTACTATAGCTGCTAATAATTTTGAATTAAAGCCTAACACTATACAAATGATTCAACAATTTGTTCAATTTGATGGTTTGCTGGGACTAAGACCCAAATACTCATATAGCTAATTTTTAGAGTTACGTGATACTTTCAAAATAAATGGCGTTTCGATGATGCCATAAGGCTTGGTTATTTCCCTTTTCATTAAGGAATAAAGCCAAAGCAGTGGTTAAACTTCGTTACCACGAGGGTCAATCAACGCATGGGATCAAATGACCAAAAATTTTTATTAAAATATTTCCCACCGGCCAAAATGGCCAAATTACGGAATGATATCTCTTCTTTTGTGCAGATGGATTTAGAGACATTATACGACGCATGGGAGAGATACAAGGATCTCTTGAGAAGGTTTCTGCACCATGGTTTACCCTTGTGGCTCCAAGTCTAAACTTTCTATAACGGTGTAAACCCCTAAACGAGGCAACTAATTGATTCACCGCGGTGGAACCACGAACAATGAGAACTCTGGCGACCTACGAGTTTATTGAAGAGATGTCACTGAATAACTATCAGTGGCAGGTTATAAGGACAAAACCAACAAAATCAGCCGGAGTTTTTAACCTCGACGTAGTAACCATGCTATCAACACAGGTAGAGATGATGAATAAAAAGCTTGATAGTTTGTGTTCTTCGCAGGTACATCCAGTAATGCAGTGCGACGCAAGTGGAACTGTGGCGAATCCTGAGTACCCACCCTACCAACCGGGCACAGAAAGCGAACAGATGAACTATATAGGTAATAATTTCAAATTTAATAATAACTCTTATAGTAATAATTATAATCCAGGTTGGAGGAACCACCCAAATTTTTCATGGGGAGGTCAAGGAAATCAAGGAATTCAAAGACAACAACCTCCTCAAAATTTCCAAAATCAGCCCTATCCACAGGAAAAGAGGCCGAACCTTGAAGAGATGCTGACAAAATTCATGGCAGCCACAGATAACTGTCTCCAAGACATTGAAACCACCCTTAAGAATCAACAGACACAAATTAAGGGGATCGAAAGTCAAGTTGGGGAACTTACTAAGACAGTTGGACAACTTGCAAAGATAATTTCCGAACGACTGCAAGGGCGTCTACCAAGCAACACTGAGATTAACCCAAAGGAGCAAATCCAAGCTATCACAGCTCATGATAGTATAGGGTTAGATGAACCCAATCCAATACAAGAAAATGAGGTAGAGAAAGGTAAAGTTGAGGTAACACAAGAAAAGCCAAAACCAATAATCAAAAAGTACCAACCTCGCATTCCTTATCCCAAAGCGATGAACAGAGACGATACAGAGGAATAGTTTGGTAAGTTTCTTAAACTTTTAAAGAAATTACATATTAAATTACCGCTACTTGAAGCCCCTTCGCAGATGCCATATTCTAGAAAATTTTTAAAAGAGCTTTTGACGAACAAGTGAAGGATAGACGAGGCATCACACGTGGAACTAAACACAATGTGCTCGGCAATCTTGCAAAATAAACTACCACAGATATTAAAAGATCCAGGGAGTTTTACGATTCCATGTTTAATTGGTAGTTTACATATTCGTAATGCGTTAGCTGATTTAGGGGCAAGCATAAATGTCATGCCTTATAAATTTTTTAAACAACTAGGTCTAGGGAAACCCAAACAAACTAGGATGAGCATTCAACTAGCTGATAAAACTGTTAGAATTCCTAGGGTTATTATCAAAGATGTTCTTGTAAAAATTGATAAATTCGTTTTCCTGGAAGATTTTGTTGTCTTAGACATGGATGAGGACAATAGTATCCCCCTAATCTTAAGAAGACAATTTTTATCAACTGCCAGGACTAAAATTGACATTGATGCAGGAGAACTAATACTTCGTGTAGGTAATGAGATAGTCACTCTCCAACCTCTCGATTCAGCTAGAACATCGAGTAATCCAGGTGAGAAAATAAATTCTATTGATAACCATTCGGTTAACCCTTCTTTTCAGGAAACACCATGTAACACCCCATACCCGAATCCGAGGCTTAGACCGGATATGAGACATTACTATGCTTGAACTTGCTTAAACATGTATTTACGGCTATAAAATTTCGTTCTGAATAAAAAACTTCTCTTTCTTAAACAACTCATACATCTCATTGGCCTACGAGGCCTCAAACTCACGTTCGAAAACTTTCGGAGTTCAATCAGGAACTTTTCCTCAAAAAAGGGGTCGCATGCCTGTGATACTTGGGACACGCCCGTGTGTCCCTAAGACATTCCCGTGCCTTCCACCCGTTGACTAAATCCACACGGCCTGTACACACGCCCGTGTGCCTCAGCCATGTGATAATTAAATTTTTAAGTGTCAAATGCAGACTTCACACTACCTTGGCACACGCCCATGTGCCAACCGTGTGTATCACACGGCCTAGACAAACGGCCGTGTGACCAGCCCGTGGTCTATTCTGACTTAGGACTCTAAGGTGTAGAGACACATGCCCTAGACACACGCTCGTGTGTCTATCTGTGTGGGCACTTAGAGACTATCTTACCAAGCTTTTTACCATTCTCGTTTGCATACATTCATATACTACTTCAAAACCTTCTCAAATCATCAATTAAAACACATGAATTAACACATTTGATTCATAAAAATGAAGTCTTCCTCCTATACATGGGGTAGAACTATTTCTAGTACAATTTCAATCAACTTTTTTCGTCATCTATGTCTATATGCAAACGTTCCCTAACTCATTTAGGCCAACACATTTGGCACATTAACAATGACTTAATCAACCTTAAGTACTAGCCCTATACATGCCATAACTCCTAAAGAATTGATACCTCATACCAAGAGTCTGCTCGATAGTGTGAAAACATCTCCGGCGATCTCCAACTCGAGCTAGCTAAATTAACCTATAAGAGATGAAAAAGGGAGAAAAGTAAGCAATATTGCTTAGTAAGTTCATCTGCATAAACTGACAAATACTGATATTCATTGAATATGGATAATCACAAAGTATTATACTGAGTTTTTCCCATTAACTCATGGTTACTTAACCACTCTTGAAGCATACTCATTTTATCTCTTACCACATTCATACCACGCCACAAGTCAACTGTTCGTGTTAAATAGCATGCATTCCTGCACTGATCGTCATGTAATCACATAAACATCACATCAAGCAATTTCAATAAGCCACTCATACTACAAATCTCTCGGTGGTCACGCACTTAGCCCACCATTGATCTCTAATAGGGTGGTATCATACTTAGCCCACCAAATGATTTTATCAGCAATGGTATCGCACACAGCCCATCGATTAATAATTAATCAGGTGGTAACGCACACAGCTCACCGTTATAATATAGTTGATGGTATCGGACACAGCCCATCAAATTAATAATTAATCAGGTGGTAACACACACAGCCCACAGTTAATAATATAGTTGATGGTATCGCACACAGCCCATCAATTAATAATTAATCAGGTGGTAACGCACACAGCCCACCGTTAATATTTAATCAGGTGGTAACGCACACAACCCACCGTTAATAATCAGGTGTTATTGCACTTAGCTCACCGATATTATACATTTACAATTTTTCATCTACATAAATTTCTCTAGTTCAAATGTTCATCCGTGAACATCCTCACTCACTATCATTCTTACTTAGATTCAGCAACAATCATTCACATTAACACAATGCATTAATAAATCTATCTTATGCAACTAGGTGTGTTGATTACACATAACTCACTAGGTTTCTTCATATACTGAATTCATCTCAATTCAGTTCTAACACATACTTGTGCTTCTCATGGCACAACCACACTCTCTCTCTTTCAACATACCCGTTGAATCACTCAAATTATTAAATAACTCTCTTGGGTCTCATACATCTAGTGTCACATTGACATCATACCTCAATAGGGTCTCACTTGCATTAACATGTCGATGCCATGTCCCAGACATGGTCTTATACAGATTCTTACACCGAGGCCATATTCCGATATGGTCTTACATGAAACCTTAACTAACATCATTCCATACTATCTACATTTCTCATTACTCTTTGATTCAATTCTCTTGACATCTCATTAAAAGATAATTCATGCATTCATAGAGTAATTATACATTCCATACAGCATTGGAATATTAAATTAACTCATACGTAATTGTAACCTTTGCACATGAACTTACCTCGATGACAAAAAGGCCGAAAAGGACTTTTTGCCTACATCTCACTTTTCACCCGTCCTAAGTCCAAAACTCGTTTTCTTTGATCTAGAACAATAGAATTTAGTGATTTAATCACTTATAAATCATAATTCACCATAAACTACATTTTAGGCAAAAATAAATATTTTGCCCCTACACTTTGGCAAAATTATGATTTTGCCCTTAGGCTCGTAAATAAATTTTTATCACATTTTCTCGGTAAACAAGCCTATATGAACATTTAATCCTTTACAACTATTCACAATTCCATCAATTTCATGCCTTAATGAACAAATTACAACATTTGCATCTTAAACCATTTTAGGTATTTTTCATGAAAATCCTTTCACAAAAGTTGTTTATCAAACAACTAGGATTCATTTTCTTTCATAAAAATTCAGCAACCAAGACATTTTCCCTCATGGAAAAACCATCAACCCTTCACCATTCTTCAAAATAGTCCCCCCAAATAGCTAGCCCATGCCACAATGGTTCCAAAAGTACAAATTTTATCAAGAGAAGCTAGTAAAATCACTTACTTGAGGTGATGAGAAGTGGCTGAAAATTTTAGCTTCCATGGGGGTTTTCTTCTTCAATTTCGGCAGAGAAAAGAAAAATGGGGAAGGAAGATGACCACTTATTATTTTAATCAACTTTTGCTTATGTCATCATGTACCAACCCATACCAAATTTTGACTTTTCAACCTTTTATTATCTTCTTGGCCGGCCATCACTTTAAAATTGGCCTATTTGCCCATTAAAGACCCCCACATTATGTTCCATAACTATTTGGCACCTCTAGTGTAACACCCCAAACCCGGTCAACACACCACGACCAAATCTGGCATATTACGGAGTGAAAACGTTTTAAGTAAAACAAGTTTGCCGATTTATTTCTATTGAAAACGCTGTTATCGTTTTAAGGTTTAGAAAACCCCGTATAAAGTGATGTTGAAATCGTTTAGTGTTGTTTTAAAATCCGAAAAATAAGTTTTGGAACATCCAATTGCTGTTTCTAATTTTGGAAAACCTTTCGATACTTATTAACAACCGAGTGAGTTGAACATAGTCAAGATTAAAACCATTTGCATTTGAAGTTGTTTGAAAATTTAGGTTGAAAATCATCTATATTACCTTTGTTGTTACCCTATGAATAATGCTACCCGATGGTAACGTTTGAAAATCCTGAAATAGAATATAGTTTTTGAAAACGTTGCTATTTATCTGGTTACTTAAGCAATATTGAATTGTTAACCACATGCATAATATCATCAAAAAGTAAAGCAGGTAATTTAAAACCCAAAATAATACTTAGCGGCCTTGTTACAAAACCAAACCAAATTTAAAGTAAATAGATAAAACTAGAGTAGTAATTTAAAATCAAAAACCCGAAAATAAGTTTGCATGGCCACCTCGAGTCCTCCCCGGCTCCCTATCCGCAATCTATGCCTCATCGGCAAAATATAAGGGAAGGGGTGAGTCACCGAGACTCAGTGTATAAATCCCCAACCCGATAGTGCAAACACTTACACAAATCATCAGTAAAACATGCAAATCATGCAACCCCATAACCTAACCATTCGATCTCCTTTATCTACACCGTGTGGTCAAAACCACTGGTGGTCAAAACCACTGGTGACCGTAGTTACAAATCAAGTGATGGGCCAACCCATCGTGTGGTCAAAACCACTGATGACAATCCCGTATCAATCATGTGGGGCCAACCCATTGTAGTACCAAACCACTGGGACGAGTCACAATATCCACATGTGGTCAAAACCACTGGTGACCGTAGTCACAAATATCATCAATGTGGTCAAAACCACTGGTGGTCAAAACCACTGGGACTTAGTCACAAATAATAATATCAAAGACGGGGCCAACCCGTCGTGTAGTCAAAACCACTGGTAACAGTCCAAATAGATCCTCCCCCTCCTCTCATCAAACCCATCATCATGTCCAAATCATAAGTATTATAATATCATGAAATCATGCAATTAACGCATAGCATAGCATTTAACGGTAACATGACGATGTATATCAAAAATCACATAGCAGGTGACTTACCCGGAGTCCACGCTCTTGCCCACAAGGCAAAATCACTTATTTCAATGACTAATCGGTTTATAACAGTTAACACAATAACATGTAATACTAATGAAGTGTGTAAGGTTACACACCTGGTTACTAATGAGACTACGGAACCCCGTAGATCACGATCTAACGCACAAGTTCCCCCTTCCTACATTTGGCCAATATCACCCTATTAGCAAAAAGCCATTCGGCTTCACCTGTAAATCCCGAAGAGTTAACGCACAGAACCACAATCCTTACCTTAACGCCTTTCGACCACTAGTCACAACCCTTCCCCTACAATCGGCCAACACTAAACAACATAAACTTAATAGCCTTCGGCTTTTCAAATGAATAAGGGAATGGTTAAATCGACATGTAACCTTACCACGGTCTTTAACGAAACCAATTGGTAGTGAGTAGATGATCACGATCCACTGCTTCAAAACCCGAAGAACCTAGGAGAAACCGAATGCATAGTTGATTAAGAGTCAAGACAAATGCCAAATTAGGCTTTTGTTCTATATACATCGACAGAGAGAAAAGAAGAAGATGATAGAGTTTCACCAAGAACACTTACCCTCTTCAAACCCGATTAGAGAAAATCACACAAGAGAGATCTATGCTTAGTTGATATTCGCCAAAAGTAAAAACAAGAAGGGGAGAGTTGAGAGCGATTTTCGGCAATGGGGTTGAGTGATCAAGGGAGATTCGGCTATGGCTTAAGAAAAGAAAAAGCAGATGAGATTTGGCCAAAATGGAAGGAGAGAATAGAAGGGGTATTCGGTTTGAGTGATGGTGAAAAGAAGATGAAAGAAACAATTGAAAGAATGGCTTGAGGAAGAAGAAGGTTCGGCCTACCAATAAGAATGGAGAGCAAGAAGAGATGAGGTTTAGGGAGGGTAGTGTTTCGGCTTCAAAGAAAATAAGTGAGGGGTTCAAATGGGGATTCGGCTCAATGCCTAAGAGAGAAGTCGACAAGAGCCTAAAAGCTTTCAGCTTTTGCTTCAGCAAGGTGCACTAAGGGAGAAATCGACAAGGGCTAAGGGATTTCGGCTTTTGGTTTCCAACCGAAAACACCAAGGCATGACTTAGCCGAAAATGTCCACTTAGCTTGCCTAAGGAATTTCAAGACTCCCCTAAGTCTTTCAGTGAACACTCCACCTCACACAATTCAAAATTCGGCCAACTACTCAAACTTCTCTCGGCCACTCATTCAAACGAGTTTGAATTGCTCAAACTCCTAAATTCTCTCTTCTCCATCCGTTTGAATCTATTGACTGTTCAACAGCTTATCCATCGAGTTTGAGTGAGCACAACTCTTCCCTCTCAAGGCGTCAAAGAAATTCCCACAGAGGATTCCTGCAGCTCGAACCTCGGCTCCCTTCCTCTCGCTTGTGGCGCCACCGCCCGGGCCCTAAGTGGCGCTTCCTTGCCACTTTACCAAGGTAATTCTTGTGCTAAAGTTTACCACAGAAAACACTTAACCCCTAGCTCCTTCAGCTCCCTTTAACCAAAGCTTAAAAAGATAAAAAAATTTCCTATAGTTCGGGCCTACCCTTGGCTTCTCCCTAGACCCTAAAACACCTCACCTAATATCACAACCAAGCCATACACATGCAAACAGTTCAAACATAATAGCCCCTATTTAAGGATGTTACAGTTCTACCCCCCTTAAAAATAATTTCGGCCTCAAAATTACCTGGTCAAAAGAGTTGAGGGTATTGCTGCCTCATCACATCATCTGGTTCCCACGTAGCTTCTTCCACGCCATGGTTTCGCCACAACACCTTCACTAATGGAACCGACTTCTTGCACAAAACTTTCACATCTCGGTCTAGAATCTGTACTGGTTCTTCTTCCATAGTCAAATCTGGGCTCACCTCAATTTTCTCCACCGATACAACATGCGATGGATTAGAACGATAGCGTCTAAGCATGGAGACGTGGAACACGTCATGTATCTGACTCAGCTCTGCTGGAAACTCAAGCTGATAAGCTACTGGTCCTATTCGTCTCAACGCCTTATACGGGCCAATGAACCTTGGACTTAGCTTGCCTTTTCTTCCAAATCTCAGCACTTTCTTCCACGGCGAGACCTTCAAAAAGACCTTGTCTTCCACGGCAAACTCTATATCTCTCCGCTTAAGATCGGCGTAGGACTTCTGCCTATCCGAAGCTTCCTTCAAACGAGCCCGAATCAACTTGACCTTATCCTCAATTTCCGTAACCAACTCTGGACCTAACATCTGACGCTCACCTAACTCTGTCCAGCATGTAGGTGTACGACACTTCCTACCATACAACGCCTCATATGGTGCCATCTTAATGCTTGCCTGGTAACTATTATTGTACGCAAATTCAGCTAACGGTAGAAATTCTTCCCAGCTGCCTCTGAAATCCAGAACGCAACCTCTTAACATGTCCTCTAGAATCTGGATTACCCTCTCAGACTGTCCATCAGATTGCGGATGAAAAGCCGTGCTGAAATCCAACCTCGTACCCAATGCCTGATGTAAAGCTTTCCAGAACCTCGACGTGAACCTGGGATCCCTATCCGAAATAATTGACACTGGCACTCCATGCAACCTTACTATCTCTGCCACATACAACTTGGCTAACTTCTGGAGCAAAAAGTCAACTCGGACTGGTATGAAGTGAGCCGATTTAGTCAGACGATCCACAATTACCCAAACTGAGTCTTTCTTGCTAGGCGTAAGGGGAAGCCCACTAACGAAGTCCATCGTAATCCTTTCCCACTTCCACTGCGGAATCTTTACCGGCTGCAACAACCGACGGACGGAATCGATGCTCAACTTTAACTTCTTTGGCATGTCAAACACTTGCCCACAAACTCTGTTATTTCCCGCTTAAGTCCCCGCCACCGTAATCGTTTCCTCAAATCACGATACATCTTATCGCCTCCGGGATGCATAGCGTATGGGCTGCTATGAGCTTCTGAAGGATCCATTGTCTCAACTCAACGTCCTTGGGCATACATACTTTCCCTTGAAAACACAGTACTCCATCACTACCCAAACTATAACCCTTCGATTCACCATTCTGCACTTGCAACCTTTGAGCACTCAAAACCTCATCTATCAGCTGTTTCTCCTTAACCTGATCAACCCAATTCGGCTTTACTTGCAATTCTGCCAAAAGACTCCCGTCGTCATAAAGACTAAGGTGAGCAAACATCGACCTCAGATCTGCTACCACCTTACGGCTCAACGCATCAGCTACTACGTTAGCCTTACCCGAATGGTACTCGATCGAGCAGTCGTAGTCCTTCAACAACTCGATCCACCTTCGCTGCCTCAAATTTAAATCTTTCTGCGTCAAGAGGTACTTCAGACACTTGTGATCCGTGTAGACTATCAACTTTTCCCCATACAAGAAATGCCTCCAAATCTTCAAGGCAAACACCACTGCAGCCAACTCTAAGTCATGAGTCGGGTAGTTACCCTCATGAGGCCTTAATTGTCGAGACGCATAAGCTACAACTTTTCCATCTTGCATCAAGACACACCCTAAGCCAAGATATCGATGCATCACAATTGACCGTGAATTCCTTCCCCTACTCTCATTTGAATCAAAATCGAGCCTTAGTCAAAATCTTCTTCAACTTGTCAAAGCTTTCTTTCTTTGTTTCTCGGACCACACACAAGCAGTAACCCCTTTTCTCAACAACTTAGTCAGTGGCCAAGGCCATGATCAAAGAAAAGCCTTCCACGAACCTCCTATAGTATCCTGCCAAACCCAGAAAACTTGAATCTCTCGCAACCGACTTAGGTGGTTTCCAATCCAACATCGCCTCGATCTTACGAGGATCCACCCTAATCCCCTCAGCTGATACTACATGACCCAAGAAAGTCACCTCCTTAAGCCAGAACTCGCACTTACTAAACTTGGCGAATAGCTGCTTCTCCCTCAAAACCTGTAGCACCACCCGAAGATGCGCGTCATGTTCCTCCTCAGATTTCGAGTACACCAAAATGTCATCTATAAACACCATGACGAATCGATCCAAATACGACTGAAACACCCGATTCATCATGTCCATGAATGCTGCCGATGCATTGGTCAACCCGAATGGCATCACCAAAAACTCGTAATGCCCATACCGAGTACGAAACGCCGTTTTATGGGTATCAGCCTCCTTCACCTTGAGTTGATGATACCCTGACCTAAGATCTATATTAGAGAATACCGATGCACCCTTGAGCTGACCAAACAAGTCGTCTATCCTGGGCAACAGATACTTGTTTTTTATCGTCAACTTATTTAGCTGACGGTAGTCTATACACATTCGCATAGTACCGTCTTTCTTCTTAACAAAAAGCACAGGTGCTCCCCAAGGTGATACACTCGGCCGGATGAAACCTCGTCCAAAGCAACTCCCGAATCGAGCCTTCAACTCTACCAATTCTTTCAGCGCCATCCTATACGGGGCAATAGACACCGCGCGATTACGGGTAACAAGTCTATACAGGAACTCAACCTCGCGGTCGGGGCAAACCGAAGTTCCTTCGGGAATACATCAACAAACTCCCTCACAGATTCGGACATTCTCCCACAGTTTGCATCCTTGGCTTCCAAAGCACGGACATGCACCATAAATGCTTCACAACCTTTCCTAACCATTTTCTCGCCTTGGTAGCAGAGACCACATTGGATAGGTAATCTCTCCTATTACCTATCATCACTACCTCCTCACCTTCCACTGACTTCAACACCATGCGCTTAGCTGCGCAATCCAAACTGGCATGATACTTTACTAGCCAATCCATCCCAAGAATCAGATCGAACTCCCCAAACGGCAGTTCTATCAAGTCAGCCAAAAACACGACCCCTTGAAGTTCTAGGGGTACATCCCTATATAGTTTATTTACTTCTACAGAGTGACCTAGAGGGCTTATTACTATCATCTCCCTAAAAGTAATCTCAAAGTCTAAGTTTACTGTTTCCACTATGCTACTGGCAACATACGAGTGCGTCGAACCCACATCAATCAAAGCATTATAAGGTAGACCAAAGATTAAGAACGTACCAGTTATGACATCCGATGCGTCGCCCACCTCTTGACGCCTCGCTGCATAGACCAATCCAGGCTGTCTCGCCTCTGCACCACCTGTACCTCTGCCCGGTGCTCCACGGCCTCTACCAGAGCCATTACCTCCCCTGGCTGCACCATGGCCCCTCTGAGACTGCTGACCATCCCTCCTGATCTGTGTACGATTCTGATCCCCAGACTGCAACCTAGCTGATCTTTGTGGACAGTCCCTCACTCGGTGCCCCATCGATCCACACTCGAAACATTCTCTGTTTCCAGTCCAACATTCTCCCGTGTGAGATTTCCCACACTGAGCACATCGTGGCGTGCCATCGAGTGTTAGCGGAGAAGAGCCTCGCAGCCTTGATTCGCCCACCATATCTACCCCTTTTCTGCTGATTCGTGCACTCCAAATGATCCAGAATTCTTTTTATTCCAACCCTTATCCTAATTCTGTCTTACCGACTATTTCACTTCCTCAGTAACTTTGGCCTTTTCCACTAAGACCGCAAACTCTCTTTCCTGCTGTGAGGCAATTAACATCCGCAGCTCGTCTCTCAGCCCATCCTCAAATCTGACACAGCGCTCATGCTCCGTGCCCACAATACCACGTGCATATCGACTCATCCGGAGGAATTCCGCCTCATATTCTGACACAGTCTTATTACCTTGGACCAAGTTCAGGAACGCCTTGCGCTGCGCATCAATATAGCTAGCCCCTATGTATTTCCTCTGATAAGCTGCTCTAAAGAATTCCCAAGTAAGATCATCCGCCATTGCTCCATTCCTAACTGTGAGCCACCACTGATATGACTCATCTCGCAGCAGAGATACTACCCCCTTAAGCTTCTCCTCAGCCGAGAAGTCTAGATCATCCATAATACGTTCTGTCGCCTCCAACCAATATTCCGCTGTGTTAGGGGCCACACCGGAGATACCTCTGAACACCTTGGCACCATTAGCCCAGAGTCGTTCGGGCACGCATTTCTAGCTCCCGTTCCAATGCACGCACCGCGACTCTCCGAACCGCGGCATTGCTCGTGACATCGCATCATCACTACCCGCCCGATCTCGAAATTCGCGCCCACGGTGGCGGTGGTGGTACCTCGTTTTCTGACCCGTGTCTAGACCCGACCGGTTCGTACACAGTCATCCTACCTCTACCTCGTCCACGTGTATTACGCCCACGTCCACGTGCATTCAGGATTACCGATACGAATTGATCTGACTAAAAGTTTTATGCATTAGACTTTATTCCACTGTTTATTAAAGCACAATCTTATGAGAAGTTTAATCAGAGATTCTTTCGTAAGTACATCCATCCTATAGTTCAAATCTCTAGGGTAGTTCCTACTACTATTAGTCACTACTATATAGTCATGCCAATATCACCATAATCACATCATCAAAAGCAACAGTTTGGGGTACTTACCTGGGCGGATTGGTGCCGGAGACTCGGTGCCATGCTTTCACCACTGTACTTTATCCCATTAAAGCCTTTCATAAACCATTTTAAAACATTTATGGGCCTCGAGCCCACAGCCGAGCTGTTGAACCTGGCTCTGATACCAAAATTTTAACACCCCAAACCCGGTCAACACACCACGACCGAATCTGGCATATTACGGAGTGAAAACGTTTTAAGTAAAACAAGTTTGCCAATTTATTTCTATTGAAAATGCTGTTATCGTTTTAAGGTTTAGAAAACCCCGTATAAAGTGATGTTGAAATCGTTTAGTGTTGTTTTAAAATTCGAAAAATAAGTTTTGGAACATCCAATTGCTGTTTCTAATTTTGGAAAACCTTTCGATACTTATTAACAACCGAGTGAGTTGAACATAGTCAAGATTAAAACCATTTGCATTTAAAGTTGTTTGAAAATTTAGGTTGAAAATCATCTATATTACCTTTGTTGTTACCCTATGAATAATGCTACCCGATGGTAACGTTTGAAAATCCTGAAATAGAGTATAGTTTTTGAAAACGTTGCTATTTATCCGGTTACTTAAGCAATATTGAATTGTTAACCACATGCATAATATCATCAAAAAGTAAAGCAGGTAATTTAAAACCCAAAATAATAATTAGCGGCCTTGTTACAAAACCAAACCAAATTTAAAGTAAATAGATAAAACTAGAGTAGTAATTTAAAATCAAAAACCCGAAAATAAGTTTGCATGGCCACCTCGAGTCCTCCCCGGCTCCCTATCCGCGATCTATGCCTCATCGGCAAAATATAAGGGAAGGGGTGAGTAGCCGAGACTCAGTGTATAAATCCCCAACCCGGTAGTGCAAACACTTACACAAATCATCACTAAAATATGCAAATCATGCAACCCCATAACCTAACCATCCGATCTCCTTTATCTACACCGTGTGGTCAAAACCACTGGTGGTCAAAACCACTGGTGACCGAAGTCACAAATATATATATCGTTGTGGTCAAAACCAATGGTGACCGTAGTCACAAATCAAGTGATGGGCCAACCCATCGTGTGGTCAAAACCACTGATGACAATCCCGTATCAATCATGTGGGGCCAACCCATTGTAGTACCAAACCACTGGGACGAGTCACAATATCCATATGTGGTCAAAACCACTGGTGACCGTAGTCACAAATATCATCAATGTGGTCAAAACCACTGGTGGTCAAAACCACTGGGACTTAGTCACAAATAATAATTTCAAAGACGGGCCAACCCGTCGTGGTGGTCAAAACCATCGGTGACAGTCCAAATAGATCCTCCTCCTCTCATCAAACCCATCATCATGGCCAAATCATAAGTATTATAATATCATGAAATCATGCAATTAACGTATAGCATAGCATTTAACAGTAACATGACGATGTATATCAAAAATCACATAGCAGGGGACGTACCCGGAGTCCATGCTCATGCCCACAAGGCAAAATCACTTATTTCAACGACTAATCGGTTTATAACAGTTAACACAATAACATGTAATACTAATGAAGTGTGTAAGGTTACACACACTGGTTACTAATGAGACTACGGAACCGTGAGATCACGATCTAACGCACAAGTTCCCCCTTCCTACATTCGGCCAATATCACCCTATTAGCAAAAAGCCATTCGGCTTCACCTGTAAATCCCGAAGAGTTAACGCACAGAACCACAATCCTTACCTTAACGCCTTTCGAGCACTAGTCACAACCCTTCCCCTACAATCGGCCAACACTAAACAACATAAACTTAATAGCCTTCAGCTTTTCAAATGAATAAGGGAATGGTTAAATCGACATGTAACCTTACCACGATCTTTAACAAAACCAATTGGTAGAGAGTAGATGATCACGATCCACTACTTCAAAACCAGAATAACCTAGGAGAAACCGATTGCATAGTTGATTAAGAGTCAAGACAAATGCCAAAATTTGGCTTTTGTTCTATACCTGTCAACAGAGAGAAAAGAAGAAGATGATAGAGTTTCGGCAAAGAACACTTACCCTCTTCAAACCCGATTAGAGAAAATCACACAAGAGAGATCTATGCTTAGTTGATATTCGGCCAAAAGTAAAAACAAGAAGGGGAGAATTGAGAGCGATTTCAGCAATGGGGTTGAGTGATCAAGGGAGATTCGGCTATGGCTTAAGAAAAGAAAAAGCAGATGAGATTCGGCCAAAATGGAAGGAGAGAATGGAAGGGGTATTCGGTTTGAGTGATGGTGAAAAGAAGATGAAAGAAACAATTGAAAGAATGGCTTGAGGAAGAAGAAGGTTTGGCCAACCAATAAGAATGGAGAGCAAGAAGAGATGAGGTTTAGGGAGGGTAGTGTTTCGGCTTCAAAGAAAATAAGTGAGGGGTTCAAATGGGGATTCGGCTCAATGCCTACGAGAGAAGTTGACAAGAGCTTAAAAGCTTTCAGCTTTTGCTTCAGCAAGGTGCACTAAAGGAGAAATCGACAAGGGCTAAGGGATTTCGGCTTTTGGTTTCCAACCGAAAACACCAAGGCATGACTTAGCCAAAAATGTCCACTTAGCTTGCCTAAGGAATTTCAAGCACTCCCCTAAGTCTTTCAAATAGAACACTCCACCTCACACAATTCAAAATTCGCCAACTACTCAAACTTCTCCTGGCCACTCATTCAAACGAGTTTGAATTGCTCAAACTCCTAAAATCTCTCTTCTCCATCCATTTGAATCTATTGACCTGTTCAACAGTTATCCATCAGAGTTTGAGCTGAGCACAACTCTTCCCTCTCTAGCGTCAAAAAGAAATTCCCACAGAGGGATTCCTGCAGCTCGAACCTCAGCTCCCTTCCTCTGCTTGTGGTGTCACTGCTTAAGGCCCTAAGTGGCACTTCCTTGCCACTTTACCAAGGTAATTCTTGTGCTAAAGTTTACCACAGAAAACACTTAACCCCTAGCTTCTTCAGCTCCCTTTAACCAAAGCTTAAAAAAATAAAAAATTTTCCTATAGTTCGGGCCTACCCTTGGCTTCTCCCTAGACCCTAAAACACCTCACCTAATATCACAACCAAGCCATACACATGCAAACAGTTCAAACATAATAGCCCCTATTTAAGGATGTTACATCTAGCAAATAAAATAGAACTTTCGCACTTTATGCGATTTAGTCCTTTTTCACAATTTAGCTAGAAATCGCTAAAATTAAGGCACCAAAATTTCCATGCATCCTTATAAACATATTATAACACATAACATAACATGAAAATAATTTTCTCTAACCTCAAATTAGTGATTCTGAGATCACTGCTCCAACTAGCCCCTAAATCGGGCTGTTACAATTCTCCCCCCTTAGGGATTTTCGTCCCCGAAAATCTTATCAGGAGGAGTTGCTACCAACATTCTTATAACGCTTCCATCTACTCTTCAAAATCGCGAATCCACTTATCCTCAAGTTTCTCTTACCAATAACTCTTTAGCTGTGATACATAAGGTCGAAACGTAACTTGAGACCTAGGTTATTCTTCCTCTGGGGCATATACTCAGTAATCCACCAATTTGGAACTCTGTATATGTTCAAATAATCGTTCGGATCTTTACTGGTTGATTCACTACAATTTGAATGACATTCCCCTTCTTGGGAATTTTTCAAATCAAATTTGAAATCTATAAGGTTATATCTCATTTTCTCATTCAAGCGTTTACTAACTTTAATAGTCTTGGCTCGTACGCTTTGAAAATTCAGCTTTTAGTGATCAACTACCTCTGACCGTAAACTCAATCATGTCGTGAAATGTACTCTATTGTCAAAACATTTATGCACATAATTGCACTTTCTTATTCTTACATTAGTAGATATGCTACTACTAAATCTTATATCAAAACTTCTGTATAAGTTTTGGATTCATCATCATTCAAATTCTATCTCGAGAAATCATCCCCAACGAAAAACTTATACAATCTGTATTTATCATCTCAAATAAACTCATTCCGAGCTTATTTAAAATACCGTTTACTATCTCACTTCTGAACCCTTTTGTTCAGAAAAGAAAACTCACTTTTGTCATTAACCTCGCGGAAACTAGGATATTACCAACTAAAATCAACCGAGTACTAGCTCGCATTGCTTAAAATGGATCTGTCATAACATCCAACTCACATCACAAACATAAAAGTGATCGTCTTAGGGTCACCAACTGTCAACTCGTTTTCGATTGGTGATCTCAAAGTACTAGAACTTTCAAATAAACAGTTCTTTCAATAACTTTCAACTCAACCATCGTGGTTTGAAGATTTCTAAGAGCATATCTTTGTATCATGCTCCCCACTCACGAACACACAGAATTTTATTCTCTTTATTGATTCATGCGTGGATATACACAGAACTCGAATCATATCTCAATACATTAATCTACTTTTTTCTCCACACTAAAAACATATTTCAAGCACACTCTCATCTGAGTTTCATTTGCTATACTAATCTAAAACCTTTACCATCGTCACATCTCACGATAGTAGGTACAATCTTAATCAAATCAATAATTCTATTCGGCCTATCCGAAAACCCATCACACGATGTGAAACTCATGATTTCACTCCTTATACTAGAATCATCCTCAGCTTTCCCCTCAAAACACCCGAATAGGGTTACAAGGAGATAAAAGAATGTCAATTCTAATTATTAAACCGACAACCGTTTAATCTAATTTCACAATCAGCTAACATTCTCACACGATCTCGATTCATGAGATAAACAGCCACATCGCCCCTGAAAGGCAAAAGATATTAACACGTAATACTTAAAGAGATCATTATGATCCATACAACTATGGTTATCATAATTGAACACTCTCATAGTTCAAACATTGTTTCTTTAACCATTTCGTCCTCAACTCTTTAACAATTCCTTTCATTAATGAACATCAACTTAAGAAGATCTCGATAAACATACACCTCAGGCTTCCTATTCACTTGAATCAAATAGCCTAGGCTAACTTTCTCTTGGTTCTTAACATTGCATAATCAATACAATCGTCAAAGCATTTAGACATACTTACTCACAATTGCCTTTATTACGCACATACCGTGCCACACTCCGTACTTATTTTCCCTGCGACTCGTTCACGAGTGCCTGTATTCACTCATTCACATGACTTTAGTACAATTCTCCTTTCTACCTCTTGACTCATCTATCCGTCCCAAAGATCACTAGGGATACTAAAAAATGCATAATATTATCATTAACACAATTTCAAAGCCAATGCCACACTCTAGAGGTGATCTTATATGGAAGCACTTCTAAATGCAAATGCCAATGCCATATTCAAAATATGGTCTTATATGGACTGCCACATCAAGTATCAATGCCATATTCCAAATATGGTCTCATACGATCCTCATATCCATTACCGAAACCATATTCTGGATGTGGTCTCATACGGGATCATAACTTGGTGCCGAGGCCATGCCTCGAACATGGTCTTATACGGGACCTTCTCTATTTCATATCTCAATGATAGCCTTTTCATTATAGTCCCCTAGGACTTCAACCTCATGTTCAACAACAATTACTCTATATAGTAGAGTATCATGTATCAATGTGATACAAAGCATTCTCAATTATGCTAACATAAATATTGCATTAATCACATGTAAACGTACTGAATTTGATTCTCATAAACATCTCATCATGATTCAACAGTGGTAAGGGGGTGAAGTCATAGAGTCCCTAACTTGATTCTCGGGACTACATACATATGATTTACTATTCATTATCAATGAAATATCATCATAGTCACATAACTCATCTCAAGTGAGTTTTGACGTTTATCACGTTACAATTATCTTTATCACTCATAATTTCCAACAGTAACTTTACTTACTCAAGTTCCACACTAATATCTACTTGACTACTCAACACTTATCTCTAATTTCTCTTACCATCACTTAACGATTAAAGAATGTCTTATGAGTTTGAGCACGTCGTTTACTAGATTGCGATAGTTCAACTATGGTCTTACTCATATCACACATCATAGTCCAGCTATTTCCTCAGATGTTATCACGATGCCATAGCCTCGCTATGGTCTTACACGAAATCTCATATCAGTACCAATGCCATATCCCTAATACAGGCTTACATGGAACTCATGTTGATGCCGATGCCATATCCCAGATATGGTCTTACACGGAATCGCATGTATCACCATGGTCCAACCATGGTCTTATTCATCATTTTATCATTGAACGTTCGTACTCATCTCTTGCATTCTACTTAGTCAAGCTTCCCAGTTTAACTCTCACACCGTAATACACGTGGTTTCATACAGAGTCACGAAATAAAACATTATACATCATCTAATTTAACAGTCACACATGAGATTCAACTATGTGGACATTTTGATCATACATCATTCAAACAATCGTACATACACATATACCCCAATCTCTGGGTAAATTTACTCACTATATGCACCTAACCCAATAGGTTGAATATATATCACCTTATGCACATCAAGCCAATACAGATAAGCTTATCACTTTATAATTCTCATTTCATGCATTATCAGACACATGTCATATACTTCTATTCATACCTCTTTGAATCTCATCAATGCATAAGATCATTTCAATTACCTCATTATCACTTACAACATTATTGGATTTAGCTCGGTTGGGAACCATCTCTGTCCTAACAAAATAATTTCGTTAGAGCCGGGAGATATCACACTATCACGGTCCACCTATGGCATGTATAGCTAGACTCTTACTCACACTAGGTTAGTCTGAGAACCGACTAAACCATAGCCCTGATACCACTAAATGTAACACCCCATACCCGAATCCGAGGCTTAGACCGGATATGAGACATTACTATGCTTAAACTTGCTTAAACATGTATTTACGGCTATAAAATTTCGTTTGGAATTAAAAACTTCTCTTTCTTAAATGACTCATACATCTCATTGGCCTACGAGGCCTCAAAATCACGTTCGGAAACTTTCAGAATTCAATCAGGAACTTGTCCTTGAAACAGGGGTCGCACGCCCGTGTTACTTGGGACACGCCCATGTGTCCCTAAGACATGCCCGTGCCTTCCACCCATGGTCGACACTGACTAAATCCACACGGCCTGTACACACGCCCGTATGCCTCAGCCGTGTGATAATTAAATTTCTAAGTGTCAAGTGCAGACTTCACACTGCCTTGGCACACGCCCATGTGCCAACCGTGTGTATCACACGGCCTAGACAAACGGTCGTGTGACCAGCCCGTGGTCTATTCTGACTTAGGACTCTAAGGTGCAGGAGACACACGGCCTAGACACACGCCCGTGTGTCTATCCGTGTGGGCACTTAGAGACTATCTTACCAAGCCTTTTACCATTCTCGTTTGCATACATTCATATACTACATCAAAACCTTCTCAAATCATCAATTAAAACACATGAATTAACACATTTGATTCATAAAAATGAAGTCTTCCTCCCATACATGGGGTAGAACTATTTCTAGTACAATTTCAATCGACTTTTGTCGTCATCTATGTCTATATGCAAACGTTCCCTAACTCATTTAGGCCAACACATTTGGCACATTAACAGTGACTTAATCAACCTTAAGTACTAGCCCTATACATGCCATAACTCCTAAGGAGTTGATACCTCATACCAAGAGTCTACTCGATAGTGTGAAAACATCTCCCGCGATCTCCAACCCGATCTAGCTAAATTAACCTATAAAAGATGAAAAAGGGAGAAAAGTAAGCAATATTGCTTAGTAAGTTCATCTGCATAAACTGACAAATACTGATATTCATTGAATATGGATAATCACAAAGTATTATACTGGGTTTTTCCCATTAACTCATGGTTACTTAACCACTCTTGAAGCATACTCATTCTATCTCTTACCACATTCATACCACGCCACAAGTCAACTGTTCGTGTTAAATAGCACGCATTCCTACACTGATCGTCATGTAATCACATAAACATCACATCAAGCAATTTCAATAAGCCACTTATACTACAAATCTCTCGATGGTCAGCACTTAGCCCACCATTGATCTCTAATAGGGTGGTATCGCACTTAGCCCACCAAATGATTTTATCAATGATGGTATCGCGACACACCCATCGATTAATAATTAATCGGTGGTAACGCACCACGACCACATCGTTAATAATATAGTTGATGGTATCGCTTTACGGCCCATCAATTAATAATTAATCAGTGGTAACGCATTACACTGACCCACCGTTAATAATATAGTTGATGGTATCGGACACGCCCATCAATTAATAATTAATCGGTGGTAATGCACACATGCCCCACCGTTAATATTTAATCGGTGGTAACGCATTACAGCCCAACGTTAATAATCGGTGTTATTGCACTTAGTTCACCGATATTATACATTTACAATTTTTCATCCACATACATTTATCTAGTTCAAATGTTCATCCGTGAACATCCTCACTCACTATCATTCTTACTTAGATTCTCGCAATGATGCGTTCACATTAACACAATGCATTAATAAATCTATCTTATGCAACTAGGTGTGTTGATTACACATAACTCACTAGGTTTCTTCATATCTTTGGATTCATCTCAATTCGGTTCTAACACATACTTGTGCTTCTCATGGCACAACCACACTCTCTCTCTCTTTCTACATACCCGTTGAATCACTCAAATTATTAAATAACTCTCTTGGGTCTCATACATCTAGTTTCACATCGACATCATACATCAATAGGGTCTCACTTGCATTAACATGTCGATGCCATGTCCCAGACATGGTCTTATACAGATTCTTACATTGATGCCATATTCCGATATGGTCTTACACGAAACCTTAACTAATATCATTCCATACTATCTACATTTCTCATTACTCTTTGATTCAATTCTGTTGACATCTCATTAAAAGATAATTCATGCATTCATAGAGTAATTATACATTCCATACAGCATTGGAATATTAAATTAACTCACACGTAATTGTAACATTTGCACATGAACTTACCTTGATGACGAAAAGGCCGAAAAGGACTTTTTGCCCACATATCACTTTTCACCCGTTCTAAGTTCGAAACTCGTTTTCTTTGATCTAGAACAATGGAATTTAGTGATTTAATCACTTATAAATCATAATTCACCATAAACTACATTTTAGGCAAAAATAACTATTTTGCTCCTACACTTTAGCAAAATTATGATTTTGCCCCTAGGCTCGTAAATAAATTTTTATCATATTTTCTCGTTAAACAAACCTATATGAACATTTAATCCTCTTATAACTATTCACAATTCCATCAATTTCATGCCTTAATGAACAAATTACAACATTTGCATCTTAAACCATTTTGGGTATTTTTCATGAAAATCCTTTCACAAAAGTTGTTTATCAAACAACTAGGATTCATTTTCTTTCATAAAAATTCAGCAACCAAGACATTTTCCCTCATGGAAAAACCATCAACCCTTCACCATTCTTCAAAATAGTCCCCCCAAATAGCTAGCCCATGCCACAATGGTTCCAAAAGTACAAATTTTATCAAGAGAAGCTAGTAAAATCACTTACTTGAGGTGATGAGAAGTGGCTGAAAATTTTAGCTTCCATGGGGGTTTTCTTCTTCAATTTTGGCAGAGAAAAGAAAAATGGGGAAGGAAGATGACCACTTATTATTTTAATCAACTTTTGCTTATGTCATCATGTACCAACCCATACCAAATTTTGACTTTTCAACCTTTTATTATCTTCTTGGCCGACCATCACTTTAAAATTGGCCTATTTTCCCATTAAAGACCCCCACATTATGTTCCATAACTATTTGTCACCTCTAGCAAATAAAGTAGAACTTTCGCACTTTATGCGATTTAGTCCTTTTTTCACAATTTAGCTAGAAATCGCTAAAATTAAGGCACCAAAATTTCCATGCATCCTTATAAACATATTATAACATATAACATAACATGAAAATAATTTTCTCTAACCTCAAATTAGTGATTCTGAGATCACTATTCTGACTAGCCCCTAAATCGGGCTGTTACACACCAGGAAAGAATACAACTGAACCCGATCCTATACCCTGTGCCAACAAAGAAATAATTCATGAGGAATGAAGGATTCAGATTGATGATCTAGATGAGTGGAAGATGCATTTCAAGGAAAAATTAGGGATACACAAAGCAGAACCGGAGCCACTCCACGCGACAAACAAGTTCAAAATCGAAGATCAAGTATTGATTGATAAAGCAGGCCCTCGAATATCTCCTCCTGACCCTAACACTAACAAAGAAAGACCTTTTAGGGTAATCAGTGTTTTCCCATACGGAACAGTCGAGGTAAGTAATCCTATTTTTGGTACTTTCAATAGAAACGCTTCTCGACTTAAACTTTATCAAGGAAATAGAACTGATAGCATGAGGGAAGATATTCAAATTTTTAAACCACCCTGATTTTTGCAAATACGAGGAAAGTCTAGCTTAAGACTTTAAACGAGCGCTTCTCGGGAGGCAACCCGAGCACTAACCCTAATTACTTTCGTATTTGTTTTAATTTTATTTTCTTCCCTTCTCTTAGTCTTAAACACCTAGTTTTAAACTAACCAAAAGTGCAGATTTCCAGCCCACACGGCCTTGCACACGGCCGTGGTCGTGGCCGTGTGGAGGTACAAAATCTCCGTACTAAAAATGGCAGAGGAGGTACAAGTCAGAAAGAATCAAATCTTCAAGTCACGGACTCCAACCAGCACCCCACGGACACCGACAACACGCCACGGCCATGCGACGCGGCCGTGGACGACACTGACTTATCACCAACGGGCGTGGCAATCTGTAAAATGGGCGTGGGAGACATTAACGACGCCCAACACGGCCGTGCGATGTGGCCGTGGTTGACACTGGTAGTTTACACATGGGCGTGGCAGCCAGAACATGGGCGTGGGAGAAACGATACGATGCATAACATGGCCGTGCGAGGCAGCTGTGTGAATCAACACGCCCATGGTACACGGGCTGGGAATGTACCTGACTTGAGAATTCTATTTAAACCACCCACCCCTCCCTCTTCTTACCCATTCAGCCCATTTAGTTTTTCTTTTCTTTTTCAACCCTCTCCCTACTTTTCTTCTCCAATACATTCCCAAAACCCTTGAGCTACACCAAATGCCGAAGAAGCGGAAGGAATCAAGAATAGTCTCCCAGAGGGAGACCGATCTATATAAGTTCATGCCGGCCGCTTCAATCATTCGACGATCCAAGGATATTTGAGGCTATTTAGTTTTTATTTCGTTTTTCTCTTTTCCTTCAATTTCCTTATCTTTACTTCTCTTCTGCTTAATTTAACTTATTTTATTTTAGTTTCCTGGTTTTAAGTTCTTCAGGCAGCTTGGGAATCACACCACGACCACCACCATATCCACAGCCTGAGAAATCACACCCAACAATAAGCACTCTACGGTCCATTTATCTTTTCTTTTAATTTTAGTTCACTTTTTTATTTTTCTTCACTTTAGCTTGCTTTTCTTTAATTATTTAATTAGTATAGTTTTAATTATTATTATTATATCCTGGCTAATCCTCCATGAGCTACCCAATTTCTTCATCTAGCGCAGGATCGTCATCATGAACGACCCCTCCAACTTATCTTTCACCTCCAATGCAAGGATTTCATCCATAATTCAGGGAGTTTCACCTCTCTCCATATCTTTTGAATTTATACTTAATTGTCTATATATATAACTTTGTACATTGAGGGAAATGTACATCTTAAGTGTGGGGGGTGAACAACCTAAAAAAGGTGCCTAATTTTTTTCATTATTCTCAAATTCCTGAAATTAGGTGCCAAACTTTTTGCATTATTCTCAAATCCCTGAATTATGCCTTGTCTTAAAGTAAATTTCTCATATTATAATTAGAATAAAATTTCCATGATTTATGATTTTTTTCGATATGTTTTAGATTGAGTCATTGATAATTATGCATTGATGATTAAATTCTAAGAATATTAGAGAATCAAGCATGATAAGTCAATTTTTCAGAATTAATAATTTTCTAGGTTGTCTACCTAAATTTAAATATTACTTTGAAGTTTGAAATTTACGAGGATGACATCAAAAAACCCATAATTTTTGTGATATTTTGAGCCTTATAAGAGCATATATCCTTTTTCATGCTCACTTTTTGATTATGAGTGTGTCAACATTGAACTGTTATTCTAGAACTTGCCTCGATTATACATGTTGAGACCACATCTTTGATTTGATATACAGAAATGATAAAGGCACCTAGCATTTAACCCACTTACTCCATAAAAAGCCTACCTTCATAATTAACCCCTAGTGAACCCCTTTGATCCTAACAACCCTTTTTATTGACTCGCCCACTAATATTAACCCAAAACCCTTTGTATTTGTTATCACCATTCTTTTTTACTACCCTTTTTTGTCGAGATTTGATTTTGAGCAGTTGCCTAACTATTTTCAATATTTTAGTTGTTAAAGTACTTTCTTATTATTGTAAATATTTGATTACTTGTTCTTAAATAAAAAAAAATTGAAGTATATTCATTATTAGTTTTGTGATTAAATGAGCTTATACGTTTAAATTCCAATTACTAAAGAAGAAGCCCGTATTAAAGTATTATTAGTGCAAGTTTTCAATTGATGTAATTATTTATCAGTTCATTTTTTTTAGTTAGGTAATTTGTCAATCCAATCTCGATTTTAACCCTCTAATTCAGCCTTTATCCACACCTTAGCCCAAGCCCCGTTACAACCCTGATAAAGACCTTTTGATTTGTGCATCATTTCATATTACAATGGTGGAGATTTGATTTTCATGCAAGCCTATGGGATTAACTTTTTAGGTTTGACATTTGAGTGCTTAATTCTTAACCTTAAACACTTTGAGTGATTTGAGTGAATCTTTTGTGAGGATGTCAATCCTTGTAGGTTTTGGATCAGAGGTAATTATTTAGATGAGGGGAAACACCTATGTTTTGTGCTACAAATGTATGACTTATATTGTTTGAATCTTTAGGACTCTTTGAGTTAAATTATCCATGTATAAATTGTCTATGAATTATGATGAGACATTGTTGATAGGAATATTGAATCATGGAAAGTTCGTTTTAATTGTAAGTTGAGAATTTTGCTTGAGGACAAGCAAAAGCTTAAGTGTGGGGGTATGTGATAAACCGTAAAAGTAACATATTTTAATCCCACATTTAGCATACTTTTGGATGATTTATCCCTTGATTTATGTAAAAAGGTACTCTTAATCCTTTCTTTTCATGTTTTATACTCGTGAAAGCACAGGAGGATGGAAAGAACGAGAAACGGGCTCAAAACGGACCAAATTGGGCCAAAGTGAAAATCGACACGGCCTGGACTTAAGCCAACACGGCCGTGTCTCCTTGATAGACTAGAACATGGCCTGATCACGATTTACACGAGCGTGTCACCTCATTAAAAGTCTAAACACGGCCTAAAGACGATTCACATGGGCGTGTGCCATGGCCGTGTCCCTGTCGTGGAGAAGAGAAATTTCACTCGGAAAAAGGATACTTAGGGGCAAAGAAACCTATTTCAAAAGCCTATATAAACACCCTAAGTATAACCTAGAAGAGAGGCGTGTGAGCTGAGCTAGGCCAAGGAGCCGAGGCAAAAAGGTCGATTTGTGGGAAACACTCGAAGATAGCCAGTTGATCCATCTCAAGAAGCTAGGAATTCTACTCAAGACGGCGGATCTCTCCTTCAATTCCTTCAGGGGTTTTAGGGATTTCTTATGTTTTGTTTTATCTTTTCTTACGAGATGTTTTCTTTTATTGTTATGAACTAAACCCTTCAGATACTGAAGGGGATGAAACTTAGATGAATCTTGTTATCGTTTCTTTGAACTATATGATAAATACTTGATTTGTTCTTAATTATGTGTTCTTAATTCTTGTGTTGATATTTCCGGGATATTGATTCAAGTTTGATGTGCTTAGGTGGAGGAGAAAAAGTCCCTGCTTAAGAGTAGATCTAGCATAATTAAGCGGAGTTGATCGCGCGCCTAGAGATAGGGTGACGAGATTTTACCGGATTAGGGTGAAACCTAATATGGGAGTCCATATATCGAGTTAATGCAATTCTAGAGATTTTAATTAGAAAGAGATTTCAATTAATCAACCTAGGGTTAGACGTTATTCGCTTCGAGAGAGGGTTTAATATACATTAGGGAGTCTTACGGATCAAGTCAAGTGAATAAATAAATGCAGTTCAGAGTTAGATAACAAGTGAAGTCTAGGTGGATTCTTCCTAAGGGTATCGTCTTAATCAACTGAGTTTTTTCAACAGTATTTCCCCAATTCATTCTTTTTGTCTTTGCGTCTTTAGCTTAGTAGTTAGTTAAATATTAGATTAAATAACAACTTCACTTATTTTAGGCTAGATAATAAAAAGAAAGTTAGTATTAGTACTTTTGGTTCCTTTGGGTTCGACAATCCAGTCTTGCCTAAGCTATACTACTGTTCGATAGGTGCACTTGCCTCAATCGTTGTTATAGTTAGTTCCAGGTTCGATCATTATAAATTTAAAACTTTGAAAATCAACGATCAAACTGTTTCAAGGTAGGGATACTTTGTTACTTCACGTAGTCTTTTATGTTCTTATTAGATTTAATTAATCGTTTGAATTGACATAGGGATATGTACAAGAGATTATTTTGATTTAATAAGTATGTATGTGCAATAACATATTTGCCTATTAAGATTTGTATAATCGGTTGAATTGACATAGGGATATAGTTAAGAGATTAATGGATTTTGGTAGGTGAGTATGTTCATAAGTTAGCAAATTACCGAGTTGCCGTGAATTTATTCGTAACAATATAAACATGAGTTTAATAATTCTAAGTTATGAAATGTAATTAATCTAACACAACTATGTCATCTTGATTAAAATCGTATTTTGAATCGTACATTTGAGATTTATTTATTTAGTTTATTTAGTTTAAAATCTTAGTTTTTAATCACCCTTTTCAAACAAAATATTTTTCTTCACCAAAGTGTTTTAAATAGCATTCATATATAATTATTTTCATAGTCCTTATGGGTACGATAACTCGACATTTACTTGTTACTTTATTACTTCTTGCGATTGTGTACACTTGCACATTTTCGTCGTTCCAAGTTTTTGGCGCCGTTGCCGGGGACTGTTTTAAAAAGTCATTATTTGTAAATTTGTTAGTTTTGCATTTTGGTTTATTTTTCTGTTCAAATTTTAACTTAATTATTTTTTTTGTGATTATTTTAGGTGTTTATGAGTATTGACCGTGTAACAGCCCGATTTTGGGCCTAGTCGGAACAGTGGTTTCGGGACCACAAATTCAACGCAGTAAAATTCATTTTTATTATATTTTTATGGTCTACAGTTTTATGGAACGATTTCGTGAAAATTTAATTTGAAAATTTTGACGTTTGGGCACTCAATTTAGTAGAAAGGACTAAATTGAAAAAAGTGCAAAACTTGAATTCTATGTGTTAAAGGTGTCTAATTGTTATAAAATTTTAAATTAGAGGTCCTTAAGTTGTAATTAGACTATTATATTTCATAATGGACAAAAATGGACATGGTTTGGTATGTTTCTAAAGTTTTTCATTAAGGGCATTTTGGTAATTTAGTTATTAAAAGAATTAAAAAGGTAAAATAAGCCAAAATTTCATTCATCTTCTTCATGCTATGGCTGAATGTCTCAAGAGAAGCCATGGCTAGGGTTTGGCCACTTCCAAGCTTGATTGTAAGTCCGTTCTAGCCCCGTTTTTAATGCTCTTTACATTTTTAAAGTCGTTGTAACTCGATCTTTCTATTTCTACCATCAATTTGAAAATATGTCAAGGTCTAAAATTTTACCCATGATGGATGTTTGTGTATTTTGATGTCTAATGGTAGAAAATGCATGTTTGGTGTTTGATAAACGACTATTGCTAAGTGATTTTCGGTGAAAATGCCAAAAAGGACTTATTTGTAAAAGTTATAAAATATGGTGTAAAAATGTGAATAAATGAAAATTTTGGGCTGTTATAAGCATGTATAAGGTTCGGCTAAGCATGGGTATTGAGTAAATTGAGTACATTTCATTTTATGAGTCTAGGGACTAAATTGTAAAAATGTCAAACTTTAGGGGAAAAAATGTAATTTTTTCCATAATGTGATTTTGGGCTAATTTGAATAGTATAATGATTGAATAAGTTAAATGTGATATTATAGATCAAGAAAAATGAGGTTCGGACCTAGAACGGGGAAAAACGAGTATTTGACGATTTAGTCCTTTTTGTCATTTTTATGTCGTGGTAAGTTCGTATGTTTAATAAGAATTAAATTATCTATGTATAAATGCTTAATTGATATAATTGTGGTAAATGTTATATTATTGAAATGAAATGTGAATGCTATTGAGTACGATACTACGGAAATGACCGAAATGAGATTCAAGATGATCTGTGAAAGTCCCGGTTGAACCTTAGGAATAGATATGATATAAATGTCATGACATTAGGGTTACTGAGATTATGTGTAAGACCATATCTCGGATATGGCATCAATATAAGACTTCGTGTAAGACCATATCTGGGATATGGCATCGATATGAGATTTCATGTAAGACCATAGCTGAGCTATTGGCATCGATACGAGACTACATGTAAGACCATATCTGGGATATGGCATTGGTACGGTACTGTGTGTACGAGATCCCCGAGTATCCTTTAGTATTCCAAATGGTTCAACAGGAAATTCAACGGGTATGTCAAAGAAGAGAAAGAGTATGTAAGTATTACGAATTAGTACATGTATGTACGTAAAGTTTATGAGCATTGACTTCATGAAATTGTGAGTTCATGATTTCCGTGAGAATGTTTTTGTAAAAACCTTATGATTATTGGTCTATACTTGTGATGTATGAAATACATGGTAAATTCGATTGACGATTATGTGATTGGCTTTTGGGCCAAATTGAGTTATGATGTGGCATGTTTTATTCACACAAATTGTGATTTATGGGTTATGAGAAAAAGGGAAGATTGGCATAATTGCTTGTTGAAATGGTTATAGAAGTATGGGAAGATAAGAGTTTAGGCAATTGAAAGATGTTAAAGTATATGCTTGAAATGTAAATACTCATAATCAATGTGCATGGTTACTATGAAGTTTGAAATGATTCGTTATTTCCTGTAATCTGATACAAAGGAGAAATTATGGTTGTTAGGCTAAAGCCAAGATATGTTAAATTATGCTTATAAGTTGATAGAGTAAACATTATGACTGAATGAAAATTTATAACTGTGAGATTTAAAGCAATTATTATTATCTTATGCTTATATTGTTGGACTCGATAAAAGATTGGTAAGAGTTGCTTATTATTTTCGTACGGACTTACTAAGCTATATAGCTTACCCCCTTCCTTTCCCATGTCTTCTAGGGTTATTAAGCTAGCTCGGGCTGGAGATCGCCGGAGATCCTATCACACTATCAAGCTATCATTTCGGGTATAAATGAATCCAAGCATTTTGAATCTATGGTATGTATAGGGACTATGTCAACTTGTTATGTATGTCATTATTATTTTGGCCATATGGGTTAGCTTGTAATTGTTAATGCTTCATTTTATATATATAGCCATGAATGATGGCTTATGTTGTTCATAAGTTTATTCATATGTTAATGCCCTCTTGTGAATGTGAAATTAGTATGTTTTTATCGGGCTAAGTATGATGTCTTAAGCATGATAAATGATGGTATAAGAATGACATGTTATTGTCTTGGTTGTGGTTGTTTGGTTGTATTTATATGCTTGAATTTGTGCCATGTGATGTTGTGTAGATGTGTGCAAGTGAGGGAGGAAAAATGGCTTGGTAAATAGCCTTGTTTCTGTCCACACGGGTAGACACACGGGATTGTGTCTAGACCGTGTGTGATACACGGTCTGCCTTATGGGCATGTATTCCGGCAGTGTGTCCCCTGCACTTTAATTTTGGAAAAACAGAATGTACAAAATTAAGCACACAGGCAGAGACACGGGCGTGTGTCTCAGCCGTGTGTTTTACACGGCCTAGCACACGGGCGTGTGGCACGGCCGTGTGGCACAAGTCAGAGAGCACCCTAATTTGAACACGGTCTGAAGCACGGGCGTGTTTCAGGGTCACACGGGCGTGTCCTTTGGACCACACGAGCGTGTGAACCCTGCTTCTAGCAAAATTTTTCTATGTTTTGAAAAAAATTCTAATGTTCTCGGTTTAGTCCTGAACCACCTCCAAAGCACATTTTGGGCCTTGTAGGCTCGTATAAGGGACTTTATGATCAATTATGAATGGTTTTAATTTGGACAAAAATTTATGACTCGAAATTGTGTGAATGCTTGTGTGATAAGTTCGGTAATGCCTTAAACCCTGTTCCGGCATTGAATACGGGTAAGGGGTGTTACAGACCGAATTATCGATTTACTCCCTGTAGACCCTGAGATTGAACAAACTTTTCGATAGCAAAGAAGACAAGCAAGTCAGAGAAGGATCGAAGAGATGAACTTCGAAAATCCGAATCAAGGAAAGGGAGCAGACCCTGCTCAAAATCCTATCCTTATTACTGATGATAGGGATAGAGCTTTAAGACAGTATGCAGTGCCAGTGTTTAATTATCTTAATCCGGGTATTAGGAAACTCGAAATCAAGGCACAATAGTTCGAGCTGAAGTCAGTCATGTTCCAGATGCTTCAGACAGTGGACCAATTCAGTGGAATGCCTACCGAAGATCCTCACCTACACTTAAGACTGTTTATGGAGGTGAGTGATTCTTTCAAGTTAGCCGGAGTACCTGAAGATGCAATATGATTAAAGTTGTTCCCATATTCACTAAGGGACAGAGCTCGAGCCTGGTTGAACTCATTGCCACCAAATTCAATTACCACATGGCAAGGATTAGCAGAAAGATTCCTCAAGAAGTATTTCCTGCCTAGCAAGAATGCTAAGTTGAGGAACGAGATCACTACTTTCCAACAAATGGATGATGAGTCCTTGTATGAGGTGTAACAGTCTGGTTTTAGGGCTAGTCGGAACAGTGGTTTTGAGACCACTAATTCGAGGTCGAGGAAAATTATTTTGATGTTAATTTATGTGCTGTAGCATGATTATATGGATGCATAAAAATTTTGGTGTTTTAATTTGAGTGATAGCATGCTTAATTGCGAAAAAGGACTAAATCGCATAAAGTGCGAGAGTTTTATTTTATAAGATAGAGGTACCTAGTAGCTATAGAATGTAATTTGGAGGATTTTGAAGTTCAATTAGGCCATTTATCTAGTGATGGCCGGCCATGTGCATAGGGGAGACAAGGGCATTTAATTCTTGGTCAAAATTGGGTGAATTAGATGGGAAAAGATGAATAAAATAAAGTGAAAAGAAAAACTATCATCTTTTACTATTCACACTTCTCTTCCACTGAAATTTTGAAGAGAAAATAGGGGTTTTGAAGCTTAAAATTTCAGCAACTCATCTTCTTCACAAGTAAGTGATTTTGATGGTTTTAGTTGATAATTTTTGTACTTTTGGAGTCCCCAAAGCTTAAGCTTTCTAAAGAGGGGACTAGTTTGTGATATGGTTGAAAGTCTAGGGACTTACCATGGGAGAAATGATGTTGATAGCTAAGTTTTTTATGGAAGAAAATGAATGTTAGGGAGGTGTGAGACAACTTTTATGAATGGTGTTAGCATGAAAACACCTAAATGGGACTTGAATGCAAAGATTTAATTTGTGTCATAAATGCATGAAGTAGTTGTAATGGTGAGTAGTTGTAAGAGAAATAAATGTTCATCTATGCTTGTTCATTTAGAAAATGTAGTGAAAAATGATTCACGAGCCTAGGCGCAAAATCGTAATTTTGCCAATGTACAAGGGCAAAATGGTCATTTTTGCCCAAGTGTAAAATTTGATGTATTATGATCATAGAATGATCTAAACGAATAAATTTCATTGTTATAGATCAAGAAGAGCGCGTAATCAACCTTGACCGTGGAAAAGGCAAGGTGACGGACTAAATCGTTGGTTATCACGTTTTGCACCGAGGTAAGTTTATGTGCAAACAATACATGATTGTGTAAACATTATGTGGCTAACTAGTGTACAGCATGATCAAGAACATGTGTGGTTCAAATGGATTAAATGTGGAAATCGTTGAATAATTATTGTATGAATGATGAAATAGTCATATAAATATGTAATGGCGACACCTATTGGTGGGCTAAGTGCGATACCACCTTGTTGCTGATTTACGATGGGCTATGTGCGATACCATCGTCTAAAATCTTTTTGGTGGGCTAAGTACGGTACAACCTTGTTGCTAATTTACGATGGGCTATGTGCGATACCATCGTCTATTCATCTTTTGGTGGGCTATGTGCGATACCACCGTATCTGATCTTTTTGGTGGGCTAAGTGCGAAACCACCGAGTGTTTCGATTATGTCTAATGGAATTAGAAATGGTGATATATTGTATGATGTGACTTTGTGATGCTAAGTGCAGGGAAACTCTTATTGAATGTATGCATTAAATTGTGAGATGGTTGGAATGTGAGAATGGAGAAAATGAGTAAGCATGTCATGAATGTAAATTGCTTCTTGCTTAGTATGTAATGCTATGTATTTGTTTAATACATGTTATAATGTGTGTTGTTTACATGTAAACTTACTAAGCTTAAAGTTTACTCCCCATTCTCTTTTTCCCTTGTTTTATAGAGTTTAAGAGCCGAGCCGGGATACGCAGCTAACCAGAAGACCGCCCACACTATCAGCTCCTCTCGGTATACCTAGACTTAATGATTTTGTAAATGGCATGTATAGGAACTAGACTAGTTAGATTATTTTGTTATTTTGGCCAAAGGTGTATTGGCTCTGGTTAAGACATTTAATTTTGTAACTTACCATGCATGATGGCTCATTTTACCACCTATGAAATTACAAAGTTATCTATGGGAGTTCATGTTGAAATTATGAGATGTTTATTAGTATGTTGAATGAATTCATGTAGTGTAAGCTATTGGGGTGCAAGAACTTTACGAACAGCCTTGTTGCTGTCCACATGGGTAGACACACGGGCGTGTGTCTAGGCCGTGTGCGACACACGATCAAGCCATGGGCGTGTGCCCAGGCCGTGTGAAGTCTGCACCTCGAAATTGAAATTTGAATGGTCACACAGTTAAAGCACACAGGCATGCCTAGGCCGTGGGGAAATAGTTAGAGGCGACCATGGACCAGCCCTATGGGCGTGTGTCCAGGTCGTATGACCCAAGTCAGTGTCGCCCACTGGTGTCGAACACGGGCGTGTGACTAGGCTTTGAGACCGTGTGAGTGTAGTCAGTATTCACCACGGTTGAGGAGCATGGGCGTGCGTGTCTACACACGGGCGTGTCACATTTCACACGGGCGTGTGAGCCCTGTAACATGAAAATTTTTCTAAGTTTTGTAAAAATTTCTAAAGTTTTCGGTTTAGTTTCGAACCACTTCCGAAGCATGTTTTGGGCCTCGTAGGCTCGTATAAGGGACTTTACGATTGAATATGAATGGTTTTAATTTGGGCACAAATTTTATAACACGGAATTGTGTGATTGCTTATTATGTGAGTCCGGTAATGCCTCGTACCCTGTTCCAGCGTCGAATAGGCGTAAGGGGTGTTACATTTAGTGGTATCAGAGCTATGGTTTAGTCGGTTCTAGGACTACCGTAGCGTGAGTAGGAGTCTAGCTATACATGCCATAAGCGTATGATGATAGTGTGGTGGCTTCTGATGATTTTAAACTTGTTTTATGTAGTATATGGATCCTGAACAATCGGCTGCTGATGATGCAGCTAGTAATGTGTCGGCTCCTGCGCAAGGGACCGCGCCTGTGCAGAGTAGCCCCGAGACTAGGGGTCAAGGAGAAGAGGCTCGGGAAGCCTTTCTCCTAATGATGAGTAACTGGTACACTGAGTATATATGAGCAAACCCCGATATTCAACCTCCTCCACCCCCACCTATACCTCAGCCAATTCCTGTGGCTCTCCAAGGTATAAAAATTGTGAGGACGACTAAGCCCTCAGTAGACAAAATTCGGAAGCAAGGGGCCGAGGATTTTTGAGCTAATATAGATGATGATCCTAAGCGAGCGGAGTTCTGGCTTGAGAACTCAATAAGGGTTTTTTATGAACTCTTCTGCACACCTGAGGAGAGTTTGAAATGCGCTGTGTCTTTGCTGAGGGACTCGGCATACCATTGGTGGAAAACGGTGACATCAGTGGTTCCTAAAGAGAGGGTAACGTGGGACTTCTTTTTGGAAGAGTTCCAAAAGAAGTATATAAGTCAACAGTTTGTAGACCAGAAATGAAAAGAATTCCTTGAGTTGAAGCAAGGAAAAATGACTGTGGCAGAATATGAGCGTGAATTTGTTAGGCTCAGCAAGTATGCGCAAGAATGTGTATCCACAGAAGCTACCTTATGCAAGAGATTTGAAGATGGGTTGAATGAAGATGTCAGACTCTTAGTCGGGATTTTAGAGCTAAAAGAATTTGTGGTATTGGTGGATAGGGCTAGTAAGGCCGAAGAATTGAGTAAGGAAAAGAGGAAAGCCCTAAGTGAGGCTCTAGATGCGAAGAAGAGGCCGATGAGCAAATCATACCAAGCCCAATCGAAGAGGTCCAGTGAAGTGAACCCTCGAACGACTACATCAGCCGGGTATTCGCAGAGAGAGCGAGGCAACATGTATTCGGGTTCAAGAGTTCAGGCCACTTCAATGGCAAGTGTGGGCAACCCAAAGTTCAAACCAGAGTGCCCAAGTTGTGGCAGACATCACACTGGGGAGTGTTGGGGAAATAATCGAAATTGCTATAAGTGTGGATCCCCCGACCATCTCATCCGCAATTGTCCTAAAAGGGATGACAATGAGAGGAAGCAAGAGATAAGATCAAGCAGTGCATCCTTAAGAGGTAGGCCACAAAAGAACCCGGGAGGCGGAACTAGTGGTAGAGGTGTATCACGAGACACCACTGTGAGGTCAGAGGGTCGGGCGCCAGCAAGAACTTAGGCTATTCGTGCTCGAGAAGAGGCGTCATCACTGGATGTAATAACGTATACATTTTCCCTCTATGACACCTCTGTTATTGCTTTAATTGACCCGGGATCAACTCATTCTTATATTTGTATGAGACTGGCATCTAGTTTAAGTATGACTGTTGAGTCTACTAAATTTGTGGTAAAAGTGTCAAACCCACTAGGTAAACATGTGTTAGTTGACAAGGTGTGTAGGAACTGTCCTCTGATAATTAAGGGTCATTGTTTCCCGGCAAACCTTATGTTGTTGCCGTTTGATGAATTTGATTTGATTCTTGGTATAGATTGGTTGACTGCCCATAGTGTTTTAGCGAATTGTGGTAGTAAATTTATTGAATTGAATTGTGAAAATGGAGATGTTATTCGGGTTGAATCAAGTGAGTCAGATAGTTTACCGGTGATGATCTCTTCCATGATAGCTAAGAAATATCTGAGAAAAGGGTACGAATCTTATCTCGCTTTTGTATTAAACACTTAAGAATCTGAAGTAAGGATTGAAACAGTACCGGTTGTATGTGAGTATCCGGATGTATTTCTGGAAGAATTGCCCGGATTACCCCCAGTTAGAGAGGTCGAGTTTGGAATTGAGTTAATTCCGGGAACAGCACCTATTTCGGTTGCTCCGTATAGGATGGCCCTGCTAGAATTGAAAGAATTGAAAGTTCAGTTGTAAGAATTGACGGATAAGGGTTTTACAAGACCGAGCTATTCACCATGGGGTGCCCCAGTACTCTTTGTAAAGAAGAAAGATGGGTCAATGAGATTGTGCATAGGCTACAGACAGCTCAACAAAGTAACTGTGAAGAACAAGTATCCTTTGCCGAGGATAGATGATCTATTTGATCAACTGAAGGGAGCTACGGTGTTCTCCAGGATTGACCTGAGGTCCGGCTATTACCAGTTGAGGGTTAAGGAGTAAGATGTACCGAAAACGGTATTCCGGACGAGGTATGGCCATTATGAGTTTCTGGTCATGCCGTTCGGTTTAACGAATGCTCCTGCAGTTTTTATGGATTTAATGAACCGTGTCTTTCGACCGTATTTGGAAAAGTTTGTGGTTGTCTTTATTGATGACATATTGGTTTATTCTCAAGATGAGAGTGATCATGTAGAACATCTGAGAATTGTCTTACAGACCTTATGAGACAAGCAGTTATATGCTAAACTTAGTAAAAGTGAGTTTTGGCTACGAGAGGTAGGGTTCCTGGGACATATTGTGTCGGGTGAAGGTATTAGAGTGGATCCAGAAAAGGTCTCGGCTATTGTGGAGTGGAAACCGCTGAGGAACGTGTCGAAAGTCAGAAGCTTTCTAGTTTTAGTAGGGTACTATAGGTGGTTTGTGAAGGGATTCTCTATGATTGCTACTCCAATGACGAAACTATTACACAAGGATGTTAAGTTTGAATGGACTGAAAAATGCCAACAGAGTTTCGAGAGATTGAAAATGTTGTTGACAGAGGCAACGATTTTGGTACAACCTGAGTTGGGAAAGGAGTTTGTAGTCTTCAGTGACGCATCGTTAAATGGTCTCGGCTGTGTGTTGATGCAAGAGGGTAAGGTAATCGCTTACACCTCGAGACAACTAAAACCATATGAGAAAAATCATCCGACTCATGACCTGGAGTTGGCCGCAATTATTTTCGCGTTAAATATTTGGCGCCATTATCTATATGGTGAGAAGTGCCGAATCTTCACTGATCATAAGAGTTTGAGGTACTTGATGGATCAAAAGGAATTAAGTCTACGGCAGCGACGGTGGCTCGAACTATTGAAGGATTATGAGCTAGTGATCGATTACCATCCGGGGAAAGCGAATGTAGTTGCGGATGCTTTAAGTAGAAAATCCTTGTATGCTTTGAGAGCTATGAGCACAATTTTGTCATTGTCTGATGATGGTGCTATACTGGCCGAGTTGAGAGCTAGACCACCATTTGTTCAACAGTTATGTGATGCTCAAAAGTACTATAGTGAGATACTAGCTAAAAGAGTTAAATGTGAATCAGGGACTAATTCTGAATTTCGGGTGAGTTCGGATGGTTGCTTAATGTTCCATGATAAAATTTGTGTGCCTAAAGATGACAAGTTGATCCGAGAAATTTTATGGGAAGCACATAGTAGTTATTTGTCAGTACACCCGGGCAGCACGAAAATGTATAATGATCTAAAGAAATTCTATTAGTGGCCGGGAATGAAAAGAGACATCTCGGAGTATGTAACAAGATGTCTGATTTGTCAACAAGTGAAAGCAGAGCATCAAGTGCCTTCGGGATTGCTTCAGCCAGTGATGGTCCCCGAGTGGAAATGGGATCGAATTACCATGGATTTTGTTACGGGCTTGCCTATGACCCCGAAAAAGAAAGATGCTGTGTGGGTTGTCGTAGATAGACTAACAAAGTCGGCTCACTTTATTCTAGTATGTGTTGATTATTCACTGGATAAATTAGCTGAGTTGTATGTGGCAGAGATAGTGAGATTGCATGGTGTGCCTGTATCCATTATATCGGATAGAGATCTGAGATTTACTTTGAGATTTTGGAAGAAGTTGCAAGAGGCCTTAGGTACGAGGTTGAATTTTAGTACCGCATTCCATTCGCAAACTGATGGTCAGTCCGAGAGAGTAATTCAAGTTTTGGAAGATATGCTTCGATGCTGTGTGTTAGACTTCGAAGGTAGTTGGGAGAGATATCTACCTTTGGTCAAATTCGCCTACAACAATAGCTATCAGTCGAGTATACATATGGCACCGTATGAGGCTTTGTATGGTAGTAAGTGTCGAACTCCCTTGTATTGGACCGAGCTGAGTGAGAAGAAAGTTTATGGGGTTGATCTGGTTAAAGAGACCGAGGAAAAAGTGAAAGTGATTCGGGATAGTTTAAAGCTACTTCAGACCGACAAAAGTCGTACGAGGATTTGAAAAGAAAGGAAATTGAATTTCAAGTAGGCGACAAAGTATTTCTGAAAGTGTCACCGTGGAAGAAAATATTGAGATTTGGTCGAAAAGGCAAATCGAGTCTGAGATTCATAGGGCCGTATGAGATTCTTGAAGGATTGGGCCGATAGCATATTGGTTGGCTTTTCTTGGTAGAGTTAGAGAAAATTCATAATGTGTTCCATGTATCAATGCTAAGGCGTTATCGTTCGATCCTTCGCATGTGATTCCTCCAACAGAAATTGAGATAAGACCAGGATATAACATATGAGGAAGAGTGATTAAAATCTTAGCTCGAGAAATGAAACAGATTGAGGAATAAGGACATAGCCTTAGTAAAAGTGTTGTGGCAAAAACACGTGTGAAGAAGAGGCTACGTGGGAACCGGAGGAAGCCATGAGAGAGCAATATCCAAACCTCTTTATCGGTAAGATTTTCGAGGGCGAAAAATCCTAAAGAGTGGGAGAGTTATGTGATCCGATTTTGGGGCTAGTCGAACAGTGGTTTGAGACCACTAATCCGAGGTCGAGGAAAATTATTTTGATGTTAATTTATGTCTTTGTAGCATGATTATATGGATGCATGAAAATTTTGGTGTTTTAATTTGAGTGATAGCATGCTTAATTGCGAAAAAGGACTAAATCGCATAAAGTGCGAGAGTTTTATTTTATAAGATAGAGGTACCTAGTAGCTATAGAATGTAATTTGGAGGATTTGAAGTGCAATTAGGCCATTTATCTAGTGATGGCCGGCCATGTGCATAGGGGAGACAAGGGCATTTAATTCTTGGTCAAAATTGGGTGAATTAGGTGGGAAAAGATGAATAAAATAAAGTGAAAAGAAAAACTATCATCTTTTACTAGTCACACTTCTCTTCCACCAAAATTTTGAAGAGAAAATGGGGGTTTTGAAGCTTAAAATTTCAGCAACTCATCTTCTTCACAAGTAAGTGATTTTGATGGTTTTAGTTGATAATTTTTGTACTTTTGGAGTCCCCAAAGCTTAAGCTTTCTAAAGAGGGGACTAGTTTGTGATATGGTTGAAAGTCTAGGGACTTATCATGAGAGAAATGACGTTGATAGCCGAGTTTTTATGGAAGAAAATGAATGTTAAGGAGGTGTGAGACAACTTTTATGAATGGTGTTAGCATGAAAACACCTAAATGGGACTTGAATGCAAAGATTTAATTTGTGTCATAAATGCATGAAATAGTTGTAATGGTGAGTAGTTGTAAGAGAAATAAATGTTCATCTATGCTTGTTCATTTAGAAAATGCAGTGAAAAATGATTCACGAGCCTAGGGGCAAAATTGTAATTTTGCCAATGTACAAGGGCAAAATGGTCATTTTTGCCCAAGTGTAAAATTTGATGTATTATGATCATAGAATGATCTAAACGAATAAATTTCATTGTTATATATCAAGCAGAGCGCGAAATCAACCTTGACCGCGGAAAAGGTAAGGTGACGGACTAAATCGTTGGTTATCACGTTTTGCACCAAGGTAAGTTTATGTGTAAACAATGCATGATTGTGTAAACATTGTGTGGCTAACTAGTGTACGGCATGATCGAGAACATGTGTGGTTCAAATGGATTAAATGTGGAAATCGTTGAATAATTATTGTATGAATGATGAAATAGTCATATAAATATGTAATGACGACACCTATTGGTGGGCTAAGTGCGATACCACCTTGTTGCTAATTTACGATGGGCTATGTGCGATACCATCATCTAAAATCTTTTTGGTGGGCTAAGTGCGATACCACCTTGTTGCTAATTTACGATGGGCTATGTGTGATACCATCGTCTATGCATCTTTTGGTGGGCTATGTGCGATACCACCGTATCTGATCTTTTTGGTGGGATAAGTGCGAAACCACCGAGTGTTTCGATTATGTGTAATGGAATTAGAAATGGTGATATGTTGTATTATGTGACTTTGTGATACTAAATGCAGGGAAACTCTTAATGAATGTATGCATTAAATTGTGAGATGGTTGGAATGTGAGAATGGAGAAAATGAGTAAGCATGTCATGAATGTAAATTGCTTCTTGCTTAGTATGTAATGCTATGTATTTGTTTAATACATGTTATAATGTGTGTTGTTTACATGTAAACTTACTAAGCTAAAAGCTTACTCCCTATTCTCTTTTTCCCTTGTTTTATAGAGTTTAAGAGCCGAGTAGGGATACGTGACTAACTGAGAAGACCGCCCACACTATCAGCTCCTCTCGGTATACCTAGACTTAATGATTTTGTAAATGGCATGTATAGGGGCTAGACTAGTTAGATTATTTTATTATTTTGGCCAAAGGTGTATTGGCTCTTGTTAAGACATTTAATTTTGTAACTTGCCATGCATGATGGCTCATTTTACAACCTATGAAATTACAAAGTTATCTATGTGAGTTCATGTTGAAATTATGAGATGTTTATTAGTATGTTGAATGAATTCATGTAGTGTAAGCTATAGGGGTGCAAGAACTTGGCGAACAGCATTGTTGCTATCCACATGGGTAGACACACGGGCGTGTGTCTAGGCCGTGTGCGACACACGATCAAGCCATGGGCGTGTGCCCAGGCCGTGTGAATTCTGCACCTTGAAATTGAAATTTGAATGGTCACACAGTTAAAGCACACGGGCGTGCCTAGGCCGTGGGGAAATAGTCAGAGGCGACCACGGACCAGCCCTATGAGCATGTGTCCAGGTCGTGTGACCCAAGTCAGTGTCGCCCACGGGTGTCGAACACGGGCGTGTGACTAGGCTTTGAGACCGTGTGAGTGTAGTTAGTATTCACCACGGTTGAGGAGCATGGGCGTGCGTGTCTACACACGGGCGTGTCACATTTCACACGGGCGTGTGAGCCCTGTAACATGAAAATTTTTCTAAGTTTTGTAAAAATTTCTAAAGTTTTCGATTTAGTTTCGAACCACTTCCGAAGCATGTTTTGGGCCTCGTAGGCTCGTATAAGGGACTTTACGATTGAATATGAATGGTTTTAATTTGGGTGCAATTTATATAACTCAGAATTGTGTGATTGCTTATGATGTGAGTCCGGTAATGCCTCGTACCCTGTTCCAGCGTCGAATAGGGGTAAGGGGTGTTACATGAGGCATGGGAAAGGTACAAAAAATTATTACGGAAGTGCCCTCATCATGGAATCCCACATTGCATCCAACTTGAGACGTTTTATAATGGTCTCAATGCTCACATGAGGATGGTAGTGGACGCTTCTACTAACGGTGCTCTCCTTTCTAAGTCTTATAATGAGGCTTATGAAATCATTGAGAGGATTGCCAGCAACAATTATCAATGGCCAACCAACCGAGCATCGTCAGGAAGACGAGTTGCTAGAATACATGAAGTAGACGCTCTTACTTCACTCGCATATCAGGTATCATCAATATCCTCAATGTTAAAAAATCTTACTACTAATGGGTCTAATAGTTTTGTAGCATAGCCACCAAATCAATTTGAAAATATAGCCTGTGTCTATTGTGGGGAAGGACATTTGTTTGAAGAATGTCCATCGAACCCAGAATCCATATATTACATGGGTAGGCAGAACCAAAATCGAGGAAGGCAAGGACTGCAATCCAATTTCTATAACCCATCATGGCGAAACCACCCGAATTTTTCTTGGAGTAACCAAGGGGCTGGAACCAGCAACACTTACGCCCAACCTAGATCGACCCAGCCACCTAGCTTTCCCCAACAAGTTCAGAAACCAACCCAAGCTGAACCATCCAATGGCTTAGAAAATTTGTTAAAGGCATACATGGCAAAGAATGATGCCTTAATTCAAAGCCAAGCAGCTACATTGAAAAATCTGGAAAACCAAATAGGTCAGCTTGCTACTGAACTCAGGAACCGATCTCAAGGTGCTTTACCTAGTGATACGGAGAATCCGAGGAATCCAGGGAAGGAGCATTGTAAAGCGTTGACATTGAGGAGCGGAAAGTCTTTAGAGCCCAATTCCGTCGAAGTTGAGAAGGAGCTAAATAATGCTCAAGACTTAGAGGAAGTTCAACCGAATGTTAAAATTCCAGTTTCACAAGAACAAGAATCTGCAAAATCTGACAAGGTAACTTCGGAACCAGCTAATTTCTGATCAACTAACAACTCCATTAGATGCAAAATTACCACAAAAGACGAATCAACCAGTTCTAGTAAAGTAACCTCCACCACCCTACCCTCAAAGACTTCAGAAGCAGAAGCAGGAAATTAAATTCAAGAAGTTCCTAGACGTACTCAAGCAACTTCATATCAACATCCCGTTGGGTGAAGCACTTGAACAAATGCCAAACTACGACAAATTCATGAAGGATATCCTGTTTAAAAAATGAAGACTTGGAGAATTTGAGACGGTAGCCTTGACAAAGGAATGCAGTGCATATCTTCAAAACAAACTACCCCCAAAGTTGAAGGATCTTGGATGTTTTACCATGCCTTGCAACATTGGAGCAACATATTGTGGTAAGGCACTATGTGACTTGGGTGCGAGTATCAACTTGATCCCTATGTCAATATTTAGGAAGTTAGGAATAGGTAAAGTTAGACCAACCACGGTTACACTTCAATTAGCATATCGATCCTTAGTACATTCAGAAGGAAAAATCAAGAACGTATTGGTACGTGTAGACAAATTTATTTTTCCTGCTGACTTTGTGATTCTAGACTTTGAAGCAGACAAAGAGGTGCCAATCATCCTAGGAAGACCATTCTTAGCAACCGGAAGGACCCTTATTGATGTGCAGAAGGGCGAGCTTACTATGCGTGTTCAGGATGATCAGGTAACATTTAACGTTTTTAAGTCTATGCGATTTCTTGACACAATTGATGATTGTTCTGCAGTGTCAGATTTAGAGGATTTAATCGTGGAGAAGGAACTCAACTATGTTGAGGATCCATTAGAACAAATTTTGACAATAGATCCTCCAAATGATGAAGAGGAGGATGAAGACTTAGCTTTGTTAGAAGCTAATCAAAGGGGATTTAATCTGCAATCCCGCTTTGAATCTTCGGAGTTAGAGAATAGGGATTATGCCGAACCAAAAGTGTCAATCAAGGAGCCACCTAGATTAGAACTCAAGGTACTTCCTTCACATTTAAAATATGTTTATTTAGGTAACGCTTCTACTTTGCATGTGATTGTTTCAGCAGAATTAACTAATGAGCAAGAAGAGAAACTCATCCTTGTATTGAAACAATTCAAGAAGGCTATCAGATGGACCATAGATGATATTCGCGGTATTAGTCCATCTGTATGTATGCACAAGATCATACTAGAAGATTAAGAGAAAGGGACAATTGATGGACAACGAAGACTGAACCCTATCATGAAGGACGTAGTAAAGAAAGAAATCATCAAGTGGTTAGATGTAGGTATAATTTATCCCATCTCAGACAGTTCATGGGTAAGTCTGGTCTAGTGCGTACACCAAATAAATGAGGTATCACAGTTATTGAAAACGAGAATAACGAGTTGATACCGACTAGAACAGTTACGGGATGGAGAATTTGCATCGATTATCGAAAGCTGAACAATGCGACTAGGAAAGATCACTTTCCTTTGCCATTTTTGCATCAGATGCTGGATAGACTCGTGGGGCGAGACTATTACTTTTTTCTTGATCGATACTTGGGGTATAATCAGATTACAGTAGCACCAGAAGATCAACACAAGACAACATTCACCTGCCCGTACGGTACATTTGCATTTAGGCACATTCCATTTGGTTTATGTAATGCACATGCTACATTTCAAAGATGTATGATGTCTATTTTTAATGACATGGTTAAGAAATATTTGGAAGTTTTTATGGATTATTTTTCAGTATTCGGAGATACATATGATGATTGCCTAGCCAATCTAGCCATGGTACTAAGGCGATGCGAAGAAACAAACCTTGTTCTTAACTGGGAAAAGTGCCATTTCATGGTACGAGAAGGTATTGTTCTAGGGCATCGAATAACAAGACATGGGATCGGGGTAGATAAAGAAAAGGTAGATGTTATTGAAAAAATCCCACCTCCGACATCTGTAAAGGGTGTTAGGAGCTTTTTGGGTCACGCCGATTTCTATCGAAGATTTATCAAAGACTTCTCAAAAATTGCTAAACCCTTATGCAAATTATTGGAGAAGGACAGGGCCTTTAAATTTGATGAGGAGTGCTTAAGAGCTTTCAACGATTTGAAGAGTCGGTTAGCCTCGGCACCTATAATAGTCACACCAGACTGGGATTTTCCATTTGAATTGATGTGTGACGCAAGTGACTTCATGATCGAAGTTGTCATGGGTCAGCGAAGGAACAAAGTTTTTCATCTCATCTACTATGCGAGTCGAACTCTGATAGGAGCTCAACTGAATTACACGGTAACAGAAAAAGAGTTACTTGCTATTGTGTTTGCTTTTGACAAGTTTTGATCTTATCTTGTAGGTACCAAAGTTACTATCTATACGGACCACTCGACAACTAAATATTTACTTGCCAAGAAAGACGCTAAGCCGAGACTGATCTGATGGGTACTTCTACGTCAAGAGTTCGATCTAGAAATTCAAGATCGAAAAGGAGTAGAAAATCAAGTAGCAGATCACTTGTCCAGATTGGAGCCGCAAGAAGGGAATTCTCCACTTATACCAATTCAGGAGACATTTCCAAATAACACATACTGAAGGTAAATCATGTCCATAATACCACTTGGTTTGCTGATATTGCTAACTATTTAGCTTGTAGTTTGATGCCGATTGATAAGACATATCATCAAAAGAAAAAGTTTCTTGACGATGTGAAGTGCTATTTCTGGGAAGAACCATATTTGTTTAAAAAGTGTGCAGATCAAATGATCAGGAGATGTGTGGCAAAAGATAAAGTACATAAGATTTTATACCACTGTCACTCAGCTCCGAGTGGGGGACACTTCGGAGGAACACGTACTGCGGCCAAAGTATTGCAAGCGGGATTCTTTTGGCCAACACTATTTAAAGATGCATATGCTTACGTAAAGAGTTATGATCGATGTCAAAGGGTCGAAAATGTCACCAACAGAAACGAGATGCCTCGAACAAACATCATTGAGGTAGAATTATTCGATGTTTGGGGTATTGACTTTCTCGGTCCTTTCCCTCCATCTTTTGGTCAAAAGTACATCTTGGTAGCTGTAGACTACGTGTCTAAGTGGATTGAGGCTGAAGCATATTTGACAAATGATACTAAGGTTGTGATGAAGTTTTTGCAGAAGCATGTGTTCACAAGGTTTGGAACCCCAAGAGCCATCATCAGTGATGAAGGTCCCATTTTGTGAACAAGTGGTTGAAATTGTTACTTGACAAACATGGAGTGAAGCACAAGGTTGCCACAGCTTACCGTCCACAGACGAATGGTCAGGCTGAACTGGCAAACAAAGAGATCAAAGGTATACTTGAGAAGGTAGTTTTCCCGAACCGAAGAGATTGGTCCAAAAGACTGGATGATGCTTTATGGGCCTACAGGACAGCATACAAGACACCTTTAGGGATGTCACCCTATAGGTTGGTCTTTGGGAAAGCCTGTCATCTGCCTTTGGAGTTAGAGCACAAAGCTTACTGGGCTCTCCAATGACTCAACTTGGATCTTAAAATTGCTAAAGAGAAACAAATGGTTCAACTTAACGAGTTAGAAGAATTCCGAATGTCTTCATACGAGAATGCCAAATTACTTAAGGAGAGACTCAAGAAATGGCATGACAAGCATATTCGAGTTCGAGAATTTGAAGTAGGTTAGCAAGTCTTGTTACTCAATTCCAGATTAAGGTTCTTTCCAAGCAAGTCTGGTCCATTTATGATTCATCGAGTCTATCCATACGGAGTTGTTGAACTTCAAGGTAAGGGAGGCAATTTTCAAGTTAATGCTCAACGCTTGAAGCATTACTGGGGAGATAAAATTGAACGGGATCAAATCCCGTTCATTTTATCAAATGATTAAATTTTCTTGTTTTCTTTTTAAATAAATGATTTAGGATGTATTTTCGGGATTAGTATGTTTAAATAAATTCTGCCTAGGAGATTGGAACTTATGCGGGACCGCTTGTGACCCTCCAATCTTTCCTAGGAATTGATTTTGACATAATTTTCTGAGAAATTATTCCCTAAATGGCAAAATAAATTTTTAAATTTTCAAATAAAAGGGTCAATTTTGATCCAGGTTTTAAAATTGCAACTCAATTTCAAATTTTCATTAAGTCTAAGGACTTAATTAAACTATTTTTAAAATTTGGTTGCTCTTTTCGTGAATAATAAAAATTAGGTGCCTCTTTTTGTAAATATTTTCAAAAGGTATCTAGAATAAATGTTTTTAATTTTATAAATATATATATATGATAATCTTTAATATATAATTATATCTATTATAGTATATATTAATTATTATCAACTTTACATAAAATTAGGATTAGTATCATATTTTATTTAATAATCTTTTATTTTAATAAATTAATAGCAATTAATAATTTAATATGTATTTTATTTAATTATTAATTGTTGTTAACTTTGAGTAGAATTAGAATTAGAATTTTTTTTATTGTTAAATTGTTCTAAGAATTCTACTCTAATTCCTACTCCTCTCACTATAAAATCCACCCATCTATGCTTATTATTTTTTTCATTCATACATCATTTCTTCCAAACACCAAAATCTCTAAGTGCTGCAGCCTCCTAGCCAACTCTGCCTAGCTACCTAGCAGCCATTCAGCCAGCATCCCAGCTCCATCGCACGCCGCACGCCCACAACGCGCATGCCTGCCCCATCGCGCGCTGCATTGCGCGCCTTGTGCTGCTCCAGCTCTAGCTGCCTAGGCCTTCATCCCGCACCTGGGCCAAGCTTCTGCACGTGCTCACGCCAAGCCTGCTCAACGAGGATCCGCACGCTGCTCGCACATCTAGCCTAGCCCACATGCGTTTCTGCTTGGATCCAACTCCTACTATGCGCTGCTGCCTCGCACACCCGGGCGGCACACCGACCTTGCACCAAACCAACCCCTTTAGCCGAAAACCCTCCAACTTCTTTTAATTTTCCATCTTTTGATTCATAATTATTTTCCTAGGAGTTCCTAATTTTTACAAAAAAGGTGGTAAGACCTATTTTTCTCCTAAATTTTTATTTTATTCCATTATTTAATTCTTCAATTTATTGAATTATTAATATTTTTTATTAAATAAATTTTTGAGAAAATAAATTTTCCCATCTTATGTTCAGGTTAATCATGCCTCGCAAGAGAACTCGTGCCTCCGCCCAAATTGACGAATCACAAAACAAGTTCCACTGTGAAAAAGCCAAAGCGAGATATAAAAGTATCTTCAAGAATTAACAGATGCATCTAGAGAAAGGCTTCACATTGAAAGAAAGCAACTATATTGATTTCATGGCGCGTATTCGTCAAGTTACTGAAACTCTCAATTGAGAGTTTTTTTTTGTGAGAAGAGACCTAGTGTGGATGAAGATTTAGTGCATGAATTCTATGCAAATTTAACCTCGAGTGAGTTGACGGAAGTTCCAGTTCGCGGAATCAAGGTACCAATAACTTCAAATGCTATTAATGAGTTCTTTGAATTACCTGATTTTGAAAACGATTAATATTCTTCCTTAATGAGCAATATCGAGCCTGAAAATTTGTAAGAAATACTGGAGGAACTTACAGTTCCAGGTTCTAAGTGGACTGTGTCAAAGCAATGAACCCACACTTGTAGAAGAGAATATTTGACACCACTCGCAAAGGTATGGTTCTATTTTATCCGTTTCAGCCTTATGCCTTGTTCGCATGGGACTACAATATCATTAGAGTGAATGGTCTTATTATACTCGATTTTAACTGGAAAGACCATTGATGTGGGAAAAATCATCCTGAGAGAAATGCAAAATTGTGCCGTTAGACGTTCTGGCCCAGCTTACTTTCCTTTTACAATAACAATTCTGTGCTTGAAAGCTAAAATTCTTGCAAACATAAAGAAGACATGATATAGCCAAGGCACAATCATAGATTGGGACCTTTATTGAATAGCTGGAGACTTTGTTCTATAGGAACGAGTGAAAGAAAGTAAGGATCCCGAGGAAGAAGATCCCACAGAGATCGAGCCAGTGCAATTGGCTGAAGTTCCTGATAAGGTGGAACCAATGGAACCAGAAGCTGAACCTAATGTCGAGACTTCAATGATCAGAGCTCAACCGCCTTACCCAGATCTTTGAGATGAGCTGTCAAAGTTGATGGACATAATGCAACATATGCAGTGGCAGCAACAAGCTTAGTGGAGATACTCAAAAATAAAGGATGACTCGATGAGAAGTGGTCTTATGAAAATTTACAATGACCCATTTATTTTTGTGTCTGAGTTTCCAGATTACATATTTGAACCATGGAGCCCATTATCGAAGAAGGAGCGAAGCGATTCATGCAAAGACAATAATGATAGAGTAAAAGATGAGTTGAATTCGGAAGGATATGCAAATAAATAAAGGGGGGATCTCGACTTTATTTTTTTTATGTTCTTAGGTTATTTTAGGATTAAGTTAATTAGGAATTTTTATTCTCGCATAATAAAACAAGAGATGGAAATCATTAATAAAATTGAACAAGTCGCGAAGTATAAAGTGTGGCAATAGATATATACATGTCTAGGATTGGATTTAGAAAGAGCTTGGTACTTAAACAGTCAAATTGACTCACCTCCTCTTTTCTAGAATCCTACCTGGTGTATAGTATCTATTCACTTTAAACAATGAGGAAATTGTTCATTTTAAGTAGGGGGACCGAAAAATTGAAAATATTTCCACTCAGAATAAATAGTTCTTTTAATTATGATTAGGATATATTTTGTTCAATAATTTGAAATTTTGTTAAGTATGCTAAACTTCAGTATAAATAAAGTTCTATTATTTCAATAAATTGTTATGTTAGCTTAATAATGATATAAATGTATTTTTAATAAAGCATGCAAATCGTACCATAAAATTTTTAGTTTGTTAGGAAAGTTACACGTGCATGAAAGTTTAAGTCTTTAGAATTGACTTAGTAATTTCTTGAGGCGAAATCCTAAGAAGCATGGAATGTTGAAAATGATTTAGGCAACTTTTGTTGGGACCGTTTGAGCCTTTCAAGCCAACCATAATGAAATTTTATCCCTTGAAACCCAACTTTGAGACTATATGTCCTAATTTTATTTGAACCTTTGCAATATTTAGACATCATGTAACATCCCAAAATTAGGGGTTTGTGATTTTTTCATATTGCATGTGTTGGGTTTGCTTAGCTAATTATTTTAGGGTGTTTAGGGGTTCTAGGGTGGCCTGGGTTCGAATCCAAGCCTTGGAAAATTTTGGTTTTTGGGCCTTCAGTGGAGAGGGCTGTTGGAAGCAGGACTTAAGGGAAATTGCATGTGTTTTATTGACACAAGTTGGCCATGTGGTAAGTTGGTTGTGGCGTCACTAAGGGACAAGGAGGAGTGGAGTTCGATTCCCTTGGCAAGCAATTAAAGTTAATTATTTTATGCTTTGGGAGAGGAGGAAGCAGAGTTGGGATCAAACTCTGCTATGGGAGTTGGAGAATGGGTCAAACGTTTCAAATGGATGAAGGAGAGGGATTGTAAGAGGAAAAAGCGGAGAAAATCATGGAAGTGATGGGTGTGGGAGGTGTTGGCCGAAAGTGGGGGTCTTGCTAAGGGGAATTTCGGCTGAAGAGGAGTCTTGGAGTGCATTTTCGATTATTTGGTGTAAGGGGAGAAACTAAAACTCTTCTTTGCTTCTGAGTGTTTTCTTTCGGGTTCTTTTCTTTGAGGGTGACGTTTTGGGTACTTTCACTTGTTCTTTTTTTTCCTTTTTCCTACTCGTTACTTACCTCTCATGTATCTTGAGCAATTCTTCTTTCTTTTATTGTTAGCCAAACCTTTGGAGTTGGTCGAAACTCTAGTCTTCCTCTCGTTTCTTATCACGCTTTGCTCATCCCTTATTTTTCTAGCCGAACCTATTCTCCATTCTTTTGTCCTTAAACTAGCTTCTTGTCTTCTTGATGCTCCTCTTTTCATGATACAAAGCTACCCGATTTGGGGGTAAGACGAATCTTTTCTCTTCTCTTTAGTCTTTGATGTGTTCTTCTTCTTTTTCCTTCTACATCATTCAATTTTCTTTGCAGTTTATTTCTCTTAGCCGAACACCCTTTATTGCTTATTGTGTTAGGCTTACTCACTGCATCTGGTGAGTTAGTCCTTGGCTGAATCATAGTCTTGTGCTTTCCTAGAGTGGCGCTACAAGGAATTGGAAATTCAGTATGGGGTAGTCTTCTCTTTGACTATAACTCTGTTGTCATTCGGTTCCTTTTTAATAATCGCGTGTTCTTCTTTCTCTCTCGTCGGATCTAAGATATGTTCTTGTTGTGATATGACCATCGTAGGGTATAAGGTTTCATCAAGGTGAAGGAGCACAAGTGATTTTTTTTAATCAAATCTTTATTTGTAACTCATCAAGCAAGTGAGGTAAGAATGTTGCCATAATTCCGTTGGTTTGGCTGAAGTGGATTGATTGTTAATAACTCTCTTGCTCACCAATTATTGTTAGGGACTTGATAGCTGAGAGATAAGGCCGATTATTGGTGCACTGAAGGAGACGGTGTTTGTGGTAAGTAAAGTTAATTTAGTAAGGCGCTTCAAGTTAAGGTTTTAAGGTTGAGACTAACCACTTGATTAACTATCACTCTAGGTGTTCTGGAAACGTTGGGAAACACAACTCGTAATCAGGTGTGTAATCTCACACTACCGCTTATTCTGTGAATGTTGTTCTGTGAATCGGCTAAAAGCCGAAATGCCAGAAACTGAGATCACTCGAGCTGCGACCGCTCATAGTGATAGACCGAGTCTCTAATGAGAGCGACGGACAGTTGAGAGAGTGTCACGAACGCTCTCGTGAAGCTGAGGCCGTAATGGGCCTTGTTGAGTTGAGGCGGGCTAAATGGGCCCAACGGGTTAATGGGCCCATGTAAGCGAAAATGATGAAAAATGTAAGTTGATCGATGCGACTGCGAAGTCCGCAGAATTGCGGCTGAAAACAAATTGAATGGGCCACACGAGCGTGTGGGCTCGAATGGGCCGAAATTGGGTTTTAGGCCCAATAGCATTATATTGACCAGAATTGGAAACCGAGTCGCTCGAGGTGACATTAGGCCTTCGAAAAGGCCGTTGTAGGGGTAAGATTATTGAAATACCCTTAGTGGGTAAATTACTGAAATACCCTCGACGGGTAAAGTTACCAAATACCCTTTAAGGGTGAAATTACTGAAATGCCCTTGTTGGGTGAAATTACTGATATACCCCTTAGGGGTAAATTACCGTTTTACCCCTATCGACCAAATTACCATCATATCCCTAGGGGTAGATTTAGTGTGTAATCTGTTTAAATGCCATGATGGTAAATTATTGCATACACTGAGTTAATATGTCACGGTATGCTGCATTGGGTTGGGTTATGTATTTGGAGGAAGTACTGTACTGGTGGCTATGCCATGTTATACTGATTCAGTGGCTCTGCCACGATATACTGATTATTAGTGGCTCAACCACGATATCAGAATTCTTGGCGGCTTTGCTGCGTTGATATCGTGCAAATTTTTGCGCTCTTGGTGTGTAGGGCTGGGTTGGTTGACTTGGTCCCCACATGGTGTGTAGGGTTGGTACGGGTGGTGTGATGGTTGGATTGGGTTGGGCTGCATTTTTATTGCATTACCATGATTTTTGGGGCTTAAGCCCGAACTGATACTTCATGGGCTTGGGCCTGCATCGTGGATCAGAATCGGGATTATACACTGAGTTCTTGTAACTCACCCTTTCCCTTTAACTGTGTAGGTAATCCCCAACCTTAGAGGATTTGGAGCCGCGAGGGACTCGGAGTTGGCCACACGTACTGCAGGTTTCGAGGGTGAATTTAGTATTTCGGTTTGGGATTACTTTACTTTAATTTTTGGGTTTTATAATTGTTGTAATAAGGCCTTTGGAACTGTTTTAACTTTTATTTTGGATTTCTTTAAACACTGTAAATTTTATCAACACGGGGTTTTCAAAACAATAAAAAACTGTTTTTAAAATATCACGTTTTTCGTAAGTGTTAAGACCAAACGTCTGAAACTAACACGGTTTTTTTTATCTATAGCAAGATAATATATGCTTTTCTGAAAGGGTATTAATTTGAGTAAACTTCTTTTATGAATAAGCAACGAGAAATAGAATTGGGATCGTTTAAAATGGAAATTTGACAATGAGTTTTTCAACAACCATAAGGTTTTTCAAACATCACCTGATGTGGTACGCTGGATCCGGTCGTAACGTTTAGGCCGGGTTTGGGGTGTTACACATCACTTTTCTCTTAATTTTCTTTAAATTGTCCCAAACACTAGACTCAGTACTATTCAGAGTATCCTTTGAAAATAAGTTTGGGGAAGTTGAAAGAAGTATCAAATGCTCTAAAAATTGTAGTACATCTGAGTAAAATGCTCGTGTTGAAAAAAAAAAGAGCACATGTACTTGAAAGAAAATAGATGTACAAAAGAGCATGTGAAAGCAAAGTAAGTTGGTGTATTGAGGGAAATTATTCCAAAGGTCCGATTGAAGCTGAGTCTAAGGTTTTAAGCCTAAATTTATCTATCTTTTACCTACCCCTAGCCTAGCCACGTTACAACCTTTTTAAAGACCTATTGAGTCAAGTTTTCTATGCTACCTACATTAGTGGAGAGAAATTGCTATGTTCAACATATGAAGGCATAAGTTAAACTTAATGATTGTAGCTTAATCTTGAAGAAGGAAATTGTAACACCCCATACCCGAGTCCGAGGCTAAGATCGGATACGAGACATTACTATGCTTGAACTTTCTAAAACATGTACTTACGGGCTATAAAATTTCGTTTCGAATTAAAAACTTCTCTTTCTTAGTCAAATCAGACTTTTCATGGGCCTACGAGGCCTCAGACTTACGTCCCGAAACTTTCAGAACTCATCTGGAAACTTTCTCTCGAAACAGGGGTCACACGTCTGTGTGACTTGGGACACGCCCGTGCACCCTAAAACATGCCCGTGTCTTTCACCCATGGAGGATACTTTCAAATTACACACGGCCTGGACACGCCCGTGGCCTTGGCCCGTGTGCCAAACCTTGGCATTCTGACTTATTCACACGGTCTGTACACACGCCCGTGTGCGTCAGCCGTGTGACAATTGAATTTCTAAGTGTCAAGTGCAGACTTCACACGGCCTTGGCACACGCCCATGTGCCAACCGTGTGTATCACACAGCCTGAACAAACGGCCATGTGACCAGCTCGTGGTCTAATCTGACTTAAGATACTAAGGTGCAGGAGACACACGGCCTAGACACACGCCCATGTGTCTATCCGTGTGGGCACTTAGAGGCTATCTTACCAAGCCTTTTACCATTCCCGTTTGTATACATTCACATACTACTTCAAAACATTCTCAAATCATCATTTAAAACACATAAATTAACACATTTAATCATTAAAGAGATAAAGTCTTTATCCCATACACTAGGGAGAACTACTCCCAATAGAATTACAACCAATTTAAGCCATCATTTATGGTCATACACAACCAACTCTAGATTCTCTTAAGCCAATACAATTTGGCTACATTGGTTAGAACTTAATCAACTTTAAAAGATTCCCTATACAAGCCATGACTCATAAGGATTTGATACCTCATACCAAGGGTGTAACATCCTAGGAAGGGCCTATGCATTTTCAGATCAATTGTATGAAATGACAAGTCTTAAGTATTATGAATAAATTTTTGATACTTTTGGAAACCTAGAAATGAATGAAAATAGAAATGAAAATGGAAATGAAAATGGAGATGGAAATGAAAATGGAAATGGAAATGGACATTTTTGGAAACTTAGACATTTTTGGAAACCTAAACATTTTTGGAAATGATCCAAAAATGAAAACTTGAACATTTCGGGAAACTTGGATATATGAGAGAAATAAAGGAGTTTTATTCACATAAATATGTGAATAATAAGAGATAAATAAAGGAGTTTTATTCACATAAATATGTGAATAATAAGAGATAAATAAAGGAGTTTTATTCTAATGAGATAATTGAGGAGATAATTGATGGATTAAAGGCTTTTATCTTTTAAATAAAAGAGATAATATTATCAAAAGAGGAGTGGTGGCCAAGTAAAGGACTCCTAGGCTGATAACTTTGGCTATAAAGGAGGACAGGAGGGCTACTCATCAACACTTGCTCCCTCTTCCTCTCTGCAGAAATTCTCCTAGGCAAAACCCCTCTCTGCCGAATTTTCATTAGCGAGAAATCCCTCTCTTTTTCTTCTATTTTCTTCTCCGTTCTCTTTGTTAAAATTTGAATCTTTGTGGATTCTAAGAAAGAGGGCAATCATCCACAACATCAAAGGGGATCTTTCGGGAAATCTAAGGATCTAAGGTAAGGATTATAAATATAAATATGTGGTTAAAGATTATGATTCACGTTTTCAAAGTTAGATCTAATCTAACACGAAGTTATAGGATTTCAACAGCTTATAAAGGAATCCTCTTGATTTGGAATCCCATCATAAGGTAAGGGATATTCGGCCAAGGCATAATTTGTTTAAGTGTTTTCCATTATTTCAAAAACCGAAAGCGACATGGTTACATACCTAGTATTAGCCGATTTCAAGGAAGAGGAATTCTAGCAAGCTGTTGGGACTTGATTAAATCAATTCGGTAACTAGGTAAGTAATTCTACTTCTAGTAGGATTTGGTTTTAAGACCAAATAGGTTTATTTATATGTTTTAATTAATGGCCGAATATAGGAGTGAAAGATCTAGATCGGTAGATCGCTCTACGGGAATTCACGGAAACTATTAAGCGAAAAAGGTGTGTACTCTTACTAACTTTCAATAAATTGCATGGCAATCATTAGATATGTAAATATGTAACAGTATGTGAATGTGGCTAAGCACCACAAATGTGGTAAGGAGTACCCAGGTACGTTTCCTACTTTTGATAGGATTGTGAATGTGATATATTTTGAACATGTGATTAGTAACATGAATGAAAATTTAGTATGTGAAATATGTTATGAAATAATTGGGGCATTCGGGATATTTGTGGAGGAAGAAAGTGAAGGTGATGACTACGGTCTCACCAACGTAAAGTGGTGACTACGGTCACATAAAGTGAAAAGTGGTAACCGGTTACATCCAGTGAATACGATGTCTAATGACACAACATAAGTGGGCGATGAGCACGTCACCGCAAATGACGCCTTCGATGGTGTGTAGCGGATGGAGGGTCGACTTAGTAGTCCCCGCGGTGTGCAAAGTTGGTACGGGTGGTGTGTAGCGGATGGACAAATAGGTTTGGATTTGGGTTGCATCATCCTTTATTTTGTATGAACATGATATTGATATGACTTGTATGCTCGATTTGTTGGAAATTAGTACTATGTACACATTGAGTCTGTTGACTCACCCCGTTGGGAATTATTTTTCAGGTGATGAGCGGTAATGGACCGGGTCGTGGCGGGAGCTAAAGGTGGCCATGCATCGCTTGAAGAAATTATTTAGAATTTGGACTTTATGAAATTTTAGTACTTTAAACTTTATTTTGGGTTTGAATGATGTAATAAGGCCATAAGGCCCAATTGGATTTTCTTTATTTCTGTTTATTTTTATTTGAATATGATACAATTTATGTTTGATTAAAGATAAGTAAATTTATTTCTTTTAAAATAATAAACCCAAAAATTATTTTGTCACCTTATTTAAGTTGGATTTCAGAATTTATTAAATAGGTTTCAAATTAAGCCCAACCCAAAACAATTTTTTTAAAATTACACAAATTTTCTCTAGGTCATTTAGAACATTGAAAACCGATTTATTTAAGGAACATACGAGATCCGGTTCAGGCTCGTGGGCGGGTGTGGGGTGTTTGATTGGTATCGAGCCAGCTTTAAAACTCTCGGCTGTGGGCTCGTGCCCAAAACGTTTTCAATTCGAGCCCAAATGAATTTCTTTGAAATAAGCGAGGTTTTATGGCATGGCACCTAAGTCTCGACCCCATGATCCACGGTAAGTACCTTTAACCATCTGTGTGATTATGTGAATTATGAATTGTAAAAGGGTAGCAAAGGCATGGAGCGTAGAATAGTGTGATAGGAACTTGAACCCTAGGATTAGACTACTCAAACACTTGAAACTCATAAGACTTAATGAACTTAACAAACCTATGACTAAGTTATTAAGCTAGGGTGTGGCAACCCACATGCACGCATGTCTAGGATTGGATCCGGAAGAGCACGGTATTTAAGCGGTCCTAGTGACTCACCTCCTCTTCGCAGTATCCTACCGGTGCGTAGCCGGTTCGCCCTAACTCAGAAGGCTCGGTGGTGTGGCAACCTGCGTGCGCATGTCTAGAAAGGTCGGTGAGAGCTTGGTATTTAAGCGATCCGCGTGACTCACCTCCTCTTCATTCGAATCCTGCACAGTGCGTAGCTTTGGTTCACTACGACCAAGAGGGCTCGGTCATAGGCTAAACACAAAGAATAAAACCCGAAAGGGACTTAGCCGTTTTTCTTTTATAAAAAAATAAAAAAATGTATAACCAAAATTTAGTTTTAAAACTCTTAGAAACTTATGAGAACTATTTTACAACATTTTCTTCTAAAAAAAAAAAAAAAAAAAAAAACCTTGGTTTATAAAATGACCAAACCACCCATAGTTTTAACAAAATTTCATTACTTTATCAAATGTTCAAAAAACCCTAATTTGTAAAATATCAAACTATCTTGATTTTGGAAAATTACAAAATTACTCTAACTTACAAAATTACCAAAAGCGACTACGATTTCCAAAATTTTTACAATATCATTGCTTTGAAAAGTGTAACTCTCAAAGGAACCCTCAATGTTTTACAATCTTGGAAAATATCCCTAACTTAATAAATTTCACAAATTTACCCCGATTTTTGGAAAAGTTATCAAAATACCCACGAGATCAAAAATTACCGAAATACCCTGGATTTCAAAATTCTTCCAAAATTTCCCGGAACTTTAGAAGTACCAAAATACTTTTCGTCAAAATCACCAGGAACTTTTTATTTTTGAAAATTTACGAAAATATACCTGTAGGATAAAATTACGAAAATGCCCCGGGTAGTGGAAAAGCAAAATAACGAAAACAACAACAAGAATTACAACGTTTCTTTGAATGAGCGAAAGTTCATATTTGTTGATGGATGAATGAATGAATGCAAGGCTGTATGCATGTATGAATACGAAAGAACCACTCTTAAACTCTTCTTCATAAGATATCATCGCGGGTAATAAGTGAAACAAGAATACTAATACATAAAATTCCTTAATCAGATCTAAATCGATAATGAGCTCAAGAGGACGTGGTCGTCGTGGAAGAGGTAGAGGAAGGATGGTCGTTAGATCGAGACAAGGTTCGACAATGAGATACCACCACCACCATCACCCCAAATTTGTCAATGTTGAGCAAAAGCAGGCTCGCACGGGGAAGATGCCGTGTCGCAGTGTCTTTGCGAGTTTTGGAATTGGTGGTGGTGCGAGAAACAATTCAGAAATCGTAAGTCCGTGCACGAGCGGCTCCGTGCTAATGGAGTGAAATGTTTAGAGGAGTATCGGGAGTGGCACCCGATCTGGTGAGCATCTTGGTTGGAAGCAACCGAGCGCATCATGGATGAGCTCGACTTGACCCCGAGGAGAAGTTGAAAGGGATGACGCCGCATTACGCGATGAAGCGTATCAATGGTGGTTAACCGTTCGGGACGGTGCCACGGCGGAAGATCGACACAGGAATATGCTAAGGAAGCATTTCGGAAGAAGTATGTAGGAAACCGGTATATAGATGAGCAAAGGAAGGCTTTGCAGGGTTGGTACAAGGAAGTAGGTGCATCACCGAATATGAAGCGGAATTCTTGAGGTTGAGCCGATATGCCCGAGGAGTAGTGGCGATCGAGCATGAGCATCAGTGTTCGTTTTGAGGACGGACTTAGGGACGATTTGAGACTTTTGATAGCACCGCATCGGAGCGGGAATTCTCCGCCTTGGTGGAAAAGGCTAAAGTGGTGAGGAATTAAGGACGCCACCAAGCAGGTGTGGGCGAAATAAGCCCAAAAGAGGTTTTGGGCCATCCGAAAAGGCCACAAGAGGCCTAGAGTTGATGAGCCACAAAGTCAACAGTGAGTGCTGGTGGCAATTTCGCCCTTGTGAACATTGTGGAAGGAAGCACGGGGAGAGTGTTGGAAAAGGCGGGACGATGTCTCAAGTGTGGGTCCAAGGACCATATGATTAAGGATTGCCCCAAGCTATTAGATGAGAGCCAACCAGCGGCTCGAGAATGCTAACCAGGTGGTAGAGGCGGACAGCGTGACCTCAAAGAGGTCGTGGGTCGGCCAACAGAGGTAGTGGCAGAGGCCGTGGAGCTCGGGGCCGAGGTGCGCTAACGCAGAAGCAAGGCAACCGGGTTTGGTTTTACGCGGTTCGCCGGAGGGAAGAGGAGACGCGCCGGATGTTATAACCGGTATGTTCTTTATTCATGACAAACCCTATTTTGCTCTCATTGATGTGGGCTCAACTCATTCCTATGTTGCATGTAGTGTGGTTGAAACACTAGGCCTAGACTACGAACTTTACGATAGGCGGATAAGCGTAGTAAGCCCTTTAGGCCAAGCGGTGAGGATAGATAGGATCTTTGGAATGTACCCCTAGAGATTCAGTGGAGCGAACTCTCTGGGGTGACTTAATGGAATTACCCTTCGGAGAGTTTGAGCTTATACTTGGAATGGATTGGCTAGTAGAGCATCGAGCCGTGTTGGATTGTGCGGCTAAACGTATGGAACTAAGAACCCCGGAAGATGAGGTAGTAGTGATGATCGGAGAAAGGAGGAACTACTTGTCTAACGTAGTTTCGGCACTGAAGGCCGAGAAAATGGTTAAGAAAGGATGTAAGACATTCTTAGCCTTCGTGAGTGCGTTAAGAGGAGAAGAGGAAGGTGTTAAGGGAGTTAGAACAGTAAGGGATTTTGAGGATGTATTTCCGGAGGAGTTGCCTGGAATACCCCCAGATAGAGAAGTGGAATTTGGAATAGATTTGCTACCAGGAACAACTCCTGTGTCAATCGCTCCCTACCGAATGGCACCAAAGGAGTTAGTGGAGCTCAAGGCTCAAATCCAAGAGTTGTTGGATCGTGGGTTCATTCGACCCAGTGTGTCTCCGTGGGGAGCACCGGTTCTCTTTGTGAAGAAGAAGGATGGAACTATGCGGATGTGCATAGATTATCATCAGTTGAACAAACTGACCATCAAGAACAAGTATCCTTTGCCAAGGATAGATGACTTGTTCGACCAAGCTGAAAAGAGGCATTTGTGTTCTCAAAGATCGACTTAAGGTCGTGGGTATCATCAGCCCGAAAGTGAAGGAGGCTGATATTCATAAGACCGCTTTTAGGACAAGGTACGGTCATTTTGAATTTGTGGTGATGCCGTTTGGGTTGACGAACGCACCGGCGCGTTCATGGATATGATGAATAGGGTTTTCCAACCCTACTTGGATAGATTCGTCGTGGTGTTCATCGGCGACATTTTGGTGTATTCCAAGACGGAGGAGGAGCACGATGAGCATCTCCGAGTTGTGTTAGAAGTGTTAAGGAAAAGAAGCTTTATGCCAAATTCAGCAAGTGCGAATTTTGGCTCAAGGAAGTGGCGTTCCTAGGACATGTGGTATCCGCAGAAGGAATAAGAGTGGATCCTAGGAAGATCGAAGCGATGTTGGATTGGAAATCACCTAGGTCGGTGGCTGAAATCGAGAAGTTTCTTAGGCTTGGCGGGCTATTACTGAAGGTTCGTGGAAGGATTCTCGTCAATAGCCGCACCTTTGACAAAGTTACTAAGGAAGGAAGTACCGTTTGTGTGGACGGATAAGCAACAGAGGAGAGCTTTGAAAAGCTTAAAAGGTCTTGTGAAGCTCGGTGTTAATTCGTGGCCGGAGGCGTAAGGAACCGTAGTATATTGTGATGCTTCGCACACTGTGGTTAGGCCGTGTGCTAATGCAAGAAGGAAAGGTAGTCGCTTATGCATCTCGACAGATTAAGGCCGCATGAGGTGAACTACCCAACTCATGACTTGGAACTCGCATGGCGGTGGTTTTCGCCCTCAAAGTTTGGAGGCACTACCTTTATGGAGAAAGGTCGAATTTACACGGACCACAAAAGCCTTAAGTATTTGTTGACTCGGAAGGAGTTGAACTTGAGGCAACGAAGGTGGGTGGAGTTATTAAAAGATTATGACTATTCGATAGAATACCATCAGGGCAAGGCGAATGTGGTAGCCGACGCCCTAAGTAGGAAGGTTGTGTCGGATTTAAGGGCTTTGTTCGCTCACTTAAGTTTGTATGATGACGGAGGCTTTGTTGGCGAGTTACAAGTCAAGCCAACTTTGGTGAAGGAGGTGAAAGAGGGACGGTTGGCGGATAAGGACTTAAGTACTAAGTTACAGCAAATACGGCAAGGAGGATTAAAGGATTATGGCGTCAATGATGAAGGAGTCTTGTGCTACAAGGAAAAGGTTTGTATCCGAGGGATAAGGAGTTGAGACAAAGGATTCTTCGGGAAGCGCATGGTAGTCCTTATGCTATGCATCCCGGAGGCATCAAGGCAGTATAGAGATCTAAGGGAACAATTTTGGTGGTCGGACACAGAAGCGAGAGGTGGTGAATTTGTGGGGAAATGTTTGACATGTCGCAAGTAAATTTGAACACCAAGTCCCATCAGATTGCTTCAACCAATTGAGATTCCCCAATGGAAGTGGGAAAGAATTACCATGGACTTAGTTAGTGGGCTTCCCTTACGCCCACTAAGAAGGACTCGGTATGGGTGATAGTGGACCGTTTGACCAAGTCCGTACATTTTATCCCCTGTGAGGATCGACTATTCCCTTCAAAAGTTAGCCAAGTTATATGTGGCGGAGATCGTGAGGCTACACGGGTACCGATGTCGATCATCTCGATAGAGACCCAAGGTTTACGTCTCGATTTTGGAAAGCACTTCATCAAGCATTAGGCACTAAGCTAGACTTCACTACGGCTTTTCATCCACAATCGGACAGGCGATCGAAGCGGGTTATACAAGTGTTGGAAGATATGCTAAGAGGTCGTGTGATGGATTTCGAGGAAGTTGGGAAGATTACTTGCCTCTAGTGAGTTCGCCTACAACAACGACTATCGAGGCAAGCATTCGGATGGCACCATACGAAGCATTGTATGGAAGGAAATGTAGAACACCAACTTGTTGGACCGAGTTAGGAGAACGCCGCGTTTTGGGTCGAGTTAGTGGCGGAAGCGAGGAGAAGGTGGAATTAATTGGACACGGTTGAAAGAAGCACGATAGGCAGAAGTCGTGACGCAGACCTTAAGAGGGAAGAAATTGAGTTTGAAGTAGGAGACCAAGTGTTTCTAAAGGTCTCACCTTGGAAGAAGGTTATGTGGTTCGATCGCAAAGGAAGCTAAGCCCAAGGTTTATAGGGCCCTATCAAATCTTGAAGCGAGTTGGGCGGTGGCATACCAATTGAGTTGCCACGAGTTGCATCAAATGCACGACGTATTTCATGTGTCCATGCTACGTCGCTATCGATCGGATCCGTCTCATGTGGTACTGTTGAAGAAGTGGAGTTAAGGCGGATCTATCCTACGAGGAGGAGCCGATTCGGATCTTGGGGCGTGGACGTGAAAGCACTACGAAAGAAGTCGGTGCCTTTAGTCAAGGTGTTATGGCGCAATCATGGATCGGAAGAAGCTTCGTGGGAGCGAGAAGAGACAATGCGACACAGAATACCCTCAAGCTGTTTAGTTAGGAAATTTCGAGGACGAAATTTTATTTAAGGGGGTAGAAGCTGTAACATCCTAGGAAGGGCCTATGCATTTTCGGATCAATTGTATGAAATGACAAGTCTTAAGTATTATGAATAAATTTTTGATACTTTTGGAAACCTAGAAATGAATGAAAATAGAAATGAAAATGGAAATGAAAATGGAGATGGAAATGAAAATGGAAATGGAAATGGACATTTTGGAAACTTAGACATTTTTGGAAACCTAAACATTTTGGAAATGATCCAAAAATGGAAACTTGAACATTTCGGGAAACTTGGATATATGAGAGAAATAAAGGAGTTTTATTCACATAAATATGTGAATAATAAGAGATAAATAAAGGAGTTTTATTCACATAAATATGTGAATAATAAGAGATAAATAAAGGAGTTTTATTCTAATGAGATAATTGAGGAGATAATTGATGGATTAAAGGCTTTTATCTTTTAAATAAAAGAGATAATATTATCAAAATAGGAGTGGTGGCCAAGTAAAGGACTCCTAGGTGATAACTTTGGCTATAAAAGGAGGACGGGAGGGCTACTCATCAACACTTGCTCCCTCTTCCTCTCTGCCAGAAATTCTCCTAGGCAAAACCCCTCTCTGCGAATTTTCATTAAGAGAAATCCTCTCTTTTTCTTCTATTTTCTTCTCCGTTCTCTTGTTAAGTTTGAATCTTTGTGGATTCTAAGAAAGAGGGCAATCATCCACAACATCAAAAGGGGATCTTTCGGGAAATCTAAGGATCTAAGGTAAGGATTATAAATATAAATATGTGGTTAAAGATTATGATTCACGTTTTCAAAGTTAGATCTAATCTAACACGAAGTTATAGGATTTCAACAGGCTTATAAAGGAATCCTCTTGATTTGGAATCCCATCATAAGGTAAGGGATATTCGGCCAAGGCATAATTTGTTTAAGTGTTTTCCATTATTTCAAAAACCTAAAACCGACATGGTTACATACCTAGTATTAGCCGATTTCAAGGAAGAGGAATTCTAGCAAGCTGTTGGGACTTGATTAAATCAATTCGGCAACTAGGTAAGTAATTCTACTTCTAGTAGGATTTGGTTTTAAGACCAAATAGGTTTATTTATATGTTTTAATTAATGGCCGAATATAGGAGTGAAAGATCTAGATCGGTAGATCGCTCTACGGAATTCACGGAAACTATTAAGCGAAAAAGGTGTGTACTCTTACTAACTTTCAATAAATTGCATGGCAATCATTAGATATGTAAATATGTAACAGTATGTGAATGTGGCTAAGCACCACAAATGTGGTAAGGAGTACCAGTGCACGTTTCCTACTTTTGATAGGATTGTGAATGTGATATATTTTGAACATGTGATTAGTAACATGAATGAAAATTTAGTATGTGAAATATGTTATGAAATAATTGGGGCATTCGGGATATTTGTGGAGGAAGAAAGTGAAGGTGATGACTACGGTCTCACCAACGTAAAGTGGTGACTACGGTCACATAAAGTGAAAAGTGGTAACCGGTTACATCCGGTGAATACGATGTCTAATGACACAACATAAGTGGGCGATGAGCACGTCGATTGCAATGATCGCCTTCGATGGTGTGTAGCGGATGGAGGGTCGACTTAGTAGTCCCCGCGGATTGTACAAAGTTGGTACGGGTGGTGTGTAGCGGATGGACAAATAGGTTTGGATTTGGGTTGCATCATCCTTTATTTTGTATGAACATGATATTGATATGACTTGTATGCACGATTTGTTGGAAATTAGTACTATGTACACATTGAGTCTGTTGACTCACCCCGTTGGGGAATTATTTTTCAGGTGATGAGCGGTAATGGACCGGTCGGCAGGAGCTAAAGGTGGCCATGCATCGCTTGAAGAAATTATTTGGAATTTGGACTTTATGAAATTTTAGTACTTTAAACTTTATTTTGGGTTTGAATGATGTAATAAGGCCATAAGGCCCAATTGGATTTTCTTTATTTACATTTATTTTTATTTGAATATGATACAATTTATGTTTGATTAAAGATAAGTAAATTTATTTCTTTTAAAATAATAAACCCAAAAATTATTTTGTCACCTTATTTAAGTTGGATTTCCAGAATTTATTAAATAGGTTTCAAATTAAGCCCAACCCAAAACAATTTTTTTAAAATTACACAAATTTTCTCTAAGTCATTTAGAACATTGAAAACCGATTTATTTAAGGAATATACCAGATCCGGTTCAGGCTCGTGGGCCGGGTGTGGGGTGTTTCAAAGGGTCTGCTCGATAGTGTGAAAACATCTCCGGCGGCCTCCAACCCGAGCTAAGTAATGAAACCTATAAGAGATGAGAAAAGTAAAGGAGTAAGCAAAAATGCTTAGTAAGCTCATCTACATAATCTGTCAAATATTGATATTCATTAAATGTACATAATTACAAAGTATCATGGAGAGTGTCTCTCATAAACTCATGGTTACTTGCTCAAATATTCTTGAAACTTACTCATTCAATCTTTTACCACATTCTTACCATGTCACAAGCCAATTGCTCGTTCAATTAGCATACATTCCTGCACTGATCACCACATGATCATATAAAACAATACATCAAGCGTTTTCAATAAGCCGCTCATGCTACTAATATCTCGGTGGTTTCACACTTAGCCCACCATTGAATCTCTAATAGGGTGGTATCGCACACAGCCCACCAATCATTTATACTTATGGTGATTTCGTACTTAGCACACCAATTGTTTATAAAAGATGGTATCGCACACAGCCCATCGATTACTAATTACTCAGGTGGTAACGCACATAGCCCACCGATATTAATATAATTGATGGTATCGCACCCAGCCCATCACTACCATCAATAAGGTGATATCGCACATAGCTCACCGTTATTTTACATTCATGGATAGTAATCCACAAGTATATCTATATTTCAAATGTTCATCCGAGAACATCCTCACATACTTCTATTCTTACTTAACTTTCTACGATACTCGTTCGCATTCATACAGTGCATCAATAAATCTATCTCATGCAAATAAGGTGCAATAATAACACATATCCCACTAGGGGTTCATCATATATTGAATTCATCTCCATTCAATTGTAACACATACTTGTGCTTCTCGTGGTACAACCACATACATTCAACATATCCGTTGAATCATTCAAATTGTTAACTAACTCTCTTGAGTCTCATACGCATAGTTCTCATTGACATTATACCCCCATAAGGTCCTACATACATTAACATTTCAATTCCATGTCCCTGACATGGTCTTATACGAACTCTTACACCGAGGCCATATTCCAATATGGTCTTACTCGAGACTTTAACCATCATCATATCATGCTATACACATCTCAATTCTATTGACATTTCATCAAAAGATATTTCATGCATTCATATGGTAAATATACATTCCCTACCACATTGGAACGTTAAATTAACTCATACATAATTACAACGTTTTCACATGAACTTACCTCGATGCCGAAAGGGCCAAAAAGGGACCTTTTTGCCCACATTTCTCTTTTCATCCGTTCTAGGTCCGAAACTCATTTTTTTGATCTAGAACAATGAAATTTACTGATTTAATCACTTATAAATCATATTACACCATAAAATACACTTTAGGCAAAAATGACTATTTTGCCCCTACACTTTGGCAAAATTACGATTTTGCCCCTAGGCTCGTAAATAAATTTTCATCACATTTTATTGTTAAACAAGCCAAGATGAAAATTTAATCCTCTTACAACTATCCACAATTCCAACTATTTCATGCCTTAATGAACAAATTACAACTTTTGCATTTTAGACCCAAATAGGTGTTTTCATGACAACACCTTTCACAAAAGTTGTTTCTCATCATCCTATCATTCATTTTCTTCCATAAAACTCATCAAACAACATGAACTCTATCATGTCAAGTCCCTAGACTTTCAACCATATTGCAAACTAGTCCCCTCTTTAGAGAGCTTAAGCTTTGGGGACTCCAAAAGTATAATTTTCTTCAAGAAATACCATCAAAATCACTTACTTGAGTGCAGAATTGCTTGCTAAAATTTTAAGCTTAAAAAACCCCTCCCATGGCTACTATTTTCGGTGGAGGAAGAGAAGAAATAAAAAAAGATGATAGCTTTTCTTTTTGTCTTATTTTATTCATCTTTTCTCACCAAATTTGACTAAGCATTAAATGCTCTTGTCTCCCATACCACATGGCCGGCCATCACACTCCAAAATGGCCTATTTTCACATTCGGGACCTCCAATTTATAAACCATAGCTTTTTGGTACCCCTAGCAATTAAAATAGAACTTTCGCACTTTATGCGATTTAGTCCTTTTCCACAATTTAGCTAGAAATCGCTAAAATTAAGGCACCAAAATTTTCATGCATCCTTATAAACATGTTATAATACATAACATATCATGAAAATAATTTTCTCTAACCTCAAATTAGTGATTCTGAGATCACTGTTCCGACTAGCCCCTAAATTGGGCTGTTACAGAAATAAAATCAAATTGGTAAGGGTTAACATGTCTTTGTTAAGGAAGCATTTAGTCTAATTTTGCTATCATAATAGTTGTTGAGATTAATTTGAACGATATGTATACTTAAGTAGCATAACTATCAAATTTCTTGTTTTTGAGCATAAGTATATTAAATTCATAATTCTGGGAAGAATGTTGTTCTAAAGGAGTTTTTCAAAGGTGTTTCTGAGAAATTCTTTTCACATTTGTGCATTACTCGGGAAGAGCAATGAATTAAGTTTGGGGGTGTGGAAACACAAAAATATACACTTTTTCATGCCCTTTTTAACTTAAATTCATGCAGTTTTGATAAAATTCTTATCGAAAAATAATTAATTTTTATAAAATAATTAAATTGCACTTAAATTATGAACATGTTGAATTTTAATTAATTTTATAAATAATTTTGATTAATTTTGATTAGTTTTGATCATTTTTCGACAGATTTGCACAAAGGGAAAAAAACGACTCGGAAACACTGCTAGAAGTTTAAAACTGAGAAGCAAGAAGTATCAAGGTGAATTAATTTTCAGCCTAAGTCGGTTCAATTATGTGTATTAATTCATGATATAATTAATTTTAATTTATATCCAATTTAATTTGGATTAAATAAATTATTATTAATTAATTATGAAAAAGTGGTCTAGTTGAGCCGAACCGAGTGAACTGAACCGACCAAGAAGTGGACAGCCCAAAACCATCCATATGCTGACCCAAATCAGCTTATTGGCTGATTATTTAGCTTGCAAAGAGGCCCTTGAATACTTGTTCAAGTTGCAAACAAACCCCTCCACAATTGGTGGCTTTATAGATTTGCCCCAAGCCTAAATTAGCAAAGTTGAAACTATCAACCTTGCCACATGTGTGGCCGACCAAGGGAGGGCTCTTTGGCTGACAATTTTAGCTATTTTTAGCAGCCCTCTTCAGCTATAAAAACCCCCTTAGGCTGGTCGTTTGAAGCACATCTCAAGCATTCACATCTTTTCTCTCTTCTCTCCACGTTCTCTATTCTTTTCCATTCCAAATTCCCTTGCTCTCTTGCCGATTTCTCCTCTTGGAAAAGGGGCATTCATCAGCCATTTGGAGCAGAAATTAAGTGTTCATAGCAACCTTGGTCAACGAGGACAACGAAGAAGGAAGAACAGAGCAAACTAGTCAAGCCACAGAAAAACACCGGATTTGATTCTTGTTCCCTATCTCTTTAGTTTTTGTTGTTGTTATGATGAAAATATCTATGAATATTTATGTTGTTGGAATGGTTAATTTAATCAATTTAGCTTGAATTTAATTCATGTTAGGTTGATTTCATTTCGTTTGCTAAAATTGTTAAAATTGTGTTTATATTGTTATAGGCCTCAGTAATATGCTTGATTAAGTAAAATCATGACTAAGTTATTGTTGCATTACAATTGTGAGGTAGCTAATGAATTAATTATTTAAACGGATTGAAATTGTAATTAATGGACACAGTGCTTAATCAGTGCATGTTTAATCATCTAAGGTAGCTGAGGGTTAAATTAGCAACGGTATCTGACGATACATTTGCCTTGCATAACTTGCAAGATTATTGTGATAAAACTGTTTCAAGGTAGGGATACTTATTAGATTATTAGATTATTGTGATTAAACTGTTTCAAGTCTTTTATGTGATTATTATATTTAATTAATCATTTGAATTGACATAGGGATATGTACAGGAGATTATTTCGATTTAATAAGTATGTATGTGCAATAACATATTTGCCTATTAAGATTTGTTTAATCGGTTGAATTGGCATAGGGATATAGTCAAGAGATGAATGGATTTTGGTAGGTGAGTATGTTCATAAGTTAGCAAATTACCGAAAGTTCTTTGTGAATTTATTCAGTAACAATATAAACATGAGTTTAATAATTCTAAGATAAGAAATGTAATTAATCTAACACAATTATGTCATCTTGATTAAAATCGTATTTTGAAATCGTGCATTTGAGATTTATTTATTTAGTTTACTTAGTTTAAAATCTTAGTTTTTAATCACCCTCTTCAAACAAAATATTTTTCTTCACCAAAGTGTTTTAAATAGCATTCATAAATAATTCTTTTCACAGTCCCTATGGGTACGATAACTCGACATTTACTTGTCACTTTATTACTTGTTGCGATTGTGTACACTTGCACATTTCCGTCATTCCAGTTCAAAATCATTACTAATGGGCTAGAGTCCTATGGGAAGACTTATCCCGATGAAGAAGCGGTGAGAAAAATTCTTGGAAGCTTGCCAAAGTCAAGGGAAGTTAAAGTGACTACCATAGAATGTAAAACCCGATGCCCGACCCGTTTGTCGAGTCCGGGTATCGAATGTGACAATAACCCAACTTACTTGTTGAAATTTATTTTCTGAATCAAATTACTTAATAAAATTAATTTGTCCAATAATAAAATTTTAAAGCTTCATTTTCATCAATAAATTACAGAAGTTCTGGACTAAGACTTGAAAACGTAAAATGAAAACTAAAATCCTGAGGAGGAGCCTCTGCGGGTGGCCCTCTGTACACATGTAAGCTTCTACATTTCGCCTCGCTCGCAGCAAAGTCTAGCTTGGTCCCTTGTAGTGCATGAATCTTTAACTATCCTACATTTAAGAAGAAAACATATAAGTTCGTGAGAACTTAGTGATATCTATATACAAAATTGAATAAAAATGCAAGGCGTCCAACTCAAAATTTGACTCCCTATTAGTTGCATTTAGTATTTTTGGCAGATATGATTGGCATCTACCCAAGTGATTTTAGAGTTTGTGGACTTTCCTACATTTAACTACCCTCAATGCTAGAGAGAAATAGTGTTCAATAACATTGTCAAAATTCTTGTGCCTTGTTAATCTATTTCTTATGGAGGTTTCCTAGTACATGTAGTTCCAACCTTTAAAAACTTCACAAAATCCCTTCCATTCCCCATGGCCATATATGACCTCCACTTTCCACTATTATTTTGTGGACTTTGCTAACCATTTGGCCTTGGACATACATTTCCTCCTTTGAAGATTTCAATCAGCTTATTAAATACTTCGACTAATATTTTTATCGTCTTACAGATTACGATTGCGTCCCACAGTTGACCAATTTGTGCTTGCTTAAGTCGTGCGAAAATTCCATAATTTCCTTGGTAGATTGGTATTTACAAGTGCCCTGTTTACCTCTTTATGCGAGGATTTTCCTTTCCTTGTTCACTATGTCGGTATGGAGACACATCTTTGGTGCCCCTCATTAATTCGGTGGTATATGTTCCTTAGATGCATCAACTTATTTCTTCTTATGACTTGTCATTCCATGCAAAATGTTAACATTACGTTCGCCCCTAACATCCTACATGAACTACGAATCTTCCAATTTTGATCCCCATGTCAAACCTTCTCGCGGATCTCCCTTATTTATCATCTCGACTGACCATACTGTGATTTTTGTCCTGACGAACTACCTTATTTTTACTGTACCGTCAAACTATCCCTTGTTTAATGTCCCGTCGAACTTTCTACGATGCCATAGTATCTTTCAACTATGGTCTTACTCATTTTATCATCAATTCATTTTCTTGATGTCATCGCATCTTTCAGCTATGGTCTTACACAATATAACCCCGTGTTTACTGTCCCAACGGACTACATTAGTGGCCATACTCCAACTATGGTTTTACAGTGTTCCATGTGTTTAGTGTCTCGGTGGACTGCTTGGGTTGCCATAGCCCAACTATGGTCTTATACCTGTTTACCGTGATGTCATAGCGTCTTTTAGCCATGGTCTTACTCATTTCTGTCATGATGTCATAGCATCTTTCAACTATGGTCTTACTCATTTTAGGCGTATAGCCTCCGATCGGTCCCATGGCCTAGCCATGATCTTTACTATCCACTCATCCCATTTTTTTCATCCATTCCTCCAGTTCACTAGACTATACCTTGATGGTTGATATAATACCTCTAACCCGTTTCCGTTGTCGGATTAGGGTCACTGTAACATCCCGAAATCGGGCCTAGTAGAATTGGGCCTATTGGGCCCCGAGCGTAGAAGCATGTCTGAATTTTTGAGAGCAGGAGAACGGCACTAGTGCAAGTTGAGCATATTAGATGAGTGATTTTGGAAGGCTAGGGGGCTCTTATGAAGTCCCGGGTTCAAGTTAGGTCATAGGAGAATTTTGGTTTTTGGGCACTTTAGGGGGGTGAGCTGGTGGAGGCAGGACTTAAGTGTAATTGGTTGTGTCTTGTTAACACAAGAAGCAAGGTGGCCTAGTGGGTGGCGTCACAAGGGAAGCATGGAGGGGGAGAGAGTTCGAATCCCACAGATGGAATTGGAGGCTTTTTATTTTATGCTCAAGGAAGGGAGGTAGCTGAGTGGAGACCAAACTCTTCAGGAGAGAGAAAAGACTTGGTCAAATATTTCAAATGGAAGGTGGAGAGTAATGTAGGGAGGATGTTAAGGAGGGAATCGTGGGATTGACGTGAGAGGGGTTGGTTGGCCGAATGTGGGAGCTTGTGGGGGGAGTGAAAATTCGGCTAGGGGAGTGTGAGGTGCATATTCGGCTTTATAAAAGTTGAGTGCCGAAATTTCTCCTTGGCATTTTTTTTTTAGCATTTGGTCACTTTTCCTTTCGGAATATTTTGGTTCTTTTGGTTGCATTTCCTCTCGGCCGAAACTTCAAATTGCCTATTGACTACTATTCTTTTCTTTTCAAGCATTCTCTTTTCTTCTTCTTTCATTTGTGGCTGCCAAAACATCAATAGTCGAATTCTTCTCTAACCCTTTTTCTTTAATAGCCGAACCTCTCCTATAGCTACCATTTCAGTTGGTGTTCTTTGATAGCTTGTTCTTGGATTGGTTTCCCTTTTCGGCATAGTCTCCCTAGCCAAATCTAGATGTTGTGGTCTTGTTGCTTGTGCCAAACCTTGTTATCCTATTCGGCTCATCCTTGATATTAAGGTAAGGATTCTTTCTCCTTCTTTCATGATTGTTCGTTCTTTCTTCTCTTGACTTGGCTAAGCTGAAACTCTCATCTTTTGGCTAAGCCGAACTTAGCCACTTGTTTTTATCTTAAACTCCTCTTGTTCTTTTTTGGTAAGGGCTGAATCAAGTTATCCTTTGCTACCACTCATCATTCTCTTAGCCTTGGTTTTCGGAAGCTGATTGGTAAGTGGGTGTTAGGCCGAATGTTGGTGGTAGGATTTTACTCTTTGGTTGATTTTTATTCAAGCCGAATGGCTGCTTGGGTTCGTTGCGGCTTTGACTAAGGGGGGGTTACTAACATTTGTTTTGATGCCAAACACTACTAAGGTTGTCGACGTGCTAAATCAGAGGGCCAATTGAACACCTATTCCTTGTAGTGGACTTCTTAGATTATTGGAGTTTGTCATGGAGGCAAATAATAACCGATCTAAGTGGGGATCAGGACAAGTGCCTAATAGAAATGGACTAGTAGCACCCGCTCCCAAGTTTAAACGGCGTAGGGTGTCAGCGGTTTGGGATTTTTCACCGGGTTGTGGAAGGGCGTCGGCCCCTGGTTTAGATAGTCATATCGCGGTTACTCGCGCTAGTGAAAGTGACGACGATCGTGAGTGTGTAATACTCGAAGTGATCAGGTGTGTAATCTCACACCCTTCTATATAACTGCATGTGATGACTTGCGAATCGACCAAAAGCTGAAAAGCCAGAACATCGGCATTTGTGCCACTCGAGCGTGCTAGCTCTCGTAGTGGTGAATCGAGATACGAGTAGTGACGGTAAGTCGTTGGGAGTGTCACGAGCGCTCTCGCGACCTTTGGGCTGTAACAGGCCTAACTGAGCCGATAGGGGCTTAACGGGCCCAATGGGCTTTTCGGCCCACATGGGCGAAGTTGGTGAAAAATCGACAAAGGGTAAGTGCGGTTGTGAAATCTAGAAATCTGCGACTGAAATCATGCGAAATGGGCCACACGATCGTGTGGGCTCGTTTAGGCCTAAAATGGATTCTAGGCCCAGTAGTTCTGTAAAGACCCAAAAAGGGTTTCGAGTCGCTCGAGGCGACAGTAGGCCTTCGGAAATGCCATTACAGAGAAAATTACTAAAATACCCTTGAAGGGTAAATTACCAAAATGCCCCTGGGCTGCGAAATTACTCAAACACCCTCGATGGGTTGAATGACCATTTTACCCTCAGTGTTGTTAAGTAACGATGGTATGTTTACCTTACACTTGTATATGTTGCTATGTATGTTGCATGATATCATGTTACATGGGGCGGGTTAACGAATGAAGAGCAGTGTAGCCTGGTGGCATAGCCACAATATATTTATATATATATATATAATTATGACTCTGGTGGCTCAGCCACAAATATTGTGATTAGCAGCTTGTCTGCAATTTTGGTGTGATTGGCGGGGTGGGTTGACTTGATCCCCACAGGTGTGATTGGCTAGTACGGGGGTGTGTTGGTTGGATTGGGTTGGGCTGCATTATTTCATTTGCACTACTTCATTTGCACTACCATGATTATAGGGCTTAGGCCCAGATTAATGTCTCCTGGGCTCGGGCCCAGTTAATGTCATTTAGGGGATTGCACACTGAGTTCTCGTAACTCACCCCTTTTCTTTAACCTCGCAGGTAATCCCCGTCAATAGAGGATTTGGAGCCGTGGAGGACTCAGTGGTGGCCATACAACGGAGATTTCTCTCAAACTTTAGTAAATTCAGTTTTTACTTTACCTTTAAGATTATTTATTTTGGGGTGATGTTTTGTAATAAGGCCATTAGTATATATTTTTTCTTTTAACCTTTCAATTATAAATGTTAAACTTATCAAAATGGGGTTTTCTTAAAACAGTAACAATCGTTTTCTAAAATATCACGTTAACGTAAATTTTCAAAATCGGTTTTCATAACAAAGGTAGATTTCAAGTTAATTACAACTTTTCTAAAATGGACACTGAGTGAATCGGTTTTTTTTATAAACAACCAACGTAACTCGGAGTTTTCAAAAGAGATGCAAACATTTCCAAGGAACTCTTAGTTTAAGCAACCCTTCTATGTGACATGCCAGATCCGGCCATAACGTCTAGGCCAGGTTTGGGGTGTTACAGTCACAGAGTATTACGATAACATTCCTAACATTTAACGGTTCATACAATAATTATTCAATCATGATTACAATTAATCAATCACATTCCATTCATAAGCTAATGTACATATACGGACCTTAAAACGAGTCTCTGAGGCCCTAAGAATAGATTCGAAACATTTCGGGGTCAAAATGCAGCAAAACGGGAAAGTTGGGAAAATTTTAAAAGTTTTGGAAATAGGGGACACACGGCCATGTCCTATCTCGTGTATCCGCCTGTGTGAGAATCAATGTTGAGTCACACGGCCGTGTCGCTGGCCGGGTCTCAAACCGTGTAACTAACTATTTTAAGACACACACTGTGTCACAGACCGTGTGCTAGGCCATGTGAAACCTGCATCTAAAGACAATAAGACACACGACCATGTCGGTCACATGGTCGTGTCGCAGATCGTGTGCCAGGCCATGTGAAACCTGCATCTAAAGACAAGAAAGACACACGACCGTGTGGGTCACACGGCCGTGTGGCAGCCCGTGCCCCAAGCCGTGTGTACCACAAATTGCTTCAAAAACAAGGTAAATTTTCACCTAACTTTTTAACCAAACCATGTCTAAAACCATACCAAATTCATGATGAAAAACACTTTTCATACAAGTCCAAACATACTAAATACTTACAATTCAAGTGCCTAACCAATGTGCCCTCATTGACACCACAATTCAGTAATCATTCAATTAGTAAAAATCTTACTCTTTTATACGTCTAATCCATACAATTCATGAACCAAAACTCAACTCAAGAAGTTATGCCATACATTTCTCGAAAGCCAATTTAATTGAAACTTATAGCATTCAACATATACACAAGCAATTTCAACCATTGCAAAACAAGTTCCAAACACATATCCACCATATCTATATATGTGTACTTACCTATAATCACATGTTTAAAAAACTCAACTTCTAGGACATATTACACTCATTCATAACTATACACTAAAAGTGTAAGACCCCAAAATATCATCCTAGGTGCATGCCAAAATGTAAAGAGAGCATCACCGACATTAAGTCTGAGATTTGATCATTGGATGAAGAGTCATCAAACACAAAATAGTACCTAACCTGCATATAAGGAAACAATCTTATATTAAGTAATCTCATCATCCCAAGAACCTCAAATAAATTTGATGATCTATATTTTCATAATCCATAGCATATATAGTATATTTATATAATTTACCACTCAATTCAACTAGGTATTTCATACATCTTCCATAATAGCCTTCATACACCAACCTTCTATGGTGAATTACTTTTACCTTGTCGATTTAAGTCATTCAATGAATGGCACCCCGTGCCTTAACAGTTAAACTGTAACTAACTTTACGCCTAGTGCTAGTCGGATAACCGGCGATGGTTGTGCCCAGCACTAGTCGAATGAGTCGACGATGTTTTGCACCCAACGCTAGTCGAATAATTGACGATAGTTGTGCCCAGCACTAGTCAGATAAATTGACCAAAATTGAGCCCAACGCCAGTTGGATAACCGATGATGGTTGTGCCCAGCGCTAGTCAAATGAATCGACAACAATTATACCATTGCAAGTCCATAATATCATATACATAATTCAATATCACCTTTCATAATTTCATATCACATTCACCTCAATTAACTACTAAACATTCATTGGTTAATTCCATAATGTCCTTTTTCATAACGATAATTATATAGTCTTAACCTCATTCATTCAATAGAAATTATCTAATTACACAAATGAGAATGTAGTTTAATTGTAATTAACAATTATCTAATTAAATTAAATAAATTATGTTCAAGTTCTAGGACCGCGAACTTACCGAATTATGAAAGCTACTAAAATCAAAGACGGTCACTCGATAACCTTCTCTTTTCCATGATTAGCAATTGATCCACTCGATTTTTTATTTTAAAAAATAATTTAATTTAATAATTCGACCACTAAGAATATTTATACTCAAACATTTAACCCTTTAAACAAATTTCACATCATTGCATTCAATATATATACCATTCAGTCCTTAATCCAAAACCCCCAAATTTTAGTTTTCCCGAATCAATTCCCATCAAACCAATTTATACTATTTTCCAGCATTCCTTTAATCACTATAATTAACGATTTAAACCATGTTATTTTGAATTTGCAACATTTAAGTCCCTAGAGATTAATATCAACAAAAATCACCACTCAATTTGACCAAATTAGCCTACAAGACTTATAATTTAATCCATCACCTTAAGGACATTTAACATTCTAAACAAAAAGTACCTGCACTCTTCATGATTTATCAAATTAGTCCCTACTTAAGCTTTGTCTAGCTTCAACAATTTTAAATGTACAAAATCTTCTAAATTGGTAGCTCAAACACTTACATATGTATAAATATAATTCCATAATCACTCACAAATTTAACATCCAACAAAAATAACACCAAGCATTTGAATTTCTCATCAATGGTAACTTCCACAAATATCATTAATTCTCAAAATTTCAACATGGGCAAATTAACTCATAAAATTAAGACTTCAAAAACATAAATTTCATGTAAAAATAACCAAAACTTACTAACCAAATTAAACATGCAACAAAGAGCTCTTGGCCGTGCAACTTGTCCCCCCTATCCTTTTTGTTTCAGAAAGAAGAAACTTAAAGAAATTTACCTTGGCTTTCTTCTCCCCGCTAACCATTATCTCCCATCTACTGTTCTTAATAATATATATCCTTTTATAACAAATTTTAACTTAATTATTATACTAACTTAACACATATAATACTTATAATATTTACTAAAATCGTCCACCATCACATACTTATATAAGTAATGGCTTATTTATTTAATAAGTCCCTTAATATAGATCCACCTTATAATTTAGTATTAATTCCTACTTTTATCACTTATTTGATTTAGTCCCTTTTACTTTAATTAAACACTTAATACTTAAAATTATCTAACTATCATTCAATTCTCTTCTAAGGCAACTCTTATGAACCCGATTCATGAAAACAGAGTCACAGAAGTATGTTTCCCAACACCCCTGACTTTCAGGTTGTTACAGCTAAACACCGCAAGGCTCAAAGCTTCGCACATCACAGGTGAACATAGAAACTCTGTATGGCGGTATCTATCAAAACCACCCCTTTTTCCCGTTCCTAACTTCTACTAACCCCTAGCTAGTCAACCCATTCATATTAGGCATGCGCTAACCATACGTACCATGTAGATAATCATTTAGCAATATACTACGTTAGATAATCATTCAGCATTCATCTACTATTACAATCAATAATAGCATGGATATTTCTTATAACAACATATTGCAACCAAAGAACAAAGTGTAGATACTCACCTTGCTTTTCTCATCCTTGACAGCTAAGCTAATCCTATAACACCCCTAACCTGTACCTGTCACTGAAACAGGGTTACGGAGCATTATCAGAGTTTTTAAATCAAACGGACCTAAATTTCAAACTTTTTAAATCATATAGATAAACATATTAAAATCAATTCAAAACATACATATTGTCCATTATAGGATCCCTCGAGGCCCTAAATATGCGTTAGAAACAAGTCGGGACAAAATCAGAAACTCGGAGAATTTTTCAAAAAATAATGAAAATTTTCAACATTGCAGGGGTCACACGGCCGTGTCCCAGCCCGTGTCCATGCCCGTGTAACTTACTGACTTGGGTCACACGGTCAAGCCACACGCCCGTGTGCCAGGCCGTGCGCTAGGCCGTGTAACAGCCTGACTTGCAGCCTTTTGAAAGCTAAAGGGGACACACGGCTGAGACACATGCCCGTGTCTCTTCCCTTGTGGACGAAAATAGGTCATTTTACAAGCCATTTTTCACACCAAACTAGGCATGTACCTACACCCGAAAATGCACATATATACAAGCCATAACAAGGCACCAAAATCATGCATATTCTAGCTATATACATATGGTATAATCACATACAACCAAAATGCCCTTAGGAACCTCAAATGACAACATTAAAACCTATATAAACATATACTCTATTTGGCAAAATAATCAATTAACTACTAAGCATATTTGCATCAATTCATGCCATTTATTTTACTTACGAAAACATACCAAAACTTCTCAATTGGTATCAAATATGCCATTCTAAACTAGCACTAAATCACCATATAAGTCTTACATACTAAAGTACCATTTCTCCACAATTTCATCATATCACAAAACACATTTAACTATCATTTTACCTTTTACTATTCAAACACAAAACAAGCCCCATATCAACCATGTCAAGGCTACTTATATACATACCAAAATATGCCAAAACAGAAGCCAAATCAAATAGTCATATTCACAACAAAACATATAAGCCAACATTAGCCAAAATACTTATACATGCCATTATAACCAAAATCAAAACAACCGAAAGTACCAAAAGAACCGATGGATAGTGTGATATAACTTCGACAAGCTTCCAACCCGAACGAGCTTTCGATTCACTATAAAACACGAAAATAATACAGAGTAAGCATTTAAGCTTAGTAAGCTCATATATCATAGAATAAAACTTACCATTTAGTCACATAATAAGTAAGTAAACATAGCATATCCCAACATAATTTGGCCAAATGCCTAAGCACATATACATCAACCATGTTAGCCATGTAAATACATATATAAACCAATAATCATGGATGAGCACAACAATTGATTAAGCTTCATATACATGTATCATCCAATTCAATTATCCATATACGATATAACAACATTTCCATGTAATTCATATGTGTCCCTGTAATAGTCTGTATCGAACTCTTACCAATTTATATCAGAATATTGCCCGTTTAAACATTAGAATACCGTTGGATACCCGGGATAGCTTACACATAGTGTGCTAACTCATATAACTGTAATCTGTCAAATCTTGTACATGTATGCTCATACGAGCTGTGAATCGGTATGCTCACTCGAGCTGTAGATTGGTATGCTCACTTGAGCTGTAGATCGGTATGCTCTCACGAGCTGTAAATCGATATGCCCTCACGAGCTGTAAATCGGTATGCTCTTACAAGCTGTAGGTCAGTACATAGCTACACGATGCTGCTCACACAAGATGTGGAGTATCCGCAACACATGCAAGACCTCAGCCATCGGTAGGATCTTCAAAACCAGTACCCAAATCATGTAAACCCCAATGACATGTCATTTGTATCCTACGAATTCCTAGGTTCAAATGGGGCTCGATAGTAGTCGTACGTCATTGGATATGCAACTGTTATATATACATATAGCAATTCACAACACAAGTACATTTCAATATAAAGCATATATACACAGTTTAATTACACGAACTTACCTCGACGAGTTTACGTAGATACGGAGGCGATTAATCCGAGACTTTCTCTTTACTCTGATCTAAAGTCGCACGAGGCCTGTCTTAATCTATACGAATAAATTTAACTCAATTCAATATACTTTTCATTAAATTTAACCCAAAACCATATTTTGGCAAAATTACCATTTTTCCCCTGTACTTTTAATTCTTTGCAATTTAGTCCCTAGCTCATAAAAATGGAAATTTGTAACACCCTGGTTTAGGGGCTATGCGGTTTGAGTATAATGTAGGTGTTGGAAGGTTCTTGGGTGTGCTTGGATGTGTTTTGGGGTTTTAAGAATGCTTGGATGAAAGGGGAGACTTTGGAAAATTTTGGATTTTTAGTGGAAAAGGGAATCGGGCCAAGGGAGGTCTTAAGAATAATTTTCTGTAATTTTTGGCACAAGGGAAGGCGGTGGTAGAGTGGTCTCCGTGCGCGGCTTAAGAGCTTGGGGATGTTACAGTTAACTGTAACAACCCCAAACCCGGCCCATTCACTACGACCGAATCTGGTTATGTCACTGGGAAAAGACGGTTGAAAATCTACTTAATTTAAAATAAAACATCGTAGTTTGCTGAATTTTGGAAAACATATCTTTGGAATAAAACTTTGCTATTAAACTCATTCATTTTTAAAACTTTAGTTTATAATATCCAATTTGAATAAATAGGTTGCAAACCATAAATCATTTTCACGTAGCAATTTAATTTAAATAAACCATAGTTAAAGTAATACCAAAAACATAAAATGGCCTTTATTACAACCCAACAATTCAAATAAAGTACTTATATCAAAATCAAGCATGAAATAATTGAACATCATCTTGGCATGGGCCACCTTGTCCTCTCCGATCCCGGTCGACTTTATGCACTACGAAATGGTTAAGGGAAAAGGTGAGTCACCAAGACTCGATGTGCTACCCTTTTTCCGGATTAGCAAAATATCACATACAAACATAATCATGATCATCATGCATCCCAATCATATGCACCCAATCCTAACCGTCCATACACCTCTTCTACCCCGTGTGGTACCAAACCACTGGTGGTGCCAAACCACTGGTGACGTATAGTCACAATGTGTTACCAAAACACTGGTGACCGAAGTCACAAATCCAATGATGGGGCCAACCCATCGTGTGATACCAAATCACTGGCGACAATCCCGTATCTCAAAAGTGGGGCCAACCCACGGTGGTGTTAACCACAGGGACGAGTCGCAATGAGGTGCCAAACCTCTGGTGTCCCAAAGACACAAATGTGGTACCAAACCACTGGTGACCGTAGTCACGATAATCGAGTGATGGGGCCAACCCATCGTGTGATACCAAATCACTGGCGTCAATCCCTCAATACCGCCTTGTGGGGCCAACCCACTGTGGTGCAAAACCACGGGGACGAGACGCTGAGGTGCCAAACCTCTGGTGACCCAAAGTCACAAAGTTGTGTTACCAAAACACTGGTGCTCGTCAGCACAAAATATCACTGCCCCCTCCACTCATATCACCCATCATCATACCAACTCATGTATAGTATTCAAATCATGCAAACATGTTTAACGTTGCATCTCATAGCACATACATCATAAATCATGACATCATGTATCAATAACAATACTCATAATGAAACGGACTTACTCTGAATCGTGCACACATACCCCATAGGGTATCATATCACTCAACCATACTATTTCGGTTTTACCAATCAATCAGTTTATCAAACATATACAAAGCAAGAAGTGTGTTAGTTTACACACGATTACTAATGCGACTATCAAATCCCGTAGATCAAGATCTAACGCACTAGATCCCCATTCCTTAACACTTTTGAGCACTAGCCACAACCCGAGATATGCGAGATCAAGCCTTCCCTACAATCGGCCAAAACTAAACAACATAATCATGCTAATCAACCTTTAAGGGTAAAATCGTAATTTTACCTACTAAGGGTATTTTAAGTAAATTCACACCGCAATGGCCTTTACGAAGGCCTAATGTCGCCACTAGCGACTCGGCTACCACTTAGGTTGTGCCAGGACAATTGGAGCCTAAAACTCGATTCTGGCCCATTCGGCCCACACGCTCGTGTGGCCCACCTAGCACAAATCTAGCCATTTATATAACTTCCACCTAGTCTAGTTCAACATATACTAACCAATCATGCAATTTACTCATATGGGCCCACGGGCCCATTGGGCCCACTTTGGCCCATCGAGGCCCAGCGGCCCCAACCCACGAGAATACTCATCGATGGCCTCAACTATCGCGTCAAAGCCCCACACGTGCGCTCGCGCACGCTCGTGTAACTACTATTGCCGTGGACCGGCACTTCGGCATTTGCCGCTCTACAACTAGAGTAGAGAGAGTTACGCTTTTGATAGGACTGCAGGGCTAATCCGCGCTCCGATCACTCTTGTGCCCAAACGCCCTCCAAGATGTGTTTACTCTCCTCCTAGGATGCTCCTTATATAGCTAGCTCTTCACCTTCATTCTTTGTGTCTTTCCGATGTGGGATCCTTCGTCGATGAGAGTTTAAATTCAAGCTGAAACTCTTGCCGTCCAATCCGCAAAAATAAATACTCCATTGCTTGTCATGAGTTTGAACCCAGGCTCCCTTGCTGCTGCACGCCTTACTTCCAATGCCCAGGCCACTCGGCCACTTTGATTTTTATGCCATAAAATCACACCTTTTAATCTTTAAGGGCTACCTACCCAAGCCCCCCAGCCGCATAAGAAAAATAAACACGCAAAAGCTGCTTCCGTTGCTCGAACCAACGCCCAGACGCACCTTTAGCGCCTAAGTTCCGCACAGGCACCACTGGACCGGTTTGCTCCTTGCGACCAAACACGCCCCAAATTATTTTAAGGCCTTCTACCCCGCAACGCGCGAACCCAAAAATATTAAAACCCCTTGTTAGCGCTGGACTCGAACCAGGCCCTCACCTGGCGCCCTCCCAAGCTCTTAAGCGCGCGCACTGAGACCACTCTACCACCGCCTTCCCTTGTGCCAAAAATTACAGAAAATTATTCTTAAGACCTCCCTTGGCCCGATTCCCTTTTCCACTAAAAATCCAAAATTTTCCAAAGTCTCCCCTTTCATCCAAGCATTCTTAAAACCCCAAAACACATCCAAGCACACCCAAGAACCTTCCAACACCTACATTATACTCAAACCGCATAGCCCCTAAACCAGGGTGTTACAAAATTCATGAAATTCCACCACAACCCACTATAGCCGAATATCAATTAGGTCCCTAGCATGCCCTATATTTCATTTATTTCACAATTTCACCATGTAAAATTTCTATTTTTCAATTAAATCCCTATTTGACAGTTTCATCAAAAATCTCTTAAGAAAAGTTGTTTATCTAAGAACAACCATCCATTTTCTATCATCAAACATCAAAACTCATGTATGTTCATCAATGACAAAACCCTAATATTTTAACAGTTTCACAAATTAGTCCCCGGGCTAGCTAGATTAAGCTACAATGATCTTGAAAACATAGAAATAATTAAAAACAGGAAAAAAATACATACCTAATTAAGCAAAGATGTATTGCCAAAAGTGAAAGCCAAACAATGGCTTTTCCAACCCTAAACTTCGGTTGATAAAGATGACTAAAAGATGATAACCTTAACTTGTTTTATTTAATTAACTTTAATTACCTAATCACAATTATAACCTTTAAAAACTTTATTAATTACACAATTGCAAAGCCATGTACATCCACTATCACTATTTATGGTCTAATTACCATATAAGGACTTCAAATTTAAATTTCTATAGCTATTTAATACCTTTAGCTATTAGAATTCAACTTTTTCACTTTATGCAATTTAGTCCATTTTATCAAATTGAGCATGTAAACGGTAAAATTTCTTAACGAAATTTTTATACGGCACTACTATCATGTTGTAGGAAATAAAATAATAATAAAATAAATTTTTTGACTTCAAATTTGTGGTCTCGAAACCAATATTTCAATTTAACTGAAAATTGGCTGTTACAACTCCCCCTAAAGGGATTTTCGTCCCTAAAAATCTTACCAGAAATAGGTTCGAATATTGCTTTCTAATAGTTTCCTCGGGTTCCCAGGTGAATTATTCTATTCCGTGTCACTGCTAGAGAACTTTTACTAAAGCTATGTTCTTTTTTCTTAATTCTTTCACCTCTCGTGCTAGAATTCTGATCGGTTCCTCACTGTACGACATATCAGGTTGAATTTTAACATCCTTCGGGGAGATAACATGTGAAGGGTCAGATCGGTATCGTTGTAACATAGACACGTGAAAGACATTATGAATCTTTTCTAGTTCTGACGGTAAAGCTAATCGATACACAATAGGTCAGATTCTTTCAATAATCTCATACGGCCCGATATATCGCGGACTTAGCTTTCCTTTGCGACCAAACCGAATAAATTTCTTCTAGGGCGATACTTTCAAAAATACTCTGTCGCTGACTTGAAATTCTATGTCTTTAAGTTTAAGATCCGCATATGATTTCTGACGATCTGAAGCTTCTTTCAAACTATCTCGGATCACTTTTACTTTTTCTTCAATCTCACGAATCAAATAAACCCCGTGTATCTTTTTCTCACTGAGCTCGGTCCAGTATAATGAAGTTCGGCATTTACGACCATACAAAGCCTTGTACAGTGCCATTTTTATGCTCGATTAAAAACTGTTGTTATACGCGAATTCAACCAATAGTAAATATTTCTCCCAGTTGACTTCAAACTCTAAACACAGCAACGAAGCATATCCTCGAGAATTTGAATTACTCGCTCGGACTTACCATCGGTCTGAGGGTGAAATACAATGCTAAAATGCAACCACGTACCAAGAGCTTTCTATAACTTTTTCCAGAATCGTGATGTAAACCGAAGATCTCTATCCGAAATAATAAAAACTGGAAACTTGTGCAATCTTACAATCTCAGAAACATATAACTCAGCTAATCTCTCAAAGAAGAAATCCGTACGTACCGGAATAAAATGTGTTGACTTCATCAAACGATCAACGATAACCCAAATGGCATATTTCTGTCTCAGAGATAGGGGTAAACTCGATACGAAGTCCATAGTAACTCGATCCCACTTCCACTTCGGTATCATCACTGGTTGTAATAATCCCAAAGGTACCTGATGTTCAGCTTTTACTTGCTAACATACTAAACATCTCAGTACAAAATTAGATATCTCACGTTTCATTATCGGCCACCAATACATCTGTTTTAAGTCATTGTACATCTTATTACTTCCCAGATGAACAGACAAGCTACCACTATGAGCCTTGTGCAAGATTCTTTGGATGAGCTGTGGATTCTTCGGTACACATATTCTACCTCTGAACAATAAGAAACCATCGGATCCTATTTGAAATTCTAAATCAGAAGTCGACTAACACTGTGCCGCTTAGCTAGCAACTCAACATCACATTTCTTAGCTTCGTAGATCTGTTGTAAAAACATCGGTCTAGCTTTCAACTCAGCTAAGATCGAACCATCGTTAGATAATGTCTGTCGTGTGTTCATTGCTCGTAGAGCAAATAAAGACTTTCTACTCAGAGCGTCAGCAACTACATTCGCTTTTCCCGAATGATAATCAATGATCAACTCATAATCTTTTAATAATTCTAGCCATCTGTGATGTCTCAGATTCAAATCTTTCTGCGAAATTAGATACTTCAAACTCTTGTGATCAGTAAATATGTGACATTTCTCGCCGTACAAAAGGTGTCGCCAAATTTTTAACGCAAACACAATAGCTGCCAACTCAAGGTCATGTGTCGGATAATTCTTTTCATGTGGCTTTAATTGTCTGGAAGCATAAGCTACTACTTTTCCTTCCTGCATCAAAACAAAGCCTAAACCATTTAAAGATGTATCACTAAAAATTACAAACTCTTTACCCGATTCAGGCTGAACCAAAATTGGTGCCTTGGTCAACAATGCTTTCAACTAATTAAAACTTTGCTAACATTTCTCAGACAATTCAAATTTCACATCTTTCTGTACAAGTCGTGTCATCGATGTAGCTATCATCAAGAACCCTTTTACGAATCTTCAGTAATAACCAGCTAATCTGAAAAACTTCTAACTTCGGATAAATTTCTCGGTGGTTTCTAGTCAACAACTGCTGAAATTTTACTCGGATCAACTCTGATGCCTTTAGTCTATACTATATGTCCTAGAAAATCGACTTCTCGGAGCCAAAACTCACATTTGCTAAATTTTTCAAAAAGTTATTTATCACGAAAGGTTTGCAACACAATTCGCAAATGTTTAGTATGCTCAGACTCGTCTCGTGAATATATCAAAATATCGTCAATAAATATCCCAACAAATTTGTATAAATACGATCTGAAAATTATGTTTATAAAATCCATAAATACTGCAGGTTCATTAGTTAAACCAAACGACATCATAAGAAATTCATAGTGTCAACACCTAGTTTTGAATAAAGTTTTCGGCACATCTGAATCTTTAACTTGTAGCTGATAATAACCAAAACGAAGATCAATCTTTGAGAATACTATGGCACCTTTCAACTGATCGAACAGATCATCAATTCGAGGCAGTGGATATTTATTCTTAATTGTAACCTTGTTGAGCTGACGGTAATTAATACACAATCTCATCAATCCATCTTTTTTTGTTAACGAACAGAACCAGTGCACCCTAAGGTGAAAATTTGGGTTGAGCGAAACCCCTATCTGTCAATTCTTACAACTGTGCTTTCAACTCTTTCAACTCAGTAGGAGCCATTATGTAAGGTGCTATCGATCTCGGTGATGTCCCCGGTACTAGTTCAATAGCAAACTCAACCTCTCTTATCGACAGTAATCCAAGTAACTCCTCTGAAAATACATCAGGATACTCACAAACCACCGGCAGTGATTCAAGCTTCAACTCAGATACTTTAGTGCCCAACACATAAGCAAGGTAAGCATTGCAACCTTTTCTCACATATTTCTGTGCTGACATAGCCGAAATAACAATAGGCAACCCACTCACACTATCTGATTCAATCCGAAGCGTCTCACCGTTCTGATATTTCAAAACAATAAGCTTTTGTCCACAGTTCACAATAGCGTCGTATAAAGTTAGCCAATCCATGCCCAAAATCACATCAAATTCATCAAACGGTAATAGCATCAAATCAGCCAAAAAACTATAACCCTGAGTCATCAAAGGACAATTCTTGCAAACTTTATCAACTAGCACATACTGACATATAGGGTTTGACACTTTAACCACGAATTCAGTGGACTCAACAGGTAAATTCTTATTAGTTACTAAACTCGTGCATACATAAGAATGATTTAATCCTGGATCAATCAAAGGAGTAACATCAGTATCAAAAATAGAGAAAGTATCGGTAATAACATCTGGTACAGAAGCATCTTCTCATGCATCAATAGCATTCGCCCTAGCCGGTGCTCGTGCTTTGGATCTCACAGTAGATTCTTTCGTTACACCACGGGTACCACTCATATTTTGGGGATTATGAGGTGGCCTACCTCTCGCAGCAGTATTGCTCGGCCTCTTTGTCTGAGCTTTCCCTTTCTCAGATTTCTCTAGGGAATCTCTAAGATAGTGATCGAGGAAACCACATCTGAAACATGTTCCGTTCTTCAGTCGACACTCACCATAATGTGTTCTTTTACAGTGCTTGCACTTAGGCCAAACATCTCTCACACTACCCACACTTGCTACAGATGTAGCCTAAGGTTTAGGACTTGAACGTCGGTTGCCTCTGTCTCTACTGGAGTACTCCACTGAAGCTGTAGAACAGTTGTGATGTTGTTTTGATCTCTTTGATGTTGACTAATATGACTTCCCAGTCAATCTCTTCCTTGAGTCTCTAGCTTCAAAATCAGCATGTCTTTTCTCTTTACTCAGCTCATCGACCATATGTGCTCGGTCAACCGAAACAACAAATTCTTTCAACTCAAGAATTCCAACTAGAAGTTTAATGTCTTCATTTAAACCTTCTTCGAATCTTTTACACATGGTAGTCTAAGTTGGAATACATTCCCGAGCATATTTACTCAGTTTGAAAAATTCCCGCTCGTACTCTAACACAGTCATACGGCCCTGTTTGAGCTCAAGAACTTTTTTATGTTTCTGATCCAGAAATCTCTGACTAATGTATTTCTTTCGAAACTCAGTTTGAAAGAATTCCCAGGTGATCCGCTCTCTCAGTACTACAGAAATCAACGTATTCTACCACTGGTAAGCTGAATCTTTCAATATTGATACCGCACACTTAACACACTCGGCCGGTGAACAAGGCAATTCATCGAAAACTCTGATTGTATTCTCTAACCATAATTTTGCTCTCTCGGGATCATCTTCAATAGTAGCTCTGAATTCTTCAGCCCCGTACTTTTGAATCTTATCAACAGGTGGCTTACTAACTCATATAGGTTCCAAACCTTGAGTTATAACGGGAACTGATTGGGGAGCAGGAGGGGTGGAGGTTGTTGAGCAGCCGGGTTCGTCTGTACAAACTCAATAAACTATTCGTTCATCATCTGGAAGAAGGCTTCCTTAGCCTCTCCTACCCGGCTCTCATATATGGGCCTTGTACCGCTTGATGCTACTCCGTGAACGGAGGCTTGAGTGTTGCTTTCAACTTCATCAGAGTCAGCTTGGTTGGATGTCATTGCTATATGAAAACATGTTTTAAAACAGTCAGGAGTTATCACACTATCACTGGTTATATAATGGCATGTATAGCTAGACTCGTACACGCTACGTTCAGTCCGAGAATTGACTAAACCGTAGCTCTTATACCAATAAATGTAACACCCCTAACCCATATCCGTCGTCGAAATAGGGTTACAAAGCATTACCAGAGTTTTCAAATCAAACGGACCATATTTTCAAGCTTTTTAAATCATATCGATAAACATATTAAAATCAATTCAAAACATACATATTGTCCCTTATTCGTGCCCACGAGGCCCTAAATACGCATTAGAAACAAGTTGGGACTAAATCAAAAACTCAAAGAATTTTTCAAAAAACAATGAAAATTTTCAACACTGCAGGGGTCACACGGGCGTGTGGCCAGGCCGTGTGACTTACACAGCCAAGAGACACGCCTGTGTCTTATGCCATGGGGCATTCAAAGTAAGGACACATGGCCGTGTCCGAGCCCATGTCTATGCCCTGTAACTCACTGACTTGGGTCACACGGCCAAGCCACACGCCTGTGTGCCAGGCCATGTACCCTTCAAAATAACCTCACACGCCCGTGTGCCAGCCCATGTGCAAGGCCGTGTAATAGCCTGACTTACAACCCTTTGAAAGCTATAGGGGACACACGGCCGTGTCGCCTGGCTGTGTGTCACACACGGCTGAGACACACGCCCGTTTATCTACCTATGTGGACGAAAATAAGCCATTTTACAAGCCAATTTTCTCACCCAACTAGACATGTACCTACAACCAAAAATGCACATATATACAAGCCATAACACGGCACCAAAATCATGCATATTCTAGCTATATACATATGGTATAATCACATACAACCAATTTGCGCTTAGGCACCTCAAATGACAACATTAAAACATATATAAACATGTACTCTATTTGGAAAAATAATCAACTAACTACTAAGCATATTTGCATCAATTCATGTCATTTATTTTACTTACCAAAACATACCAGAACTTCTCAATTGGTACCAAATATGCCATTCTAAACTAGCACTAGATCACCATATAAGTCCGACATACTAAAGTCCAATTTCACCATAATTTCATCATATCACAAAACACATTTAACTATGATTTTACTTTTCACTATTCAAACGCAAAACAAGCCACATATTAACCATGTTAAGGCTACTTATATACATACCAAAATATCTGAAATCACAAGCCAAATCAAATGGTCATATTCACAACAAAACATGTAGGCCAACATTAGCCAAAATACCTATACATTCCATTATAACCAAAATCAAGACAACCGAAAGTACCAAAAGAACCGATGGATAGTGTGATAAGCTTCCAACCCGAACGAGCATCTGATTCACTATAAAACACAAAAAATAACACAGAGTAAGCATTTAAGCTTAGTAAGTTTGTATATCATAGAATAAAACTATCCATTTAGTCACATAATAAGAAAGTAAGCATAGCATATCCTAACATAATTTGGCCAAATGCCTAAGCACATATACATCAACCATGTTAGCCATGTAAATACATATATAAACCAATAATCCTGGATGAGCACAACAATTGATTAAGCTTCATATACATGTATCATCCAATTTAATTATCCATATACCATATAACAAAATTTCCATGTAATTCATATGTGTCCCTGTAATAGTCTGTATCGAACTCTTACCAATTCGTATCAGAATATTGCCCGTTGAACCATCAGAATATCATTGGATACCCAGGATAGCTCACACATAGTGTGTTAAATCATATAACTGTAATCCGTCAAATCCTATACAGGTATGCTCATACAAGCTGTGAAGCGACATGCTCACTCGAGCTGTAGATCGGTATGCTCACTCGAGCTGTAGATCGGTGTGCTCTCGGTATGCACGAGCTATAAATCGGTATGCTCTCACGAGCTACAGGTCAGAGCGTAGCTACACGATGCTGCTCACACGAGCTATAGAGTATTTGCAACACAGGCAGGACCTCAACCATCGGTAGGATCTTCTGGACCAGTACCCGAATCATGTAAACCCTAATGACATGTCATTTGTATCCTACGAATTCCTAAGGTTCAAACGAGACTCGGTAGTATTCGTACGTCGTTGGATATGCAGTCAGTATATATTCATATAGTAATTCACAACACAAGTATATTTCAATCAAAAGCATATATACACAATTTAATTACACGAACTTACCTCGAGGAGTTTACGTAGATACGAAGGCGATTAATTCGAGACTTCTCTTTGCCCCGATCTAAAGCCGTACGAGGTCTGTCTTGATCTATACGGATAAATTTAACTCAATTCAATATATTTTTCATTCAATTTAACCCAAAATCATATTTTGGAAAATTTACCATTTTGCCTTTAACTTTTGATTCTTTGCAATTTAGTCTCTAGCTCATAAAACTGGAAATTCATGAAATTCCACCACAACCCACTATAGTTGAATATTAATTAGGTCCCTAGCATGCCCTATATTTCATTTATTTCACAATTTCACCATGTAAAATTTCTATTTTTTAATTAAATCCCTATTTGACAATTTCATAAAAACTCTCGCAACAAAAGTTGTTTATTTAACAACAACCATCCATTTTCTATCATCAAACATCAAAAATCATGTATGTTCATCAATGACAGAACCCTAATATTTTAACATTTTCACAAATTAGTCCCCGGGCTAGCTAGATTAAGCTACAATGATCCCGAAAACATAGAAATAATTAAAAACGGGACAAAAATACATACCTAATTAAGCAAAGATGTATTGTCGAAAGTGAAAGCTAAAAAATGGCTTTTCCAACCCTAAAATTTGGTTGATGAAGATGACTAAAAGATGATAACCTTAACTTGTTTTATTTAATTTATCTTTAATTACCTAATTACAATTATAACCTTTAAAAACTTTATTAATTGCACAATTGCCAAGCCATGTACATCCACTATCACTATTTATGGTCTAATTACCATATAAGGACTTCCACTTTAAATTTCTATAGCTATTTAATACATTTAGCTATTAGAATTCAACTTTTGCACTTCACGCGATTTAGTCCTTTTTATCAAATTGAGCATGTAAACGATAAAATTTCTTAAAAAAAAATTATACGGTACTATTATCATGCTGTACGCAATAAAATAATAGTAAAATAAATTTTTTACTTTGAATTTATAGTCTCAAAACCACTGTTTTGATTTCACTGAAAACGGGCTATTACAACTCCAAACGCCAGAGCCTTCTTTGTCTTGGCAGCTAAGCATGACAACCATATTGTGGTTAAACCAATTGTGGTAAAATTTTAGAAACCCAGAATCTTAAATTATTCAAAAGCTTTGAGAGTCTTAGTCTACTTCTCTCCTCAATTCCCAAACATAAAAGAAGATAATGAAACTTGCCAATTCCTCAATTTCTCCATCAGCAGGCTTAGATTTATGCCTTTGATACGACATGCACAACTTCCTTCATTTGCATTCCCTTTTTCTTCAAAATGACTAAACAAGATTATGCTAGGCGGAGGTGAAGACTTACAAATAGAATTAAGAGAATTTTATTCCCATTCTCACCCATATATATGTAATCCTTGGGGCATGGTCTTCACCGACCTTTCTCACCATCCATTCTTAATTATTTTGTCTCCCACTTTGTAAATAGCTAGTTTCCATCTAATTGAACTAGAACTGGAATCTAACTATTCACAATTCAGTCACTAGGATTTTCCTAATTTCTGAACAAAGTCTGATAATTCGTTGATATATTCAATTTAATCCTAACTTTCCAAAATTATTGGACCAATTAGGGTAACCGGGTGTGACATCGAAGAAGCAAAGAACTTGGAAACACTTTTACTAGATGAGCTGATTGGTTCTTTGCTCACTCATGAGATGAGACTTAAAGATGGGGTAGAAAAATAGAAGGTTGAGAAGAAAAAGAAGAAGGTCGGTGTAGCCCTCAAATCCACAATAATTGAAGAAAGTGAATCAAGTGATGATGTGGATGAGGATAAGGAAATAACCATGTTTGCTAGAAGATTCAAGAGGTTCATGAAGTCCAACAAAGGAAATTCTAAAAGAAAGAAAGATTGAAATTGAATCTACCAAAGAAAAGGATCTCATCATTTGCTATGAGTGCAAAAAGTTATGACACATCAAAGTTGATTGTCCCCAATGGTAGAAGTAGAGGTCTAGCAAACAAAAGCACAAGGTTAATGTTGCTACTTGGAGTGACAAAGATTCCTCCGATAATGAAGAACATGAAGTAGCAAACCTTTGCTTTATGGTCATAGATGAATCAAAGGTAACTTCTAACTTATCTAGTTTAATTTCGTATTATTTTGATGAGTTGCAAGATGCCTATGATGAATTAGGCTTGGAGTTTGAAATATATTTCAAAATTAATAGATGAAAATGATTTACTCTCCAAGGCCAAGCATGAACTTGTAATTAAGTAAATAACATGCAAGCAATTATAAATGGTTTTGAGAAAAAGAATTGTGACTTGCATAATTTACTTTCCAAAGTTCATAATGATCATCAAAAGTAACTTGAGTGGCTTAAGAGTGAAAAAGCTCACTCTAAAAAAGTTTTTCCAAAAATATTTGAGAAAGGAGAAAAATTCAAAACAAAACTTTGTTAAAACTAGCTTTAATTACTATAAACATAGAAGTATCTCAAGATTTTACAAGGGAAAACTTGTTAAGAGTATATAGGTTTTTAAAGGACTTAGTGTTACTCAATACAATGATGCTCCTTCAAAATAGATACCAAAATGGAAAAGAATTTTAGGAACTAATGCTTATGGACCCAAAAGAATATGGGTACCAAAAACCAAAAATTATTCTATGTTTGTAGGGAAAGGAGCATTACTTCAAGGTGGAAAATTCAAGTATAAATTCATGGTATCTTGATAGTGGATGCTCAAGACATATAACCAATGACAAGAGCCACTTTATCAATCTAAAGCCAAAAAGTGGAGGATAAGTTACATTTGGTGACAACTCTAAAGGACTCGTTGAAGGAATTGGCTCTATTGGCAAAAACTCTTCAATTTTTTTAATTGAAAATGTCTTATATGTCAATGTTTTAAGCATAATCTTCTAAGTATTAGTCAATTGTGCGATAAAAGTCTCAATGTCATTTTTGTGTTAAATTGTTGTAAAGTTATTGACATTGTGTCTAATAAGATTGTGCTTGTAGGTCATAGGATAGGAAACATTTACATGGTGCATCTAGATGACTTACATGATTCAAATGTTTGCTTTATAGCCAGGAATGGAATTACTTCTTGGTTATGGTATAGGAAATTAGGGCATGCTAGCATGAGCATATTGCATAAATTGGCTAAAAATGACTTAGTAAGAGGATTACCAAAAATTGATTTTGTCTTAGATAAATTTTGTGATGCATGTACTAAAGGCAAAACATAAAAGAGTTTCTTTTAAACCTATTAATGATGTATATACTAGTAGATTTTTACAATTAATTCATATTGATCTTTTTGGACCTATTAGAACAACTAGCTTGGGTGGAAAACAATATGCTTTTGTACTTGTAGATGACTACTCTAGATTTACTCAGGTTCTTTTCTTAAGTACTAAAGATGAAGCTTTAGAGAAATTCATCACATTTTCAAAAATTAATAAAAATGCAAAAGGTTACTCTATCACTAGTATTAGCCATAATTTTTCAACACCTAGAACCCTTCAACAAAATGGAGTTATTGAAAGGAAAAATAGAACTTTAGAAGAAATGGCTAGAACCTTGATTTGAGAAAACATTTGCCAAAATATTTTTGGGCGGAAGCCACAAACACCACATGCTATATTATAAAAAGAGTTATTATTAGAACTATTTTAAAGAAAACTCCATATGAACTTTTCAAAAACAAAAAGCCTAACATTAGCTATTTTCATCACTTTGGATGTAAGTGTTTTTTTTAATAATGGAAAAAGAAAATCTTGGAAAATTTGATGCAAAAACTGATGAAGGAATCTTTCTTAGTTATTCCTTCAATTCTAAAACTTATTAAGTCTTTAACAAAAGAACTTTAGTGGTTAAAGAGTCTATACATGTTTTCGATGATTCTAACCCTCTTCCTAGAATGGATACTTGTTTTGGTGATGATGTAGGAATTTTTAACAACGATGAAAAAATTGATCGATCATCAAGTGAAAATATATAAAAGCAAACTCAAGATGATCTAAAGGAGCTTACTCTAGAGGAAAGGAAAGTCAATCATCCAAGGGAGTACAACTATGTAAAGGAGGGTAAGACTTTGGGAGATTCATCTAAATGGGTAACTATTAGATCTTCTTTTAGAAATACATGTAATTAAGTTGCATTTATCTTATGCATAGGGACTAAAAATATCAAAGAAGTATTGAATTATGAAAATTGGATATTGACTATGTAAGAAGAGTTAAATTAATTTGAAAGAAGTAAAGTATGAACCTTAGTTGAAAAACCTTGTGATAAATATACTAAATCGGTTTTTAGGAACAAACTAGATGAAAGTGGTAACATAGTGAGGAACAAGACTAGGCTTGTTGCTCAAGGTTACACTCAAGAGGAAGGAATAGATTATGATGAAACTTATGCTCCCATAGCTAGAATAGAAGCCATTAGAATGATTTTAGCCTTTGCATGCTTTAAATGATTTTAAACTATATCAAATGGATGTTAAAAGTGCTTTCATAAATGGTTTTATAAATGAAGAATTGTATGTTGAACAACCACCCGGTTTTGAAGATTTAAAATTTCCAAACTATATTTTCAAACTTTCTAAAGCTTTAAATGGTTTAAAACAAGCTCCTAGAGTTTCGTATGAAAGATTATCAAGTTTTCTTGTTGAAAAGGTTTTTGTAAAGGGAACGTTGGCATAATAATTTTTATTAAAAGAAAACACAAAGATTTATTAGTAGTACAAATTTATGTAGATGATATTATTTTTGGTGCTACTAATGATTCTCTTTGTGAAGAATTTTCAAAGTTAATACAAGGTGAGTTTGGGATGAGCATAATTGGAGAACTAAATTTCTTTTTTGGGCTACAATTCAAGCAAAGGAAGGATGTCATCTTCATCCATAAAGCCAAGTATACAAGGGAGATGCTCAAGAAGTTTTGGATGGATATCCTTAAATCACAAGCTACACCTATGAGCCATTCTACAAAGCCTGACAAAGATGAAGAAGGTAAATGTGTAGATATAAAATTATATAGGTCAATTATTGGTTCTTTACTTTATCTTACCACAAGTAAACCTAATATTATGTTTAGTGTTTTCTTGTATGATAGATATCAACCATTTCCTAAAAAAGCACATTTACAAGCCCTTAAGAGAATCTTTAGATACCTTAGGGACACTCCTAATTTAGGTATTTGGTATCTCAGAGACTCATCCTTTACCTTGCATGCTTTCTTAGATACGGATTTTGGAGGCTGCAAATTAGATAGGAAAAGCACCTCCGGTACTTGTCAATTCCTAAGCAACATGCTTGTATCATGGTTTTCAAAAAAACAAAATAGTGTTGCATTGTCCACCACCGAAGCGTAATACATTTCTGCCGATAGTTGTTGTGCTCAAGTTTTATGGATGAAAAAATAACTTATAGGCTATGGAATTGATGTAGATATCATTCCTACCAAATGTGACAATACTAGGGCTATTTGTCTCACTTAAAAACCTATCCAACACTCTAAAACTAAGCGCATTGAAATTAGACACCATATAATTAGAGATCATTATTTTTTAAAGGTTTTAATACTTTTTCAATTCACATAACCATATGTCTAACATTATAAACAAACTATTACGCAACAACTAATTTAACATTAATTACGTTTTAATTTAGAAATATAATTATAAATACAAATCACAAATAATACCATAAATTCTAATTTATACAGGTTTTTTTAGTAGTTTATAACACATTTTTACTTAAAATTAATATCTATCTCAAGTATTTTATTATTAATTGAATGATTTTTTTTAATATTTCAATAATGGACATGATTTTATGGAAGAATGTAATTTTATGTTATTTTTTATTAAATTATTGCATAATTTAATTGTTTTTCTACATATTAATTTTTGAATTTATTTATTGCAGTTGGACCAAAGAAATTATGTATGATTTATTTACAAAATAAATTTACATGGACATGCCCAAATTCACTCAACATGGACGGCAAACACATGCAAATGGGTCATGAAGAAGTTGCTTTTGATCCAATTGATGGACAAGTCTGGTAAACAACTGGGTCACCAAACCATCCAACAAGAGAAGAACAAGCCCAATTCAGTATGACACTTGTGAGTAGCCTAAAAACCAATTATCAGGAAATTTATTGGAGGTCCCTACAGTTGCAAATGAATCAGAAATCAACCCACAATATTTGGCTTTGAAACTGCCCAACCCTTGCTTGAATTAAGCAACCAACATCCATTCCTTTCCATAATATGTGGCAGACCAAGCAAAGGAGTAAATGAGGGGATTTTCACACTATTTTTAGTAAACTCATCCACCAACCTTCACTATAAATACCTACCTCCATTCCCCATTTCCAAGCATCCCTACATCCCTTACTCATCTTTACATACATCCCTTATTCATTTCTCTCATTCCCTCTCTTCATCTCCACACATAGCATCCCATATTCCTTTTTTTTTAGCCAGCAAAACCTTGAGAAGATTATCTCTTGGTCGGCCACCTTGAGAAGCCATTAGCAAAGGAGCAACACGAGTATTGGAGGAAACTTTTTCAATCGTAGTTCGCGAGACTACTGATTCGAATAGAGTTTATTTTTCCTTCACTTTGTTACTTTAATTAAATCATGTTTGCAATGTACTTTGTTATCTTTTCATCAAAAATGGTAGCTTAAATCTGTTTAGCTAGGATGATTGCATCAATTCAATGAAGTTTGTTTAAATCATGTTTATAGTGTTTGTGCCTCAGTCGTTCATATTTTCAATTAAACTTGAGCATGTATTTCATTCATACGTAATTGGATGCATTAGAATTAGTTGAACGATTCAAACCAGATGACGGCTAATAGACACAATAATTGAAAAGTGCATTCTTAATTTATATCCGACCTAGAATAAATTAAAGGTTCGTAATAACTTGACCGAGCTATATTACCTTGCATGGATTTTAGGTTTATGTGATTAAATTGTTTCAAACTGACCCAGTCCCTGTTACTTCACATGAATTCTAAGGACCCCTTAGTTTAATATGATCAATAAAATGTATGTTTTACTAAGTAAAAAATTTTGAAAGGACTTTATTTGGTTTCAAGCCCATGAAAGATTGAGTTGCCATGGAATATTTTCTAAACACTGTTAAACACGAGAAAAATAAATCAGAATTGAACGATGTAATTATTCTAGCCTATTCATGTTATTGATTGTTGAAGTTTGTGTTTTTACTGTTAAACTCATTTCATACATCTTATTTCATACTTTGCATTTAGATTAATTTGCATTAGGGATCATCTTATATTTAGTAATTTATTTTTACATTAATCACTCAAAAATTATTGTGTTTTTCTCACCAAATTGTTAACTTTAATTTTACAATTAATTGATTAACATACACAGTCCTTGTGGATATGATAACACTTGCACAAACCACACGTTACAAGTTTTTGGCGCCGTTGCCGGGGATTGTTGCCTTAATTATTTTTAAAATTATTCTTTTCAATTTGGTTTTTATTTAATTTTTATTTAATTTCTAACTTTACTATTTAATTCTTTATTATATAATCTTTTGTGATTTTATTTTCAGGTCTTTATGAGCATAGATCGAATTATCGATTTATTACCTATAGACCCTGAAATCGAGCGAACATTTAGACAATGAACGCGTGAAAGATTAGCCCAAAGGCAAGCCAAAATAGACCTTGGAAATCAAAATGATGTTAAAGGAAATGGAGTCGTTAATGCTCGAAATCCAATCCTTATTGTTTATGATAGGGATTGAGCCATAAGACAGTACGTTGTGCCCCTTTTTAACGAGTTATGTAACACCCCAAACCCGGCCCATGCGTTATGACCGGATCTGACATGTCACATGAGAAAAAGTGTAAAATCCTTTTGATTCGTACTAAAATAGGTATTATTTTGTTATAATCAAGAAAACAAGTTTGATTTGAAATATTTGATAAAATACAACTAATCTCGAAGGTTGATTGATAAATAGATAATTTGAACTAGTAATCTTATAAAACCGTGACTTTTGAAAATTTCGTTGATAATTCGAAAGAAAATTTTCGAGTTAAAATATTTGAAAAAAAGTTTGTTATGAAATCCATTTGTTAATCTATTTTGGAAAAACCTTTATTTAAATTTTTAGAAAAATCCCCATTTAAAACAATTTAAGCAATATAGTAAGTACGTCAAAACATAAAGCAAAAATAAAAAAAAAATATTCCAGAGGCCTTATTACAACATAAAAACCCAAAATAGTAAAAGTACTAAAGTGAACGGAAATAGAATTCTAAAGTTCAATAAAAACCATTTTCAAGTATGGCCTCCACCGAGTCATCCATGGCCCAAGTCCACATCACTGAGCATTACCTGCATGGGTTAAGGAAGCGGGGTGAGTTACTAGAACTCGGTGTATAATCCCCTTACTGCTATCCACTGGGCACGAACCCGTATAGCAACATTTTGGGCCTAAGCCCATTACAAAGTAATAAATAAATGACATGAATGCAACCCATCCCATCCATCCAATCTCTCCCCGACCAGCCAATCTCTCATGTGGGGATCAAGTCAACCCACCCCGCCATTCTCTCCAATTTGCGGTCAAGCGCCATTTATAATATTTTGTGGTTGAACCACCGAGTCATAATCAAACACATTAATAAACAAATTGTGGCAATGCCACCAAAGCTACACTTCTCTTCATTCAATTTTCCCATCCCATGCAATATGTAGAGATGCAACATACATAATAACAATCATTAATCTATTGTATACTTTTAATGAATCGCCCCTTTAAAGCAATATAATAATTCGGCCCACTAAGGCATTTTAACAAATCGGCCCATAGGGGCATTTCGGTAATTCGGCCCATAGGGGCATTTCGATAATTTATACAAATTAACACTGATTTTGATAAATCTTTAGAAATAGTGAAATTTAAGCAATTTCTCGATTTATGCCATATTACGATTTTTAGCCTAATAATAACAATCAACTATCAAACTTGTTACCGAATCATAATCTACGGAATTGCAGTGTGAGATTACACACCTGATTACGGTAAGTATCAAACTCTCTTGATCGTCGGCACCTATGACAACATAATACTCAATTAATCTAATGAACGAGATTTTTACTAATCTAAATCTAAACCAAGCAATCTATTGAAACGCTTACCCTCGATATCGTGAATGACCACGATTTGTCTATTCTCACCGGATGATGGTCCACAACCCGATGGGAAATCTCAAACCGCCGAAACCGCTCTACGCTTAAACTTAGGAGTAGGAATAGCAAATCCACTCCTTTTGTGATCTCCAATTCCTTTCCCTTTCGAATCAGTACCACTTGCCTCCATTGGAAAAATCTTAATCAAAACAATATTACGATGATATAAAATGATTATCTAAGGAAATAGGTTCGGCTTACCACTATTTCCGTATGATCAACAAGTGTATAGGAACGATCGATATAGTACCTAAAATAAATGATTAGTCAAATCCATCATTCCGTTTAGCAAACTAACCGAGTAATGAGATAGATCAAAATTAACTATGACGAATCTCTTACCTTAACGATGGTAAAACCGATTCCCAACGATTGTACTTATGGTTACAGATGAGTCAAAGATAATTGATTCGACTTCCCCACTATTACACTACAATAAGATAATGATTAAGATATGAGGGAGTATGGAAAACACCATTTCGGTTTAGAAATAATATGAAATAACCAAATGATGAAGAACAATCATTCGGCTAGAGAGAAAAGAGAATGAAAAGATTAGAATAAAGTCATTTACCCAATTTAATCAAGGAAGAAAATGTCCAACTTGCAAGATGAAGAAGAGAAGATCAAGATTTGGTTAATGGAGAGAAATGGAGAAAGATTGAAGGAATAGTGAATAGGAAAAGAAGTGATAACCCAAGAGGAATTAGGGAGTTTCGGCCATCAAAAGAAAATGAGCAAAAGTGATTTGAGGGTCACGGCAAAGCTAGGAAGAATAATGACCAAATAGACTAGGAGGTTTCGGCCAAGGCAAGGAGAAAAGAAATTAGAAAAGAGAGTGTAACATCCTGAAAAGGGCCTATGCATTTTCGGTTTAATTGTACGAAATGACATGTCTTATGTGTTATGAATGAATTTTTGAAACCTGGAAATGTATAGAAATGTTAAGTTTAAAGTGGACATTTTTGGAAACTAGGAAATGTAAGGAAATGATTTAGAAATGATTCAAAAGAGGAAAGCTAACATTTTTGGAAACTTGGAAATGTAAGGAAATGTTAGGTTAAAGGAGGGAAACGAACGTTTTTGGAAACTTGGAAATATAAGGAAATGACTTAGAAAATGTGAGTTTTCAAGTATAAAAGAGGAAACTAAGGCAAGGTGGCCTTAAGAGAAAATGTATGTGAAATATGACACACAAATGGGCTTGGAAAAGTGGCCTGAAGATGCCACTTAGGGCCCCTGGAAATGGCGCCACATACAGGAGTATTGGGCCAAGGTTCGAGTCACATGGGAAGCAAATAAAAGAATTTTTATTTTGCTACAAGGAGCAGAGAGGTGGACGGCATTAAGGCTCTTAAAAGAGGAGTTTTATTCTCTTTAAATTTCAGCTAAATAGGGGATAAATAATGGATTTATTTTAGATTATTTTTAAGAGAGATTAATGAGGATTTATTCTTTAATTTAAAAAATTTAAGAGATAAAGCTATCAAAATAAGGGAGAGTGGTGGCCAAGTAAGGGACTCTAGCTAGTAATTTCGACTACTAGAGGAAAAGAGGCCATTCATTCATTCACTCTTCCTTTGCCGAATTTCCTAAGCAAATTCTCCTCTCTCTGCCGAAATTCCCTAGAGCCTTATTCTTCTTCCTTTTTGTTAGCCAAAGCCGAAAATTCAAGATACCACCATAGCCGATTTCTTTTCTTTCCAATCCATCAAAAGTCGAAACCTCAAAGACAACCCCCCCTAGCCGATTGTCCATCAACCTCAAAAGCCGAAACCTTTTTGATCACTATCTAGTCTCCATAGCCGAATCTTTGTGGAGCTTCAAGCAAGAGTGGGTCGACTTCTGTAGTAAGGGTAAGGATCTATCCTTATATTTCTTTTCTTCAAGCCCAAGATTAAGATTCTAATGCCATTTGTATCTCTTGGCCGAAACTACAACAGATCTTTCCGAATTTTGTATAGTGTCGACTACTAGGAAGAAGAGACTACTTTTCGGGATTTAAAGATTCAAGGTAAGATATGTGAATATTCGGCCAAAGGCCATTTATTATGTTTAAGGATGAAATCGAATCTAATATAAGCCTACAGGTATTTCGACAACTCCCTAAGCAAGTGATTCTTTTCAGGATTTGATTTTTAATCCAATCGGCACAAGGTAAGTTTTGGTTACAATAATCCTTCGGGATTTAGTCTTATGGCCGAATAAGCTGTTACTAAATAGTAAGTGATTGATCAAATGTAGGAACTTAAGATCTAAATCAGTAGATCGGTTTTCTGGATTTCAAGGAATTCGTTAAGCATATCAGGTGTGTACCTCACACTATTTTTTAATATAGTTATGGCAATAATTAATCTATATGTGATTATAAGAATGTGCAAGAATATGGCTAAGGTACCATGTTATGGTACAAAGTACTCAGGTACGTTTCTTACTCCTACTAGGATTATGAGATATGTTATATTTAACATATGATAAGTTATAAGAATGTGAAAGTTGGCATGATTAATGCATAATAAGTATGATATGGGGCATATGGGTTATTGAAAAGGGGAAGTGAATGTGGTGACCTAAGACCACGATATTTGAATGTGGTGACCTAAGACCACGGTATTTGAATGTGGTGACCTAAGACCACGATATCTGAATGTGGTGACCTAAGACCACGATATCTGAATGTGGTGACCTAAGACCACAAATATTTATAAAGGGGATGAGCACGTTGACTGCAGCGACTGCCTTCGATGGTGTGTAGCGGATGGAGGGTCGACTTAGTAGTCCCCACGGTGTGCAGGTTGGTACGGGGATGTGTAGTGGATGGCATATAGGTTTGGGTTTGGGATTGCATCATTATTTTGATCTGTTATAAGAATTGATATGTGATATGATTATGTATGCCTAAGTTGTTAAGATTTAGTGTTGTAGTACACATTGAGTCTGTTGACTCACCCCGTTGTGGGATCATGTTTGGTGTGATCGATCAAGAACGGACCGGTCGGCGAAGCCCTAAGGATGGCCATGCTCGATAAGGAATTTATTTTATTTCATTTAAGTACTTTAAATTATTTGGGTTTGTTTTGATGTAATAAGGCCGTTAATATGAACTGTTTTATGCATGCTTTTTATTGGAGTTTATTACTATACGATTAAGTTTAAATCAAGGTTTAATGGTTTTTCTTAAAAAAAAGATATATACAAGGTTTTCAATTGAACCCAACACAAGAAAATCCATCTTCAAACCACACGATTTTTTCCTAAGTAACAAACGGACTTTCAAATGTTTACTCGAGGAACATACGGATCCGGTCCAGGACTCGTGGGCGGGTTTGGGGTGTTTCGATTTGAGTATCGAGCCGGTTCAAAACTCGGCTCCGGGGTTCTTGGGCTCTAAAACGTTTTCGAAATGGGCTCTTTAAAGGATAACAGTCTGCATTAGCTCAAAGATGGCACCTAAAGTCTCAGGCAGAAGTCCGCGGTAAGTACCTAAACCATTGTGTAATATACATGTCGGCTTTATGGGCTTTATGGGACGTAGACTAGTTTAAATAGACTCGATGGACTATAGGCTTAGTTTAAACCACTTCTTAAACTTTCATAAGACTTAATTTCACTAAACAAACCCGTTAACGAGCCACAAGACTAGGATGTGGTAACCGTCGTAAACGCATGTCTAGGATTGGATCCGAAAGAGCTTGGTATTTAAGCGATCCTAGTGACTCACCTCCTCTTCACTGGAATCCTACCAGTGCGTAGTATTTGTTCACCTTAGTCGAGTTAGGGTGTGGTAATAGGCGACGCATGCCTAGGAGTGGATTCGGGGAGAGCTTGGTATTTAAGCGATCCTAGCGACTCACCTCCTCTTATTTGGAATCCTACTACAGTGCGTGGTGACTATTCACCCTAGTTATGAGGACTCGTTGATGGGCTAAACCTTATAATTAAAACCCGAAAGGGACCAGCCACCCTAGTTTGAAAAAAAAAACAAAAAAAAATTTACCGAAATACCCCTAAATTTCAAAATTTCCAAAATACCCCCGAAAATGCAAAAGTACCAAAATACCCTTATTGACAAAATCACCAAAGAACCTCATTTTGAAAAAAATTACGAAAATACCCCTATAGGACAAATTACGAAAATACCCCTATAGGACAAATTACGAAAATACCCCTGGGGTAGGAATAGATAAAAATATAGAAATAGAGAATGTGTGTGATGGATGCCATTGAATGGATGTTTGAATGAATGTACTTCTCTGAATTAGGATAGAAGATTTGAACTTTGATTGATCGAAAGAACCACTATTAAACTTTTTTCATAAAATTTCTTTGTGAATAATAAGTGAAACAAGGACTAATTCATAAAACTTATTTAATCAGATCACGACGATAGAAATGAGTTTTAGAGGACGTGGACGTAACGTACGAGGACACGGTAGAGGTAGAACGACCGTGTCGAAACCCGTTAGATCGGGTCAAGGGTCGGACAATGAGATACCACCGCCACCACCACCCCCAGCTATTGGCATTGAGCAACAAGCTCAGACGGGGGATGATGCTGTGTCGCAGGCTGTGCTGTGAGTTCTTGAGTTGGTGGCTGGTGCAGGAGGAAATTCGGGAGCTCGAAAGTCGGTACCTGAGTGACTTCGTGCCAACGGAGCTGAGGTGTTCCGTGGAGTATCTGGTTTGGCACCCAGTACCGCTGAGTATTGGTTGGAATCAACTGAGCAGATTATGGATGAACTAGATCTGACCCCTGAGGAGAAGCTGAAAGGAATGGTGGCATTCCTATGCGATGAAGCATACCAATGGTGGCTTACAGTTCGTGATGGTGCCACAGCTGAGGATCTGATGTGGGACTATGTTAAGACGACCTATCAGAAGAAGTATGTCGGTACCCGGTATACTGATGAGCAAAGGAAGGCATTTATGGGGCTGGTTCAAGGGAACAAGTCTCTGGTAGAATATGAAGCTGAGTTTCTGAGGCTGGGCCGTTATGCTCGAGGAATGGTGGCTACGGAGCATGAACGGTGTGTCCGATTTGAGGACGGTTTGAGGGATGATTTAAGGCTGTTGATAGCTCCGCATCAGGAACGGGAGTTTTCTGCTCTAGTAGAGAAAGCTAAGGTAGCTAAAGGGATTAAGGACTCTACAAAGTAGAACTTCGAACAGGAGCAGGCGAAAAGAGGCTTTGGATCATCGGGATCATACGGGAATAAAAGGCCTAGAGTTGATAGGTCGCGCGAGGTCGCAAGTCGCTACTCTGGAAGGCGATGATCGTACTTGTGACCGGTGTGGGAAGAAACACTTAGGAGAGTGTTGGAAAAAGACGGGAGGATGTTTTAAGTGTGGGTCCAAGGACCATATGATCAGGATTGTCCTATGAAACCGGATGGAAATCGGACCGTAGCTCGAGAATGTTAATCAAAGCGGTAGAGGTGGACAGCGGCCTCGGCCGAGGTCGTGGTCCGAATAATAGAGGTAATGGTCTTTGGCAGAGGACGTGGAACACCGGCAGAGGTGCTGCTACATCGAGGCAAGGCAATCGGGTTTGGTTTATGCAGTTCGACGGAGGGAGGATGGAGACGCGCCGGACGTCATAATCGGTACGTTCCTTGTATTTGGAAAACCTTATTATACTCTGATTGATGTGGGCTCGACTCACTCCTATGTTGCATGTAGTGTAGTTGAAACACTAGGCCTAGACTCGAACTTTACGATAGGGAGATGACTGTAGTAAGCCCATTAGGCCAAACTATAGTGGTGGATAAGATCTTTCGGAGTGTACCCCTAGAAATTGCGGGAGTGAACTTTTGGTGACTTAATGGAGTTACCCTTGGAGAATTTGACCTCATACTTGGTATGGATTGGTTAGTAGAGCCCGAGCCGTGTTGGATTGTGCGGCTAAATGAATGGAACTAAGAACCCTGAGGGTGAGGTGATTATCATGATAGGAGAAAGAAGAAACTATTTGTCTAATGTAGTTTTTGGCACTAAAAGTGAAAGGATGGTTCGGAAAGGGTGCAAGGCATTTTTAGCCTTTGTAAGTGCGTTAGATGGAAAGGAGGAAGGATTCAATGGAGTTAGAATGGTAAGGGACTTCGTGGATGTGTTTCCGGAGGAATTACAGGGAATACCCCGAGATAGGGAGGTGGAATTTGGAATAGACTTGCTACCGAGAAGCAGCTCTGTGTCAATCGCTCCATACAGAATGGCGCCAAAGGGGTTAGTTGAGCTCAAGGCTCGATTCAAGAATTGTTGGATCGTGGGTTCATCAGGCCAGTGTGTCTCCGTGGGGAGCACCGGTCTGTTGTGAAGAAGAAGGGCGGAACTATGCGAATGTGCATAGATTATCGTCGATTAAATAAGTGACCATCAAGAACAAGTATCCTTTGCCACGGATAGGCGACTTGTTCGATCGGCTTAAGGGGGCCGTCGTATTTTCAAAGACCGATCTAAGGTCTAGATATCATCGATTGAAGGTGAAGGAGGCGGATATCCATAAAGCGGCCTTTAGGATAAGGATGCGGCCATTTTGAGTTTGTGGTAATGCCGTTTGGGTTGATGAACGCCCACCCGCGTTCATGGATATGATGAACCGGGTTTTTCAACCCTACTTGGATCGGTTCGTTGTTGTGTTCATCGACGATATTCTAGTATACTCCAAGTCTGAGGAAGAACATGACGAGCATCTCCGGAAAGTGTTGCAAGTGTTAAGAGAGAAGAAGCTATATGCCAAATTCAGCAAGTGCGAGTTTTGGCTTAAGGAGGTTGCATTCTTAGGGCATGTGGTGTCTGCGGAAGGAATAAGGGTGGATCCTAGGAAGATCGAAGCAGTGTTGGATTGGAAACCACCTAGGTCCATGGCTGAGATTCGTAGTTTCTTAGGTTTGGCAGGCTATTACAGAAGGTTCGTGGAAGGGTTCTCGTCAATAGCCGCGCCTTTGACAAAGTTGTTAAGGAAAGAAGTACCCTTTGTATGGACTGATAAGCAACAGGAGAGCTTCGAGAAGCTTAAGAGGGTTTTGACCGAGGCACGAGTTCTGATTCAGCCTGAGGCAGGAAAGGATTTGTGGTGTACTGTTCCCATACAGGCTTGGGTTGCGTACTGATGCAAGACGGGAAGGTGGTAGCTTATGCGTCTCGACAACTAAGGCCTCACGAGGTTAACTACCCGACGCATGACTTGGAATTGGCGGCAGTGGTCTTTGCTCTTAAGGTGTGGAGGCACTACCTTTATGGAGAAAAGTCAGTGATCTACACGGACCACAAGAGCCTCAAGTATTTGTTGACCCAGAAGGAGTTAAACATGAGACAGCGAAGGTGGGTAAAATTATTGAAGGACAATGATTGTTCGTTAGAGTATCATCCAGGCAAGGCAAATGTAGTGGCGGATGCCCTGAGTCGGAAGGTTGTATCGGATCTGAGGGTGTTGTTCGCACACTTGAGTCTGTATGATGATGGCAGCCTATTGGCAGAATTGCAAGTCAAACCAACATGGTTAAATGAGGTAAAGGAAAGTCAGTTGGTGGATAAGGATCTAAGTGTTAAGTTACAACAAGTACGGAATGGAGAGTTAGAGGATTATGGTGTTAATGATGAGGGAGTATTGTGCTTCAAGGGAAAGGTATGTATGCCTAAGGACAAGGACCTAAGACGAAGGATTCTTCGGGAAGCGCATAGTAGCCCTTATGCTATGCATCCCGGAGGCACTAAGTTGTCTGAGGATCTAAAGGGAACAGATTTTGGTGGCTTTGATCTTAGCGGGAGATTCTCGAATTCGTTGGAAAATGTCGACGTGTCGCAAGTTAAAGCTGAACACCAAGTCCCATCGGGATTACTTTAGCCAATCGAGATTCCGCAGTGGAAGTGGGAGAGAATCACCATGGACTTCGTTAGTGGGATTCCCCTTATGCCAACTAAGAAGGACTCGGTATGGGTAATAGTGGACCATTTGACCAAGTCCGCGCACTTCATTCCGGTAAGAGTCGACTATTCTCTTCAGAAGTTGGCAAGATTGTACGTGGCAAAAATTGTAAGGTTGCATGGAGTGCCAGTGTCAATTATTTCAGATAGAGACCCAAGATTTACGTCTCGGTTTTGGAGGGCACTTCATCAAGCGTTAGGCACTAAGTTGGATTTCACTACGGCCTTTCATCCACAATGACGGCGGTCGAACGAGTAATCCAACTGTTAGAGGATATGTTGAGGGGCTGTGTGATGGACTTCAGAGGAAGTTGGGAGGAGTATTTGCCTTTAGCAGAGTTTGCATACAACAACAGCTATCAAGCCAACATGCGGATGGCACCGTATGAAGCGTTGTATAGTCGGAGGTGTCGAACTCCTACGTGTTGGACTGAGTTAGGAGAACGTTGAGTTTTGGGTCCAGAGTTAGTGGCAGAATCTGAAGAGAAGGTTGAGACAATTCGGGCACGGTTGAAGGAAGCATCTGATAGACAAAAGTCGTACGCGGACCTCAAACGGAAGGAGATAGAGTTTGAAGTGGGGGATCAAGTGTTTCTGAAAGTCTCGCCTTGGAAGAAGGTGATGAGGTTTGGTCGCAAAGGGAAGTTAAGCCCAAGGTTTATAGGGCCCTATCGAGTGTTGAAGCGAGTTGGACCAGTGGCATATCAGTTAGAGTTGCCACCGGAGTTGAAGCAGATGCACGACGTATTCCATGTTTCCATGCTACGTCGATATCGATCGGATCCATCTCACGTAGTACCGGTTGAAGAGGTGGAGCTAAGGCCAGACTTATCCTACGAGGAAGAGCCGATTCGGATCTTGGAGCGAGGCGTGAAAATGTTACTGACGGAGGAAGTCGGTTCCTCTAGTCAAAGTGTTATGGCGCAACCATGGTTTGGAGGAAGCTTCATGGGAGCCGAGAAGAGGCAATGCAACAACAATACCCTCAATTATTTTAGCTAGGAAATTTCGAGGACGAAATTATTTTGAGGGGTAGAAGCGTAACATCTGAAAAGGGCCTATGCATTTTCGGTTTAATTATGCGAAATGACATGTCTTATGTGTTATGAATGAATTTTGAAACCTAGAAATGTATAGAAATGTTAAGTTTAAAGTGGACATTTTGGAAACTAGGAAATGTAAGGAAATGATTTAGAAATGATTCAAAAGAGGAAAGCGAACATTTTTGGAAACTTGGAAATGTAAGGAAATGTTAGGTTAAAGGAGGGAAACGAACGTTTTTGGAAACTTGGAAATATAAGGAAATGACTTAGAAAATGTGAGTTTTCAAGTCTAAAAGAGGAAACTAAGGCAAGGTGGCCTTAAGAGAAAATGTATGTGAAATATGACACACAAATGGGCTTGGAAAAGTGGCCTGAAGATGCCACTTAGGGCCCCTGGAAATGGCGCCACATACAGGTGTATTGGGCCAAGGTTCGAGTCACATGGGAAGCAAATAAAAGAATTTTTATTTTGCTACAAGGAGCAGAGAGGTGGACGGCATTAAGGCTCTTAAAAGAGGAGTTTTATTCTCTTTAAATTTCGGCTAAATAGGGGATAAATAATGGATTTATTTTAGATTATTTTTAAGAGAGATAAATGAGGATTTATTCTTTAATTTTAAAAATTTAAGAGATAAAGCTATCAAAATAAGGGAGAGTGGTGGCCAAGTAAGGGACTCTAGCTAGTAAATTTGGCTACTAGAGGAAAAGAGGCCATTCATTCATTCACTCTTCCTTTGCCGAATTTCCTAAGCAAATTCTCCTCTCTCTGCCGAAATTCCCTAGAGCCTTGTTCTTCTTCTTTTTTGTTAGCCAAAGCCGAAAATTCAAGATACCACCATAGCCGATTTCTTTTCTTTTCAATCCATCAAAAGCCGAAACCTTAAAGACAACCCCCCTAGCCGATTGTCTATCAACCTCAAAAGCTGAAACCTTTTTGATCACTATCTAGTCTCCATAGCCGAATCTTTGTGGAGCTTCAAGCAAGAGTGGGTCGACTTCTGTAGTAAGGGTAAGGATCTATCCTTATATTTCTTTTCTTCAAGCCCAAGATTAAGATTCTAATGCCATTTGTATCTCTTGGCCGAAACTACAACAGATCTTTCGGGATTTTGTATAGTGTCGACTACCAGGAAGAAGAGACTACTTTTCAGGATTTAAAGATTCAAGGTAAGATATGTGAATATTCGGCCAAAGGCCATTTATTATGTTTAAGGATGAAATCGAATCTAATATAAGCCTACAGGTATTTCGACAACTCCTAAGCAAGTGATTCTTTTGGGATTTGATTTTTAATCCAATTGGCACAAGGTAAGTTTTGGTTACAATAATCCTTGGGATTTAGTCTTATGGCCGAATAAGTTGTTACTAAATAGTAAGTGATTGATCAAATGTAGGAACTTAAGATCTAAATCGAGTAGATCGATTTTCGGATTTCAAGGAATTCGTTAAGCATATCAGTGTGTACCTCACACTATTTCTTAATATAGTTATGGCAATAATTAATCTATATGTGATTATAAGAATGTGCAAGAATATGGCTAAGGTACCATGTTATGGTACAAAGTACTCAGGTACGTTTCTTACTCCTACTAGGATTATGAGATATGTTATATTTAACATGTTGTAAGTTATAAGAATGTGAAAGTTGGCATGATTAATGCATAATAAGTATGATATGGGGCATATGGGTTATTGAAAAGGGGAAGTGAATGTGGTGACCTAAGACCACGATATTTGAATGTGGTGACCTAAGACCACGGTATTTGAATGTGGTGAACTAAGACCACGATATCTGAATGTGGTGACCTAAGACCACGATATCTGAATGTGGTGACCTAAGACCACAAATATTTATAAGAGGCGATGAGCACGCGTCATTGCAGCGACTACCTTCGATGGTGTGTAGCGGATGGAGGGTCGACTTAGTAGTCCCCACGGTGTGTGAGGTTGGTGCGGGGATGTGTAGCGGATGGCATATAGGTTTGGGTTTGGGATTGCATCATTATTTTGATCTGTTATAAGAATTGATATGTGATATGATTATGTATGCCTAAGTTGTTAAGATTTAGTGTTCTAGTACACATTGAGTCTGTTGACTCACCCGTTGTGGGATCATGTTTGGTGTGACGATCGATGTGGATGAGGTCGTGAAGCTTAGGGATGGCCATGCTCAGCAAGGATTTTATTTTATTTCATTTAAGTACTTTAAATTATTTGGGTTTGTTTTGATGTAATAAGGCCGTTAATATGAACTGTTTTATGCATGCTTTTTATTGGAGTTTATTACTATACGATTAAGTTTAAATCAAGGTTAAATGGTTTTTCTTTAAAAAAAAAGATATATACAAGGTTTTCAATTGAACCCAACACAAGTAAATCCATCTTCAAACCACACGAATTTTTCCTACGTAACAAACGGACTTTCAAATGTTTACTCGAGGAACATACCAGATCCGGTCAGGACTCGTGGGCCGGGTTTGGGGTGTTTCAGAGAGTACCAAAATGACTTTAGTGTTTCGGCAAAACAAAGGATCAAAATGAACTATTTTGGCCTAATGTGTTTCTGCAAGAAAGGAAAAAGGTTTAGAAAAGAAACACAAAATGTTCAAACAAAAGAAAATATACTTTTCATGCACTAAACTAGGAAAAAGCTAAAGGAAAATTCGGCTCTCCCTTCCCCCTCATAAAATCGTGTGACACATTTGCCTAAAGGGTGAATGTTGACCAAAATATTCTTTCCAAAACATCACCCCCATAATAAGCCAACATGTTCCCTTCTCTTGCCTTTTTCTTTTGATTATTTCCTTCATTTTCCCTTGTTTTCCTCCATACCATATTTCTTTAGCCATCTTTCCATAATTAAAAAGTCTCCCTTACCAAAAATACTACCATGGCCGACACTTTGGGAAGAAGCACAAAAATTTAGTCAAAATAATTTGCACTAGGTGGGATTTGAACCTCTTCCCTCCATGCTCTTCATGTGATGCCACAACCTCCTTGCCATATGGTCATTTATGCTAGCAATTACTCTCTTATTTCCTTAAGCCTTGATGTCACTTACCTATCTCTCCTTAAGGTGCTTAAACATAAAAATTTTGCTAAGGCCCAATTCAACCCCGAACCTTCTTAAGACCCCTAAACATACACAATTAATATTTTTAACTAACCTATCGCATGGTATAATGCAACACATAAATTCTGAATTTCAGGATGTTACAAGTTAAATCTGGGAATTAGGAAACCAGAGATCGAGGTGCCCCAATTTGAATTAAAGCCAGTGATGTTTCAAATGCTTCAAACCATGGGCCAATTTAGTGGTATGCCCACAGAAGATCCACACCTTCAACTTTTATTATTCATGAAGGTGATTGATTCCTTTAAGATAGCCGGTGTAACTAAAGACGCATTGAGGTTGAAGTTGTTTCCATACTCGTTGCAAGATTGAGCAGAAGCATGGCTTAATTAGTTGCCACCACATTCAATTTCAACATGTCAAGAATTAGCTGAACATTTTGTGCTATAGTATTTCCCACCTAGCAAAAATGCTAAGTTGCGGAATGAGTTCACCACTTTTCAACAGTTGGATGACGAGTCTTTATACGAGGTGTGGGAAAGATTAAAAGAGGTACTTAAAAGATTCCCTCACTACGAGATTCCATATTGCATCTAGCTGGAGAAATTTTATAATGGTCTCAATGCACACACAAAGTTGGTGGTAGATGCTTTTGCGAATGGTGCCCTATTGTCGAAGTCTTATAATGAGGCTTACGAGATCATCGAGAGAATAGCCAGTAACAATTACATGTGGTCAAAAAATTGAGCAATTTCAGGAAGACGAGTAGTCGGAATGCATGAAGTGAACGCCCTTATGTCACTCTCAACTCAGATATCTTCCATATCTTCATTGTTAAAACAGTTTACTACTAACGATTCTAATCCTATTGCAACCCAACCACCAAGTCAATCCAATGTTATTTCCTGTGTTTTCTGTGGGGATGGTCATTCTTTTGAGAATTTTCCATTAAATCCTAAGTCAGTTTGTAACACCCCTAACCCAAATCCATCGCCGGAACAAGGTTACGGAGCATTACCGGAGTTTACAGGTCAAGTAACAGACATTTCACAAGCATTTAACATTTAAATAAAATTTCAATCAAATTTAATCATATATTCCCTTGCATGAGCCCTCGAGGCCCATATCGTGTATTAGAATCAGGTCGGGACTAAACTGGGTACTCAAAAAAATTTTCGTGAAATTTCAAAAATTTTCCTAGGTGCAGGGGTCACATGCCCGTGTCTTAGGCCATGTAACTCTCTAACTTAAGTCACACAGCCAAGTCACACGCCTATGTGCTAAGGCGTGTGTAGGTGTAGGGGTCACACGGCCAAGGCACACGCCCATGTGCCAGGCCGTGTGATCAATTTGAGCATTTTGTTTTGACATTTTAAAGATGCAGGGGACACACGACTAGGCCACACGCCCATGTGGCACACGGTTGAGACACATGCCCATGTCTCTGCCCGTATGGACGAAAATAGGCTATTTTCCAAGCCACATTTCTCACCCAAATTGTCATCCACTTATACCAACACTTTAACATATTCACAAGTCAATATAGGTCATTTAAACCAACTTAAAATCCAAATCATATACATGATATTATACCTCATGTAACCAAGTATACAGATTTACTTAAATTACCATGTTTACTTATATACATATTTTATCAAATATGCTAACTTAATTCGATCATCAATATGCGAATATAATTTTTATCAATCAACCATTTCAAGCATATACTATACATGTCCATCACTAACCATTCCAATGGCTAGTTATAACTCAAATATTTACATGCCAACATTGGCTAATTAACCTATACATGCCATTATAGCCATAATTAATTTACCATATGTACCAAGATGGGTCGATAAATAGTGTGAGTGATCTCCGCCAATGCTTCCAATCCAACGAGCTTCCGAATTTCTATAGAACAGGGAAAAATAAAATAGAGTAAGCATATTATGCTTAGTAAGTTCGTATAACATGATAATAAACTTACCAATCATTTAAATTCAATATAAACATACAAGGCATATTCAGTCAACTGAATCACAAGCCCTAACACATATCCTCATCACCCGTGTTAGTCATACATTCTACTATAGCATCAAGAAACATATATGGGCTCAACAATAATCAGATTTCCATATTCATATGCTTTTCACATCATTCATGTAACATGTACAAATCATATCCCTGTATTTCAAGTTTAATTTAATAATAATTTGTCTCGAGCTAAGATTATTCCATATCGAAACTTTATTCATTAAATCATTTGAAATATCAATGTCACACAAATAGTGCACTCAAGGTTTACAAATCTATAATCATGGATGAACATATTCATCAAATAAATTCTATGTACAGATATCATCATCTCATATTTCCATATATCATGTATCATCATTTTCATGTATTTCAGGCAGATACGTGTAATAATTCATTTTCTATTCATATCTTCTCATTTCAGGATTTTCCCATTGAATTTATCTGAAATATTGATGGATATACAAGTAGTAAACTCGAGGTGTACAAATCAAGATCCGTCAATTCATATCCAGGGGTACTCGTTAGGGTACATAACCAGGGAGCACACTCTCGAGCCACATATCAGGATGCTCAGATGAGCCATGTAACCATGTAACAGGAATCTTATCCGGGCTAATCAGGAACTCATAAGAGTTTTACTCAGAAAGCTCATAGAGCTTATCAAATATCTCCGAAGAGATAATATCAGGGAGCAACGGATAAGGTAACAGGGAGTTCAAGCAAGCCACATCTGGACGCTCACAAAGAGTTGCGGTAGTGCGCAGCACATGCCAAATCACTACCGATCAAGATGCTCGCAAGAACAATATATATATATATCAGGATGCTCGAGAGGGCTATAACAGGATTACTCGTCTGAGCTAAATCATGCCTGCAACATATGCAGGACCATATTCAAATACGAGAAATCACGTATCCATCGATTTTCATTTATTCAAATGGGATTCAACATTTTTTAGATATTATCAGGCATGTAATTATTTCATACATTTATAATATTCACAATATTCAAGAAACACATTTCACATTCATTTCAAGCATAAAAGAAACATTTTTATCATTTATCATTTACAGGGCATTATCTTTTACCGGGTTTTGTCGAATATGTTTTCAATGTCATACATATATGATATTTATACAATTCACATACACAACATCTAATTCAAGCATATAAATATACAAAATTTAGTTACACGAACTTACCTCGATAAATGTTCGTGTACGTAAAATCTACTAATCCGACATTTTTCTCTTTTCCTCGTTCTAATTCTGAATTTGGTCTATCCGAATCTATACAAGTAAATTTAACATCAATTTAATACAATTTAAACTCAATTCAGTCCAATTCACATCTTAGGAAAAATTACCATTTTGCCCCTAAACTTTTAATTAATGACGATTTCATCCCTAGGCTCGGAAAATGAAATTCATGCAATTTAATCCTTGTTCCAAGCCTAACCAATTTTTACATGTAATATTTACAGCACATGTATTTCATAAAATTTAGAATTTTTCCATGAATTTTACAACTTTTCAATTTAGTCCCTAAATCATGTTTCCATAAAAATTCACATTGTAAAAGTTGTTTATCTAACAACAACCTTTAATTTTCTACCATAAATTTCAAAATTTCAGCATATTCATCCATGGCAAAATTTTCATACTTTGATAACTTTACAAATTAATCCCCAAATAGCTAGATTAAGTTGTCCCGATCTAAAAAATATAAAGATTACTAAAAATGGGACTTGAATACTTACCTAATTTGGCCAAGAAAGCTTTCTTTCTCTTTCCTAGGGTTTCCATGAAAAATATTTGGGAAAGATGATGATAAATGATGATATTTTCATCTTTTTATTATTTATCATCTTTATTTTTTTATCTTTCCAATTTTGTCATTTTCTTTAATTTTATTTTCCATGAATGAATCATCATCCTTAACAACTAAGTATTTTTAATGGTCTAATTACCATATAAGGACCTCCAATTTAAAGTTATATAGCTATTTAATCCCTTTAGCTATTAGAACTCAACTTTTGCACTTTGTGCAATTTGGTCCTTTATCAAATTAAACATGTAATTGGTAAAATTTCTTTACGAAATTTTCACACAATATTATTATCATACTGTAGATCATAAAATAGTATTAAAATAATTTTTCTTTTCGGAATCAGATCTGTGGTCCCGAAACCACTGTTTCGATTTTATCGAAAATGGGTTGTTACACAGTTTACTATGTGGGGAATCAACACCAAAGTAGAAGTGGACAAGGACCACAGCCCAACTTCTGTAATCCTTTAAGGCGTAACCATCCAAACTTTTCTTGGAGTAACCAAGGAGTAGGATCAAACAATTACATGCAGCACAAACCAGGTCAACCCCAAGGGTTCAATCAACAAGCTCCAAAACCATCACAAGCTGAGTCATCAAATAGTTTGGAGAACTTGTTAAAGGTGTACATGGCAAACAATGACGCCTTAATCCAAAGTCAAGCAGCAACATTAAAAAATTTGGAGAACCAAATGGGTCAGTTAGCTATGGAGCTTCGTAACAGACCGCAATGAGCCTTGCTGAGTGACACAGAAAATTTAAGGAATTTGGATAAGGAACATTGCAAGGTAGTTTCTTTACGAAGTAGTAAGACTTTGGAACCCAAGGAAGTTGTGGTTAAAGATGAACATATTGAGAAGGAGGAAAGTCCACCAACAGTTGAAATTCCTGCACAAAAAGAGCTAGAACCTACAAAATTTGATGAGGTAAACTCTAAACTAGTGAATTCTAATAAGCTAACATCTTCTTTAGATGCATATTTATCTCCTCAGAAAAGTTGTCCAGTCCAACCCAAAGTTCCATCACCTCCATATCCTCAAAAATTCCAACCAAATGAGCAGAAATAGGAGGTGCAATTCAAGAAGTGTTTGGATGTTCTAAAGAAACTTCATATCAACATCTCACTGGTGGAAGCTTTAGACAAATGCCTAACTATGTAAAGTTCATGAAGGACATCTTGTCCAAGAAGAAGAGGCTTAGTGAGTATGAGATTGTCGCTTTTCACAAAGGAGTGAAGTTCGTTATTATAGAACAAGCTACCTTTGAAATTGAAGGACCGTGGAAGCTTTACTATACCCTGAAATATTAGAGAATCTTACTGTGATAAAGCTTTGTGTGACTTAGGAGTAAGCATCAATTTGGTGCCCAAGTCTATTTTCAAGCTGTTGGGAATAGGCGAAGTAAGACCTACGACCGTGACACTCTAATTGGTGGATCAATCTTTAGCATACCCCAAAGGAAAGATCGAGAATGTTTTGTTAAGAGTAGATAAATTTATTTTCCCTGCTGATTTTATTGTCTTAGATTTTGAAGCAGATAAGGAATTGTCGATCATCCTGGGAGACCTTTCCTAGCCACAGGATGAACATTAATAGACGTTCAGAAAGGTGAACTCACCATGAGAGTTCAAGAAGGTCAGGTAACATTTAATGTTCTTAAAGCAATGAAATTTCCCGTCCGACGGAGGAATTTTCAGTGATTGAGGAGCTAGAAACCTTAGTTTCTATGGAATGGGAGAACAATTTTGTGGAGAACCCATTGTAGAACACCTTAGGGTTTGAACCATTGGAAGATGAAAAAGGTAATGAAAACATGGCTTTGATGGAAACCAGTACGAGGGATTATGTTCAACTAGCACGGTTTGAACCGTTAGAATTGGAAGTTTGAGAATACACGCAACCAAAGTTGTTAATCGAGAAACCACGCAAACTTGAACTTAAGGTACTTCCTTACCATTTGAAATACATTTATTTAGGTAACTGTTCTACTTTGCCTGTGATTGTTTCAACAGAACTAACAGAACACCAAGAGGAGTAGCTGATCGAAGTTTTAAAGAAATTTAAAAAGGTGACAGGTTGGACTATAGTTGATATTCGAGGAATAAGCCCGTCCTTTTGTATGAATAAAATTATTTTAGAGGAAGGCGAGTGAGGTCGAATCGATAGGAAAAGGAGACTCAACCCAATCATGAAAGATGTAGTGCAAAAGGAAGTTATCAAATGGTTATATGCGGGAATTATCTACCCCATCTCAAATAGTTCATGGGTATGTCCGATACAATGTGTACCAAAGAAGGGTGGAATTACGATTGTTGAGAATTAACATAATGAGTTAATCCCGATAAGAATGATCACGGGTTGGAGAATCTATATTGACTACAGAAAGTTGAACAAAGCCACTAAAAAGGATCATTTTCTGCTGCCTTTTGTAGATTAGATGTTAGACTGACTAGCAGGTAACGAATATTACTGTTTCTTAGATGGATATTCGGGATACAACCAAATATTTGTAGCCCTAGAAGACCAACACAAAACCACTTTTACTTACCCGTACGGTACGTTTGCGTTTAGGCAAATGTCTTTCGGTTTATGTAATGCACCTGCAACATTTCAGCGATGCATGATGGCAATATTTACTGATATGGTTGAAATTTTTTTTAAGGTTTTCATGGATTATTTTTCTATTTTATGTAATACTTATGATCTTTGTTTGAGTAATTTGGCTAAGGTATTGAAGAGATGCAAAGAGACAAATCTTGTCATTAACTGGGAGAAATGCCATTTTATGGTTAAAGAGGGGATTGTCTTAGGACATAAATGTAACAGTCCAATTTAGACCCTAGTCAGAACAGTGGTTTTGGGACCACAAATCTGAATTTTCCGTGCTTATGATATGTGATTAAGTCTGTGTGAAATTTTTGTGAATTAATTTGTCCGTTTGTGAGCTTAATTTGAGAAAAGGACTAAATCGCATAAAAGGTAAAAGTAGCCTTCTATTTAATTGAGTGGCTTAATTGATGTGCCTTCTTATATGTGAGGCCTTATGTTGTAAATTGGCCATTTAGTAAGATAGTGGACGGCATTAAGTATTGATATGTATATATATATATATATATGTTTTTATATACTAATTTTATAAGTTAAAATTAATATTATATATTATAAGTTATAATAATAAAACAAACATTAAAATAGAAAGCCATTATCATTCATCTTTGTGCCGAATAACAAAAGAAAAAGAAAGAAAAAGATTTCTTAGGTTTCGGTTAGTTTGAAGCAAAAATTAAGGTATGTTTTGCTTCGATTTTTGATAATTTCTATGTTTTTATAATCGTTGCTTCGTATACTTTGAAACCCATGCTTTAATTTTTTGAATTGATGAAGATTTTAGAAAGTGCCATTGATGAACACATGAATTTTGTGATGTTTGATGGTGAAAAATGAAATATATGTGTTAGATTAGCATGTTTTGTCTTTGGATTTTTAGTGAATTTGAGTAATTTGGATTAAATTGGGGAATAATATTTTGAGGGACTAAATTCTGAAATAAATGAAATATATGGACTTAGATGAGCATGACTAAAATTCGGCTATGCATGGGTATCATGAGATTTTGTATATTTTTTGATTTTGTGAAATAGGGACTAAAATGTCAAAATGTGAAAATATGAGGGCTAATTTGTAAATTGTCCTAATATGTGTTTTTAGATTGAATTGAATGATTTTGTGAATAAATGGATTAAATTTGAATATGTATAGATCAAGAATCGAAGAAAACAGACTTAGATCGCGAGAAATCAAAAGTAATTGAGTAGCCGAGTTCGTTTCTGTATATCTGAATTCGAGGTAAGTCGATATACAAATAAATGTATTTGAATTGAGTTATTTATGCAATTATGAAATCTAAATGGCTATGAATAATGTTTGAGATGGAATGTATATGAAATCCGAGGATGTATCGACAAGTTATATAAGTCCGAGAAGTCTCGTACGAACCTAGGAATAGATAGGTTAACATATGTCATGACATAGGTTTCGATAAGTGAGATCATATAAGACCACGTTTGGGACGTTGGCATTGATTCGATATTTCGTGTAAGACCATGTCTGGGACGTTGGCATCGATATGAGATTTACGTGTAAGACCATGTCTGGGACATTGGCATTGTATTGGTTCGTGTAAGACCCTGTCTGGGATAGTGGCATCGATATTTGAGTACATGTAAGACCTCGTCTGGGACGTTGGCATTGTACGACTATTCTGAGCATTCTGAGTATCCTATTTAGTTCCGAATGGTTCAACGGGCAAGTCCAAGAAATGAATGACTATGTGAGTTGTATATCCGCTTCAGGTACGTTTGATGTATATGCCTTGAATAGGCATGAAAGGTGAGAAAATATGCATATAGATGCAATAAGCTAAAATGTGATATATGAATGAATGTGGCATGAATAAATGAGATAGATGGAGATATGATGGTTGGTAAGCAATGGCTAAATAATGAGCCGGTGAAGAATTATAAATTTACCAATGAGATATGTTAATGATTCATGTATTGACATGATAATGTGAATTATGTTAAGTTTATTTGTATATGGCTTACTAAGCTTTTGGAAAGCTTACTTTGTGTGTGTTTGCTCTATTTTATAGATCGTTAAAACTACTGAGGGCTCGGGGATCGTCGAGGATCGTCATCACACTACTCAATCTCATTTTGGTACCTTTTAAAAGTGTAAATACTAAGTATGGCATGTATAGGCTAGTTGCCTTGAATTATGTTTAATATGTGTATATGGCCATGTGATATGGCTAGATATATGGTAATGATTATGAATGACTAGTTATGTCTTATAATGCCTTGTTTGGTGTGGTTTATGACTAATGAAATGGTCAAAGTGATGGTAAGATTTTTGATGCAAAATTTGGTAAATCCATGATGAGTAGATGTCATATTGAAATGGTAAGTTGTGGATGAGATTTGTTTAGGAATGTTTGTGAATAAGTTGAGCTAAATGGCTTATAAGTTGGTTTGATTGTTAAGCTCATATGTAGTTAGAAATGATGAACATTTTGGTATGTTTTGGTTGCTTGAAATGCTTAGATTAATGCATAATTGTTCTTGTAGGATTTGCCCAATGTGTGGGTGGCAATTTGTCCTTGTAGATGGCCTATAATTGCCCAAACGGTTGAGCACATGGGCGTGTGGCTCGACCGTGTCCCTCGTGGTAATATTTCAAAACAAGTCAGACTCGACCACGGGCTGGACACACGGACGTGTCCACGGCCATCTGGACAAGTCAGTATGTATGCCCTGTTCTGACACAGCTTAGACACATGGGCGTGTCTGAGGCCGTGGGAGGCACACGGCCTGCCCACACAGGCGTGTGACCTCTGTAACTTAGAAAAAAATTTAAATTTTCGAGAATTTTTGTACGTGTTTGGTTTAGTCCCGGCCCCTTTCTAAAGTATGTTTAAGGTCTTGTAGACCTATTTAAGGGACACTTTGATCTGATCCGTTGAATAATAATATGAAATGTCCATGAAAGTTTTCGCTTGGTCCGGTAATACCTTTAACCCTATTCCGGCGACGGTTATGGGTTAGGGGTGTTACATTTGGTTGGTATCAAAGCTACGGTTTAGTCGATTCTTGGACTAACGTAGTGTATAAGAGCCTAGCTATACATGCCATATATTTGAACTGTGATAGTGTGATGAATCCTGACGAGTAAAATGTGTTTTCCGTGTAGTAATGGATCCCGAAAGAGCCGTAGTTGATGACGTTGAAAGTAATGCGCCTGCTCCCGCTCAAGGGATAGCGCCATCTAATTTGAGATCGGCTACTAGCGGTCAAGAGGGAGAAGCTAAACAATCTTTCTTCCAAATGATGAGTGAGTGGTTCACTCAATTTGTAAGAAATAATCTGACTATTTCACAACCTCCGCCCCCGCCTAATCCTCCTCAGACTTCTGCTATACCTCCGGCTATGAGTTTGAATCTGTTGAACAAACCTCCTGTTGATAAGATCCACAAGTATGGGGCTGAAGTGTTCAGGGCCACCAGTGATGATGATGATGCCGAGAAAGTTGAGTTTTGGCTAGAGAACACCATCCGAGTATTTGATGAAATGTCATTGACTCCGAAAGAATGCATAAAATGTGTTGTATCTTTTCTATGAGACGCAGCTTATCAATGGTGGAAGACTTTGATTTCTGTGGTTCCAAAGGAACAGGTTACTTGGGATTTCTTCCAGTCTGAGTTTCGAAAGAAATACATCGTCAGAGGTTTATTGATCAGAAACGAAAGGAATTCCTGGAATTGAAACAAGGTCGCATGTTTGTCACTGAGTATGAAAGAGAATTTGTGAGATTAAGTCAGTATGCTCGTGAATGTGTATCAACCGAAGCAATAATGTGTAAACGGTTTGAAGACGGTCTAAATGAAGACATCCGTTTGCTTGTTGGGATTTTAGAGATAAAAGAGTTCGTTGTACTTGTTGATCGAGCATGCAAAGCCGAGGCACTCGGGAAAGACAAGAGAAAAGCTGAGTCTGAAATTAGAGATGTGAGAAAGAGATTTCCGAGTAAATCATTTTAGTCTGCATCAAAGAAATTCAGAGATGAACAAAGCTGTTTAAGAGTTAATGTGGGACATTCGAATAGAGATCGAGTTAGACCACAATTGAGCTCCAAAGCTCCAGCAACCTCGATGGCTAGTGTTGGAAATGTCCGATACGAGTGACCCGAGTGTAAGCATTATGGTAAAAGACATCCGGGAAGTTGTAGATTGAATGATCAAGCTTGTTTCAGATGTGGATCGTTAGACCATTTTATCTAATACTGCCCAGAGTCTTTAGAGCAAGAGATTGTTCAGAACTCGAGGTTAGAAAATGTTTCAGCTAGAGGTAGACCTTCTCGGAATACAAGAAATGTCAGTGGTAGTCAGAGAGCTATGAAAGACTCAGTAGCGAGATCTGAAGCTAGAGCGCCTGCCAGAGCATATGCCATCCGAGCTCGTGAGGAAGCTTCATCTCCGAATGTTATAACAGGTACATTTACTCTTTACGATACTTCTGTGATTGCATTAATAGACCCGGGTTCTACACATTCATATATATGCATGAACTTAGTATCCGATGAAGACTTTTCTGTAGAGTTCATCGAATTTGTTATTAGAGTATCGAACCCCTTAGGTAAAAGTGTTCTGGTTGATAAAGTATGCAAGAACCGTCTGTTGATACTTAGAAATGTTTTTTTTCGGGCTGATCTGATGCTATTACCATTTGATGAGTTTGACATAATTTTGGGTATGGATTGGTTGACACTACATGATGCTGTTGTGAATTGCAAAAGAAAGACTATTGATTTTAGATGTCAGAATGATGAAATAGTTTGGGTTGAGTCTAATGATATGAATGGACTACCTACTATGGTATTTGTGTTAAAAGCTTAGAATTACTTGAGAAAGGGTTATGAAGCTTATTTTACTTATGTGATTGACTCGAAAGTAACTGAAAAAAAAGTTGAATCAGTGCCAGTTGTTTGTGAATTCCCTGATGTGTTCCCTGAACAGTTACCGGGATTACCTCTGATACGTGAAGTTGAATTTGGTATTGAATTGTTACCGGGAACGACCCCTATTTTGGTAGCTCCGTATAGAATGGCACCAACAGAGTTGAAAGAGTTAAAGTCACAGTTGCAAGAGTTGACTGACAGAGGGTTTACAAGACCGAGTTTCTCACCTTGGGGTGCTCTTGTTCTGTTTGTGAAAAAGAAAGATGGCACGATGAGAATAAGTATTGATTATCGACAGTTGAATAAGGTGACTATAAAGAATAAATATCCTTTGCCCAGGATCGATGATTTTTTTGATCAACTTAAAGGAGCCACTGTGTTTTCAAAGATAGATCTGAGATCGGGATATTATCAGTTGCGTGTAAAAGATTCAGACATTCCGAAAACTACTTTCAGAACGAGGTACGGGCATTATGAGTTTTTACTTATGCCTTTTGGACTAACAAATGCTCCTGCTATTTTTATGGATCTGATGAACAGAATTTTCAGATTTTTCTTAGATTGATTTGTTGTTGTATTCATTGACGACATCTTGATTTATTCACGAGATGAAATTGAACATGCTGAACATCTGAGAATCGTGTTACAGACTCTGTGTGAAAAGCAATTGTATGCGAAATTCAGTAAATGTGAATTATGGTTGCGAGAAGTTGGTTTTCTGGGACATATTGTATCAGCCTCTGGTATACGAGTTGATTTGAGCAAGATTTCTGCTATTCTGGAATGGAACCCTCCGAAAAATGTGTCTGAGGTTCGAAGGTTTTCTGGGACTTGCTGGTTATTATCGTCGGTTTGTAAAAGGATTCTCGATGATAGCTACTCCATTGACTAGATTGCTTCAGAAAGATGTGAGGTTTGAATGGTCTGATAAGTGTCAGAAAAGCTTTGATCAGTTGAAAGCTATGTTAACTGAAGCTCCAGTTTTGGTACAACTAGAATCGGGTAAAGAATTTATGATTTATAGTGATGCTTCATTGAATGGTCTGGGGTGTGTTTTGATGCAGGAAGGCAAAGTTATAGCTTATGCCTCGAGACAACTAAAGCCGCATGAAAAGAACTATTCGACACACGATCTTGAACTAGCTGTAATTGTTTTTGCATTAAAGATTTGGCGTCATTATCTTTTCGGTGAGAAATGCCATGTGTTTTCAGATCATAAAAGTTTGAAGTACCTAATGACTCAGAAAGACTTGAATCTGCGACAGAGAAGATGGTTAGAGCTGTTAAAAGACTATGAGCTTGTGATAGATTATCATTCAGGTAAAGCAAATGTTGTTGCTGATGCTTTAAGTCGGAAATCACTGTTTACACTGCGTGCTATGAATGCTCATTTAGATTTATCTGATGATAGTTCAGTTTTAGCTGAATACACGGGTGACACTGTCAGAGGATGGCTCTATTCTAGCTGAGTTGAGAGCTAGACCGATGTTCCTTCAAGAGATACATGAGGCTCAGAAGGATGACAGTGACTTACAAGCCAAAAGAGTTCAGAGTGAGTCGGGTGTTGAATCCAATTTTCAGATTAATTCTGGCGGGTGTCTGATGTTCAGAGACAGAGTTTGCGTGCCGAGGAATAATGAGCTTATCCGGAAGATTTTATACGAGGCACATAATGGATGTCTATCTGTACATCCGGGTAGCACCAAGATGTATAATGATTTGAAGAAGTGGTATTGGTCACCGAATATGAAGAAAGATATTTCTAAGTTTGTTTCAAGATGTTTGATTTGTCAGCAAGTAAAGGCTGAACACCAAGTACCCTCGGGTTTGCTTCAACCTATTATGGTGCTCAAGTGGAAGTGGGACCAAATTACCATGGACTTTGTAATAGGGTTTCCGTTGACACCGAGTAAGAAAGATGTTGTATGGGTCGTAGTCGATAGACTTACGAAGTCAGCCCATTTTATACCGGTGTGTGTCGACTACTCATTGGATAAGTTGGCAAACTTGTATATTTCTGATATTGTGAGGCTACACGGAGTGCCCTTATCGATTATATCGGATAGAGATCCGAGATTCACATCTAGATTTTGGAAAAAGTTGCAAGAGGCCTTAGGCACAAAGTTGAATTTTAGTACAGCTTTTCACCCCCAAACCGACGGTCAGTCAGAGAGGTTAATACAAGTACTTGAGAATATGCTCCGGTGCTGCGTTCTTGAGTTTCAAGGAAGCTGGGAAAAGTATCTACCATTGGTAGAATTTGCCTACAATAACAATTTTTAGTCGAGTTTGAAAATGGCGCCTTATGAGGCTTTATATGGGCGTAAGTGTCAAACAACTTTATATTGGACTGAACTTAAGGAAAACCAGATTCACGGGGTTGATTTGGTTAGAGAAACCGAAGAAAAAGTAAAGGTGATTTGAGATTGTCTAAAAGCTACTTCTGATCGAAAAAAATCCTATTCGGATTTAAAAAGGAAAGAAATTGTGTAACACCCCAAACCCGGTCAATACACCACGACCGAATCTGGCATGTTACAGAGTGAAAACATTTTGAATAAAACAAGTTTGCCGATTAATTTCTATTGTAAACTCCTTTATCGTTTTAAGTTTTAGAAAACCCCGTATAAAGTGATCTTGAAATTGTTTTAGTGTTGCTTTAAAACCCGAAGAATCTCTTTTGCTGGAAAATCCGTTTGATGTTTCTAGTTTTGGAAAACCTTTAGATACTTTTTAAAATCCGAGTGAGTTGAGCATAGTCAAGTTTAAAACCATTTGCATTTGAAGTTGGTTGAAAAATTAAATTTGAAAATCCTCTAAGTTACCTTTGTAATCATTTTGTGAATGATGTTACCCGATGGTAGCGTTTGAAAATCTCGTTAAAGAGTATAGATTTGGAAACATCGATTTAATCCCAGTTACTTTAGCAAATCAAGTTATTAATCACATGCATAAGATAATTAAAATAAAATCAAGCAATTAAAAACCCCAAAATAATACTTAGCGGCCTTATTACAAAACCAAAACCAAATTTAAAGGAAATATAACCCGGAATAGTAATTTAAAAATAAACCCAAAATTTAGATGCATGGCCACCTCGAGTCCTCCCCGGCTCCATATCCGCGATCTATGCCTCATCTGCAAAATATAAGGGAAGGGGTGAGTCACCGAGACTCAGTGTATAAATCCCCAACCCGATAGTGCAAGCACTTACGCAAATCATCAGTAAAACATGCAAATCATGCAACCCCAAAACCTAACCGTTCGATCTCCTTTATCTACCCCGTGTGGTCAAAACCACTGGTGGTCAAAACCACTGGTGACTGAAGTCACAAATATATAAGTGTGGTCAAAACCACTGGTGATCGTAGTCACAAATCAAGTGATGGGGCCAACCCATCGTGTGGTCAAAACCACTGATGACAATCCCGTAATCAACATGTGGGGCCAACCCACTGTGGTACCAAATCACTGGGACGAGTCACAATATCCATATGTGGTCAAAACCACTGGTGGTCAAAACCACTGGGACTTAGTCACAAATATAGTATCAAAAGCGGGGCCAACCTACCGTGTGGTCAAAACCACTGGTGACAGTCCAAATCATCTTTCCCCCTCCTCTCATCAATCCCATCATCATGTCCATATCAATCGTGCCATAATATCATGTTATGATGCAAATAACCCATAGCATACCATTATACAGTGACATGATAACACATATATCGAGATCCGTATAACAGGGGACTTACCCAGAGTCCACGCTCACGCCCACAAGGCAAAATCACTGATTTCAATGGCCATTCAGCTTTTAACAGTAAACACAATGAACATATAATACTAATGAAGTGTGTAAGCGTTACACACCTGACTACTTGTAGATCTAAGCGAGATCCCGAAACCATGATCTATTTCCAATCGATAAAACCCGAAGATCCCGAAACGTTTGCCTTCACCTTTCCTACAATCGGCCAACACCATACTTTTAAGACTAAAGCCATTCGGCTTAATCACAAAATCCCGAAGATATGTCGCCCGAAGGTAGCACTTATTTTAACGCCGATTTGGTTTCCAACCAAATCGAAGATCCATCAGATTCGGCTACACTTCTCCCTACAATCGACCAAGTACCACTATCATTGGATTAAAGCCTTCGATATTAACCACAACAGAAGATGTTGAAACCGTAAAAAACTTACCCCCTTACCTTACTTACAGATTCGGCCTCCAATCACCAAAGTTCGGCACACCCTAGTGATGTTAGGGGTTTCGGCTACCAATATAGAACAAGAATAGAGTTTCAGACTTGGATCTAAAATCAAATGGAGAACTAGCAGAGAGGTGGGATTTCGATATTACCCAAATCAGTCAAGAAGAGAAGAAGAACTACACTTACTAGGAGATTCGGCTGTATCCCAAAAGATAGAATAGTTTTCGGCTTTTCAAAGGGATTAGCATTCGTGAGAAGAGAAGAAAATAAACTAAGGATATTCGGCCAAACTCTTTGAAAGAGGAGAAGAGAACTCAACAAGGTTTCGGCTTTTCAAGATGGAAGAGATGGAAGAAGAGAATGGAACCAAGATTCGGCTTAAGTGATGGATTGATTTCAGGAAAAGATGGAGAAAAGAAGTGAAATAGGAAGGGATAGATTCGGCAATGGGTTTGAGAAAAGAGAAAGATGAAGTAGAAAGAAATGGAGAAGAAGATGTGAGGGTCAAGTTTCGGCTTTGAACAAAATAGGGAGAGGAATAAGTGAACAAAGATGGATGGTTTTGGCAAAGTAAGGAGGTTTCGGCTCTTTAAAGGGATGGTAAGGTTTGGTTCGGCCAAGTACCACAGTTGGCGAAAGAGAAAAATGCCAAATGAGGTTTCGGTTTTGACACCAATCAAAAATGAAGAAGCCTTCTATGCTAGCTGAAAATGCACCCTTACTTGGCTATGGAGATTCGGCACACCTAGCTTCCCAAACTGATTACACCTCCTCCCCCTACAGTCCATAATTCGGCCAACACCTCAAGACTCTCCTGTCCACTCATTCAAATTGGTTTGAATGAGTCAAGCTCCACAATTTTATCCTCTCCATCCATTTCAAATCTGATGATCCAATCCTCATCCGTTCAAGAGAGTCCCACCTGAGCACACCTCTTCCTTGCTTCTGGCGAGAAAAAGAATAAGCAGAAAGGGATTTCTATAGCTCGAACCTAAGCTCTCCTTCCCTGCATGTGGCGTCACCTTCCTGGCACCTTAGTGGCGCCTCCTTTGCCACTTTACCACAAAGATATTTGTGTCTAAACCCTCTGACAATTTTTTTTAACCCCTAACTCTCTTAGCTTCCTCTCTCTAAGTACCAAAAACAAAAAAAAAAAATTAGCCATGACTCAGGCCTAACCCGAAGTCATGCCTGGACCCCAAAACATGCTAAACTAGCACAACCAACATAATATCACATGCAATAACACACAAAATGCAGAGACCCTGATTTAAGAGTGTTACAGTTCTACCCCCCTTAAAAATAATTTCGGCCTCGAAATTACCTGGTCAGAAGAGTTGAGGGTATTGCTGCCGCATCACATCCTCAGGTTCCCACGTGGCTTCCTCCGTACCATGGTTCCGCCATAATACTTTCACCAAGGGAACTGACTTCCTACGCAGAACATTGACATCCCGATCCAAAATCCGTACCGGTTCCTCCTCGAAAGACAAGTCCGAGCTCACCTCTATCTCCTCAACTGGCACAACATGTGACGGATCTGATCGATAGCGCCTAAGCATTGAGACATGGAACACGTCGTGAATCTGACTTAACTCTGCGGGTAACTCGAGCTGATAAGCTACTGGTCCCACTCGCTTCAACACCGTATATGGCCCAATAAACCTAGGGCTTAGCTTGCCCTTTCGCCCAAATCTCAACACTTTCTTCCACGGCGATACCTTCAGGAAGACCTTGTCACCCACTGCATACTCTATATCCCTGCGCTTAAGATCAGCGTAAGACTTCTACCTGTCCGATGCTTCCTTTAGACGAGCCTGAATTACCTTAACCTTATCCTGCATTTTCGCCACCACCTCAACCAAACATCTGCCATTCACCCAATTCTGTCCAACACGTCGGAGTACGACATTTCCGTCCATATAGTGCCTCATATGGTGCCATCTGAATACTCGCTTGATAACTATTGTTATAAGCGAAACTCGCCAATGGCAAATACTCCTCCCAACTAACTATTTGAAATCCGAATGCAACCCCTTAACATATCTTCCAAAATCTGGATTACCCTCTCGCATATCCATCGATCGCGGGTGAAAAGTCGTCTTTGAAATCCAACCTCGTACCCAACGCCTGATGCAAAGCTTTCCAGAACCTCGACGTGAACCTGGGATCCCTATCCGAGATAATCGACACTGGCACACCGTGCAACCTCACTATCTCTGCCACATACAGCTTAGCTAACTTCTGAAACGAGTAATCAACCCTTATCGGTATGAAATGAGCTGATTTCGTCAAACGGTCCACAGTTACCCAGACTGGGTCCTTCTTACTAGGCGTAAGGGGTAGCCCAGTGACAAAGTCCATGGTAATCCTTTCCCACTTCCCGCGCGGGATCTTTCCGGCCGCAACCATGATCGACGCAGAATCGATGCTCAGCTTTAACTTGCTGGCATGTCAGACACTTGCCCACAAACTCTGTTACTTCGCGTTTCAATCCTGGCCACCAAAACTGCTCTCGCAAATCCCGATACATCTTGCTACCTCTAGGATGCATAGCGTATGGGCTGCTATGTGCGTCTGAAGAATCCTCGCCTAAACTCGACGTCCTTCAAAGATACAAGCTTTCCCTTGAAAACACAAGACTCAAATCATTGGACAAGTCGTAGCCTTCCAACCCACCATTCTCGAACTTGCAACCTCCGAGCATTCAAACCCTCATCCACTAACCTGTTTCTCCTTAATCGCTCTACCCAAGTCGGCTTAACTCGCACTCGCCAATAGACTCCGTGTCGTCATACAAGCTAAGATGAGCAAACATCGCTCTCAAGTCGATACTACCTTACGGCTCAACGCGCGTCTCGCCACCACGTTAGCCTTACCGGATGGTACTCAATCGAAGCGATCGCGATCCTTCAACAACTCGATCCACCTTCGCCGCCTCAAATTTAAATCTTTCGAGTCAAGAGGTACTTGGACTCTTGTGATCCGTGTAGACTATCGAATTTTCCTCATACAAGTAATGCCTCCAAATCTTCAAGGAAAACCACTGCAGCCAACTCCAAGTCATGTGTCGGGTAGTTACCCTCATGAGGCCTTAATTGCCGGAGACGCATAAGCGACCACCTTTCCATCTTGCATCAAAGCACACACCCTAAGCCGTATGTGATGCATCACGATGAGATCGTGAATTCCTTTCCGCCTCAGTGAATTAACACCGGAGCTTCAGTCAGAATCTTCTTTAACTTGTCAAAACTTTCTTCTTTGTTTTTGAGACCACACAAACGGAACCCCTTTTCTCAACAACTTAGTCGGTGGGCACGCAATCAAGGAGAAACCCTCCACGAACTTCTTCAGTAGTATCCCCGCCAAACCCAGAAAACTCTGAATCTCTGCAACCGACTTAAGTGGTTTCCAATCCAACACTGCTTCGATCTTCCGAGGATCCACCCTAATCCCCTCAGACGACACCACATGACCCAAGAAAGTTACCTCCTTAAGCCGTAAGTCGCACTTACTAAACTTAGCGAATAGTTGCTTCTCCTCGTAATCAGAGAACCACCCGTAGATGCACATCATGCTCCTCCTCAGATTTTGAGTACACCAAAATGTCATCTATAAACACTACGACGAACCGATCCAAATACGACTGAAACACCCGATTCATCATGTCCATGAATGCTGCCGGTGCATTGGTCAACCCGAATGGCATCACCAGAAACTCGTAATGCCCATACCGAGTACGAAACACCGTCTTATGAATATCAGACTCCTTCACCTTGAGTTGATGATACCCCGACCTAAGATCTATCTTAGAGAATACCGATGCACCTTTGGTGATCAAACAAGTCGTCTATCCCGGCAAGCGGATACTTGTTTTTGATCGTCAACTTATTCAGGTGGCGGTAGTCTATACACATCCGCATAGTACCGCGTCTTTCTTCTTAACAAAAAAACACAGGTTCTCCCCAAGGTGATACACTCGGCGGATGAAACCTCTCGCCCGGCAACTCCACGAACTGGAGCCTTTAACTCCACCAATTCTTTCGGCGCCATCCTATACGGGGCAATAGACACCTGGCGCGATTCCGGGTAACAAGTCTATACCGAACTCAACCTCGCGGTCAGGAGGCAAACCCAGAAGTTCCTCTGGAAATACATCAGCAAATTCCCCACGGTTTGGACATTCTCTACTGTTTGCATCCTTGGCTTCCAAAGCACCTGACATGCACCATAAATGCCTCACAACCTTTTCTCACCATTTTCTCATGTATTAGAGATACCATATTGGATAGGTAATCTCTCCTACTACCTATCATCACCACCTCTTCGCCTTCCATTGTCTTCAACACCATGCGCTTAGCTGTGTAATCCAAACCGGCCCGGTACTTCACTAACCAATCCATCCCGAGAATCCAGATCAAACTCCCCAAACGGCAGTTCCATCAAGTCACCAAAAAACACGACCCTTGAAGTTCTAGGGTACATCCTATATAGTTTATTTACTTCTACAGAGTGACCTAGAGGGCTTATTACTGTCATCTCCCTAGAAGTACTCTCAAAGTCTAAGTTCATAGTTTCCACTATACTATTGGCAACATACGAGTGCGTCGAACCAACATCTATCAAAGCAGTATAAGGCAGTCCAAAAATTAAGAACGTACCGATTATGACATCCGGTGCGTCGCCCTCCTCTCGACGCCTCGCTGCATAGACCAATCCCTCCTGAACCAGTACCTCTGCTCGGTGCTCCGCGGCCTCGTCTAGAACCATTACCTCCCCTGGCCGAACCGCGACCCCTCTGTGGCTATTGACCATCCCTCCTGAACTGTGTACGACCCTAACCCTCAGACTGAAATCTAGCTGACCTCTGCGGACAATCCCTTACCCAGTGCCCCATTGACCCACACTCGAAGCACCCTCTGTTTCTGGTCCAACATTCCCCCGTGTGAGACTTCCCACATCGAGCACACCGTGGCGACCACTGAGTAGCAGCAGCAGCAGGCCTCGCCGCTTGATTCGGCCCATCATACCTAACTCTTTTCTGCTGATTCCCGGCAGACCCTGATGACCCAGAACTCCTCTTATTCCAACTCCTATCCCGGTTCTGTCTCACTGACTATTTTACCTCCTCAGTAACCTTGGCCTTCTCTACTAAGATCGTAAATTCTCTCTCCTACTGTGGAGCAATCAATATCCGCAGCTCATCTATCAACCCATCCTCAAATCTGACACAGCGCTCATGTTCCGTGCCCACAATACCCCATGCATACCGACTTAACCGAAGAAATTCTGCCTCATATTCCGATACTGACTTATTTCCCTGAACCAAATTTAGGAACGCCTTGCGCTGCGCATCGATGTAACTAGCCCCGACGTATTTCCTCTGATAGGCTGCCCTAAAGAAATCCCAAGTGATGTCGTCTGCCATTGCTCCAACCCTAACTGTGAGCCACCACTGATATGACTCATCTCGGAGAAGAGATACTATAACCTTCAGCTTCTCCTCAGTCGTAAAGTCCAGGTCGTCCATGATACATTCTGTCGCCTCCAGCTAATACTCCGCCGTATTGGGAGCCACACCAGATACACCTCTGAATACCTCTGCGCCATTAGCCCGGAGTCGTTCGGACACAGATTTCCTAGCTCCCGTTCCAACGTCTGCACCCGCGACTCTCTCCAGAACCCGCAACATTGCCTGTGACACTGCATCATCACCACCCGTCTGATCCTAAAATTCCGCGCCCACAGCTGGCGGTAGTGGTACCTCGTTTTCTGATCCATGTCTAGACCCTACCAGTTCTGACACTGTCATCCTACCTCTACCTCGTCCACGTGTATTCCGCCCATGTCCTCGTGTACTCATGACTATCGTTCACGAATTGATCTGATTTAAAAGTTTTATGCGTTAGACCTATTCCACTATTATTAAAGCACAGTCTTATGAATAGTTTAGTACAGGGATTATTTCCGTAGGTTCACACACAACCCTAAGGTTTCAGTCTCTAAAGTGATTCCCTATTAGTCATAGCATCATCATTACAAGCATATAAACAATAGTTAGGGGTACTTACCTGGGCGGATCGGTGCCAGAGACTCGGTGCCATGCTTTCCCAACCATAAATAAAAAAAAACCTTTCATATCCCATTCTAAAATCATTTTGGGCCTTGGGCCCACAGCCGAGCTTTTGAACTTGGCTCTGATACCAAAATTGTAACACCCCAAACCCGGTCAACACACCACGACCGAATCTGGCATGTTACAGAGTGAAAACATTTTGAATAAAACAAGTTTGCCGATTAATTTTTATTGTAAAACTCCTTTATCGTTTTAAGGTTTAGAAAACCCCGTATAAAGTGATCTTGAAATTGTTTTAGTGTTGCTTTAAAACTCGGAGAATCTCTTTTGCTGGAAAATCTATTTGCTGTTTCTAGTTTTGGAAAACCTTTAGATACTTTTTAAAATCTGAGTGAGTTGAGCATAGTCAAGTTTAAAACCTTTTGCATTTTGAAGTTGGTTGAAAAATAAAATTTGAAAATCATCTAAGTTACCTTTGTAATCATTTTGTGAATGATGTTACCCGATGGTAGAATTTGAAAATCTCGTTAAAGAGTATAGATTTGGAAACATCGATTTAATCCCGGTTACTTTAGCAAATTAAGTTATTAATCACATGCATAAGATAATTAAAATAAAATCAAGCAATTAAAAACCCCAAAATAATACTTAGCGGCCTTATTACAAAACCAAAACCAAATTTAAAGGAAATATAACCCGGAATAGTAATTTAAAAATAAACCCGAAATTTAGATGCATGGCCACCTCAAGTCCTCCCCGGCTCCATATCCGCGATCTATGCCTCATCTGCAAAATATAAGGGAATGGGTGAGTCACCGAGACTCAGTGTATAAATCCCCAACCCAATAGTGCAAGCACTTACGCAAATCATCAGTAAAACATGCAAGTCATGCAACCCCAAAACCTAATCATCCGATCTCCTTTATCTACCCCGTGTGGTCAAAACCACTGGTGGTCAAAACCACTGGTGATCGAAGTCACAAATATATAAGTGTGGTCAAAACCACTGGTGACCGTAGTCACAAATCAAGTGATAGGGCCAACCCATCGTGTGGTCAAAACCCGCGATGATAATCCGTAATCAACATCAGGGCCAACCCAATCGTGGTACCAAACCACCGGGACGAGTCACAATATCCATATGTGGTCAAAACCACTGGTGGTCAAAACCACTGGGACTTAGTCACAAATATAGTATCAAAAGCGGGGCCAACCCGCCGTGTGGTCAAAACCACTAGTGACAGTCCAAATCATCCTTCCCCCTCCTCTTATCAATCCCATCATCATGTCCATATCAATCGTGGCATAATATCATGTTATGATGTAAATAACCCATAGCATACCATTATACAGTGACATGATAACACATATATCGAGATCCGCATAACAGGGGACTTACCCGGAGTCCACGCTCATGCCCACAAGGCAAAATCACTTATTTCAATGGCCATTCAGCTTTTAACAGTAAACACAATGAACATATAATACTAATGAAGTGTGTAAGCGTTACACACCTGACTACTTGTAGATCTAAGCGAAATCTTGAAACCACGATCTATTTCCAATCGATAGAACCCGAAGATCCCGAAATCGTTGCCTTCACCTTTCCTACAATCGGCCAACACCATACTTTTAAGAATAAAGCCATTCGGCTTAATCACAAAATCCCAAAGATATATCGCCCGAAGGTAGCACTTACCTTAACGCCGATTTGGTTTCCAACCAAATCCCGAAGATCCACTGTATTCGGCTACACTTCTCCCTACAATCGGCCAAGTACCACTATCATTGGATTAAAGCCTTCGATATTAACCACAACAGAAGATGTTGAAACCGTAAAACACTTACCCCCTTACCTTACTGACAGATTCGGCCTCCAATCACCAAAGTTTGGCACACCCTAGTGATGTTAGGGGTTTCAGCTACCAATATAGAACAAGAATAGAGTTTCAGACTTGGATCTAAAATCAAATGGAGAACTAGCAGAGAGGTGGGATTTCGATATTACCCAAATCAGTCAAGAAGAGAAGAAGAACTACACTTACCAGGAGACTCGGCTATATCCCAAAAGATAGAATAGTTTTCAACTTTTCAAAGGGATTAGCACTCGTGAGAAGAGAAGAAAATAAACTAAAGATATTCGGCCAAACTCTTTGAAAGAAGAGAAGAGAACTCAACAAGGTTTCAGATTTTTAAGATGAAAGAGATGGAAGAAGATAATGGAACCAAGATTCGGCTTAAGTGATGGATTGATTTCGGGAAAAGATGGAGAAAAGAAGTGAAATAGGAAGGGATAGATTCGGCAATGAGTTTGAGAAAAGAGAAAGATAAAGTAGAAAGAAATGGATAAGAAGATGTGAGGGTCAAGTTTCGGCTTTGAGCAAAATAAGGAGAGGAATAAGTGAACAAAGATGGATGGTTTCGGCAAAGTAAGGAGGTTTCGGCTCTTCAAAGGGATGGCAAGGTTTGGTTCGGCCAAGTACCACAGTTGACGAAAGAGAAAAATGCCAAATGTGGTTTCGGTTTTGACACCAATCAAAAATGAAAAAGCCTTCTATGCTAGCCGAAAATGCACCCTTACTTGGCTATGGAGATTCGGCACACTTAGCTTCCCAAATCGATTACACCTCCCCCCCCATAGTCCATAATTCGGCCAACACTTCAAGACTCTCCTGTCCACTCATTCAAATTGGTTTGAATGAGTCAAGCTCCACAATTTTCTCCTCTCCATCCATTTCAAATCTGATGATCCAATCCTCATCCATTCAAGAGAGTCCCACCTGAGTACACCTCTTCCTTGCTTCTGGCGTGAAAAAGAATAAGCAGAAAGGGATTTCTACAGCTCGAACCCAAGCTCTCCTTCCCTGCATGTGGCGTCACCTTCTTGGCACCTTAGTGGCGCCTCCTTTGCCACTTTACCACCAAGCTATTTGTGTCTAAACCCTCCGACAATTTCTTTTAACCCCTAACTCTCTTAGCTTCCTCTCTTTAAGTACCAAAAACGAAAAAAAAAATTAGCCATGACTCAGGCCTAACCCGAAGTCATGCCTGGACCCCAAAACATGCTAAACTAGCACAACCAACATAATATCACATGCAATAACACAAAAAATGCAGAGACCCCGATTTAAGAGTGTTACAAATTGAGTATCAAGTCGGTGGTAGAGTATTGTTGAAAGTGTCACCATGGTGGAAAGTTAGATTTGGCCAGAAAGGCAAATTGAGTCCGTGTTTTATCGGACCATATGAGATCACCGAGAGAATAGGGCCGGTAGCTTACCGATTGGCTTTGCCGTCCGAGTTAGAAAAGATTCATAATGTTTTTCAGGTGTCTATGTTGCGACGCTTCCGATCAGACCCTTCGCATGTGATTACACCAACAGAGGTTGAGATACAACCCGACATGACTTATGGTGACGAACCAATTAAGATTCTAGCCTGGGAAGTCAAGAAATTAAGGAATAAAAGTATAGCTCTCGTGAAAGTTTTATGGTAGAGACATGGGGTAGAAGAAGCTACATGGGAGCCTGAGGAGGCTATGAGGAACCTGTACCCAAACCTTTTTGCTGGTAAGATTTTCGGGGACGAAAATCCCTAAGGGGAGGGAATTGTAACAGCCCGATTTATGGCCTAGTCAGAATAGTAGTGCGAGACCACAAATCCAAAGTAGAAATATGTGTTTAAATGATTCCATAAGGCTTATGAGGTATTTTCAAGATTATGTGAAAACTTCATGAAGGAATTTTATTAATTAGTGAATAAATTGTCCATTAGGACTAAATTGCAAAGATTGGAAAATATGAGATTCTAGAAGATTTAAGTATGAAATAGAATTATAAAGATTATTTAGAGGTTCTTATTTAGCAATTAGACCATTATATGATAAGATGGACAAAAATGGACATGGGAAGGAAAAATCTCAAGAAAGGGGCATTAAGGGCATTTTTGTCATTTGGTAAATAAAAGATTAAAAAGGGAAAAAGAAGTCAAAAATGGTGTCCATCTTCTTATCCCTTAGCTGAAATTTGCAAGGATCCATAGCTAGGGTTTCTTCAACTTCCAAGCTTGATAGTAAGTGCATCCTAGCCCTGTTTTTAATGTTCTTCGTATTTTTGAGACCCTCGTAGCTCGGTTTAGCTATTTCTAGCTATATTTTGATCTAGGGTTTATGTTCAAAAATTTACCCATGTATGACATGCATGTATTTTGATGTTTTATGGAAGAATATGAAAGTTTGATGTATGATAAACATCTTTTTCTAAGTGATTTTCATGAAAAATACATAAAAGGACCAAATTGTAAAAGTTGTAGACATGGTCATATATGAGTGAAATAGTGGAAATTGAAGGTTGCTATAGTTGAGAATATGAATCGGCTAGGCTTGAAATACAAGAAAGTTGAATGAAAATCATTTTACAAGCCTTTTGGAAAAAATGTAATTATGTAAAAGTTTAGGGGCAAAATTGTAATTTTTCCAAAGTATGAATTATGAGTCGATTTAGTCAATGTGTGTATTTAACAAGTGAAATTGTTATTATAGATCAAGAAACATGAAGCCCGGATCGAAACCGAGGCAAGAACAAAATCGAGGACTAAATCGAGCATCTATACACATTTTGAGAATCGAGGTAAGTTTGCTGAAGTTAGAGTTTCATAATGTTTGATATTTGAATTTATTTAATATTATGACAATGTATGTTATTGCTATGAAAATCGAGTGATGAAGCCTCGATGAGGAAATGGTGAAAATAAGTTATGTGAAATTCCGGATAAAAACTCAGAATAATGAGGTTACCCATGTATTAGCATTGAATAAAGAAGGTCCCGTGTAAGACCATGTCTGGGATATGGCCTCGGCACCAAAGGAAGATTTCGTATAAGACCATTTCTAGGACATGGCATCGACATCGAGTTATAAGGTCCCGTGTAAGACCATATCCGGGATGTGGCATCGGCATCAAGGGGTGATCCCATGTAAGACCATATCTGGGATATGGCGTTGGCATCAAATTTTATGAACGATGAGTTCGAGTATCCTACGATAATTTGGTTAATTCGTGGGCAAAAGAGCTAAGTATGTAAAATGGTATAGAGTTAAATTCGTTTATGGATGACATTTGGTATCACCTATGATAAGAATGATGAAGATATGAGTTTATGTTCATGATAGCAAATGTGCTAAGTCATGTGACTAAGTGATACAGGTACCATGAGTAAAATACAAAGTATGAAATCATATTGTGAAATGAGAAGGGTAATAGTAAGTATGAGTAAGTATGCTTGAGCACTTGATGCTTATGTTGTTCATGTATCATAAGATGGATGAGTTTATTTTGAGTATTTATGTTGCTATATAAATTTCATGCAAACTTACTAAGCTATATGCTTACCCCTCTCTTTCCCCTTTTCCTTGTAGTTTTGCCAAGTTAGCTCAGGGATCACAGAACGTCGGATCTCGGATCACACTATCAACCGTTCTTTTGGTATAGTAAAGTTAATTCATTTTGAGTATGGCATGTATAAGAACTTGATCATTTTGTGTCATGTCATGTTTGAAGGCCAAAGGGTTGGCTATTAATGTTTCACACTCATTTTGTAAAGGGCCATGGTGAATTGGCCAATATTGTTATGTTTATGTTATAATGTTGATAAGTTAAATGAAATGAATGTTCATGCAAGTAATTGAGTAAAATACGGGTGGAATGAATGATAATTTAAGGATTCTTAAGAGTTTGGTATTGCTATGTTATGTGCTTCTTGAGATGAAATGAATGAGTTTATGTTTCAGGGTGGCAAGAAGGCTTGGAAAATAGCCTTAAACTGTCCACACGGGTAGACACACGGGCGTGTGTCTAGGCCGTGTGTGACACACGGCCAGCCCCATGGGTGTGTTAGTAGGTCGTGTCTCCCCTGCATTTAATTGCAAGAATTCGATTTGTCACACGGGCCAGCACACAAGCGTGTGCTTAGGCCGTGTGCTCCTTAAGGGGTTGCTGACATCATAAACAGAATACCCCTAGTTTTCACACACGGGTGAGGACACGGGCGTGTCTAGGCCGTGTGAAGGACACGGGCCATTGACACGGGCGTGTGTCTGGCCGTGTGAAAACCCCTGTAGGTTTGAAATAAAAATAAATTCTACACGGGCTAGGGACATGGGCGTGTGTGACCACACGGCCTGCCCACACGGGCGTGTCCCAAGTCACACTGGTGTGTGACCTCTGTTTAGGCAAAAAAATTTAAAGAGTGTAAAAGTTTCCGGTTCAACTCCGAAACCTTCCGGATGTATGTTTAAGGCCTCGTAGGCTCAGGATATGTGTGTTATGGTTAAGAAAGAAAAGTTTTAAGTTGGAATGAAATTTTATAGCCCGTAATTACATGTTCAAGCAAAGTCAAGCATGGTAATGCCTCGTATCCAGTTCCAGCGTTGGACACGGGTAAGGGGTGTTACATTTTCTTTGGATCATTTGAGCCTTTCAAGCCTACCATATGAATTTGACCTTTGAAACCTTAATTTGAGCCTTTAATTCCATTTTATTGTCATTTACCAACATCATAAGTCATGCTACAAATTTTTTTAAAATTTTATCTTATTTTTGCACCCATCTTAACTATACTTGTCTTAGTGAGCAAAGATCGAGGAAAAATTCAAAAAAGATGTACATATTCTTTGTTTGATTAGCTAAAAAAAACACTTTATTCAAATGTCAAGCAAAAAGAGCAAAATAAATACTCAAAGTATTGAGAAATATTGTTGGGCATACGCTTCAAAATTAAGTTTGGGGGGTAAAACCTATTAGTAGGAAGGATGTACCTCGATTTGATCCAAGGCTAAGTTAGGTTTAAGATTATTGAATCTAAAATCCACTTCTTTTTATCCCTACCTTAAGCCTAGCCCTATTACAACAGACCTATTGATTTTGATAATTATGCCAACTACATTAGTGGAGAGGAATTGCTAAGTTCAACATATGAGGACCATTAATTAAACCTAATGATTGTTTTGTTTGATTGATAAGGAAACTTTGATTGAATGGTGAATATTATGTATGATCTTGAAAAGCATGCACTCTAAGACTTATGCTAGCATTTTTCCGCACTTAGAATAAAATTTTGAAATAATGTTTGCATATGGGCTACTTATTGTAAAAAAGAGTTTGTGAGCATGATTGTGTTGAAGTACGTGTATGTGCAAAAGTTGATTATGCTTAATGATTTTATTTAAACTTATTGTGAGATTGCTTTATCGAAATTTTTGCTTTGCATTACTCGGGACGATCAATGGATTAAGTTTGGGGGTGTGTAAACTCTAATTTATATAGGTTTTTTTAGTAGTTTATAAAACATTTTTACTTAAAATTAATATTAATCTCGAGTATTTTATTATTAATTGAGTGAATTTTGTTCATATTTCAATAATGAACATGATTTATGGAAAATGTAATTTTATGTTAATTTGTATTAAATTATTGCATAATTTAATTATTTTGCTACATATTAATTTTTGACTTTATTTAATGCAGTTGGACCAAGGAAATCATGCATGGTTTATTTACAAAATAAAGTTACATGGACATGCCCAAGTTCACTCAACATGGATGGAAAACACATGCAAATGGGTCATGAATAAGTTAATTTTGATCCAATTGAACATGGATCAATTGATGGACAAGTCTAGTAAACAATTGGGTCACCAAACCGTCCAACAAGAAAAAAAAACAAGCCCAATTCAGCATGACACTTGTGAGCAGCCCAGGAACCAGTTTTCGGGAAATTTATTGGAGGTCCCTACAATTGCAAATGAATCAGAACTCAATCCACAAGATTTGGCTTTGAAACTGAAATACCCCTAACCCGTAACCATCGCCGGTCTAGGGTTAAGAGGCATTACCGGACAATCGGAAACTTTTACAAACATCTCGCATCATAGAATATAACATCGTTTAATCATATCAGAATACAAACATATAGTCCCTTAATGATGTCTACGAGACCTTAAACATACATTAGAAAGGGGTCGGGACTAAACCGAGATCATACAAATTTTTTTCAAAATTCAAACATTTTTTTTAAAAGTTACAGAGGTCACACGCCCGTGTGGGCAGGCTGTGTGCCTCCCATGGCCTCAGACACGCCCATGTGCCCGAGCTGTGTCAAAACAGGGCATACATACTGACTTGACCACACGGCCTGAGACAAGCCCGTGTGTCTCACCCGTGGTCGGGCCTGACTTTCACCACACGGCCAGTCACACGCCCGTGTGTCCAGCCCGTGGTCGAGCCTGACTTGTTTTGAAATTTTAACCACGAAGGACACGGTTGAGCCACACGCCCGTGTTCTCAACCGCGTGGGCAATTATAGGCCATTTGCAAGGCCAAAATGCCACCCACACTTTAGGCTATCCCTACAAGCATCATACCAATTCAAATTATGCCAAAATAACAAACTTTTCCAAGCATTCAAAAGCATTTGAAGCACACCATCTTATGCAACAATTAGCTCAAGCAAATGACAAACATTTCCAAGTATGCCATTCATCAATTATATGCTTTCTTTGCATCAATAAGCTTACCATTATTTTGACCATTTCACTAACCATCAAACCATACCAAAACCAAGCATCATATAGCATGACTACTTATTCATACCACAATCATTTATCTAGCCATATCGCATGGCTATGTACATATCTCAAACATAATTCAAAGTGACTATCCTATACATGCCATACTTTAGTATATACACTTTCAAAAGGTACCAAAATAAGATTGGGTAGTGTGATGGTGATCCTCGACGATCCTTGAGCCTTCTGTAGCTTTAACAATCTATAAAACATAGTAAACACACACAAAGTAAGCTTTCAAAAGCTTAGTAAGCCATATACAAGTAAATTTATCATATAATCATTTATAAGCATACCAAATCAAATTCATTAACATAACTTCATTTCAAACACATAGATTTCTCTTTGGCTCAATTGATTTTCCATTTCTTACCAACATATCATATCTTAAGCATCTCTTTTGCTCATATCTCAAACATACATATATCTCATTTTTTTTCTTTGTATTAATGTACATATTTACTCACCTTTCATGCTTATACAAAGCATATACATCAAATGTACCTGGAACGATTATACATTTCACATCGTCTTTAGTTTCTCGAAATTGTTCGTTGAACCATTTGGAATCAAATAGGATACTTAGAATACTCAGAATAGTCGTACAATGCCAACGTCCCAGATGTGGTCTTACATGTAACCAAATATCGATGCCACTGTCCCAGACAGGGTCTTACACAAATCAAAATGATGCCAATGTCCCAGACATGGTCTTACACGTAAATCTCAAATCGATGCCAGCATCCCGGACATGGTCTTACACGATATCACATACCAGAAACCTATGTCATGACATATGTAATCCTATCTATTCCTAGGTTCGTACGGGACTTCTCGAACATTGATATATTGTCGATACTACCTCGGATTACACATATATATATCATTTCGTACCTATTCACCACAAATAAATTTCATATGTACATACATAAATCAACACAAATACATTTATTTGTTTATAGACTTACCTCGGATTCGGATAAACGTACGGACTCGACTATTCGATTACTTTCGACTTTCCGCGATCTAAATCTGTTTTCTTCGGTTCTTGATCTATGCATATTCAAATTTAATCCATTTATTCACCAATTCATTCAATTCAATCCAAAAACACATATTTAGGGTAATTTACAAATTAGCCCTCACATTTTCACATTTTGGCATTTTAGTCCCTAATTCACAAAATCACAAAATACACAAAATTTGCACACATCATACATAGGCCGAATGTTACCTATGCTCATACAAGTCCATACATTTCATTTATTTCACATTTTAGTCCCTCAAAATATTATTTTCTCAATTTAGTCCAAATTACTCAAATTCACTAAAAATACAAAGACAAAACATGTTAATCTAACACATATATTTCATATTTCATCAACAATCATCACAAAGATCATGAGTTCATCAATGGAACTTTCCAAAATCTTCATCAATTCACAAAATTAAGACATGGGTTTTGAAGAACACGAAGCAACGATTACAAAAATGTAGAAATTATCAAAAATCGAACAAAAACTAACCTTGAATCAAAGAACTTGATGGCCGAATATTTGAAAGCTTCAAACTCTTTCTTTTTCTTTCAATAATCGGTGGTAAAAGATGATAATGGCCATTTTTTAATGTTTTATTTTATTTAACTTAACATTAATACACATTTTACTAATTTAACCTTACTAATTAACATTCAAATTCCACTAACTATGTACATCTTTGTCATTTAAAACATTCAATGGTTAAATAACCACATAAGGACCTCACCTTTATAAAGACACATCAATTCGACACGTAATTAATTAGAAGGCCACTTTTACAATTTCTGCGATTAAGTCCTTTTATCAAATTAAGCACAAAAATGGATAAATTAAATCACAGAAATTTCACACATATCAATTCATATACTATAAGCACGGAAAATAATATTAAAATTTTTTTCTGACTCGAATTTGTGGTCCCAAAACCACTATTCCGACTAGGGTCTAAACCGGACTGTTACAATTCTCCCCCCTTAGGGATTTTCATCCCCGAAAATCTTACCGACGAATAGGTTAGGGTAACATTCTCTCATTGCATCTTCGGGCTCCCACGTTTCTTCTTCAACCCCGTGTCGATGCCATAAGACTTTCACTAATGAGATTTTCTTATTTCTCAATTCTTTCACTTCACGATCTAAAATTCAGATCGGTTCTTCCTCGTAAGTCATATCGGATCAGATTTCAATCTCAGACGAAGAAATTACATTTGATGGATCAGATCTATATCATTGTAGCATAGAAACATGAAACACATTGTGAATCTTTTCTAACTCGGGTGGTAGCAACAATCTGTATGCAACAAACCCAATACGCTCAATAATTTCATACAGCTCGATGAATCTCGGACTCAATTTGCCTTTTCTGCCAAAACAAAGTATTTTCTTCCACGGAGACACTTTCAAGAACATTTTATCACCGATCTCAAACTCAATATCTTTTCGTTTCAAATCTACATAAGATTTCTGACGATCAGAGGCAGCTTTTAGACTATTACGAATCATTTTTACTTTTTGTTCAGTTTCTTTAATCAAATCAACCCAATGTATCTTATTCTCACCGAGTTCAGTCCAATATAAAGGTGTCCGACATTTACGTCCATACAAAGCTTCATATGGTGCCATTTTGATGCTCGACTGAAAACTATTATTATACGCAAACTTAATCAATAACAAATATTGTTCCCACGTACCGTTAAACTCAAGAATGCAACATCTCAACATATCCTCGAGAATCTGAATAATCCATTCGGATTAAACATCTGTCTGTGGGTGAAAAGCTGTACTAAAATGCTATTTAGTACCTAAAGCCTCTTGCAGTTTCTTCCAGAACCGTGAAGTAAATCTCGGATCTCTATCAGATACAATAGATAGTGGCACCCCGTGCAATCTCACGATATAAGAAATGTATAACTCAGCTAATTTATCAAGTGAGTAATCAGATCGTACCGAAATGAAATGAGCTGATTTTGTCAATCTGTCAACTACGACCCAAATTGCATCTTTCTTTCTCGGATTCAAAGGCAGCCCAGAAACAAAATCCATCGTCACTCTATCCCATTTCCATTCAAGAATCATTATCGGTTGTAACAAACCAGATGGCACTTGATGTTCAGCTTTAACTTGCTGACAGACTAAACATTTCGAGACAAAATTAGAGATATCTCTTTTCATACCAAACCACCAATAGTGTTGCTTTAAATCATGATACATCTTTGTACTTCCCGGATGAACAGATGGGCGACTATTATGTGCTTCTTTCAAAATTAACTGAATCAACTCTGGATTCCTCGGAACCAAATCTTATCTCGAAATCTCAAACAATCATCAACACCAACTCGAAATTCAGAATCAGAGTTCAAATCACACTGTGCTTGTTTCGCTATCAATTCGTTATCAACTTTCTGAGCATCACATATTTGTTGTAAAAACAACGATTTCACTTTCAATTCAGCCAAAACTAAACCATCATCAGAAAAATCTAAATGAGCATTCATCGCACGTAATGCAAACAATGACTTCCGACTCAATGCAACAGCAACAACATTTGCCTTACCCGGATGATAATCTATCACAAGCTCGTAGTCTTTCAACAGCTCTAACCATCTTCTCTGTCGCAAATTTAAATCTTTCTGAGTTATCAAATATTTTAGACTTTTATGATCTGAAAATACATGACATTTTTCACCAAAGAGATAGTGTCGCCAGATCTTTAAAGCAAACACGATCACAGCTAACTCAAGATCATATGTCGGATAATTCTTTTCATGTGGCTTTAGTTGTCTCGAGGCATAAGCTATAACTTTGCCTTCCTGCATCAGAACACATCCCAGACCATTCAACGAAGCATCACTAAAAATCACGAATTCTTTACTCGATTCTAGCTGTACTAAAACTGGAGCTTCAGTTAACAAAGTTTTCAACTAATCAAAGCTTTTCTGACATTTATCGGACCATTCAAATCTCACATCTTTCTGAAGCAATCTAGTCAATAGAGTTGCAATCACTGAAAAGCCTTTTTACAAACCTTCGATAATAACCAGCAAGTCCCAGAAAACTGCAAACTTCAGACACACTCTTCGGAGGTTTCCATTCCAGAATAGCAGAAATCTTGCTCGGATCAACTCGTATGCCGGATGCTGACACAATATGTCCCAGAAAACTAACTTCACGCAACCAGAATTCACATTTACTAAACTTTGCATACAATTGCTTATCTCGCAAAGTTTGTAGCACGATTCTCAGATGTTCAGCATGCTCAGTTTCATCACGTGAATAAATCAAAATGTCGTTAATGAATACAACAACAAATCGATCTAAATACAATCTAAAAATTCTGATCATTAAATCCATAAAAATAGCAGGAGCATTTGTTAGTCCGAATGGCATAACTAAAAACTCATAATGCCCGTACCTTATTCTAAAAGTAGTTTTCGGAATATCTAAATCGTTTACTCACAACTGATAATATCCCGATCTCAGATCTATCTTTGAAAACACAGTGGATCCTTTAAGCTGATCAAATAAATCATCAATTCCCGGCAGAGGATATTTGTTCTTTATAGTCACTTTATTCAGCTGATGGTAATCAATGCACATTCTCATCATGCCATCTTTTTTTTTTCATAAACACAATAGGAGCACCCCAAGGTGAGAAACTAGGTCTTGCAAACCCTCTATCGGTCAACTTTTGCAACTGACACTTCAACTCTTTTAATTCTGTCGGTGCTATTCTATACGGAGCTATTGAAATAGAAGTCGTTCCCGGCATTAAATCAATACCAAACTCAACTTCTCGTATCGGAGGCAACCCCGGTAGTTCTTCAGGGAATACATCAGAGAATTCACAAATAACTGGCACAGATTCAACTTTCTTTTCAATCGCTCTTGAATCAATCACATAGGCAAAATAGGGTTCGCAACCCTTTTTCACATAACTCTGAACTTTCAACACTGATATCACAATCGGTAACCCATTCAAATCATTAGATTCAATTCAAACTATTTCATCTTTTTGACATCTCAAATCAATAGTCTTTTGTTTGCAGTTCACAACGGCATCATGCAATGTTAACCAGTCCATACCCAAAATTATATCGAACTCATCAAAAGGTAATAGCATCAGATCAGCTGGAAAACAGATATCTCAAAACATCAACGGACAGTTCTTGCATATTTTGTCAACCAAAACACATTTACCTAAGGGGTTCGATACTCTAATAACAAATTCAGTAGACTCTACAGGCAAAGTCTTACTGAATACTAAGTTCATGCATGCATACAAATGAGTAGATCCAGGGTCTATTAATGCAATCACAGGAGTATCATAAAGAGTAAATGTACCCGTAATAACATCTGGGACGAAGCTTCCTCACGGGCTGTAACAGCCCGATTTAGGGGCTAGTCGGGACAGCGGTTCGAAACCACTAATCCGAGGTTAGAGAAAATTACTTTTATGATATTTTATGAGCTAGAGCATGATTATATGTGTACATGAAAATTTTGGTGCCTTAATTTTAGCGATTTCTTGCTTAATCGCGAAAAAGGACTAAATCGCATAAATTGCGAAAGTTCTATTTTATAAGCTAAAGGTACCTAATAGCCATAGAATATTAATTTGAGGTCTTTAAAGAGAAATTAGCCCGTTTTTAAATGGTTGGCCGGCCATAGGGGATTATAGGAGACAAATTGGTCAAAGTTGATGTGTTAGGTGGATTAAATTGATGATATTGAATAAAATAAAGAAAAGAGTGATATCATCTTTTCTTCATCATTTTTCACCGTCAAAAATACCAGATTAGAGAGGGTTTTGAAAGCTCAAAATTTCAGCAAACTCATCTCCATTCAAGTAAGTGATTTTAATGGTTTTTCTTGAAGATAGTTGTACTTTTAGAACCCTTAGAGCTTAAGCTTTCTAATGAAGGGACTATCTTGCAATATGGTGAAAAGTTTAGAGTTTTTCCATGAGAGCTTGTATGTGATTTGCTGCATTTTTATGGAAGAAAATTTGTCTTAGTTGTTAGATGAACAACTTTTGTGAAAGGTGTTGCCATGAAAACACCTAAATGAACATTTTTTGTAAAGGTTGTAAAATTGGTAGTAAATGTGTGAAATGTTGGGTTTTGATGATAGCCATAAGAGAAACAAATGTTCACCTAAGCTCATTAAAGGTAGAAATTTGATTAGAATTGATTTTCGAGCTTAGGGGTAAAATGGTCATTTTGCCAAAGTCTAAGGGCAAAATAGTAATTTTTCCAAAGCATGATTATTGAAATGCTTTTATTAATGTGATGATTAAAATTAGCTAATTTTCTATTATAGAGCAAGAAGAATCAATAATCAACGTCGATCGGGGAAAGAATAAAGTCTCGGACTAGATCGACGATCTAGCTTATTTTGAAATCGAGGTAAGTTTGTATGTGATAAATTCAACATTTATGCTCATATTGTTGAGAATGTTTGATATTATATTGATGTACGATATTCTAAAAAATTAAAATGTTGAAGTCCCGGTTAGACTATAATGAATGTGAGTATAATATTATCAAGACAGGAGATAGATACGGTCCCGTGTAAGATCATGTCGGGAACATGGCCTCGGCACCAAATTGAGATTCCGTATAAGACTATATCAGAAGTATGGCTTCGGTATTGAATATGAGAATCGTATAAGACCGTATCCGGGATATGGCATCGATACTTTAGGTGAGATTTCGTATAAGACCATATCCGGGATATGGCATCGAAAATCAAAGGTAATCCCATGTAAGACCGTATCCGGGATGTGACATTGCCTTTGGGTTCATGTTAAGTGATAATGAATATGCATCTTGAGTATCCCTAGTGATTTGTTGGGGTAAATAAACCAGCTGAGATATAGAATTGAGATTTGTATTAAAGTTATGTGATTGAGGGAACACAGGTACCCGTAAGTAATTCACGAGGAACATTTACGATATGTGGCATGATATGTGCTAGATAAGGGCAAGTATGCGTAAGTTATAGCAAAGAGCCTGTGACAATGTGTGTGGTTATCTAACGCCATGGAGGGATATCTTTATAAATTCACTGTTGCTATTAATTTCCATGCAAACTTACTAAGCTTAATGCTTACCCCTCTCATTTCCCTTTTCCTTGTAGTATTGCCAAGATAACTCGAGAAATTGGGGACATCGGAGTTTGGAGACCACACTATCGATCACATTTTGGTATAGCCAAATTAGATTTATTTTGAGTATGGCATGTATAGGACTTGGTCTTTTTGTTATGTCATTTGGCAAGCCAAATGTGTTGGCTACTATGGTTGCTCAATTTATTTTTGTATATGGTCATTGAAGTTGGCCAATACTTGACAAGTTTATATATATTCATTGATGATGAATTATGAAGTTTATGCTTGTGTGGATATTTGATTTGAGTTGGTATAAGTATGGTGGCTATATAGGGTGGCATTTGGCTTGGAATATAGCCTTTTTAATGTCCACACGGGTAGACACACGGGCGTGTGTCTAGGCCGTGTGTGACACACGGTCAGCCCCATGGGCGTGTTAATTGGTCGTGTGTCCCCATGAATGTTAGGTTTACAAGTCAGTATGCTCAGTAGTAAACACACGGGCAGAGACACGGCCGTGTGTCTCAGCCGTGTGGAAGACACGACCATGGACATGGGCGTGTGCCCAGGCTGTGTGAAGTCTGCACCTAGAATTTAGAATTTAATTAGACACATGGCCTAAGGACACGAGTGTGTGCCTTGGTCGTGTGACCTCAGTGAGGTGATGACGTCACAAACAGAATGCTAAGGTTTTGGCACACGGGCTAAGACACGGGCTTGTCGAGGCCGTGTGAGGGACACGGGCCAGGGACACGGGCGTGTGTCCAGCCGTGTGTATTAAGTCAGTGTCGACCACGGGTGAGGAGCACGGGCATGTCTCAGGGGCACACGGACGTGTCCCTTGAACAACACGGGCGTGTGGCCCCTGTTTAGGCAAAATTTTTCTAAGTGTGTAAAAGTTTCTGATTAATTCCCGAAACCTTCCGGAAGTATGTTTAAGGCCTCTTAGGCCTAGGATGAGTATGTTAGGGGTTTGAATGGAAATTTTTTATGACAAAATGAACTTTTATAGCCCGAAACGTCATGTTTAAGCAAGTTGAGTTAGGTAATGCCTCGTATCCGGTTTTGGCTTCGAACACGGGTAAGGGGTGTTACACAGGCTCGGATGGCGTATGCTCTAGCAGGTGCCCTAGTTTCAGATCTCGCAACTGAGTCTTTCAAAGCTTCTGACTACCACTAACATTTCTTGCATTTCTAGAAGGTCTACCTTTAGCTGAAACATTATCTGACCTCGGGTTCTGAACAATCTCTTGCTCAACAGACTCTGGGCAGTCTTGAATGAAATGGTCTAATGACCCATATCTAAAACAGGCTCGATCATTCAACCTACAACTTCCCAGATGTCTTTTACCATAATGTTTACATTCAGGTTGTTCGGATCGGACATTTCCTGTAACAGTCCAGATTAGACCCTAGTCAAAACAGTGGTTTCAGAACCACAAAATTGAGTTTGAATAATGTTTTAATATTATTTTCTGTGCCGTTGATATGTGACTAAGCATGTGTTAAATTTTTGTAAGTTAATTTGTCCGTCTGTATGTTTAATTTGATAAAAGGATTAAATTGCATTGAAAGCAAAATGTGCATGCTTTATGAAAAGACACCTATTTGAGATGGCTCTTAAATGGGGAGGCCTTATGTGGAAATTAAGCCAATAATTACTTAATGGATGTTTAAAAGACAATGATGGCCTTATATATATGTTATATATATGTGTTTTGTAATAAGGATAATTTTGTAAATGGTTTAAAAATATGATATTAATAAAACAAACATAAGAAAGATGATAGTTGTCATCTTTTGTGCCGAAATTAGCAAAGAAAGAAAAGAAAAACACAAGCTAGGGTTCGGCCATTGAATTACCTAATTAAGATTAAAAACCGAAGAAAACAGATTTAGATCGCGGGAAAGCGAAAGTAGTCGAATAGCCGTATCCGTTTCTATTAAACTGAACTCGACGTAAGTCAATATACAAATAAATGTATTTGAATTGATTTAATTGTGTATATATGAATTTGAATTGCTATGAATATGCTCAAGATGAGATATATGTAAAATTTGAGAATTGGTATCGACTAATTATGGATGTCCGAGAAGCCTCGTCTGAACCTAGGAATAGATAGGATAGTATATGTCATGACATAGGTGTCCGTTCTGTGATATCATGTAAGACCACGTCTGGGACGTTGGCATTGATTTGAGATTTCGTGTAAGACCACATCTGGGATGTTGGCATCGATATGAGATTTACGTGTAAGACCATGTCTGGGACATTAGCATCATATTTGATTCGTGTAAGACCCTGTCTCGGATAGCGGCTTTGATATCTGATTCCATGTAAGACCACGTCTGGGACGTTGGCATTGTACGACTATTCTGAGCACTCTGAGTATCCTATTAGATTTCGAACGGTTCAACGGGCAAGTCCGAGAAACAAACGATTATGTGATCGAGTATATCCGTTTAGCATGCGTTCGATATGTACACTAAGTGTGTATGAAAGGTAAGTGTCTATATGAACTTACTATGATGAATATGTGTTTTGAAATGATGAGATAATATGTGAAGATATGTTTGAATGAGCCATATGTATATGTGATATTTGAGTTATATTTGAGTTGAAGATTATGGTAAGATATGGCCTAGCAATTGAGCCAAAGAATATATGAGATGAATTTGCTATGAGAACCAATAATGTTATTATATCAGTTTGGTTATGTGCATATTATGCTAAGTTTATTTGTATATGGCTTACTAAGCTTTTGAAAGCTTACTCTGTGTGTGTTTGCTCTGTTTTATAGATCGTCAAAGCTACTGAAGGCTCGAGACCGTCGAGGATCGTCATCACACTACCTAAGCTCATTTTGGTTCCTTTTGGAAATGTATATTCTAAGTATAGCATGTATAGGCTAGTTATTTTGGTATATGTTTAAGATGTAAATAGCCATGTGATTTGGCTAGTTAAATGTTGATAATGTGCATGAGTGAGTATGATATTTGGTGCATGTTTTGGTATGGCTTGATGGCAATGAAATAGCCTTATGAATGGTAAGCTTATGGATGAATTGATGCCTTAGTGATTTAATGAGGTTATGGTTAAATTATGTTTTGATTTACATGGGAAGTGATTGTACCAATTTAGCATATTTAGAAATGAGATTGAATGGAATAATATGATGACCATTTGGTGTGTTTTTGGTTGCCATTTGATTGTGGAAATAGGCTTGTTTATGCTTGTAGGTATGACCCTAGTGTGGGTGGCATATTGGCCTTGCAAAGGGCCTGTTATGCATAAACAGTTGTGGCACAGGGGCGTGCCTAGTGACCGTGGAATTAAGTCAGTAGCTAGTCTAAGTGTGCACGGCCTTGGCACACGGACGTGTCTGGTAGCCGTGTTAATAAGTCAGTATCTAGCCTAAGAGCACACGGCCATGGTACACGGGCGTCTCTAGTTGCCGTGTGGATAAGTCAGTATACATGCTCTATTTTGGCACGGCCAGGACACATGGGTGTGTCTAGTAGCCGTGGAAGGCACACAGCCTGACTGCACGGTCGTGTGACCTCTGCAGTGTTGAAAAAGTTTTAAATTTCTGATATTTTTCGTATGGGTTTGGTTTAGTCCCGACCCTTCTCTAAAGCATGCTTAAGGTCTCGGTGACTTATCTAAGGGACATTGTGATTGCAATTGATGACTTATTTTATGAAATGTCTGTAAAAGTTTTCGATCTATCTAGTAATACCTTTAACCCTAATCTGGTGACGGATACGGGTTAGGGGTGTTACATTTTATTGGTATCAGAGCTACGGTTTAGTCGATTCTCGGACTAACGTAGCGTGTGAGAGTCTAGTTATACATGCCATATACTTGAATTGTGATAGTGTGATGAATTCTGACGTGTAAAATGTGATTTTTGTATAGTAATGGATCCCGAAAGAGCCGTAGCTGACGATGTAGAAAGTAATGCGCCTGCTCCCGCGCAAGGGACAACGCCCTCTGATTTGAGACCGACTACAAGTGGTCAAGAGGGAGAAGCTAAACAAGCTTTCTTCCAAATAATGAGTGAGTGGTTTACTCAATTTGTGAGAAATAATCTGACTGTTTCACAACCTCTGCCCCCGGTTAATCCCCCTCAGACTTCAGTTGTGCCTCCGGCTATGTATTCGAATCTGTTGAATAAGCCTCCGGTTGATAAAATCCGTAAGTATGGGGCTAAAGAGTTCAAGGCTACCAGTGATGACGATGCCGAGAAAGCCGAGTTCTGGTTAGAAAACACTATTCGAGTATTTGATGAGATGTATTTGACTTTGGAGGAAAGTATTAAATATGTTGTATCATTGCTACGAGATGCGGCCTATCAATGGTGAAAGACTCTGATTTCTGTTGTTTCGAAAGAACGGGTGACATGGGATTTCTTTCAGATTGAGTTTCGGAAGAAATACATCAGTGAGAGATTCATTGATCAAAAATGAAAGGAATTTCTAGACTTAAAATAGGGTCGTATGTCTGTTACTGAATACGAACGAGAGTTCGTGAGACTGAGTCAGTATGCTCGTGAATGTGTATCCACCGACGCAATAATGTGCAAAATATTTAAAGATGGTCTTAACAAAGATATCCGTTTACTTGTCGGGATTCTGGAAATAAAAGAGTTTGTGGTACTTGTTGATCGAGCGTACAAAGCCGAAGCCCTTGGGAAAGATAAAAGGAAAGCTGAGTCTGAAGCTAGAGATGTGAGAAAGAGATTTCAGAGTAGATCATTCCAGTCTGCTTCGAAGAAATTCAGAGATGAACAAAGTCGTTCGAGAGTTAATGTGGGATATTCTAGTAGAGATCGAGCTCGAACACAATCGAGCTCCAAAGCTCCAGCAACTTCAATGGCAAGTGTTGGAAATGTACGATCCAAGCGACCTAAATGTAAACATTGTGGTAAAAGGCATCTAGAAAGTTGTAGATTGAATGATCGAGCTTGCTTCAGATGTGGATCATTAGATCATTTTGTTCGTGATTGTCCAGAGTCTGTTGAACAAGAGATTGCCCAGAATCTGAGATCTGATAATGCTCCAGTAAGAGGTAGACCTTCACGAAAAGTAAGAAATGTCAGCAGTAGTCAAAGAACTACGAGAGATACCGTTGTGAGATTTGAAGCTAGAGCGCCTGCCAGAGCGTATGCCATACGAGCTCGTGAGGAAGCTTCATCTTCGGATGTTATAACGGGTACATTTACTCTTTATGATACTTCTGTGATTACTTTGATAGACCCTGGTTCTACTCATTCGTATATATGCATGAATTTGATATCCAGTAAGACTTTGCCTGTAGAGTCTACTGAGTTGGTTATAAAAGTATCGAACCCCTTAGGTAAAAGTGTCTTGGTTGATAAAGTATGCCAAAACTGTCTGTTAATGTTTCGAGATATTTGTTTCCCTGCTGATCTGATGCTATTACCATTTGATGAGTTTGATATCATTTTGGGTATGGATTGGTTAACATTACATGATGCTGTTGTGAACTGTAAGAGAAAGACTATTGATTTGAGATGTCCGAATGATGAAATAGTCAGAATTGAGTCTAATGATTTGAATGGATTGCCTGCCATTGTATCTGTTTTGGAAGCTCAAAGATATATGAAAAAGGGATATGAGTCATATTTTGCTTATGTGATTGATATGAAAGTGTCTGAAAAGAAAGTTGAATCAGTGCCAGTTGTTTGTGAGTTTTCTGATGTATTCCCTGAAGAATTGCCGGGTTTGCCTCCGATACGTGAAGTTGAATTTGGAATTGATCTGTTTCCTGGTATAACACCTATTTCGATAGCTCCATATAGAATGGCACCAACGGAATTGAAAGAGTTAAAGTCACGGTTTGCAAGAATTGGTCGATAGAGGATCGCTGGACCGAAGTTTTTCACAGTAGGGTGCTCCGTTTTTGTGAAAAAGAAAGATGGCACGATTAGAATGTGTATAGATTATCGTCAGTTGAACAAAGTATTTATAAAGAATAAATATCCGTTGCCCAGAATTGACGATTTGTTTGATCAGCTAAAAGGAGCTACTGTGTTTTCGAAGATAGATCTGAGATCGGGTTACTACCATTTGAGAGTAAAAGATTCAGACATTCCGAAAACTGCTTTTAGAATGAGGTACGGGCATTATGAGTTTTTAGTTATGCCTTTCGGACTAACGAATGCTCCTGCAATGTTTATGGATCTGATGAACAGAATTTTTAGACCGTACCTAGATCGATTTGTTGTTTATTCATAGACGACATTTTGATTTATTCACGGAATAAAACTGAACATGCTGAACATCTGAGAATTGTGTTGCAAACTCTAAGTGAAAAACAATTGTATGCGAAATTCAGCAAATGTGAGTTCTGGTTGCGTGAAGTTAGTTTTCTGGGACATATTGTATCGGCCTCTGGAATACGAGTTGATCCGAGAAAGATTTTTGCTATTCCGGATTAGAAACCTCCGAAGAATGTGTCTAAAGTTCGTAGTTTTCTGGGACTTGCTGGTTATTACCGCAGATTCGTAAAAAGATTTTCGATGATAGCTACTCCGTTGACTATATTGCTTCAGAAAGATGTGAGATTCGAATGGTCCAATAAATGTCAGAGAAGCTTTGATCAGTTGAAAACTCTGTTAACTGAAGCTCCAGTGTTAGTACAGACAAAATCGGGCAAAGAGTTTGTAATATATAGTGATGCTTCGTTGAATGGTCTAGGATGCGTATTGATGCAGGAAGGCAAAGTAATAGCTTATGCCTCGAGACAACTTAAGCCTCATGAGAAGAACTATCCAACACACGACCTCGAGTTAGCTGCGATTGTGTTCGCATTAAAGATTTGGCGACATTATCTGTTCGGTGAGAAATGCCACGTGTTTTCAGATCATAAAAGTCTGAAATATTTGATGACCCAGAAAGATTTGAATCTGCGTTAGAGGAGATGGTTAGAGTTGTTGAAAGACTACGAGCTTGTGATAGATTATCACCCGGGTAAAGCAAATGTTGTTGTTGATGCACTGAGTAGGAAATCATTGTTTGCACTACGTGCTTAGAATGCTCATTTAGATCTATCTGATGATAGTTCAGTAACAGCTGAATTGAAAGCAAAACTGTTATTTTTACAGCAGATATGTGATGCTCAGAAAGTTGATAATGAACTAATAGTGAGACGAGCTCAATGTGATTCGAATTCTGATTCTGAATTTCGAGTTGTTGATGATTGTTTGAGATTTCGAGATCGTATATGTGTTCCGAGAAATTCTGAGTTATTATAGTTAATTTTGAGTGAGGCTCATAATAGTCGTCTATCCGTTCATCTGGGAAGTACAAAGATGTACCATGATCTGAAGCAACATTATTGGTGGTCTGGTATGAAACGAGACATTTCTGACTTTGTGTCGAAGTGTTTAGTTTGTCAGCAAGTTAAGGCTGAACATCAAGTTCCATCTGGGTTGTTACAACCGATTCTGATTCCCGAGTGAAAATGGGATAGAGTGACGATGGTCTTTGTTTCTAGATTGCCTCTGACTCCGAGAAAGAAAGATGCTATTGGGTTGTAGTAGATCGATTGACAAAATCTGCCCATTTTATTCCGGTGAAATCAGACTACTCACTTGATAGATTAGCTGAGCTTTATATTTCTGAAATTGTAAGATTGCACGGGGTGCCATTATCCATTGTGTCAGATAGAGATCCGAGGTTTACATCACGATTCTGGAAGAAACTACAAGAAGCTTTGAGCATAAAATTGTATTTCAGTACAGCTTTTCATCCACAAACGGATGGTCAATCCGAGCGAATCATTCAGATTCTCGAGGATATGTTAAGATGTTGTATCCTTGAGTTTAATGGTTTGTGGGAGAAATATTTGTCATTGATTGAATTTGCGTACAATAATAGTTTTCAGTCAAGCATCAAAATTGCACCATATGAAGCTTTGTACGGACGTAAATGTCGTACACCTCTGTATTGGACCGAGCTTAGTGAAAATAAGCTACACGGGGTTGATTTGATAAAAGATACTGAACAGAAAGTAAAAGTAATCCGTGACAGTCTGAAATCAGCATCTGATCGTCAGAAGTCTTATGCGGACTTGAAACGAAAAGATATATAATTTAAAATCGGTGATAAAGTGCTTCTGAAAGTGTCTCCGTGGAAGAAAGTACTCCGATTCGGACGTAAAGGCAAGTTGAGTCCGAGGTTCATCGGACCGTATGAGATCATTGAGCATGTTGGACCTGTCGCGTACAGATTGTTGTTGCCCTCCGAGTTAGAAAAGATACATAATGTATTTCACGTATCGATGCTTAGACAATACCGTTCTGATCCGTCGCATGTGATTACTCTGTCTGAGATTGAAATCTGATCTGATATGACATATGAAGAGGAACCAATCCGTATCTTAGCACGTGAAGTTAAAGAATTGAGAAACGAGAAAATTCCGTTAGTAAAAGTGTTGTGGCATCGACATGGAATAGAAGAGGCTACGTGGGAGCCTGAATATTCAATGACACAACAATATTCGAATCTGTTTAACGGTAAGATTTTTGGGGACGAAAATCCCTAAGGGGGAGAATTGTAATAGTCCGAATTAGACCCTAGTCGGAACAGTGGTTTTGGAACCACAAAACCAAGTTTGAATAATATTTTAATATTATTTTCTGTGCCGTTGATATGTGACTAAGCATGTGTTAAATTTTCGTAAGTTAATTTGTCCGTCTGTATGTTTAATTTGATAAAAGGATTAAATTGCATTGAAGGCAAAATGTGCATGCTTTATGAAAGGACACCTATTTGAGATGGCTCTTAAATGGGGAGGCCTTATGTGGAAATTAAGCCAATAATTACTTAGTTTATGTTTAAAAGACAATGATGGCCTTATATATATGTTATATATATATGTTTTGTAATAAGGATAATTTTGTAAATGGGTTAATAGTATGATATTAATAAAACAAACATAAGAAAGATGATAGTTATCATCTTTTGTACCAAAATTAGCAAAGAAAGAAAAGAAAAACACAAGCTAGGGTTTGGCCATTGAATTACCTAATTAAGATCAAGAACCGAAGAAAACGATTTAGATCGCAAGAAAGCGAAAGTAGTCGAGTAGCCATATCCGTTTCTGTTAAACCGAACTCGAGGTAAGTCAATATACAAATAACTGTATTTGAATTGACTTAATTGTGCATATATGAATTTGAATTGCTATGAATATGCTCAAGATGAGATATATGTAAAATCCGAGAATTGGTATCGACTAATTATGGATGTCCGAGAAGCCCCGTCTGAAGCTAGGAATAGATAGGATAGTATATGTCATGACATAGGTGTCCGTTCTGTGATATCATGTAAGACCACGTCTGGGACGTTGGTGTTGATTCGAGATTTCGTGTAAGACCACGTCTGGGACGTTGGCATCGATATGAGATTTACGTGTAAGACCATGTCTGGGACATTGGCATCGTATTTTATTCGTGTAAGACCCTATCTGGGACAGCGGCTTTGATATCTGATTACATGTAAGACCACGTCTGGGACGTTGGCATTGTACGACTATTCCGAGCACTCTGAGTATCCTATTAAATTCCAAACGGTTCAACGGGCAAGTCTGAGAAACAAACGATTATGTGATCAGTGTATCCGTTTCAGGTACGTTCGATATGTACACTAAGTGTGTATGAAAGGTAAGTGTCTATATGAACTTACTATGATGAATATGTGTTTTGAAATGTTGAGATAATATGTGAAGATATGTTTGAATGAGCCATATGTATATGTGATATTTGAGTTATATTTGAGTTGAAGATTATGGTAAGATATGGCCTAGCAATTGAGCCAAAGAATATATGAGATGAATTTGCTATGAGAACCAATAATGTTATTATATCAGTTTGGTTATGTGCATATTATGCTAAGTTTATTTGTATATGGCTTACTAAGCTTTTGAAAGCTTACTCTGTGTGTGTTTGCTCTTTTTTATAGATCGTCAAAGCTACTGAAGGCTCGGGACCATCGAGGATCGTCATCACACTACCTAAGCTCATTTTGGTACCTTTTGGAAATGTATATTCTAAGTATGGCATGTATAGGCTAGTTATTTTGGTATATGTTTGAGATGTAAATAGCCATGTGATTTGGCTAGTTAAATGTTGATAATGTTCATGAGTGAATATGATATTTGGTGCATGTTTTGGTATGGCTTGATGGCAATGAAATAGCCTTATGAATGGTAAGCTTATTGATGAATTGATGCCTTAGTGACTTAATGAGGTTATGGTTAAATTATGTTTTGATTTACATGGGAAGTGATTGTTCCAATTTAGCATATTTAGAAATGAGATTGAATGGAATAATATGATGACCATTTGGTGTGTTTTTGGTTGCCATTTGATTGTGGAAATAGGCTTGTTTATGCTTGTAGGTATGACCCTAGTGTGGGTGGCATATTGGCCTTGCAAAGGGCCTGTTATGCATACACGGTTGTGGCACACGGGCGTGCCTAGTGACCGTGGAATTAAGTCAGTAGCTAGTCTAAGTGTGCACGGCCTTGGCACACGGACGTGCCTGGTAGCCGTGTTAATAAGTCAGTATCTAGCCTAAGAGCACACGGCCATGGTACACGGGCGTGTCTAGTTGCCGTGTGGATAAGTCAGTATACATGCTCTGTTTTGGCACGGCCAGGACACATGGGTGTGTCTAGTAGCCGTGGAAGGCACACGACCTGACTGTACGGGCGTGTGACCTCTGCAGTGTTCAAAAAGTTTTAAATTTCTGAGATTTTCCGTATGGGTTCGGTTTAGTCTCGGCCCTTCTCTAAAGCATGCTTAAGGTCTTGGTGACCTATCTAAAGGACATTGTTATTGCAATTGATGATTTGTTTTATGAAATGTCTGTAAAAGTTTTTGATCTGTCCGGTAATACCTTTAACCCTAATCTGGCGACGGATACGGATTAGGGGTGTTACATTTCCCACACTGGCCATCGAAGTAGCTGGAGCTTTCGAATTCGACTGTGATCTAGCTCGATCTCTATTTAAATATCCCACATTAGCCTTTGAACGGCTATGCTCATCTCTGAATTTCTTTGAATCTGACTGAAATGACTTACTCGGAAATCTCTTTCTCACATCTCTAGCTTCTGTCTCAACTTTTCTTTTATCTTTCCCAAGTGCTTCAGCTTTGCACGCTCGATCAACAAGCACAACAAACTCTTTAATTTCTAGAATTCCAACTAACAAACGGATATCTTCATTTAGTCCATCTTCAAATCTTTTGCACATTATCGCTTCAGTTGAAACACATTCCCGAGCATACTGACTTAATTTCACAATTTCTCGTTCATACTCTGTGACAGACATGCGACCCTGTTTAAGTTCCAGAAACTCTTTCCGTTTCTGATCAATAAATCTCTGACTGATGTATTTCTACAGGAACTCAGACTGAAAGAAATCCCATGTAACCCGTTCTTTTGGAACAACGGAAATCAAGGTCTTCCACCATTGATAAGCTGCGTCTCGTAGCAAAGAAACAACACACTTTATACATTCATCAGGATTCAATGACATTTCATCAAACACTCGGATTGTGTTCTCGAGCCAAAACTCAGCTCTCTCAGCATCATCATCACTAGTAGCTCTGAATTCTTCGGCCCCATATTTACGAATTTTGTCGACCGGAGGCTTATTCAAAAAATTCAAGTTCATAACCGAAGGTACAGTAGAAGACTGAGGAGGATTGGTTGGGGCGGAGGTTGTGAAATAGCCGGATTTGTTCTAACGTATTGAGTGAACCACTCATTCATCATTTGGAAGAAGGCTTGTTTAGCCTCACCTTCCTGACCACTAGTAGCCGGTCTCGAATCAGATGGCGCTGTCCCTTGAGCGGGGGCAGGCGCATTACTTTCGACATCGTCAGCTACAGCTCTTTTGGGATCCATTTACTATACGAAAACACATTTTATACGTCAGGATTCATCACACTATCACAGTTAGTATATATGGCATGTATAGCTAGACTCTCACACGCTACGTTAGTCCTAGAATCGACTAAATCGTAGCTCTGATCCCAATCAAATGTAACACCCCTAACCCATAACCATCGCCGGTCTAGGGTTAAGAGGCATTACCGGACAATCGGAAACTTTTACAAACATCTCACATCATAGAATATAACATCGTTTAATCATATCATAATACAAACATATAGTCCCTTAATGGGGTCTACGAGACCTTAAACATACATTAGAAATGGGTCGGGACTAAACCGGGATCATACAAAATTTTTCCAAAATTCAAACATTTTTTTAAAGTTACAGAGGTCACACGCCCGTGTGGGCAGGCTGTGTGCATCCCACGGCCTCAGACACGCCCATGTGCCCGAGCCGTGTCAAAACAGGGCATACATAATGACTTGACCACACGGCCTGAGACACGCCCGTGTGTCTCACTCGTGGTCGGGCCTGACTTGCACCACACGGCCAGTCACACGCCCGTGTGTCCAGCCTGACTTGTTTTGAAATTTTAACCACGAAGGACACGGTTGAGCCACACGCCCGTGTGGGCAATTATAGGCCATTTGCAAGGCCAAAATGCCACCCACACTTTAGGCTATCCCTACAAGCATCATACCAATTCAAATCATGCCAAAATAAAAAACTTTTCCAAGCATTCAAAAGCATTTCAAGCACACCATTTTATGCAACAATTAGCTCAAGTAAATGACAAACATTTCCAAGTATAATTCATCACAAACTTACCATATCATTATAACCACCATTCATAAATTATATGCTTACTTTGCATCAATAAGCTTACCATTATTTTGACCATTTCACTAACCATCAAACCATACCAAAACCAAGCATCATATAGCATGACTACTTATTCATACCACAATCATTTATCTAGCCATATCGCATGGCTATGTACATATCTCAAACATTATTCAAAGTGACTAGCCTATACATGCCATAATTTAGTATATACACTTTCAAAAGGTACCAAAATAAGATTGGGTAGTGTGATGACGATCCTCGACGATCCCCGAGCCTTCCGTAGCTTTAATGATCTATAAAACATAGTAAACACACACAAAGTAAGCTTTCAAAAGCTTAGTAAGCCATATACAAGTAAATTTATCATATAATCATTTATAAGCATACCAAATCAAATTCATTAACATAACTTCATTTCAAACACATAGATTTCCCTTTGGCTCAATTGATTTTCCATTTCTTACCAACATATCATATCTTAAGCATCTCTTTTGGTCATATCTCAAACATACATATATCTCATTTTATTCTTTGTATCAATGTACATATTTACTCACCTTTCATGCTTATACAAAGCATACACATCAAACGTACCTGAAACGATTATACATTTCACACCGTCTTTAGTTTCTCGGAATTGCCCGTTGAACCATTCGGAATCAAATAGGATACTCAGAATACTTAGAATAGTCGTACAATGCCAACGTCCCAGACGTGGTCTTACATATAACCAAATATTGATGCCACTGTCCCAGACAGGGTCTTACACGAATCAAAACGATGCCAATGTCCCAAACATGGTCTTACACGTAAATTTAAAATCGATGCCAACGTCCCAGACGTGGTCTTACACGATATCACATATCGGAAACCTATGTCATGACATATGTAATCCTATCTATTCCTAGGTTCGTACGGGACTTCTCGGACATTGATATATTGTCGATACTACCTCGGATTACACATATATATATCATTTAGTACCCATTCACCACAAATAAATTTCATATGTACATACATATATCAACACAAATACATTTATTTGTATATAGACTTACCTCGGATTCGGATAAACGTACGGACTCGACTATTCGATTACTTTTGACTTTCCGTGATCTAAATCCGTTTTCTTCGGTTCTTGATCTATACATATTAAAATTTAATCCATTTATTCACCAATTCATTCAATTCAATCCAAAAACACATATTTAGGGTAATTTACAAATTAGCCCTCACATTTTCACATTTTGGCATTTTAGTCCCTAATTCACAAAATCACAAAATACACAAAATTTGCACACATCATACTTAGGCCGAATGTTATCCATGCTCATACAAGTCCATACATTTCATTTATTTCACATTTTAGTCCCTCAAAATATTATTTTCTCAATTTAGTCCAAATTACTCAAATTCACTAAAAATCCAAAGACAAAACATGTTAATCTAACACATATATTTCATATTTCATCAACAATCATCACAAAGCTCATGAGTTCATCAATGGAACTTTTCAAAATCTTCATCAATTCACAAAATTAAGACATGGGTTTTGAAGAACACAAAGCAACGATTACAAAAATGTAGAAATTATCAAAAACCGAACAAAACTAACCTTGAATCAAAGAACTTGATGGCTGAATATTTGAAAGCTTCAAACTCTTTCTTTTTCTTTCAATAATCGGTGGTAAAAGATGATAATGGCCATCTTTTAATATTTTATTTTATTTAACTTAACATTAATACACATTTTACTAATTTAACCTTACTAATTAACATTCAAATTCCACTAACTATGTACATCTTTGTCATTTAAAACATTCAATGGTAAAATAACCACATAAGGACCTCACCTTTATAAAGACACATCAATTCAGCACATAATTAATTAGAAGGCCACTTTTACAATTTCTGCGATTAAGTCCTTTTATCAAATTAAGCACAGAAACGGGTAAATTAAATCACAAAAATTTCACACATATCAATTCATATACTATAAGCATGGAAAATAATATTAAAATATTTTTCTAACTCGGATTTGTGGTCTCGAAACCACTATTCCGACTAGGGTCTAAATCGAACTGTTACAGAAACCGTCCAACCCTTGCTTGAATCAAGAAACCAACATCCATTACTTTCCATAACATGTAGCCGGCAAAGCAATTGAGTAAGTGGGGGGATTTTTCACACTATTTTTAGTAAACTCATCCACCAACCTTCACTATAAATACCCACCTCCATTCCCTATTTCAAAGCATCCCTACATCCCTTATTCATTTCTCTCATTCCCTCTCTTCATCTCCACGCATTGCATCCCATATTCCTTTTCTTTTTTAGCCAGCAAAACCTTGAGAATATTATCTCTTGGCCGGCCACCTTAAGAAGCCATTAGCAAAGGAACAACACGAGGATTGGAGGAAACTTCTTCAATCGTAGTTCGCGAGACTACTGATTTGAACAGAGTTATGTTACCTTTACATTGTTACTTTAATTAAATCATTTTTGCAATGTGCTTTGTTATCTTGTCATCAAGAATGGTAGCTTAAAGTTGTTTAGCTAGGATGATTGCATCAATTCAATGAAGTTTGTTTAAATCATGTTTATAGTGTTTGTGTCTCAGTTGTTCTTGTTTTCAATTAAACTCAAGCATGTATTTCGTTCATACATAATTGGATGCATTAGAATTGGTTGAGCGATCCGAACTAGACAACGGCTAATAGATATAATAATTGAAAAGTGCATGCTTAATTTATATCCGACCCAAAATAAATTAAAGAATCGTAATAACTTGACCGAGCTCTATTACCTTGCATGACTTTTAAGTTTATGTGATTAAATTGTTTCAAATTGACCCAGTCCCTGTTACTTCACATGAATTCTAAGAAAGCCTTAGTGTAATATGATCAGTAAAATGCATGTTTTACTAAGTAAAAGATTTCGAAATGACTTAATTTGGTTTTAAGCCCATGAAAGATCGAGTTGTCATGGAATATTTTTCGAACACTATTAAACATGAGAAAAATAAATCAGAATTGAATGATATAATTATTCTAGCCTAATCATATTATTGATTGTTGAAGTTTTTGTTTTTACTGCTAAACTCATTTCATACATCTCATTTCATACCTTGCATTTAGATTAATTTGCATTGGGGATCGTCTTACATTTATTAATTTATTTTTACATCAATCACTCAAAAATTATTGTGTTTTTCTCACCAAATTGTTAACTTTAATTTTACAATTAATTGATTAACATACACAGTCCATGTGGAGATAATAAGTCTTTTACTTACTTATTACTTGATAACGACTGTATACAACCACGCGTTACAAATACATAATTGATTAATTACAATTAATTCAACTCAACACAAAGAAGATTTGATAGAATAAAACTTAATACAAAAATACAATGAATTGTAAATATATTGCAACTTATACTAAAATAAACCTAAATAATATATTCACATCGTCAACTTAAATTCAAAATAATTTTAAAAAATATTTGCATATAATCGGGCTTTTTTTATTTATATTTTTGAGGCTCTAAGCGAAACAATAAATTAGTTTTTTTCAAAAAAAAAAAAAGCAAAAAAAATTTGAGCCCTAAGAGATGAAACATTTATGGTTAAAAATTTAAAGTTCTAAACATTTAATTAATTTATTTTAATTTAAAATATTTTTCACATATTAGAAAAAAAAAAAAAAAACAAATTTAAACTTCTGCCAACCTTAAGCCCGGAGCAACTGCACTGTCAAACTAAACCAAAACGGGGCCTGCATATAATAATTATGCATTATAATACACCCATATCAATATTCTAAATTCTTAAACTTACGCGTCTAACGAGTCATTATTTATCAGTATGTTTTTGGTCAATATTATTTATCAATAATTATTGACTTGACTTGGTTTAGATTGCAATAGAAATTTTATTGACTTGGGTGTTCTTTCTTTCCTCTTTCCCCTCTCAAAATAAATAATTGATTAAAATATGTGATAAATTTTTATATTATTTAAAAAATTAAAATTTAGTCATTATTATTTTTAGGGAATTCTTTTTTCAGATTTCAAAATTTATATACAACTATTAATAATGTTAAAAATATTTTATTAAATTTAAGTTCATTATAACATCATTTTTTGTAGTTAAATAATCACTAAGTGAGCATTTTTTATTTATTTCAAGATACCACACCAATAAATTTAATAAAATAATTTAATTTTATTAATAGTTAGACTTAAATTTTAAAATCTAAAAAATAAAAATATTAAATTCCTAAAAATAAAATATAAGAATTAAATTTCAAAATTTTAAATAATAGAGGGAATATTTTAACCTAAATAAATTAATTGAAACAACTAGCTGTATACATTTGAACAACCGGTTGAGGTGGAATATATATTTATATATAAAATACCGTCGTATTTAATTAATTATAAACCGATTGTATATTCAATGAGAAAATAATCTTATTCAAAATTTTATAAATAAGAAGAAATATAATAATATTATTAACTTTAACAACCCATCTATTAAAATATCATTCCTGTGATCAATTAATAAAATGCATTAAACAGTGATTCAACTATATGTATAGTGTCAAAAAGATTTAATATTTATCTTTTATTCGTTTATGAATATTAATTTATCGTATTTATTAGCGAATTTTTACTTAAAGTTTATTAGCTAGATTAAAAAGAAAAATTTAACAGTTTAATAATTTAAAAGAAATTATCAAATAATTTAATAATTTAAATAACTGTTTTTTGAATAATTAAACGATATTTTATATTTTTTTAATATTGAGGTACTAAACGTAAATTTACTAAAAGGGATCTATATATATGTTTTCATATATGCAATTAGTGATTAACTGATTAGCTTTCTTTAGTCAGTAGAATCAAGAAAATCATGGCAGGTGCTGCTGAAGATATGAAGGTGTTGGGGACAAAGCAGAGCATGTTTACGCAAAGAGTTGTATGGGCACTGAAGTTGAAGGGCGTTGAATATGAGTTCATTGAAGAAGACCTTGTTCATAAGAGTTCATTGCTTCTGGCACTGAACCCAATTCACAAAAAAGTTCCTGTACTCGTTCATGACGGAAAGCCCATCGCCGAATCCAAAATCATCCTCGAATACATTGATGAAACATGGAAAGAAAGGCCTTTATTGCCGGAAGATCCTCGGGAGAGAGCAAATGTTCGTTTCTGGGCTGCGTTTATTGATGACAAGGTGATGATATATATTGATTTCAATTTATGAACAAACTTAAGAAAAAAAATTCTTTTTTTTTTTACAATTAATTAAAATTTCATTATGAGAAACTTATGGGTGTAGTTGATGGAAGCATCGAAGAAAGCATTTGTTTCGACCGGAGATGATAGAGCGAAGGCGATGGAGTCGACGATGGAGGGCTTAAAATTACTGGAACAAGAGCTTCAAGGAAAAAAATATTTCAGTGGTGACGAAGGAATTGGATATCTTGATATCGTAGCGGGATGGATTGCATATTGGTTTCAGTTTATTGAAGAAATTGGGGGTTTCAAAGTAATGGAATCAACCAAATTTCCTTGTTTGGATGCATGGATCAAAAACTTTCTGCAAGTTCAGAGCGTCGAGCAAAGCCTTCCCTCACCCGATGAACTGCGCAATGTCTTCGGCGCAATTCGAATGGCTATGCAAATGAAATAATATAATTTTAAGTGTTCTTTTTTTTTTTTAATGTTATTTGCATTTTTATATTTTGTAGCTGATAATTGGTGTTTGCGTGTTGGGCTGCTGTATTTTTCTGTTTAATAATGAAAATGTTTTATATTGTGTTTTAAAGTTCCATTTTGTGTTGAATGTATTGCTCTTGTGCCGTGATAGAAGATTTGTATTAATTTCATTTTCACTTCACATTTAATTTTAAGCTCCAACGTTGGACAACCTAATTAAAAAAAAAAAGAAAAAAAAAAAGCACAACCCCTTCTCTCCCATTTGATAAAAAAATTATTTTATATTCGCGTTATTATGTTATGGCGTTGATAATATCTTATGGTCCCTTGAACATGAGCATCTTCTAATTACCTAAGGTTTTTTTTTTTTTTTCAATAAAGGGATTTTAATGCAAACAATTCAAAGAGAATCGAAAATGGAGTGGGGAAACACATGTTATTGGGAGGAAGAAGAAGCTTAGGGTGTAGTCAGTGGCGAAGTTAATCAACCATTAAAATGGATATTTTTTAATTTAAATTTTTTATAATTTATAAAATTTTAAATTACTAACAATAAAATTATAGTTTGGTTTTTTAAAGTTGCTAAAACTTTAATTTAATTCTTTAAAAATTATAAAGATATAAATTATTAAAATAATAAAATTATATTTTTACCCTATAAAAAGATACAATTGAATTTCCTAAAAAAAAAAAAATTTCTTCAATGTAGTGATCTCTAAAGCTCGTAGCATAGGTCCTACAACTTTTTTGTATTTTAAATCAGTCATTTCTAAAAGGATAGATCACAAAAAAAAAGAAAAAAAGGCGACACGGGTTCAAAACCAGCAAAATGGTGGGGAGGCCCAAACAGAAAAAAAACAAGAACCTAGCGCATCAATATAGAAAGCATGTCTTCCTATTGAACTTTTTCATTCATTTTGAATTTCTATATCATTAGGGCAGGGAAAAAAAAAACAAAGGAAATTTAGAGCATGATCGTGAATCAACTTCGATACCTAAGGGCCAAGTTTTACTGTTCCAACTTTTTATCTTAATTTAAGCACATATTATTACTCTCTTTTTTTTTTTAATTCAATAAGATTCGGCATATGTCGAATAGGAAATATGAATATAGTTAATCATCTAAAAAATAATAATTGAAACTATAATACAATCTTAAAAGAGGAGCTCTAGATAATTGTTTGTACCACTAACAAAATAAAATGAATTAGAAAGATTATGTTATAAGTTTTTATATTTTTCAAAAATTTAAAATTTAATTTATGTGTTTTTATTTTTAAGAATTTAGTATCTTTATTTTTCATATTTTTAAAATTTAAGAATTTAAAAAGATTATTATTAATATTTTTTGTTAAATTCAAGTTCATAACAATACCATTTTTTTTAATTACATGATTATTAAGTGGGTAGTTTTCTTATTTCAAAATGTCACACCAAAATTTTAAAATAAAAATTAATGGTATTAACAATTAGACTTAAATTTAAAATCTGATAAATAAAAAAACTAAATTCTTAAAAATAAAAATATAGGGATTAAAAATGTATTTACTGCATATTTTAATCCAATTTGAAAATGTAGGAGATTATATCGTAAACAAAACAATAAGTAATACAAAATGGTTTGGATGATACTAAAATTTAAAACGAGAAAAGTCTTAGAATGATTCTAATAAGGAAAACTTGTAAATCACTAAAAGGCATAGACAAGTTTGTAGATTGAAGTAGAGAAGTGGATTTTCCACTCATTTTGATTTATTTTGAGCTAAGTTCATGTCTTAACATTTTCTTTGTTAATTATGTAGATATTTATAGATAGATAATTATAGTTTAATATAAAAGGTGTGATATTAAGCCAATAAAAGCCATGAGCAAAAATGGTTGTTTAAATGAAGGTTTAGTAGTAGAGTTTGCTAGCATAACATTGGTTCTTTCAGCATGGTGGGAAATATGAAATTTACAGTATAATGATGTTCAATAGTTCATGTTTATTTAAGGACGATGTCTCTCGGAGTGGCCACCTTCTTGATGGAAATAAATGTTGTCACTAAATTTAGTATATCATGTAATGTGAAATGTGAATTACTATTGTACTATAAACATACATTTGATTATTGAAATGTGATTTATAATAATGTCTTTGTAACTTAGTCAAATGGTTAGGAAACAGTAGATATGTCAATGGGGGATTAGATGCGCGCTTGATTTAGAAGATTATGTTTATTTGCCTTGTGACAAAGCTCTAAGGTGCATTATGGATCTAAATCAAAGGTGTTCGGATGGATGTGCTCCTAACAAAATATTTAGAGTGTTGGGTTGGTTAATTCATGCATTTGGCTTTTATTTTGCCAAGGGTTAGGATTCATTACCTTTATGAAGAAAGTTAGGTTGAAATTGAATAAATTATTCTTAAAAGTGTTTAAATTTTATATTATGCATACTTGTGCATACAAAGTAATTTTTTATGAACATGTCAATTATGCAAGGAATTTATCTAAATTCATTATATGATGAATTCTAATCTTATTTTTGTGATGCTATGCCTGATTACATGTAGAATTTTTACTCAATGGCTACTTGTGAGTACATCAAGGTATGTATTCTGATTTACCTTGAATTTACCAAGTTTTATGTTTAACGCGTTATTTTTTTTTTTTTTTTTCGTGTAGATTAACTTAATTTTGGAAGCTCAGCTAGACTAATGGTTCACCTACTCACAACATTGATATCATCCGAGAGTATGAAATTCTTGTATGGAAGTTTTGACTCCTAGTGACATGTATTAAAGAATCTTTAATTTATATATATATATATATATATATATTTATTTCATACTACTCTTGGGTCTTATAATTGTGATGGATGTATTTAAATTTCATTCTGTGATGTTGCTTAGTAGTTTGAGTCCTGGGTGATTACGATGGCTATTGGTGAGCATACACACTCATAACTCTCATTTGATGTGAGCTTGCATTAGTTGATGATGAAACTACGATAAAAGTATTAGGGAAGTCCTGTACTTAAGGGTGGATTGCATTTCAGTCCGTCTAATGAAAAAATGGGTAAATTAGCTCTTATACATTTTGAATTGTGTAAATTAGTCCATCCGTTAAATTTTATCTATTAAATGATGATGTGAAATGGTAAACTCATGCTAAATTTTTTTTATGGGTAAACTATAAATTTTTTTATGATGTGGAATTGTACTTCCTAGCCCCGTTTTTGATGTTCTTCGTATTTTTGAAATCCTCGTAGCTCGATTTAGCTATTTATACCACTATTTTGAGCTAGGGTGATCGTGTGTCTGTCGAGTTTTAAAATTTATAAAAAGAATGATCGAAACTGGAAACTAACTCTGACAACGATTTAAGGCAAGTGCACCTATCGAACAGTAGTAAAGCTTAGGCAAGACCGGATTGTCGAACCCAAAGGAACTAAAAGTACTAATACTAACTTTCTTTCTATTATTTAGCCTAAGAATTAAGCGAATGGTTGTTTAATCTAAATTAATTAACTACTAGACTAAAGACTCTAAGACAAAGAAGAATGAATTTGGGAGAATACTTGAGGAAAAACCAATTGATTAAGACGACACCCAAGGAAGAATCCACCTAGACTTCACTTGTTATCTAACTCGAACTGCACGATGTATTCACTTGACTTGATCCGTAGGATTCCCTAATTTATATTAAACCCTCTCTCGAGGCGAATAACGTCTAACCCTAGGTTGATTAATTGAAATCTCTTTCTAGTTAAAACCCCTAGAATTGCATTAACTCGATCTATGGACTCCCATATTAGGTTTCACCCTAATCCGGCAACGCCTCGTCACCCTATCTCTAGGCGCGCGATCAACTCCGCTTAACTATGCTAGATCTACTCTTAGGCAGGGACTTTTGCTCCTCCACCTAAGCACATCAAACTTGAATTAATATCCGTGAAATATCAACACAAGAATTAAGAACACATAATTAAGAACAAATAAAATATTTATCATATAGTTCAGCAAACGATAACAAGATTCATCTAATTTTCATCCCCCTCAGGTATCTGAGGGTTCAGTTCATAAAAATAAAAGAAAACATCTCAGAAGAAAAGATAAAATAAAACATAAGAAATCCCTAAAACTCCCTGAAGGAAATTAAAGAGAAATCCTTCGTCTTGAGTATAACTCCGGCTTCTTGAGATGGATCAACTGGCTATCCTTGAGTGAATCCCCACAAATCTGCCCTCTCTGGCCTAGCAAGACGCCCCTAAAGGATAGCTTTGGGCTCCCCCTTTCAGGTCATACTTAGGGTGTATTTATAGGCTTTTGGAATGTGTTTCTTTGCCCCTAAGTATCCAAATCCGATTGAAATTGCTCTTTGCCACGGCAGGGGCACGGCCTCTGGCACACGCCTGTGTAAGTTGTAACATCCTAGGAAGGGCCTATGCATTTTTCAGATCAATTGTATGAAATGACAAGTCTTAAGTATTATGAATAAATTTTTGATACTTTTGGAAACCTAGAAATGAATGAAAATGGAAATGAAAATGGAAATGGAAATGGACATTTTTGGAAACTTAGACATTTTTGGAAACCTAAACATTTTTGGAAATGATCCAAAAATGGAAACTTGAACATTTCGGGAAACTTGGATATATGAGAGAAATAAAGGAGTTTTATTCACATAAATATGTGAATAATAAGAGATAAATAAAGGAGTTTTATTCACATAAATATGTGAATAATAAGAGATAAATAAAGGATTATTTTCTAATGAGATAATTGAGGAGATAATTGATGGATTAAAGGCTTTTATCTTTTAAATAAAAGAGATAATATTATCAAAAAGAGGAGTGGTGGCCAAGTAAAGGACTCCTAGGCTGATAACTTTGGCTATAAAAGGAGGACAGGAGGGCTACTCATCAACATTTGCTCCCTCTTCCTCTCTGCCGAAATTCTCCCTAGGCAAAACCCCTCTCTGCCGAATTTTCATTAAGCAAAAATCCCTCTCTTTTTCTTCTATTTTCTTCTCCGTTCTACTGTTAAGCTGAATCTTTGTGGATTCTAAGAAAGAGGGCAATCATCCACAACATCAAAAGGGGATCTTTTGGGAAATCTAAGGATCTAAGGTAAGGATTATAAATATAAATATGTGGTTAAAGATTATGATTCACGTTTTCAAAGTTAGATCTAATCTAACACGAAGTTATAGGATTTCAACAGGCTTATAAAGGAATCCTCTTCAGATTTGGAATCCCATCATAAGGTAAGGGATATTCGGCCAAGGCATAATTTGTTTAAGTGTTTTCCATTATTTCAAAAACCGAAAACTGACATGGTTACATACCTAGTATTAGCCGATTTCAAGGAAGAGGAATTCTAGCAACTGTTGGGACTTGATTAAATCAATTCGGCAACTAGGTAAGTAATTCTACTTCTAGTAGGATTTGGTTTTAAGACCAAATAGGTTTATTTATATGTTTTAATTAATGGCCGAATATAGGAGTGAAAGATCTAGATCGGTAGATCGCTCTACGGGAATTCACGGAAACTATTAAGCGAAAAAGGTGTGTACTCTTACTAACTTTCAATAAATTGCATGGCAATCATTAAATATATAAATATGTAACAGTATGTGAATGTGGCTAAGCACCACAAATGTGGTAAGGAGTACCTGTGCACGTTTCCTACTTTTGATAGGATTGTGAATGTGATATATTTTGAACATGTGATTAGTAACATGAATGAAAATTAAGTATGTGAAATATGTTATGAAATAATTGGGGCATTCGGGATATTTGTGGAGGAAGAAAGTGAAGGTGATGACTACGGTCTCACCAACGTAAAGTGGTGACTACGGTCACATAAAGTGAAAAGTGGTAACTTCGGTTACATCTAGTGAATACAAAGATGTCTAATGACACAACATAAGTGGGCGATGAGCACGTCGATCGCAATGATCGCTTCGATGGTGTGTAGCGGATGGAGGGTCGACTTAGTAGTCCCCGCATGTGTACAAAGTTGGTACGGGTGGTGTGTAGCGGATGGACAAATAGGTTTGGATTTGGGTTGCATCATCCTTTATTTTGTATGAACATGATATTGATATGACTTGTATGCCTGATTTGTTGGAAATTAGTACTATGTACACATTGAGTCTGTTGACTCACCCCGTTGGGGAATTATTTTTCAGGTGATGAGCAGTAATGGACCGGGTCGGCAGGAGCTAAAGGTGGCCATGCATCGCTTGAAGAAATTATTTGGAATTTGGACTTTATGAAATTTTAGTATTTTATTTTGGGTTTGAATGATGTAATAAGGCCATAAGGCCCAGTTGGATTTTCTTTATTCCTGTTTATTTTTATTTAAATATGATACAAATTATGTTTGATTAAAGATAAGTAAATTTATTTCTTTTAAAATAATAAACCCAAAAATTATTTTGTCACCTTATTTAAGTTGGATTTCCAGAATTTATTAAATAGGTTTCAAATTAAGCCCAACCCAAAACAATTTTTTTTAAAATTACACAAATTTTCTCTAAGTCATTTAGAACATTGAAAACCGATTTATTTAAGGAACATACCAGATCCGGTTCAAGCTCGTGGGCCGGGTGTGGGGTGTTTCAGTTGGTATCAGAGCCAGGTTTTAAAACTCTCGGCCTGTGGGCTCAGGCCCAAAACGTTTTCAATTCGAGCCCAAATGAATTTCTTTGAAATAAGCAGGTTTTATGGCATGGCACCTAAGTCTCCGACCATGATCCACCTGTAAGTACCTCTAAACCATCTGTGTGATTATGTGAATTATGAATTGTAAAAGGGTAGCAAAGGCATGGAACGTAGAATAGTGTGATAGGAACTTGAACCCTAGGATTAGACTACTCAAACACTTGAAACTCATAAGACTTAATGAACTTAACAAACCTATGACTAAGTTATTAAGCTAGGGTGTGGCAACCCCTGTACGCATGTCTAGGATTGGATCCGGAAGAGCCTGGTATTTAAGCAGTCCTAGTGACTCACCTCCTCTTCGCAGTATCCTGCACCGGTGCGTAGCTTCTGTTCGCCCTAACTCGAAGGCTCGGTGGTGTGGCAACCTGCATGCGCATGTCTAGAAAGGTCGGTGAGAGCTTGGTATTTAAGCGACCGCGTGACTCACCTCCTCTTCATTCGAATCACCTGCTGGTGCGTAGCTTTGGTTCACCCCGACTAAGAGGGCTCGATCATAGGCTAAACACAAAGAATAAAACCCGAAAGGGACTTAGCCGCTTTTTCTCTATAAAAAAAAAATACCCTTGGTTTATAAAATGACCAAACCACCCATAGTTTTAACAAAATTTCATTACTTTATCAAATGTTCAAAAACCCTAATTTGTAAAATATCAAACTATCTTGATTTTGGAAAATTACAAAATTGCTCTAACTTACAAAATTACCAAAACGACTCGATTTCCAAAATTTTTACAATATCATTGCTTTGAAAAGTGTAACTCTCAAAGGAACCCTCAATGTTTTACAATCTTGTAAAATATCCCTAACTTAATAAATTTTACAAATTTACCCTGATTTTTGGAAAAATTATCAAAAAGGCCCCTGAGATCAAAAAAATTACCGAAATACCCCTGGATTTCAAAATTCTTCCAAAATTTCCCGGAACTTTAGAAGTACCAAAATACTTTCGTCAAAATCACCAGGAACTTTTTATTTCTGAAAATTTACGAAAATACCCCTATAGGATAAAATTACGAAAATGCCCCTAGGTAGTGGAAAAGCAAAATAACGAAAACAACAACAAGAATTACAACGTTTCTTTGAATGAACGAAAGTTCATATTTGTTGATGGATGAATGAATGAATGCAAGATCAGTATGCATGTATGAATACGAAAGAACCACTCTTAAACTCTTCTTCATAAGATATCATCATGGGTAATAAGTGAAACAAGAATACTAATACATAAAATTCCTTAATCGGATCTCTCGTCGATAATGAGCTCAAGAGGACGTGGTCGTCGTGGAAGAGGTAGAGGAAGGATGATCGTTAGATCGGGACAAGGTTCGACAATGAGATACCACCACCACCATCACCCCCAATTGTCAATGTTGAGCAAAGCAGGCCTGAGGAACAGGGGAAGATGCTGCGTGTCGCAGTCGTGGCCGCGAGTTTTGGAATGGTGGCTGTGCAGAAACAATTCAGAAATCGTAAGTCGTGGCTCGAGCGGCTCCGTGCTAATGGAGTGAAATGTTTAGAGGAGTATCGGAGTGGCACCCAATGATACCGAGTAATTGGTTGGAAGCAATCGAGCGCATCATGGATGAGCTCGACTTGACCCCGAGGAGAAGTTGAAAGGGATGACGGCATTTGTTACGCGCGATGAAGCGTATCAATGGTGGTTAACCGTCGGGACGGTGCACACGGCGGAAGATCTCGACACGGGAATATGCTAAGGAAGCATTTCGGAAGAAGTATGTGGGAACCAGTATATAGATGAGCAAAGGAAGGCTTTTTCGGGTTGGTACAAGGAAGTAAGTCCGTCACCGAATATGAAGCGTAATTCTTGAGGTTGGTGATATGCCCGAGGAGTAGTGGCGATCGAGCATGAACGCTGTGTTCGTTTTGAGGACGGACTTAGGGACGATTTGAGACTTTTGATAGCACCGCATCGTGAGCGGGAATTCTCTCGCCTTGGTGGAAAAGGCTAAAGTGGCTGAGGGAATTAAGGATGCCACCAAGCAGGTGTGGATTAAATAAGCCCAAAAGAGGTTTTGGGCCATCCGAAAAGGCCACAAGAGGCCTAGAGTTGACAGCCACAAAGTCAACAGCCGGGTACGGGTGGCAATTTCGCCCTTGTGAACATTGTGGAAGGAAGCATGGGGAGAGTGTTGGAAAAGGCGGGACGATGTCTCAAGTGTGGGTCCAAGGACCATATGATTAAGGATTGCCCCAAGCTATTAGATGAGAGCCAACCAGCACTCGGAATGCTAACCAGCCGGGTAGAGGCGACAAGCTGACCTCAAAGAGGTCGTGGGTCGCCAACAGAGGTAGTGGGCAGAGGCCGTGGAGCTCGTGGGCCGAGGTGCGCTAACGCCAAGCAAGGCAACCGGGTTTGGTTTACGCGGTTCGCCGGAGGGGAAGAGGAGACGCGCGCGGATGTTATAACCGTGACGTTCTTTATTCATGACAAACCCTATTTTGCTCTTATTGATGTGGGCTCAACTCATTCCTATGTTGCATGTAGTGTGGTTGAAACACTAGGCCTAGACTCGAACTTTTCGATAGGCGAGATAATCGTAGTAAGCCCTTTAGGCCAAACGGTGAGGATAGATAGGATCTTTCGGAATGTACCCTAGAGATTCAGGAGCGAACTTTCTGGGCCGACTTAATGGAATTACCCTTCGGAGAGTTTGAGCTTATACTTGGAATGGATTGGCTAGTAGAGCATCGAGTCGTGTTGGATTGTGCGGCTAAACGTATGGAACTAAGAACCCCGGAAGATGAGGTAGTAGTGATGATCGGAGAAAGGAGGAACTACTTGTCTAACGTAGTTTCTGTGATCAAGGCCGAGAAAATGGTTAAGAAAGGATGTAAGGCATTCTTAGCCTTCGTGAGTGCGTTAAGAGGAGAAGAGGAAGGTGTCAAGGGAGTTAGAACAAGAAGGGATTTTGAGGATGTATTTCCGGAGGAGTTGTCTTAATACCCCAGATAGAGAAGTGGAATTTGGAATAGATTTGCTACTGTGAACAGCCTCTGTGTCAATCGCTCCCACCGAATGGCACCAAAGGAGTTAGTGGAGCTCAAGGCTCAAATCCAAGAGTTGTTGGATCGTGGGTTCATTCGACCCGGTGTGTCTCCGTGGGAGCACCGGTTCTCTTTGTGAAGAAGAAGGATGGAACTATGCGGATGTGCATAGATTATCGTCATTGAACAAACCGACCATCAAGAACAAGTATCCTTTGCCAAGGATAGATGACTTGTTCGACCAACCGAAAAGGGGCAATTTGTGTTCTCAAAGATCGACTTAAGGTCGGGGTATCATCAATCGAAAGTGAAGGAGGTGATATTCATAAGACCGCTTTTAGGACAAGGTACGGTCATTTTGAATTTGTGGTGATGCCGTTTAGTTGACGAACGCACCGCCGCGTTCATGGATATGATGAATAGGGTTTTCCAACCCTACTTGGATAGATTCGTCGTGGTGTTCATCGACGACATTTTGGTGTATTCCAAGACGGAGGAGGAGCACGATGAGCATCTCCGAGTTGTGTTAGAAGTGTTAAGGAAAAAGCTTTATGCCAAATTCAGCAAGTGCGAATTTTGGCTCAAGGAAGTGGCGTTCCTAGGACATGTGGTATCCGCAGAAGGAATAAGAGTGGATCCTAGGAAGATCGAAGCGAGTGTTGGATTGGAAATCACCTAGGTCGGTGGCTGAAATCGAAGTTTCTTAGGCTTGGCAAAGGCTATTACGAGAAGGTTCGTGGAAGGATTCTCGTCGATAGCCGCACCTTTGACAAAGTTACTAAGGAAGGAAGTACCGTTTGTGTGGACGGATAAGCAACAGGAGAGCTTTGAAAAGCTTAAAAGGTGCCGGCTGAAGCTCGGTGTTAATTCACCGAGGCGTAAGGACTTCAGTAGTATATTGTGATGCTTCGCACACGGTGGTTAGGTGTGTGCTAATGCAAGAAGGAAAGGTAGTCGCTATGCATCTCGACGATTAAGGCCGCATGAGGTGAACTACCCAACTCATGACTTGGAACTCGTGGCGGTGGTTTTCGCCCTCAAAGTTTGGAGGCACTACCTTTATGGAGAAAGGTCAAGTAATTTACACGGACCACAAAAGCCTTAAGTATTTGTTGACTCGTAAGGAGTTGAACTTAAGGCAACGAAGGTGGGTGGAGTTATTGAAAGATTATGACTATTCGATAGAATACCATCCGGCAAGGCGAATGTGGTAGTGACGCCCTAAGTAGGAAGGTTGTGTCGGATTTAAGGGCTTTGTTCGCTCACTTAAGTTTGTATGAAGACGGAAGTCCTGTTGGCGAGTTACAAGTCAAGCCAACCTGGTGAAGGAGGTGAAAGAGGGACGGTTGGCGGATAAGGACTTAAGTACTAAGTTACAGCAAGTACGGTAAGGAGGATTAAAGGATTATGGCGTCAATGATGAAGGAGCATTGTGCTACAAGGAAAAGGTTTGTATGCCGAGGGATAAGGAGTTGAGACAAAGGATTCTTCGGGAAGCGCATGGTAGTCCTTATGCTATGCATCCCGAGGCATCAAGTCAGATAGAGATCTAAGGGAACAATTTTGGTGGTCGGACAAACGAGAGGTGACCGAATTTGTGGGGAAATGTTTGACATGTCGCAAGTAAATTTGAACACCAAGTCCCATCAGATTGCTTCAACCAATTGAAATTCCCCAATGGAAGTGGGAAAGAATTACCATGAACTTAGTTAGTGGGCTTCCCTTACGCCCACTAAGAAGGACTCGGTATGGGTGATAGTGGACCGTTTGACCAAGTCCGCACATTTTATCCCCGTGAGGATCGACTATTCCCTTCAAAAGTTAGCAAGTTATATGTGGCGGAGATCGTGAGGCTACACGGGTACCGATGTCGATCATCTCCGATAGAGACCCAAGGTTTACGTCCTGGTTTTGGAAAGCACTTCATCAAGCATTAGGCACTAAGCTAGACTTCACTACTTTTCATCCACAATCGACAGGCGATCCGAACGGGTTATACAAGTGTTGGAAGATATGCTAAGAGGTCGTGTGATGGATTTCCGAGGAAGTTGGGAAGATTACTTGCCTCTAGCCGAGTTCGCCTACAACAACAAACTATCGTGCAAGCATTCGGATGGCACCATACGAAGCATTGTATGGAAGGAAATGTAGAACACCAACTTGTTGGACCGAGTTAGGAGAACGCCGCGTTTTGGGTCCAGAGTTAGTGGCGAAATCGAGGAGAAGGTGGAATTAATTCGCACGGTTGAAAGAAGCTTCGATGAGACGTAAGTCGACGCAGACCTTAAGAGGAAAGAAATTGAGTTTGAAGTAGGAGACCAAGTGTTTCTAAAGGTCTCACCTTGGAAGAAGGTTATGCGGTTCTGGCCGCAAAGGGAAGCTAAGCCCAAGGTTTATAGGGCCCTATCAAATCATCAAGCGAGTTGGGCGGTGGCATACCAATTGGAGTTGCCACCGAGTTGCATCAAATGCACGACGTATTTCATGTGTCCATGCTACGCCGCTATCGATCGGATCCGTCTCATGTGGTACTTGTTGAAGAAGTGGAGTTAAGGCCAGATCTATCCTACGAGGAGGAGCCGATTCAGATCTTGGAACGTGACGTGAAAGCACTACGAAAGAAGTCGGTGCCTTTAGTCAAGGTGTTATGGCGCAATCATGGATCGGAAGAAGCTTCGTGGGAGCCGTAAGAGACAATGCGACAAAGAATACCCTCAAGCTGTTTAGTTAGGAAATTTCGAGGACGAAATTTTATTTAAGGGGGTAGAACTGTAACATCCTAGGAAGGGCCTATGCATTTTTTGGATCAATTGTATGAAATGACAAGTCTTAAGTATTATGAATAAATTTTTGATACTTTTGGAAACCTAGAAATGAATGAAAATGGAAATGAAAATGGAAATGGAAATGGACATTTTGGAAACTTAGACATTTTTGGAAACCTAAACATTTTTGGAAATGATCCAAAATGGAAACTTGAACATTTCGGGAAACTTGGATATATGAGAGAAATAAAGGAGTTTTATTCACATAAATATGTGAATAATAAGAGATAAATAAAGGAGTTTTATTCACATAAATATGTGAATAATAAGAGATAAATAAAGGAGTTTTATTCACATAAATATGTGAATAATAAGAGATAAATAAAGGATTATTTTCTAATGAGATAATTGAGGAGATAATTGATGGATTAAAGGCTTTTATCTTTTAAATAAAAGAGATAATATTATCAAAAAGAGGAGTGGTGGCCAAGTAAAGGACTCCTAGGCTGATAACTTTGGCTATAAAAGGAGGACAGGAGGGCTACTCATCAACATTTGCTCCTCTTCCTCTCTGTAGAAATTCTCCTAGGCAAAACCCTCTCTCGCCGAATTTTCATTAAGCAAAAATCCCTCTCTTTTTCTTCTATTTTCTTCTCCGTTCTCATTGTTAAAATTTGAATCTTTGTGGATTCTAAGAAAGAGGGCAATCATCCACAACATCAAAAGGGGATCTTTTGGGAAATCTAAGGATCTAAGGTAAGGATTATAAATATAAATATGTGGTTAAAGATTATGATTCACGTTTTCAAAGTTAGATCTAATCTAACACGAAGTTATAGGATTTCAACAGCTTATAAAGGAATCCTCTTGATTTGGAATCCCATCATAAGGTAAGGGATATTCGGCCAAGGCATAATTTGTTTAAGTGTTTTCCATTATTTCAAAAACCGAAAACCGACATGGTTACATACCTAGTATTAGCCGATTTCAAGGAAGAGGAATTCTAGCAAATCGTTGGGACTTGATTAAATCAATTCGCAACTAGGTAAGTAATTCTACTTCTAGTAGGATTTGGTTTTAAGACCAAATAGGTTTATTTATATGTTTTAATTAATGGCCGAATATAGGAGTGAAAGATCTAGATCGGTAGATCGCTCTACTGAATTCACGGAAACTATTGTTAAAAAAAGATGTGTACTCTTACTAACTTTCAATAAATTGCATGGCAATCATTAAATATATAAATATGTAAACAGTATGTGAATGTGGCTAAGCACCACAAATGTGGTAAGGAGTACCTGTGCACGTTTCCTACTTTTGATAGGATTGTGAATGTGATATATTTTGAACATGTGATTAGTAACATGAATGAAAATTAAGTATGTGACATATGTTATGAAATAATTGGGGCATTCGGGATATTTGTGGAGGAAGAAAGTGAAGGTGATGACTATGATCTCACCAACGTAAAGTGGTGACTACGGTCACATAAAGTGAAAAGTGGTAACTTCGGTTACATCTAGTGAATACAAATGTCTAATGACACAACATAAGTGGGCGATGAGCACGTCGATCGCAAATGATCGCTTCGATGGTGTGTAGCGGATGGAGGGTCGACTTAGTAGTCCCCGCGATTGTACAAAGTTGGTACGGGTGGTGGTGTGTAGCGGATGGACAAATAGGTTTGGATTTGGGTTGCATCATCCTTTATTTTGTATGAACATGATATTGATATGACTTGTATGCCCGATTTGTTGGAAATTAGTACTATGTACACATTGAGTCTGTTGACTCACCCGTTGGGGAATTATTTTTTCAGTGATGAGTGTAATGGACCGGCGGCAGGAGCTAAAGGTGGCCATGCATCGCTTGAAGAAATTATTTGGAATTTGGACTTTATGAAATTTTAGTACTTTATTTTGGGTTTGAATGATGTAATAAGGCCATAAGGCCCAGTTGGATTTTCTTTATTCCTGTTTATTTTTATTTAAATATGATACAAATTATGTTTGATTAAAGATAAGTAAATTTATTTCTTTTAAAATAATAAACCCAAAAATTATTTTGTCACCTTATTTAAGTTGGATTTCCAGAATTTATTAAATAGGTTTCAAATTAAGCCCAACCCAAAACAATTTTTTTAAAATTACACAAATTTTCTCTAAGTCATTTAGAACATTGAAAACCGATTTATTTAAGGAACATACCAGATCCGGTTCAGCAAACGATAACAAGATTCATCTAATTTTCATCCCCCTCAGGTATCTGAGGGTTCAGTTCATAAAAATAAAAGAATACATCTCAGAAGAAAAGATAAAACAAAACATAAGAAATCCCTAAAACTCCCTGAAGGAAATTAAAGAGAAATCCTTCGTCTTGAGTATAACTCCGGCTTCTTGAGATGGATCAACTGGCTATCCCTGAGTGAATCCCCACAAATCTGCCCTCTCTGTCCTAGCAAGACGCCCCTAAACGATAGCTTTGGGCTCCCCCTTTCAGGTCATACTTAGGGTGCATTTATAGGCTTTTGGAATGTGTTTCTTTGCCCCTAAGTATCCAAATCCGATTGAAATTGCTCTTTGCCACGGCAGGGGCACGGCCTCTGGCACACGCCTGTGTAAGTCTTGGCCAGGCCGTGTGGACTTCGTTGATGAGGCACGGCCGTGTATCTCGTGGCTAGACCGTGTTCGAGATTATTGAAGAGGCACGGCCGTGTGGTCTTAGGTCCAGGCCGTGTCGATTTCGTGCTTTGGCCTATTTGGTCTGTTTTAAGCCCGTTTCTTGTTCTTTTCATCCTCCGGTGCTTTCCTGAGTATATAACATGAAAAGAAAGGATTAAGAGCACCTTTTTACATAAAATAAGGGATAATTCATCCAAAAGCATGCTAAATGTGGGATTAAAATATGTTACTTTTATGGTTTATCATAGGGTTTATGTTCAAAATTTTACCCATGGATGACATGCATGTATTTTGATGTCTAGTGGTAGAATATTAAAGTTTGAAGTGTGATAAACAACTTTTGCTAGATGATTTTTGGTGAAATTGATAAAAAGGGCCTACTTGCAAAAGATGAAATAATATGTGTATAGAATGTAAAATAATTGAAATTTTGGGCTTCTATAAGAGAGGTTATGAATCGTCTAGGCTTGAGTGTGAGAAAAATGAACACATTTCATCATACGAGCCTATGGACTATTTTGCAAATATGTGAAAGTTTAGGGGCAAAATTATAATTTTTGCCAAAGTATGATTCATGGGCTGTTTTAGTCAATGTGGTAATTAAATAAGTGAAATTTGTCATTGTAGATCAAGAAACACGAAGTCTGGACCTAAACCGAGGAAAGAACAAAGTGGTAGACTAAATTGAACAACTATCTATATTTTGGTACCGAGGTAAGTTTGCGTGTAATAAATTGATATCATATTATTATGCTTTTAAATGCTTGAGATGTGTATATTCTTTCTATGAAATTGGTAATGAGATTTCGATAAAAATATGATGTAGTTTTATTATGTCGAAGTCCCGGTTGAACCTTAGGAATAGAAAGGATACCCTTTTCACGACATGAGAATAATAAGGTCCCGTATAAGACCATATATGGGATATGACCTCGGCACCGAATTGAGATCCCTTGTAAGACCATATCTGGGATATGGCATCGGCATCGATTAGTGACTCCGTGTAAGACCACGTTTGGGACCTGGCTTCGGTATGAAATCGTGTAAGACCATGTCTGGGACATGGCATCGATATACGATCTCGTGTAAGACCATATCTGGGATATGGCGTCGACATCGATATGAGATCCCGTATAAGACCATATCTGGGATATGGCATCGGCATCGACATGTGATCCCATGTAAGACAATATCTGGGATATGGCTTTGGCATCTTACTATGTGGGTGACAATTTCCGAGTATCCATCGATATTCCAAGTGGTTCAACGGGGTAAGGTAATAAGTTTATGTTAAAGATGAAAAGAGGCCTAAATTTATATGATGAAGTGTTACAGGTACATATGCGAAACTCACGAGAAATGAGTCATGTATGTGCTATGTGGTTCGTAAAAATGAGCAGGAGTAAGCCATGTCAAAGTTACTTGAGAATTTTGTGTTAATCCATGATGTAATATGTGAATATTATTACAAGATTTTATGTTGTTATCTATTACATGCAAACTTACTAAGCTTTATGCTTACTCCCTCTCTTTTCCCTTTTTTTGTAGTATCGCCAAGCTAGCTCGGGGATCAAAGGGCGTCGGAGCCCGATTCTCACTATCAAGCTATTCTTTTGGGTATAGTAAAGTTTGATTATTTTGGGTATGGCATGTATAGGAACTTGGTCATTTTGTTATATGTCATATTGGTTAGCCAAGGTGTTGGCTATTAATGTTACTTATTTCATTTTGTAATTGGCCATTGAAATTGGCCAATACTTGTTAAGTTATATCTATTCAATGATGATGAAATTCATGAAGTGTAAGCTTGTGCAATTGAATGAGTAAATAGCCTTATAATTGTCCACACGGGTAGACACATGGGCGTGTGTCTAGGTCGTGTGTGACACACGGTCTGCCTCATGGGCATGTAGCCTAGCCGTGTGTCCCCTGCATCTAATTTGCAAAAATTTATTTCGTCACACGGGCTAGCACACGGGCGTGTGATCCGACCGTGTGACCCTAAGTGTCTGCTGACGTTAAAAAAAGAATGTCAAGGTTTTCACACACGGGCTAAGACACGGGCGTGTTATGGCCGTGTGAGGGACACGGGCCATAGACACGGGCGTGTGCCAGGCCGTGTGAAAACTCCTGTAGGTTCGAAATGAAAAATTAAGATCCACACGGACTAGGGACAAGGGTGTGTGTGACCACACGGCCTGCCCACACGGGCGTGTTCCTTTCCACATGGGCGTGTGGCCCTATTTTGAGTAAAATTTTTCTAAGTATTCGTAAGCTTCCCGTTCAGTCCCGATTCGCTCTATTTGTATGTTTCGGGTCTCGTAGGCCCGTAATAGGGACATTATGAACCCGAATGAAAATTTATGGTTGATTTTGTATGATTTAAGTAAGTTAAGTTGGGTAATGCCTCGTACTCGATTTCGGCATTAATACGGGTAAGGGGTTTTACATTTAGTGGTATCAGAGCTACAGTTTAGTCGATTCTTGGACTAACGTAGCGCATGCACAAGTCTAACTATACATGCCATACGTATAAGTATTTACATAATGATAGTGTGACGGCTCTTGACGATTTAAAATATGTTTTTGTATAGTAAATGGATCCCTACAGAGCAGTGGCGGATGATGTAGAAAGTAACGCGCCGGCCCTTGCCCAAGGGATGGTGCCAATTGAAAATGAAAATAGACCAATGATTGTGACTCAGAGAGGAGGAGAGGAGGCTAGGAAAGCTTTTCTCCATATGATCAATGCTTGGTATACGGAGTTCGTTCGAACGAACCCGAACGCTCAACCCCCTCCACCCCCACCTATTCCTCAACCTACCCCTGTAGCTCCCCAGGTTGTAGAATTAGTAAGAAGGGAAAAGCCCCCAGTTGATAGAATTCAAAAACAAGGAGCTGAGGAATTCTGGGCTAATAAAGATGACGATCCAGAAAGAGAGGAATTCTGGCTTGAAAATACCATCAGGGTATTTGACAAATTGTCTTGCACACCCGAAGAGTGTATGAAATGTGTTGTGTCTCTCTTGAGAGATTCGGCTTACCAGTAGTGGAACACCCTTGTGTCGGTGGTACCAAGGGAGAAAGTTAATTGGAAATTTTTCCAAGAAGAGTTCCGAAAGAAGTATATTAGCCAAAGGTTTATCGATTAGAAAAGAAAGGAATTCCTTGAGTTAAAACAAGGTCGAATGTCTGTAACCGAATATGAACGTGAGTTTGTAAGGCTCAGTAAATAGGCTCGGGCATGCGTGTCCACTGAAGCCATCATGTGTAAGAGGTTCGAGGATGGACTAAATGAGGACATCCGATTGTTTGTTGGTATTCTATAACTGAAGGAACTTGTGGTGTTAGTAGAGAGAGCTTGCAAGGACGAGGAATTGACCAAAGAGAAAAGAAAGGCTGAAATTGAGTCCTGTGACTTGAGGAAGAGACAATTGGGTAAGTCATTTCAATCCTGTAACACCCCTTACCCGGGTTCTATGCCGGAACTGGGCTCGAGACGTTACCGTACTAAAACCTCACGGTCGCCACTTAGGCTAATCGTGACTACTCTATTTAGTCACCTCAATACCTCATTCTCGACTTATGAGGCCTCACTCATACACACGAGGGATCTCGAGACTAATCCAGAACTTTTACAATTCTTAAAATTTTTCTCTTCAAATACAGGGCTCACACGCCCGTGTACTCTATTACATGTCCGTGCCTTCAACCCACGGTCGACACTAACTAATCACACACGGTCTTGACACGTCCGTGGGCCTAAACCGTGTGCTATACCTTGATATACTGACTTATTCAACACGGCCTAGGCATAGGCCCATGTGCTGGCCGTGCGTATCACACGAATTAAACAAACGGCCGTGTGATCAGCCCGTGGTCTATTCTGACTTAAGGTACTAAGGTATAGGGTGCACACGGCCTAGACACACGCCCGTGTGTCTATCCGTGTGGGCACTTAGAAGCTATCTTACCAAGCTTTTTACTACTCTTGTTTCCATACATTCATATACTACTTCAAAACATTCTCAATCATCCATTAGAACACATGAATTAATACATTTAATCCTTAAAGAGTTAAGGTTTTCATCCCATACACTAGGGAGAACTTTATCAAATACATTTACAACCAACTCTAGGTTCTCTTAGGCCAATACAATTTGGCTACATCAATTAGGACTTAATCAACCTTAAAAATAATCCCTATACATGCCATGACTCATAAGGACTTGATACCTCATACCAAGTGTCTGTTCGATAGTGTGAAAGCATCTCCGGCGGTCTCTAACCCGAGCTAGTTAATATAACCTATAAGAGATGAGAAAAGTAAAGGAGTAAGCAATAATGCTTAGTAAGCTCATCTGCGATAAGTGTCAACATTGATATTCATTGTATACTTAGTTACATAGTATCATGAAGAGTTTCTCTCATAAACTCATGGTTACTTACTCAACTATTCTTGAAACTTACTCATTCAACCTCTTACCACATTCTTACCATGTCACAAGCCAATTGCTCGTTTAATTAGCATACATTCCTGCATTGATCACCACATGATCATATAAAACAACACATCAAGCATTTTCAATAAGTCGCTCGTACTACTAATATCTCGGTGGTTACGCACTTAGCCCACCATTGAATCTCTTACAGGGTGGTATCACACACAGCCCACCAATCATTTATACCTAAGGTGATTTCGCACTTAGCTCACCAGTCATTTATAAGCGATGGTATTGCACATAGCCCATCAATTAATAATCAATCGTGTGGGTACTTACAGCTCACCAATAAATAATATAGTTGATGGTATCGCACACAGCCCATCACCACCATCAATAAGGTGATATCACACATAGCTCACCGTTATTTACATTCATGGATAATAATCCACAAGTATATCTCTATCTCAAATGTTCATTCGAGAACATCCTCACATGTTTCTATTCTTACTTAACTTTGTACGATACTCGTTCTCATTCACACAGTGCATCAACTACACAAACACCACTAAGGGTTCATCATATAATGAATTAATCTCAATTTAGTTCTACACATACTTGTGTTACTCATGGTACAACCACATACATTGAATTATGCGAATTGTTAAATAACTCTCTTGAGTCTCATGCACATAGTTCTCATCGTCATCATACCCCAATTGGGTCTTACATACATTAACATATCGATGCCATGTCCCTGACATGGTCTTTTACTAATTCTTACCCCGAGGCCATATTCCAATATGGTCTTACTCGAGACTTTAACCATCGTCCTATCATGCTATACACCTTTCCCATTACATCTAAATTCAATTCCATTCACATCTCATCAAGAGACATTTCATACATTCATATAATAATATACATTCCATACAACATTGGAATGCTAAATAAGCTCATAGGTAATTGCAACATTCACACATGAACTTAGCTCGATGTCGAAAGAGCCAAAAAGGACTTTTTGCCCACATTTCTTTTTTCTTCCGTTCTAGGTCCGAAACTCATTTTCTTTGATCTAGAACAATGACATTTACTGATTTAATCTCTTATAAATCATGATATACCATAATCTAAACTTTAGGCAAAAATGACTATTTTGCCCCTACACTTTGGCAAAATTACCATTTTGCCCCTAGGATCGTAAATAAATTTTCATCACATTTTATTTTTAAACAAGTCTAGCTTAACATTTTATCCTCTTACAACTATCCACAATTCCATCTATTTCATGCCTTTATGAACAATTTCCAACTTTTGCATTTTAGTCCCAAATAGGTGTTTTCATGAAAACATCTTTCACAAAGTTGTTTCTCATCATTCTATCATTCATTTTCTTCCATAAAACTCATCAAACAACATGAACTCTATCATGGCAAGTCCCTAGACTTTCAACCATTTTGCAAACTAGTCCCCGCTTTAGAAAGCTTAACTTTGGGGACTCCAAAAGTACAATTTTTATCAAGAAAGATCATCAAAATCACTTACTTGTGAGGAGAATTGCTTGCTGAAATTTTAAGCTTCAAAAACCCCTCACATGGCTGCTATTTTCGATGGAAGAAGAGAAGAAATAAAAAAAGATGATAGCTTTTGCTTATTTCTTCTTTTTTTATTCATTTGCCAACTAATATCACCAACTTTTGACCAAAATTTAATGCTCTTGTCCCCTTAACTTTCTATGGCCGGCCAACACATTTAACAAGGCCAAATTACACATTTGGGACCTCCAATTAATATTCTATGACTATTTGTCACCTCTAGCAATTAAAATAGAACTTTCGCACTTTATGCGATTTAGTCTTTTTTCACAATTTAGCTAGAATTCGCTAAAATTAAGGCACCAAAATTTCCATGCATCCTTATAAACATGTTATATCACATAACATATCATGAAAATAATTTTCTCTAACCTCGAATTAGTGATTCTGAGATCACCTGTTCGACTAGCCCCTAAATCGGGCCGTTTACAATCCTCCCCCTTAGGGATTTTCGTCCAGAAAATCTTATCGTAAGGAGTTACTACTAACACTCTTAAAACGTTTCCATCAACTCTTCAAAATCACGAATTCACTTATCCTCAAGTTTCTCTTGACACGACTCTTAAGCTGTGATACACAAGGTCGAGCATAACTTGAGACCTAGGTTATTCTTTCTCTAAGGTATATACTCAGAAATCCACCAATTTGGAACTCTATATATGTCCAAATGATCGTTCGAGATCTTTCATGGTTGACTTACCACTATTCAAATGACATTTCCCTTTCTTGGAAATTTTGTCAAACCAAAATTAAAATCTATAAGGTTCATCTCACTTTCTCATTAAAGCATTCACTGACTGTAGAAATCTTGACTTGTACATTTTGAAAACTCAGCTTTTAGTGGTCAACTACTCCTGACCATAATCTCAATCATACTGCGAAATATACTCTATTGTCAAAACATTTATCCACGTAACTGTACTTCCTTATTCTTGCTTTATTAGATATGCTGCTACTAAATCTCATACCAAAGCTCTGTATAAGTTCTGGATTCATCATCAATAATGGAAAACTTATACAACCTGTATTTACCATCTCAAATAAACTCATTCGGAGCTTATTTAAAATACCATTTACTATATCTCTTCTGAACCCTTTTTGTTCTAAAAAGAGACTCGCTCTAGTCATTAACCTTGCTGAAACTAAGATGTTACCAACTAGGGTCAACCGAGTAACTAACTCGCATTGCTTAACATGGATCTTTTCATAACATCTAACTCACAACACAGACACAAAAGTGATTGTCTCTGGATCACCAACCTGTCAACTCTTTCTCTTGATTCAGACTGATCTCAGTACTAGAACTTTCAAATAAATAGTTCTTTCAATAGCTTACAACTCAACTATCATGGTTTGAACATTTCGATGAGCATATCTTTATATTATGCTCCCTACTCACGCACATACGTAATTTTATTCTCTTTACTGATTCATGCGTGAATATACACAGAACTTGAATCATATCTCAATACCTTAATCTATTATTTTCTCCATACTGAGAACATATTTTAAGCACACTCTCTTCTGAGTTTCTCTTGCTATGCCAATCTAGAACCTTTACAATCGTCATATCTCACGATAGCGGGGACATCTCGATCGAATTCGTTAACTCTATTGACTTACGAAAACCAATCACACAACGTGAAACTTGTGATTTCACCTCTTATACACGAATCATCACCAATTTCCTCCTCAAGGTACCCAATTAAGGTTACGAGGAGATAAAGGAAATGTCAATTTCAATTAACTAAATCGACAACCGCTTTGTCCGATTTTTACTATCGCCTAACATTCTCACACAATCACAATTTATGAAAAGAACAACTACATCATCCACAAGGGAAACATGTATTAGTACATAATACTAAAGGAGATTATTATAATCCCATCCATGGCATTAACTAACCATGCACAAACCACGTGCTTGAGCCAACTTACTCATACTTGTCATTTATTTAGCACATATCGTGCCACACATCGTACTAGTTTCTTCGTGATTTATTCACGAATATCTGCATTCACTCCTTCACATGACTTTAGTACTAATCTCATTTATATTTCTAGACTCATCTATTTGTCCCATTGATCACTAGGGATAATCAAAGACGCAAATTCGTCGTCATTCATGTAGGCACGAAACCAATGCCACACCCCTGGGGTGGTCTTATATGGAGTCACCTCTAAATGCCAATGCCATATTCTAGATAAGGTCTTATATGGACTTCCACATCAAGTATCGATGCCATGTTCTGAATATGGTCTTACACGATTCTCATATTCATTACTGATGCCATATTCTAGATATGGTCTTATACGAAATCATAACTTGGTGCTGAGGCCATGCCTCGAACATGATCTTATATGGGACCTTGTCTATCTCCTATCTCGATGATAGCCTCATCATTTTAGTCCTCTAGGACTTCAACCTCATGTTCAACAACAGTTACTCTATTTAGTAGAGTATTATGCATCGATGTGATACAAAGCATTCTCAAAATGCTAACATAAATACTGCATTAATCACATATAAACTTACTCAATTTAACTCTCATAACATCTCATCATAATTCAACAGTGGTAAGGGAGTGAGGTTGCAAAGTCCCTTAGCCTAACTCTCGTGACTACATACAAATGATTTACTACTCATTGTCAATTAAATATGATCATAGTCACACAACTCGCCTTAGGCAAGTTTTCATACTTACTCATGTTACAATGGTTTCTATCACCCATAATTTCGAACAGTGACTTCACTTACTCAAGTTCCACCTTAATGTCTACTCAAGTACTCAACATTAAGCTCTAATTCCTCTTACTATTTCTTATTAATCTAGAGAATGTCTTACGAGTTTTGAGTACGCCGTTTACTTGATTGCCATAGTCCAACTATGGTCTTACTCGTATCACAACATCATAGCCCAGCTATTGCTTTACATGTCGTCACGATGCCATAGCCTCGCTATGGTCTTACACGAAATCTCATATCAACACCAATGCCATATCCCAGATACGGTCTTACATGGAAACTCATATCGATGTCGATGCCATATCCCAGATATGGTCTTACACAAAATCTTATACCGAAGCCAGGTCCCAGACGTGGTCTCACACGAGATTACTATTTGATGCCGATGCCATATCCCAGATATGGTCTTATACGGGATCATGTATCGATGCCAATGCCATGCCCCAAACATGGTCTTATATGGGATCACATATACCGCCATGGTCCAACCATGGTCTTATTCATCATTTTATCATTGAATGACCGTACTCATCTCCAGCATTCTACTTAGTCAAACTTTTCAGTTTTAACTTCCACACCATAATATGTGTGGCTTCATAACAGAGTCATAAAACAAAACATCATACATTCTCTACTTTAACAGTCACATGTGAGATTTAACCATGTGGACATATTTATCATAACAAATGGCATCACAAATCTCAAATGCTTACTTACTCTTACTGCTTCTCACATACATCATGGTACTTACTAGTCTCATGTTTGTAAGGTAAACAAGGTACCAGTAACACTTGATCACATAGATCAGTATACTTTACTATAACAAGCATAATCTCTGATTCATCATTCATAACAAGAATAATACTCATTTTCAACTTGATAATAACTTTGCTTACTCAACTTTCTTGCTATCTCACTTTAACTTTACTCATTTGCCCGATGAATTTCTGCGAATAACCGAGGATACTAAATCTCTTCACATGAACTTGATGCCAATGCCATATCCTAGATACGGTCTTACATGGAATATCTCATCTTGGTTTCGAGGCCATGTCTTGACATGGAATTATACGAAGTCTTTCTTGTTCTCACCAAAGCCATGCCTTGGCTTGGACTTACATGGGATCTCTTTCTCTTGATAGCTTTTCAATGCCAAGCTTGCCTTGGACTTAAATGATATGTCTGCTTGATTGCCGATGCCATGCCTTGGCTTGGTCTTATACAGACTTTCTAATCTCATGTGGTAGATCGAGTATCCTGGGAAATTCCATCTTCAATTGGGACATGCTCGTATTTAATCTCATTGATTTCTTTGTTTAGCAAAACATTAAGCATTCCATGATAATAATGCACATTATACTAAGCAATTCAATGATAGAAATCATAAAGCTTAGAAATCACACAAACTTACTGAAATTAGCTCGGTTGGGAATCATCTCTGTCTTAACAAAACAATTTTGTTAGAGCCGGGAGACATCACACTATCATTATCCACATATGGCATGTATAGCTAGACTCTTACTCGTGCTAGGTTAGTCCGAGAACAGACTAAACCATGCTCTGATACCACTAAATGTAACACCCCTTACCCGAGTTCTATGCCGGAACCGGGCTCGAGACGTTACCGTACTAAAACCTCACGGTCGCCACTTAGGCTAATCGTGACTACTCTATTTAGTCACCTCAATACCTCATTCTCGACTTACAAGGCCTCACTCAAACACACGAGGGCTCTTGAGACTCATCCGAAACTTTTATGATTCTTAAATTTTTTCTCTTCAAATACAGGGCTCACACGCCCGTGTAGAATGAGACACGCCCGTGTGTAGACACACACACCCATGTTCAACAATCGTGCTTAAAAACCCAAGCATTCTGCCAAATGCCCCACGGTTAAGGCACACGCCCATGCGATTTGGGAACACGCCCGTGTACTCTATTACATGTCCGTGCCTTCAACCCGTGGTCGATAATGACTAATCACACACCGTCTTGACACGCCCGTGGGCCTAAACCGTGTGCTATACCCTGGTATATTGACTTATTCAATACGGCCTAGGCACAGGCCCATGTGCTGGCCGTGCGTATCACACGACTTGAACAAACGGCCGTGTGATCAGCCCGTGGTCTATTCTGACTTAAGGTACTAAGGTACAGGGTGCACACGGCCTAGACACACGCCCGTGTGTCTATCCGTGTGGGCACTTAGAAGCTATCTTACCAAGATTTTTACTACTCTTGTTTGCATACATTCATATACTACTTCGAAACATTCTCAATCATCCATTAGAACACATGAATTAATACATTTAATCCTTAAAGAGTTAAGGTTTTCATCCCATACACTAGGGAGAACTTTATCAAATACATTTACAACCAACTCTAGGTTCTCTTAGGCCAATACAATTTGGCTACATCAATTAGGACTTAATCAACCTTAAAAATAATCCCTATACATGCCATGACTCATAAGGACTTGATACCTCATACCAAGTGTCTATTCGATAGTGTGAAAGCATCTCCGTGGTCTCGGCCGAGCTAGTTAATATAACCTATAAGAGATGAAAAAGTAAAGTGGTAAGCAATAATGCTTAGTAAGCTCATCCGCAATAAGTGTCAACATTGATATTCATTGTATACTTAGTTACACAAGATCATGAAGAGTTTCATCATAAACTCATGGTTACTTACTCAACTATTCTTGAAACTTACTCATTCAACCTCTTACCATATTCTTACCATGTCACAAGCCAATTGCTCGTTTAATTAGCATACATTCCTGCATTGATCACCACATGATCATATAAAACAACACATCAAGCATTTTCAATAAGTCGCTCGTACTACTAATATCTCGGTGGTTACGCACTTAGCCCACCATTGAATCTCTTACAGGGTGGTATCGCACACAGCCCACCAATCATTTATACCTAAGGTGATTTCGCACTTAGCTCACCAGTCATTTATAAGCGATGGTATTGCACATAGCCCATCAATTAATAATCAATCAGGTGGTAATGCACACAGCCCACCAATAAATAATACAGTTGATGGTATCGCACATAGCCCATCACCACCATCAATAAGGTGATATCGCACATAGCTCACCGTTATTTACATTCATGGATAATAATCCATAAGTATATCTCTATCTCAAATGTTCATTCGAGAACATCCCCACATGTTTCTATTCTTACTTAACTTTCTACGATACTCGTTCTCATTCACACAGTGCATCACCTACACAAACACCACTAGGGGTTCATCATATAATGAATTCATCTCAATTCAGTTCTACACATACTTGTGTTACTCATGGTACAACCACATACATTGAATCATGTGAATTGTTAAATAACTCTCTTGAGTCTCATGCACATAGTTCTCATCGTCATCATACCCCAATTGGGTCTTACATACATTAACATATCGATACCATGTCCCTGACATGGTGTTTTACTAATTCTTACCCCGAGGCCATATTCCAATATGGTCTTACTCGAGACTTCAACCATTTTGCAAACTAGTCCCCTCTTTAGAAAGCTTAAGCTTTGAGGACTCCAAAAGTACAATTTTTATCAAGAAAGATCATCAAAATCACTTACTTGTGAGGGGAATTGCTTGCTGAAATTTTAAGCTTCAAAAACCCCTCCCATGGCTGCTATTTTCAGTGGAAGAAGAGAAGAAATAAAAAAAAAGATGATAGCTTTTGCTTATTTCTTTTTTTTTTATTCATTTGCCAACTAATATCACCAACTTTTGACAAAAATTTAATGCTCTTGTCCCCTTAACTTTCTATGGCCGGCCAACACATTTAACAAGGATAAATTACACATTTGGGACCTCCAATTAATATTCTATGACTATTTGGCACCTCTAGCAATTAAAATAGAACTTTCGCACTTTATGCTATTTAGTCCTTTTTCACAATTTAGCTAGAATTCGCTAAAATTAAGGCACCAAAATTTCCATGCATCCTTATAAACATGTTATATCACATAACATATCATGAAAATAATTTTATCTAACGTCGAATTAGTGATTCCGAGATCACTGTTCTGACTAGCTCCTAAATCGGGCTGTTACAGATCCTCATCCAAGAAATCAAGAGAGTTTACTACGCGATCAGCTGCTTTTGTAACACCCCTAACCCGTAACCGTCTCCGGATTAGGGTTAAAGAGTATTACAAAAAAAACCAGAACATTTACAATCATTTTACAACACAAAGTATTTTATCATTCAAACATATCAAGATATATACATATAGTCTCCTAACGAGGTCTACGAGACCTTAAACATGCACTAGAAAGGGGTCGGGACTATACCGGGATCATACAAAATTTTTCCAAAAATAAAACATTTTTCCAAGCTACAGAGGTCACACGCCCGTGTGGGCAGGCCGTGTGCCTCACACGGCCTCAAACACGCCCATGTGCCCGAGCTGTGTCAAAACAGGGCATACATACTGACTTGACCATACGGCCTGAGACACGCCCGTGTGTCTCACCCGTGGTTGAGCCTGACTTGCCTCACACGTCCAGTCACACGCCCGTGTGTCTAGCCCGTGGTCGAACCTAACTTGTTTTGAAATGCAACCACAAAGGACACGGTCGAGCCACACACCCGTGTGCTCAACCGTGTGGGAAATTATAGGCCATTTACAAGGCCAAATTGTCATCCACACTTAGGGTCTCACCTACAAGCATTTTATCATATGCATTTATACCTCAAATGGCAACCAAAACATACCAATATATGCACCAAACAATCATCATCTAACCATCTACATTCATGCTCAAATTCAACTTAAATAAATCCATCTAAATTATCAATTTTCACATCCCAAAACTCACAAAACTATCCAACATTAATTACTTACCAATTCTATCATAAGACATACCATTTCCATCTCGCTAACTTATGCAATAATGATCACTCATATAGAACACACATATACACATGCAATTCATTCTTTTCACATAACCAAAACATTTACCAAGCCATCAACAATCAAGCCAAATCACTTGGCAAGATTTAAACTTCTCAAAATATACCATATCACTAGCCTATACATGCCATATTCAAATATATACATCTTCCCAAAAGTACCAAACTAGATAGCCGATAGTGTGATTGAGTCGCTGACGATCCCCGGATCCGAGCTAGATTTAAAGACACTGTAAAATAGAGAAACACTTCACACAGTAAGCTTTAGAGCTTAGTAAGTTCGTAATATAATACAATTAACTCATTGAATCAAATCGACATACAAATTAAACCATCACATAGATAATTTGACAAAGATACACATGCTCAATTATATCCAACACTCACATAACCATCCATTCATCTACTTTCAAATTTATCAACCACTTAGGTTTCATACATACCTTTGCCAACGCCTAGTTCACAACAGAATTTGCTACTCAATACTCGATACCACATTTCGATCAATCTTCATTGTCTCTTCGATTCAATCGCACACTTAGTGCCCTATTCATAGCCGAAGATTAAATAACATCGCACACTTAGTGCCTCTATATTAAACCGAACTTGATTCGGTATCGCACACACAGTGCCAATCAGTATAGTCGATACTTTCTCTATTTCGCACACACAGTGCCATTCATTACTATATAAATTCTATTTCGCACACTTAGTGCCACATTTCTCAAATTCACAATTAACATTAATAATTCATCAATCACATATTCATTCATTTCATAGTACATGATTATAAATTATACGATTTGCATTATACACGAACTTACCTCGTACGTCGAAGTAATAAAACGGGTCGATTAATCGAGCACTTTATCTTTACCCCGATCACGATCCAAATCCCTCTTTTCTTGATCTATACATATTCAAATTTAACTCATTCATTCACCAAATCATTCAATTTAATCCAAACACACATATTTAGGGCATTTTACAAAATAGCCCTCACATTTTCACATTTTGACACTTTAGTCCCTATTTCATAAAATCATTAATACACATAATTTCATTTCACCCATGCCTAGCTGAATTCTCCTTATGCTCATACAAGACCATATATTTCATTTATTTCACATTTTAGTCCTCTAATTTCTCATTTTCACAATTTAGCCCAAAATACTCAATTTCACCAAAAATTCAAATACAAACTATGTTAACCCAACATTAAACTTTCATATTCCACCAACTATCATCACAAAGCTCACATATTCATCAATGGCTCATCTCAAAATCATCATCAAATTGAAAAATTTAAGCATGGGTTTGATAATATACTAAGCAACGATCACAAAAACGTAGAAATTATCAAAAATCGAGCTCAAAACATACCTTGATTTTGAGCAACTATGGCCGAATGCTTCAAAGCCCTATTTCTTTCTTTTTCTTTCAAGTTCGGTGGAAGGAAGATGAATATGGCTTGTTTTTCTTATTTGTTTTATTATAAACATATTAATTATGTCATTTACCATATTACACCTAATTAAAACATTAAAATTTCATTCATTTAATGGCTATATATGTCAACTTCCACTATCAAAGGTCTAATTACCACATAAGGACTCCTCATTTAAAAAGCCATGCCAAATAAGCAGTTTAGAAATCAGCACACAGCTTTTATATTTTATGCGATTAAGTCCTTTTTCATAATTCGGCACACAATCGATAAAATTTTTACAGGAAATTTTCACACATGCTTAATCACAAATTATAAACACCAAACATAATATTAAAATATTTTTTCGACCTCGAATTTGTGGTCCTGAAACCACTATTCTGACTAGGGTCTAAACCAGGCTGTTACAACTCTCCCCCCTTATGAATTTTCGTCCCTGAAAATCTTACCAGTGAATAGGTTCGAATATTACTCTCTCATAACTTCTTTAGGCTCCCACGTAGCCTCTTCAACCCCGTGTTTATGCCACAACACTTTCACTAAAGAAATTCTTTTATTTCTCAACTCATTGATCTTACGTGCCAGAATTCGAATCGATTCTCCACTATACGACAAATCTGATTAGATCTCAACCTCAGTAGGAGCAATTACATGTGATGGATCAGATCTGTATCATCGAAGCATCGATACGTGAAACACATTATGAATCATTTCCAATTCAGGTGGCAACATTAATCTATAAGCAACCGGCCCAATTCGTTCAATGATCTCATACGGCCTGACGAACCTCGGACTCAGCTTGCCTTTTCGGCCAAATCGAAGTATTTTCTTCCACGGAGACACTTTCAAAAACACTTTGTCACCAACCTCAAATTTGATATCTTTTCGTTTCAAGTCTGCATAAGACTTCTGACAATCTAACATTGCTTTCAAACTGTCACGAATCACTTTTACTTTCTGTTCTGTCTCTTTTATCAAATCAACTCCGTGAATCTTATTCTCACTCAGTTCAGTCCAATACAATGGAGTTCGGCATTTTCGACCGTAAAGAGCCTCATATGGTGCCATTTTGATACTAGATTGAAAACTATTATTGTACGCAAACTCAATCAACGGTAAATGCTTTTCCCACGTACTCTCAAACTCAAGAATGCAACATCTCAACATATCTTCAAGAATCTTAATGATCTTCTCGGATTGTCCATCCATTTGAGGATGAAATGCAGTACTAAAATGAAACTTTGTGCCTAAAGCCTCTTACAATTTCTTCCAAAACCGCGAGGTAAATCTTGGATCTATATCAGATACAATAGATAGTGGTACCCCGTGCAATTTCACAATATCAGAAATGTACAGTTCAACTAATTTATCAAGTGAATAATCTATTCTCACCGGAACAAAATGAGCTGATTTCGTCAATCTGTCAACTATCACCCATATTGCATCTTTTTTCCCGGAGATAGAGGCAACCCCAACACAAAGTCCATCGTGATTCTCTCCCATTTCCACTCAGGAATCATAATTGGTTGTAATAAACCAGATGGAACCTGATGTTCAGCTTTAACTTGCTGACAAACTAAACATCTCAAAACAAACTCTAAGATATCTCGTTTCATACCATGCCACCAATAGAACTGTTTCAAGTCATTATACATTTTTGTACTCCCAGGGTGAATAGCCAAACGACTATTGTGAGCTTCGTTCAAAATCATATGAATCAAATCTGAATTCCTCGAAACACAAATCCGATCTCTAAATTTCAAACAATCATCGTTATCAACTCGAAATTTTGAATTAGAATTCAAATCACATTGAGCTCATTTTGCTATCATCTCATCATCACTTTTCGGGGCATCACAAATCTGACGTATAAACATCGGCCTAACTTTCAACTCAACTAAAATTGAACCATCATCACATAGATCCATCTGAGTACTCATTGCTTGCAAAGCACGTACAGACTTTCAGCTCAAAGTATCAGCAACTACATTAGCTTTACCCGGATGATAATCAATCACAAGCTCGTAGTCTTTCAACAATTCTAACCATCTTCTCTGTTGCAAATTCAATTCTTTCTGAGTCATCAGATATTTCAAACTCTTGTGATCCATATAAATATGACATTTCTCACCAAATAGGTAATGACGCCAAATCTTCAATGCGAATACAATCGCAGCTAATTCAAGATCGTGCATCGGGTAGTTCTTTTCATGCGGCTTTAACTGTCTCGAAGCATAAGCTATAACTTTACCCTCTTGCATCAGCACACAGCCCAAACCATTCAACGATGCATCACTGTAAACTATAAATTCTTTACCCGATTCAGGTTGAACTAACATTGGTGCCCCAATCAACAGTGCTTTCAACTGTTCAAAACTCTACTGGCACTTTTTTGACCGCTCAAATTTAACATCTTTTTGTAACAATTTCGTTAACGGAGCCGCAATAATCGAGAATCCTTTCACAAACCGTCTATAATATCCCGCTAGTCCCATAAAACTACGGATTTCAGACACATTTCTCGGAGGCTTCCACTCCAAAATAGTTGAAATTTTGCTTGGATCAACTCGTATACCTGATGCTGACACAATATGTCCCAGAAAACCAACTTCATGTAACCAAAACTCACATTTGCTAAACTTTGCATACAATTTCTTCTCATGCAGAGTCTGTAATACGATTCTCAAATGCTCGGCATGTTGCGTCTCATCACAAGAATAAATCAGAATGTCATCAATAAACACAACAATGAATCGATCCAAATACGGTCTGAATATCTGGTTCATCAAATCCATAAACACTGCAGGAGCATTCGTTAGTCCAAAAGGCATGACTAAGAATTCATAATGTCCGTACCTCGTTCTAAAAGCAGTTTTCGGCACATCTAATTCTTTAACTCGTAGCTGATAGTAGCCCGGTCTCAAATCTATCTTAGAAAACACTGTAGCTCCTTTCAACTGATCAAATAAATCATCAATTCGTAGTAGAGGATATTTATTCTTTATCGTCACTTTGTTCAACTGTTGGTAATCAATACACATCCTCATCGTGCCATCTTTCTTTTTCACAAACAACATAGGAGCACCCCAGGGCGAGAAATTCGATAGTGCGAATCCTCTATCTGTCAACTCTTACAACTGAGACTTCAATTCTTTCAGTTCTTTCAGTGCCATTCTATACGGAGCTATTGAGATAGGAGTTGTTCCTGGCACTAAATCAATACCAAACTCAACTTCTCGTATCGGAGGTAATCCCAGTAATTCCTCAAGAAACACATCTAGGAACTCACATACCACAGGCACAGATTCAACTTTCTTTTCTGTCACTTTTGTATCTATCACATACGCAAGATAAGCTTCGCAACCCTTTTTCACATAATTCAAAGCTTTCATCGATGATATAACTGCCGGTAACCCATTCAAATCACTGGATTCAATTCGAACTATCTCACCTTTCTGACTTCTCAAATCAATACTCTTTATTTTACAATTCACAATAGCATTATGCAAAGTGAGCCAATCCATACCCAAAATTATATCAAATTCATCGAATGGTAACAGCATCAAATTAGCCGGAAAACAAATATCCCGAAACATCAACGGACAGTTCTTGAACACTTTATCAACCAGAACACACTTGCCTAAGGGGTTCGATACTCTAATTACGAATTCAGTGGACTCAAAAGGCAGAGTCTTACTTGATACTAGGTTCACACATACATATGAATGAGTAGATCCTAGATCTATCAATGCAATCACATCAGTATCAAATAGAGTAAAAGTACCAGTAATGATGTCCAGAGATGACGCTTCTTCTCGTGCGCGTATAGCATAGGCTCGGGTAGGTGCTCTCGCCTCGGATCTCACAGCTGTATCCGTGGTCCCTCTTTGACTTCCATTCACATTTCCAATGTTTCTGGGTGGTCTACCCCTAGCCGTCGTATTACTCGGCCTCGCATTCTGAGCATTGTCTTTCTCAGCTAACTCTGGGCAATCTCGAATGAAATGATCTCGTGATCCACATTTATAACAAGTTCTATTATTGTACTTGCCCCAGCATTCACCAACATGTCGTCTCCCACACTGTCTACACTTGGGCTTGTTTCTTTTTACACTACCAACACTTGATTCAATTGGAATTTGAGTTCTTGGGTCAACACTTTGTCTCACACGATCTCTACTCGAATGTCCAAACGAAACATTTGAGCGATTAGCTGCGTCTCTAAATCTCTTTGATGGAGATTGATACGACTTACTCATCGATCTTTTTCTTTCATCTCTAGCCTCAAAATCTGCTTTCTTCTTTTCTTTGCTAAGCTCCTCGGCTTTGCAGGCTCTTTCAACTAACACAACAAATTCATTCAAGTCAAGTATTCCAACCAGCAATTTAATGTCTTCATTCAGCCCTTCAATGAAACGTTTACACATAGTAGCTTCGGTCGAAACACATTCTCGTGCGTATTGGCTCAATCTCACAAACTCCCGTTCATACTCCGTAACTGACATACGGCCCTGTTTCAGCTCTAGAAACTCTTTACGTTTCTGATCTATGAATCATTGACTAATTTTACGTTTTTGATCTGTGAATCATTGACTGATCAAGAAATCCCAGGTTATTCTCTCTCTCGAAACCACAGATATCAATGTTTTCTAGTAATTATATGCCGTATCTCTCAACAAGGAAACAACATATTTAATGCATTCATCAGGAGTTAATGACATCTCATCAAACACTCGAACTGTATTCTCAAGCCAAAACTCAGCTCGCTCAGCATCGTCATCAACAGTGGCTCTAAACTCTTCAGCCCCGTACTTTCAGATTTTATCCATAGGAGGCTTACTCAATCGAATTGGATCTGTCACTTGTGGCACTACAGGTACTTGTGGGGGTGGAGGTTATTGAGCAGCCGGATTCGTTCGAACGAACTCTGAAAACCACTCACTCATCATTTGGAAGAATGCTTGCTTAGCCTCTCCCTCGTGGCTACTAACATTCAGCCTAGATGAGGCTGGCGCTGTCCCTTGAGCGGGAGCAGGCACATTGCTCTCTACATCATCAGCAACTGCTCGATCGGGATCCATTTGCTATGTAAAAACACATTTTTAACTGTCAGGATTCATCATACTATCGTAATTATATATATATAGCATGTATAGCTAGACTCACAAGCGCTACGTTAGTCCTAGAATCGACTAAACCGTAGCTCTGATACCAATCAAATGTAACACCCCTAACCCGTAATCGTCGTCAGATTAGGGTTAAAGAGTATTACTAAACAAATCGGAACATTTACAATCATTTTACAAGACAAAGTATTTTATCATTCAAACATATCAATATATATACATATAGTCCCTTAACGAGGTCTACGAGACCTTAAACATGCACTAGAAAATGGTCGGGACTATACCAGGATCATACAAAAGTTTTCCAAAAATCAAACATTTTTCAAAGCTACAGAGGACACACGCCCGTGTGGGCAAGCCGTGTGCCTCACACGGCCTCAGACACGCCCATGTGCCTGAGCCGTGTCAAAACAGGGCATACATACTGACTTGACCACACGGCCTGAGACACGCCCATGTGTCTCACCCGTGGTCGAGCCTGACTTGCATCACACGGCCAGTCACACGCTCGTAAGTCTAGCCTGTGGTCAAACTTGACTTGTTTTGAAATGCAACCACGAAGGACACGGTCGAGCCACACGCCCATGTGCTCAACCGTGTGGGCAATTATAAGCCATTTACAAGGCCAAATTGCCACCCACACTTAGGGTCTCACCAACAAGCATTTTATCATATGCATTTATACCTCAAATGGCAACCAAACCATACCAATATATGCACCAAACAATCATCATCTAACCATCTACATTTATGCTCAAATTCAACTCAAATAAATCCATCTAAATTATCAATGTTCACATCCCAAAACTCACAAAACTATCCAACATTCATTACTTACCAATTCTACCATAAAACATACCATTTCTATCTCGCTAATTTATGAAATAATGATCACTCATATAGAACACACATATACACATGTAATTCATTCTTTTCACATAACCAAAACATTTACCAAGCCATCAACTTTCAAGCCAAATCACTTGGCAAGATTTAAACTTCTCAAAATATACCATATCCACTAGCCTATACATGCCATATTCAAATATATACATCTTCCCAAAAGTACCAAAATAGATAGCCGATAGTGTGATGGAGTCGCTGACGATCCCCGGATCCGAGCTAGCTTTAAAGACACTGTAAAATAGAGAAACACTTCACACAGTAAACTTTAGAGCTTAGTAAGTTCATAATATAATACAATTAACTCATTGAATCAAATCGATGTACAAATTAAACCATCACATAGATAATTTGACAACGATACACATGCTCAATTATATCCAACACTCACATAACCATCCATTCATCTACTTTCAAATTTATCAACCACTTAGGTTTCATACATACCTTTTCCAACGCCTAGTTCACAACCAAATTTGCTACTCAATACTCGATACCACATTTCGATCAATCTTCATTGTCTCTTCGATTCAATCGCACACTTAGTGCCCAATTCATAGCCGAAGCTTAAATAACATCACACACTTAGTGCCTCTATATTAAACTGAACTTGATTCGGTATCGCACACACAGTGCCAATCAGTATAGTCGATACTTTCTCTATTTCGCACACACAGTGCCATTCATTACTATATAAATTCTATTTCGCACACTTAGTGCCACATTTCTCAAATTCACAATTAATATTAATAATTCATCAATCACATATTCATTCATTTCATAGTACATGATTATAAATTATATGATTTGCATTATACACGAACTTACCTCGGATGTCGAAGTAACAAAATGGGTCGATTAATCGAGCACTTTATCTTTACCCTGATCTCGATCCAAATCCCTCTTTTCTTGATCTATACATATTCAAATTTAACTCATTCATTCGCAAAATCATTCAATTTAATCCAAACACACATATTTAGGGCATTTTACAAAATAGCCCTCACATTTTCACATTTTGACACTTTAGTCCCTATTTCATAAAATCATCAATACACATAATTTCATTTCACCCATGCCTAGCCGAATTCTCCTTATGCTCATACAAGACCATATATTTCATTTATTTCACATTTTAGTCCTCCAATTTCTCATTTTCATAATTTAGCCCAAAATACTCAATTTCACCAAAAATTCAAATACAAACTATGTTAACCCAACATTAAACTTTCATATTCCACCAACTATCATCAAAAAGCTCACATATTCATCAATGGCACATCTCAAAATCATCATCAAATTGAAAAATTTAAGCATGGGTTTGATAATATACTAAGCAACAATCACAAAAACGTAGAAATTATCAAAAATCGAGCTCAAAACATACCTTGATTTTGAGAAACTATGGCCGAATGCTTCAAATCCCTATTTCTTTCTTTTTCTTTCAAGTTCAATGGAAGGAAGATGAATATGGCTTGTTTTTCTTACTTGATTTATTATAAACATATTAATTATGCCATTTACCATATTACCCTTAATTAAAACATTAAAATTTCATTCATTTAATGGCTATATATGTCAACTTCCACTATCAAAGGTATAATTACCACATAAGGACTCCTCATTTAAAAAGCCATGCCAAATAAGCACTTTGGAAATCAGCACACAACTTTTACATTTTATGCGATTAAGTCTTTTTTCATAATTCGGCACACAATCGATAAAATGTTTACACGAAATTTTCACACATGCTTAATCACAAATTATAAACACCAAAAATAATATTAAAATATTTTTTTGACCTCAAATTTGTGGTCCCGAAACCACTATTCTGGCTAGGGTCTAAACCGGGCTGTTACAGCTTTAGTTGGGTTCTCAAGCGGAAGTAAAGGTAAACAGTACTCGACTTCTAAAGCTCAGAACACCTTGATTTCTAGAGTTGGTAATGCTCGGCCAAGTAGACCAGAATGTTCATAGTGTGGTAGACGTCACCCCGGTGAGTACCGAGCAAATGAGAGAGCTTGTTTCAAGTGTGGTTCCCATGATCACTTCATTAGGGATTGCCTCGAGATGGTTGAAATAGAGAAATTTCAGAGTGCAAGATCGAGTAGTACTACTAGAGGAAGACCCTAGAGAAATCTGGGAAACGGAACGAGTAGTAAGATTACACCTAGAGAGCAGACTACAAGATCTGAGGGTAGAGCGCCTACGAGGACTTATGCCATTCGTGCTCGGGAAGAGGCGTCATCCCCTGATGTGATTACGGGTACATTTTCTCTCTATAATACTCCAGTTGTTGCTTTAATTGATCCGGGATCTACCCACTCGTATGTTTGTATGAAATTAGTAACTAATAGGAACATGCCTGTAGAGTCTACAGAATTTGTGATAAAAGTGTCAAATCCCCTAGGCAAATGTGTGTTAGTTGACAAAGTATGTAAGAATTGTCCTTTGATGATTAGAGGTCACTACTTTTCAGCTAACCTTATGCTTTTGCCGTTTGATGAATTTGATGTAATACTTGGTATGGATTGGTTGACCATTCATGATGTGGTAGTAAATTGTGGAAGAAAATTTATTGAGTTGAAATGTGAAAGTGGTGATATTATTTGGATTGAATCAGATGAATCGGATAGCTTGCCTGTAGTGATTTCTTCTATGACTGCTCAAAATGTATAAGAAAGGGTTGTGAAGCTTACCTTGCCTTTGTGATGAATGCCAAAGAGACTGAGTTAAGAATTGAATCAGTACCGATAGTATGTGAGTATCTAGATGTATTTCCAAAAAAATTGCCCGGGTTGCCTCCAGTTAGAGAGATTGAATTTGGTATTGAGTTAGCCCCTGGTATTACACCTATTTCAATTGCTTCGTACAGGCTGGCTCCGACCGAGTTAAAAGAATTGAAGGCTCAGTTGCAAGAGTTGATGGATAAAAGCTTTGCAAGACCGAGTTATTCTCCATGGGGTGCTCCCGTATTATTTGTGAAAAAGAATGATGGTTCTATGGGGTTATGTATAGATTATCGGTAACTTAATAAGGTAACCGTAAAGAACAAGTATCCCTTGCCAAGATTCGATGATTTGTTTGACCAATTAAAGGGAGCTACTGTGTTTTCCAAGATAGACTTGAGGTCCAGTTATTACCAGTTAAGAGTCAAAGACTCAGATGTGCTGAAAACAGCATTTCAGACAAGGTATGGTCACTATGAATTTCTAGTTATACCTTTTGGTTTAACCAACGCCCCTGCTGTGTTTATGGATATGATGAACCGTATCTTTCAGCCATATTTGGATAAATTTGTTCTAGTCTTTATTGATGATATATTGATTTACTCTCATGATGAGAACGAGCATGCTGAGCACTTGAGGACGGTTTTACAAATTTTACGGGATAAATAGTTATATGCCAAGTTTAGTAAAAGTGAATTTTGGCTTCAGGAAGTCAGATTTTTGGGGCACATTGTTTCGGGTGATGGTATTAGAGTTGACCTGGGAAAGATTTCGGCCATTGTTGAATGGAAACCACCGAAGAATGTATCAGGGGTTAGAAGTTTTCTAGGCCTAGCTGGTTATTATAGACGGTTTGTCAAGGGATTTTCCATGATAGCTACTCCGATGACGAGGCTATTACAAAAAGATGTTAAGTTTGAATAGACAGAAAAGTGCCAACAGAGTTTTGAGAAATTAAAGGCATTATTGACTGAGGCTCCAGTTTTGGTGCAACCTGAACCGAGAAAAGAATGTGTGGTTTATAGTGATGTATCCTTGAACAGATTGGGCTGTGTACTCATGCAAGAAGGCAAAGTGATAGCTTATGCCTCTAGACAGTTAAAGCCGCACGAGAAGAATTATCCGACCCATGATTTGGAATTAGCCGCCATTGCATTTGTATTGAAGATTTGGAGACACCATTTGTATGGTGAGAAATGTCGGGTATTTACTGACCATAAAAGTCTAAAATATTTGATGACTCAAAAGAAATTGAATCTAAGGCAACGAAGATGGTTAGAGTTGATAAAGAATTACGAGCTAGTAATTGACTACCACCCGGGAAAGGTGAATGTGGTCGCCGATGCCTTGAGTTGGAAATCTTTGTTTGCATTGAGAGCCATGAATACACGGTTGGCTCTATCGGATGATGGTTCTATTCTTCCTGAATTGAGAGCTAGACCGATATTTCTTCAAAAGATTTGTGATGCTCAGAAAGGCGACTTACTAAGCTTACTAAGCTTTATGCTTACTCCCTCTCTTTTCCCTTTTCTTGTAGTATCACCAAGCTAGCTCGGGGATCGAAGGGCGTCGGAGCCCGATTCACACTATCAAGCTATTCTTTTGGGTATAGTAAAGTTTGATTATTTTGGGTATGGCATGTATAGGAACTTGGTCATTTTGTTATATGTCATATTGGTTAGCCAAGGTGTTGGTTATTAATGTTACCTATTTCATTTTGTAATTGGCCATTGAAATTGGCCAATACTTGTTAAGTTATATCTATTCAATGATGATGAAATTCATGAAGTGTAAGCTTGTGCAATTGAATGAGTAAAGTGTGAAGTATATGCATGATGAATGCAGTGTGAATTTATGGTGTGGATGTCTTGATTGTGAATATTAGATGTGCATTATTGTTATGTTATGTGTTGCTAGAAATGGTATAAGTGTGGTTACTTTTCAGAGTGGCAAATGGCTTGGTAAATAGCCTTATAATTGTCCACACGAGTAGACACACGGGCGTGTGTCTAGGCCGTGTGTGACACACGGTCTGCCTCATGGGCGTGTAGCCTGGCCGTGTGTCCACTGCATCTAATTTGCGAAAATTTAGTTTGTCACAAGGGCTAGCGCACAGGCGTGTGATCCAGCTGTGTGACCCTAAGTGTCTCCTGACGTCGTAAACAGAATGTCAAGGTTTTCACACACGGGCTAAGACACGGGCGTGTTATGGCCGTGTGAGGGACACGGGCCATAGACACGGGCATGTGCCAGGCCGTATGAAAACCCCTGTAGGTTCGAAATAAAAAATTAAAATTTGCACGGACTAGGGACATGGGCGTGTGTGACCACACGGCCTACCCACACGGGCGTGTTCCTTTCCACACGGGCGTGTGGCCCTGTTTTGAGTAAAAATTTTCTAAGTATTCGTAAGCTTTCGATTCAGTCCCGATTCACTCTATTTGTATGTTTCGGGCCTCGTAGGCCCGTAATAGGGACGTTATGAACACGAATGAAAATTTATGGTCGATTTTGTATGATTTAAGTAAGTTAAGTCGGGTAATGCCTCGTACCCTGTTCCGACATCGAATACGGGTAAGGGGTGTTACAGGTTGAATTTTGTATTGAGTTAATACTAGGAACTTCTCCGATATCGATAGCTCCAAATAGAATGACAAGTACAGTGTTGAAAGAGTTAAAAACACAGTTGCAAGAGTTCATAGATAGAGGTTTTATTCGACCTAATTTTTCTCCCTGTGGTGCTTCTGTATTATTTGTCAAGAAAAAGGACGGGTCAATGCGGTAATGTATCGACTACCGACAACTTAACAAAGTTACGATCAAGAACAAATATGCCTTGCCACGTATTGATGATTTTTTTGATCAGCTAAAAGGTGCGACAATATTTTCAAAGATTGATCTTCATTATGGATATTATAAGTTACGAGTTAAAGATTCAGATGTGCCGGAAACTGCTTTTAGAATCAGGTACAGACATTATGAATTTCTTATTATGATGCACCTTCTGTGTTTATGGATTTGATGAACAAAATATTCAAACCGTATCTAGACAGATTTTTTGTTGTGTTCATTGATGACATTCTAATCTATTTTGGAGATTAAATAGAGAATGCCTAACATTTGAGAATAATTTTGCTGACTTTACGCGAAAAATAGTTGTTTGCTAAATTTAGCAAATGTGAGTTTTGGCTTCGAGAAGTTGAATTTTTAGGACATGTTGTATCGGCAGATGGTATTAGGGTTGACCCGAGTAAAATATCAGCTATAGTCGACTGGAAGCCTCCAAGAAATGTTTCAAAAGTTAGAAGTTTTCTGGGTTTAGCCGGATATTATCGGAGGTTTGTCAAAGGATTTTTTATGATTGCTATGACGTTGACAAAACTGCTTCAGAAAGACGTCAAGTTTGAATGGTCTGAAAAGCATCAGCAAAGCTTTGATCAGTTGAAAGCGTTGTTGAGCGAAGCCCCTGTGTTGGTTCAGCCAGAGTTTGGTAAGGAATTCGTGATTTATAGTGATGCTTCATTGAATGGTTTGGGCTGTGTTTTAATGCAAGAAGGCAAAGTAGTAGTTTATGTGTCTCGACAGTTGAAACTGCACGAAAAGAATTATCGACTTATGATTTAGAGCTTGCAGCTATCGTATTTGCTTTAAAGATCTGGTGACACCACCTATACGGAGAAAAATGTCATATATTCATGGATCATAAAAGCCTGAAGTATTTGATGTCACAGAAAGAACTGAATTTGAGACAACGTAGATGGTTGGAGCTACTAAAAGATTACGATTTGATCATCGACTATCATCCGAGAAAAGCTAATGCCATTGTTGATTCTTTAAGTAGAAAATCTTTGTTTACTTTGCGAGCTTTGAACACACGGTTGACGTTGATTGATGATGGTTCTATACTAGGTAAATTAAAAGCTAGACGAACATTTTTGCAGTAGATTTGCGAAGCATAGAAAAGTGACTCAAAGTTAATTGTTAAACAGGAACAGATTGAATCAACACCTGATTCAGACTTTCATGTTAGTTTCGATGGTAGTTTGTATTTTAGAAATAGGATTTGTGTTCCGAGGAATTCTGATGTTATTTAGAAGATTTTACAAGAAGGTCACAGCAGTAACTTATCAATACATTCTGGTAGTAATAAAATGTACGGTAATTTGAAACAGATGTACTGGTGGCCAGGTATGAAACGAGAGATTTAAGAGTTTGTATCAAAATGTTTGATCTATCAGCAAGTCAAAGCTGAACATCAGGTACCTTCTGGTTTATTACATCCTTTGATGATTCCATAATGGAAATGGGAACGAGTTACGATGGATTTTGTATCGTGAATGCCTCTATCTCTGCGAAAGAAAGATGTTGTTTGGGTCATTGTGGATCGGTTGACTAAATTTTTGCATTTCATTCTAATACGTACGAATTACTCACTTGAGAAATTGGCAGAATTGTATGTTCCTAAGATTGTTAGACTGCATGGTGTGCTGGTGTCTATTATCTTTGATAGGGATCCATGATTTACTTCTCGATTCTAGAGTAAATTACATGAAGCTTTGGGTACTCGATTGCATTTCAGTACAATGTTTCATCCACAGACCGATGGTCAGTCTGAGCGAGTAATCCAGGTACTTGAAGAATGCTCCGATGTTGTGTTTTAGGGTTCGAAGGTAGCTGGGAGAAATTTCTTCCGTTGGTTGAATTTACCTATAATAACAATTATCAGGTGAGAATTAAAATGGAACTGTACGAAGCTTTATATGGTTGAAAGTGTCAAACTTTGTTATATTGGACTAAGTTGAGTGAGAAAAAGTTGTTTGGTGTTGATTTAGTTCGAGAAACCGAAGAAAAGGTCAAAGTAATACGTGACAGTTTGAAAGCTACTTCTGATCATTAGAAATCTTATGCGGATCTGAAAAAGAAAAGATATAGAATTTCAAGTCGACAATAGAGTATTCCTAAAAGTATCACCTTGGAGAAAAGTTCTCCGTTTTGGCCAAAAAGGGAAGCTTAGTCCACGATTCATTGGGCTGTATTAGATCATCGAAAGGATTGGACCAGTGGCTTATTAATTGGCTTTACCGTCAGAGTTAGAGAAAATCCATAACATATTTCATGTATCGATGTTGTGATGGTATAGGTCAGACCCTTCGCATGTGATTTCACCTGTAGAAGTTGAGATTCAGACATATATGTTGTGTACTGAAGAACCAATCATAATTTTAGCTCGGGAAATTAAATAGTTAAGAAATAAAAATATAGCTTTAGTTAAAGTTCTCTGGCAACGTCATGGAATCGAAAAAGCTACCTAGGATATGGAAGAAGCTATGAAAGTGCAATACTTGAACCTATTTTTCTAGTAACATTTTCTGGGACGAAAATTCCTTTAGGGGGAAGAGTTGTACCAACCCATTTTCAATTATGTCAGAAACAGAGGTTTTGGGACCACAATTTCGACAAGTAAATTATTATTTTATTATTTATTTAATGTTTACGAGATTATATTAAGGTCGTATAAAAGTTTCGTTAAGATATTTTGAGGTTTACATAGTTAATTAAGTGAAAAGGACTAAATCGTAAAAGGTAAAAAAGTTGAGTTTTATTAGTTAAAGGGGTCAAATGGCTATGAAAACTTAAAATAAAGGGCTTGAATGGTAAATATACCAATTAAAGAGTTAGGGTATGTTTATGGATAGGTTTTAATGAAATTTTAACGGTTTTAAAAGGTTAATTTGGTAAATTGATAATTAAATTAAAATGTTAAGAAATTAAAAGATGACAAGCTATCATCTTTCTCAATTTTTCAAGCCAAAACTGTTTTCCACCATAGCCAAGAAAAAGCTAGGGTTGGCCAAGTTTCTTTGATGCATGTAAATGATTTCAAATCTCGTTTTTAATGATTTTTATGTTTTTTAGTTTGCTTTAGCTTAATCTAGCTAGCCTGGGGGTTAATTTGGAAAATTGTTAAAGGTTGAGGGACTTGCCATGATTTTTTTGAATTGGTTTTGATATTATTTGATGGATTATTTGTCTTTGTTGTAAAATAAACATGTTTTGTTGAGTGATTTTTGTTGAATTTTGGAATTAGGGATTAAATCATTAAAGGTGTAAATCTATGGGTTTTATTGTGAAATTTTAGTAAATATGGGATGTTTCAATGTCCTTAGTAACATTGGTTAAGTTGGATTTAGGCTAAAATGAGCTATATTCAAGTTATGAGCTTAAGGACTAAATTGTGAAAAGTCAAAGTATTAGGGGCAATTTGGTAATTTTGTATAAATATGAATTATGGATTAACTTGACTAATAGAAGGACTTACTTGAATGGAATTATTTATTTAGTTCAAGATAAACCACAATCGGATATAAATCGAGGAAAAGCTAAAGCTTCAGAATAGTTCGACTGTACTTCTACGCCCTAGTTATCGAGGTAAGTTCGTATGAACTTTAATCGTTTGAGTGTTATCTAAATTGAATGTTGATTATGTTGTTTTAATATAAATGAATCAATATATAAATGTATCAATGCTAGGATGAATAGACGGATAACGAGTCCCAGTTGAACCTTAAGAATTCTTAGGATACAAATGACATGTCATTAGGGATTCCATGTTTCTGATGCTGGTCTTGAATGTCCTACCGATGGCTGAGGTCCTACATTTGTTCTGGATTCTCCACAGCTCGTGTGAGCAGCATTGTGTAGCTTACATTCTGACCCACAGCTCATGTGAGCAGGCCTATTTCACCGCTTGTGTAAGCATTGATATAAAGGAAAGTTTACGGTTATATGTAAAGGCACAATATATGTGAGCTTTCCTAAGGATCCGATGTAATTCTAGATGGTTCAACGGGTAAGAAAAGGGAACGAAAGGGTAAGTATGCAAACAGATTGAATCATGACTTTATGAAAGGATTTATGAACTACATGATGTTAGTACATATGGAAATTTACATATTTGATGGTTGATTTCATTTGTATCAGGGATAAGTATACTAAATTGTGAGTTGGTGATGTTGTTTAGGCTTTTAATAAGTTTATGGAATTGGTGATGAACTATGTTTAATCTTTGAATTTTATAAATAACATGGTAAGTTATGTTTTAGTTTATACGAGCTTACTAAGCACTCATTGCTTACATAGTTTCTTTCTATTGTTTTATAGATTATCAGAATCTCGACCGGTTGGAAGCTCATCGGAGACCTATCACACTATCCAGTAGTCAATTCGGTAGTGTTTAAGTATTTTGACCAAGGTTTATAATGGCATGTATAGGGTGATTTGTAACGTTATTTTGGTGAATGTTTTAATGGTATTTTTTGTATGTTGAAGTTTTGAAAGCTATGTTGGTTTGGTATACTTTGATGCCTTACCTAGTTATTTCATTTTCGTTACTTTAATTTGGTTGCTTAGAAGGTTCTTTTAATATGTTTTGACGGCTTTCATTTGGTCATAAATGGTAGTTAGTTGAACTTGGTTATTATGTTTGGATTATGGCAATATTGACATGTTTATGTAATTGATGTTTTGATTCATTTGTGGTGCCTTTGAATGAAATATTGGTTAGGTGATTTAGGATGTTTGGAATGATATGTTTATGTGTTTATTGATGGTGTTTAAGTCCCTTTGTAACACCCCTTACCCGTGTTCAACGCCAGAACCGGATACGAGGCATTACCAGACTTAACTTGCTTAAACGTACATTATCGGGCTATAAAATTTCGTTTCAACTTAAAACTTTTGCATTCGTATTCATAACGTCCTTATTATGAGTCTACGAGACCTTAAACTTACAATCAGAATGGTTCGGAACCAAGCCGAAAACTTTTACACACTTAGAAATTTTTTTCCTTAAAACAGGGCTACACGCCCGTGTGAAATGGAACACGCCCGTGTGGGCAGGCCGTGTGGTCACACACGCCCATGTTCCTAGCCCCTGTGGATTTTATTTTTCATTTCGAACATACAGGGGTTTTCACACGGCCTGGCACACGCCCGTGTCTATGGCCCGTGTCCTTCACATGGCCTAAACACGCCCGTGTCCTCACCCGTGTGTGAAAACCTTGGTATTCTTTTTATGACGTCAGCAAACACTTAAGGGGCACACGGCCTAGTCACACGCCCGTGTGTTGACCTGTGTGACGAATTGAATTTTTGCAAATTTGATGCAGGGGACACACGGCCTATCAACACACCCTTGGGGCTGACCGTGTGTCACACACGGTCTAGACACACGCCCGTGTGTCTACCCGTGTGGACAATTATAAGGCTATTTACCAAGCCAATTGCCACCTTGAAAAAACCAAACACACTTATACTACAACAAGCAACACATATCATAGCAATAATACACTACGAAGAATCACTAATTCATCATGCATAAACTTCACATTTTACTCGATCAATAGCATGAACTTGCATTTCATGAATATCATCATCATTGGATATATATATAAAACTTAACAAGTATTAGCCAATTTCCAATGGCCATTTACAAAATGAATAAGTGGCAAATATGGACAACACTTTGGCTAACAATTATGACATATCAAAATGACCAAGTTCCTATACATGCCATACCAAAAATAAATCAACTTTACTATACCAAAAGAATAGTTCATAGTGTGATCCGAGCTCCGACGTTTTACGATTCCCGAGCTAGCTTGGCGATACTACAAGGAAAAGGGAAAAGAGAGGGGTAAGCATATAGCTGAGTAAGTTTGCATGAAATAAATAGTAACATTAAGACTTATAATAACATCCATTCATCTCATTGAATAATACACAAGTTCTCAAACACATCAACATAACTTACTCATGCATACTCTTACCAACTTACATATCACATTTTGCATTCATTTCTTGTAAGTTACTCATGGGTACCTGTATCACTTCATCACATGACTTTAGCACTTTTAAGCTCTTTAAACATAGAATTTGCTCTTTGTCATTTGTACATAAACTTAGCTCTTGGCCCGTTGAAGTACTCGGAATATCGAAGGATACTCAATCTCATCAGACATGTATCACGATGCCAATGCCATATCCCAGATATGGTTTTACATAGGATCACATCTTGAAGCCGATGCCATATCCCAGATATGGTCTTACACGGGATCTCATATCTCGATGTCAATGCCATATCCCAGATATGGTCTTATAAGGGACCTACATTCGGTGCCGATGCCATGTCCCATACACGGTCTTACACGAGATCTTCCTTTGGTGCCGAGGCCATGTCCCAGACATGGTCTTATACGGAACCTCCCTTATTCGGTGCCGATGCCATGTCCCAGACATGGTCTTATACGGGACCTTCCTTATCTCATGTCGTGACATTAGTATCCTTTCTATTCCGAATATCCAACCGGGACTTCAATTTAACATGATCTCATTTCAATCTCATCGAGGCATCATAAATTAACTTCATGGAATTTATATACATTTCTCATAAAATAAAGTAATAAAAAAACATAATAACATTGTGTAGCTTTAATTTCACACAAACTTACCTCGGTACTCAAAATGTGTATAGATATTCGATTTAGTCCACAACCTTGTTCTTGCCTCGGTTTCGGTCTGAGTTTCGTGTTTCTTGATCTATATTAGCAATTTCACTTGTTAAATACTCATATTGACTAAATTGACCCATGAATCATACTTTGGCAAAATTATGATTTTGCCCTTAAACTTTTACATAATTACACTTTTGCCCCTAGGCTCGTAAAATGATTTTTATTCAACTTTATTGTGTTTTAAGCCTATCCAAATCATTTTCTTAACTACAACAGTCCCCAATTTCCACAATTTCACTCATGTATGACAAATTTCATGACTTTACAATTTGGTCCTTTTTATGCATTTTTCATGAAAATCACTTAGAAAAAAATGTTTATCATACATAAAACTTTCATATTCTTCCATAAATCATCAAAATACATGCATTTCATGCATGGGTAAATTTTTGAACATAAATCCTAGCTCAAAATATAGCTAGAAATAGCTAAATCGAGCTACGAGGATCTCAAAAATACGAAGAACATTAAAAATGGGGCTAGGAGGTACTTACAATCAAGCTTGAAAGTTGAAGAAACCCTAGCTATGGAGTCCTTGTAATTTTCAGCTATGGAGGATGAAGATGGACATGATTTCTAACTTATTTTCCCTTTTAATTCTTTTATTAACCAAATGACAAGAATGCCCTTAAAGCCCTTTCTTGAGATTTTTCCTTCCCATGTCTATTTTTGTCCATCTTGACATATATTGGTCTAATTGCTAAATAAGGACTTCTAATAATTTTTATAATGCCATTTCATACTTAAACCTTCTAGAATCTCATATTTTCCAATCTTTGCAATTTAGTCCTAATGGACAAATTGATCACTAATTAATAAAATTTCCTCATGAAATTTTCACATAATCATGCAAACATATCATAAGCCTCATGAAAATTCATAAAACACATATTTCTACTTCGGATTTGTGGTCTCGCAACCACTATTCTGACTAGGCCCTAAATCGGGCTGTTATAATTCTCCCCCCTTAAGGATTTTCGTCCCCGAAAATCTTACCGGTAAAAAGGTTTGGATACTAGTTTCTCATAGCCTCCTCGGGCTCCCATGTAGCCTCTTCTACCCCATGTCTTTTCCATAATACTTTCACAAGGGCTATACTTTTATTTCTCAATTGTTTGACTTCTCGTGCCAAAATCTTAACCGGTTCTTCGCCATAAGTCATGTCAGGTTGAATTTCAACCTCTGTCGGTGTAATCACATGCGAAGGATCTGATCAGTAACGACGTAACATAGACACATGGAATACATCATGTATCTTTTCCAACTCAGATGGCAAAGCCAATCGATAAGCTACAGGTCCTATCCTCTCGGTAGTCTCATATGGTCCGATAAAATGCGGACTCAATTTGCCTTTCCGGCCAAATCTGAGAACTTTCTTCCATGGTGACACTTTCAAGAATACCTTATCACCAACTTGAAACTCGATCTCTTTTCGTTTCAAGTTTGAGTAGGACTTTTGTCTATCCGGAGCAGCTTTTAAACAATCACGAATTATTTTTACTTTCTCTTCGGTTTCTCTAACCAGATCGACCCCGTGAATATGATTTTCTTTGAGTTCGGTCCAATACAAAGGCGTTCGGCACTTACGCCCATACAAAGCCTCATAAGGCGCCATTCTCAAACTTGACTGAAAACTGTTATTATAGGCAAACTATACCAACGGTAAATACTTTTCCCAGCTGCCCTGAAATTCAAGAACACAACACCAGAGCATATCCTCAAGTATCTGTATTAATCTCTCCGACTGTTCGTCAGTTTGTAGGTGGAAAGTTGTACTAAAACTTAACTTTGTGCCCAAAGCTTCTTGCAACTTTTTCCAAAATCGTGATGTGAATCTTGGATCTCTATCCGATATAATCGACAAAGTCACTCCATGTAGTCTTACAATCTCTTAAACATACAAGTCTGCCAACTTATCAAGTGAATAATAAACGCGTATAGGTATAAAATGGGCCGACTTTGTAAGTCTTTCTACCACAACCCATACGGCATCTTTCTTGCTCGGTGTCAACGACAAACCCGTCACAAAGTCCATAGTAATATGGTCACATTTCCACTCGGGAACCATAATAGGCTGAAGTAAACCCGAAGGTACTTGGTGCTCAGCCTTCACTTGCTGAAAAATCAAACATTTCGATACAAACTCAGAAATATCTTTCTTCATACTCGGCCACCAATACCATTTCTTCAAATCATTATACATTTTTGTGTTGCCTGGATGTATAGATAGACATCCACTATGTGCTTCGTGCAAAATCTTCCGAATAAGCTCGTCATTCCTCGGTACATAGACTTTTTCTCTGAACATTAAACATCTATCAGAATTAATTCAAAAGTCGAACTCAACACCCGACTCACACTGAACTCTTTTGGCTTGCAAGCCACTGTCATCATTCTGAGCCTCATAAATCTCTTGGAGGAACATCGGTCTAGCCCTCAACTCAGCTAGAATGGAACCATCACTTGACAAAGTCATCCATGCATTCATAGCCCTCAATGCAAACAAGGATTTCCTACTCAAGGCATTGGCGACCACGTTCGCCTTTCCCGGATGGTAGTCAATCACTAGTTCATAGTCCTTTATCAGCTTTAACCATCTTCGTTGCCTTAAATTCAACTCCTTTTGAGTCATCAAGTACTTTAGGCTCTTATGATCGGTGAATACCCGACATTTTTCACCATACAAATGGTGTCTCAATTTCTTCAACGCAAACACAATGGCAGCCAACTCTAAATCATGTGTCGGATAATTCCTTTCATGCGCCTTTAGCTGTCTAGAGGCATATGCTATCACCTTGCCCTCTTGCATAAGCACACAGCCCAATCCATTCAAGGATGCATCACTATAAATCATAAATTCTTTTCCCGATTCAGGTTGCACTAAAATCGGAGCCTCAGTCAACAATGCCTTTAGTTTCTCGAAACTCTGTTGGCACTTCTCTGTCCATTTGAACTTTACATCTTTCTATAATAGCCTCATCATCGGAGTAGCTATAATAGAAAATCCCTTGACGAACCGTCTGTAATAGCCAGCTAGGCCTAGAAAACTTCTAACCTCTGATCATTTCTTGGCGGTTTCCAATCAATAATAGTTGAAATCTTGCTCGGGTCAACTTGGATTCCATCTCCCGAGACAATGTGCCCCAAAAATCCAACTTCTTTAAGCCAAAATTCACTTTTGCTAAACTTGGCATACAACTGATTATCTCGTAAAATCTATAAAATTGTCCTCAAGTGCTCGGCGTGCTCATTCTCATCACGAGAATAAATCAGTATATCATCAATAAAAACCACAACAAATTTGTCCAAGTATGGCCGAAAGATACGGTTCATTAAATCCATAAACATAGTAGGGGCATTTGTTAAAACGAAAGGCATAACTAGAAATTCGTAGTGACCCTACCTTGTCTGAAATGCGGTTTTTAGCACATCTTCATCTTTGACTCTCAATTGGTAATAACCAAACCTCAAATCTATCTTGGAAAACATAGTGGCTCCCTTCAATTGGTCAAACAAATCATCGATTCTTGGTAATGGGTACTTGTTCTTCACGGTTACCTTATTAAGCTGCCGATAATCTATACATAATCTCATGGAACCATCTTTCTTTTTCACAAATAATACCGGAGCACCCCACGGAGAATAACTCAATCGTGCAAAGCCTTTGTCCGTCAACTCTTGTAACTGTGCCTTCAATTCTTTCAACTCAGTTGGAGCCATTCTGTATGGAGCAATTGATATAGGTGCAGTACCAGGGACTAACTCAATGCCAAATTTGATTTCTCTAACCGGAGGTAACCCTGGCAATTCTTCTAGGAATACATCTGTATACTCACACACTATCGGCACTGATTCAATTCTTAACCCAGTTTCTTTGGTATTCATCACAAAGGCAAGATATGCTTCATACCCCTTTCTTACATATTTTTGGGCAGACATATGAGAGATCACTACAGGCGATCTGTCCTGTTCATCTGATTCAACATGAAGAGTGTCCCTATTTTCACATCTCAATTCAATGTATTTCTTTCCCCAATTTACTATCACATCGTGAATGGTTAACCAGTCCATACCAAGAATTATATTGAATTCATCAAATGGCAATAGCATAAGATTCACCTTAAAATAATGACCTCTAATCATCAATGGGAAATCTTTGCATACCTTATCAACTAATACGCATTTGCCTAAGGGGTTAGACACTTTTATCACGAATTCTGTAGACTCTACAGGCATGCTAATACTAGATACTAATTTCATGCAAATATATGAGTGGGTAGATCCTGGATCAATTAAAGCAACAACGTTAGTATCATGGACAGAAAATGTACCCGTAATTACATCAGGGGATAACGCCTCTTCGCGAGCGTGAATAGCATAAGTCCTCACAGGTGTTCTACCCTCACATCTTGCAGTCTTCTCTCTGGGTGTACTCTTACTACTCGTTCCACTTCTCGGGTTTCTCTGCTGTCTCCCTCTAGTAGTACTTCCAGATCTTGCACTCTGAATTTTCTCTTTTTTGACCATTTCAGGGCATTCTCTAATAAAATGATCTTGGAAACCACACTTAAAACAGGCTCCCTCATGTGCTCGGCACTTACCGGGGTGACGTCTGCCACACTATGGACATTCCGGTCTATTTGGTCGAGTGTTGCCAACACTAGCAACTGAAGTGGTCTGAGCTTTAGACTTTGAGTACTATTTGCCCTTACTTCTACTTGGAAACCCAGCTAAAGTAGCCGATCGAGTAGTGAAATCTCTTGACTTCTTGGATGAGGAATGAAATGACTTACACAGTTGTCTTTTTCTTGAGTCACGAGACTCAATTTCAGCCTTTCTTTTCTCTTTAACCAACTCCTCGGCTTTGCAAGCTCAGTCCACTAACATAACAAATTCCTTTAATTCCAGGACACCAACAAACAATTGGATATCTTCATTTAATCCATCTTCAAACCTTTTGCACATAATGGCTTCAGTGAATACACACTCTCGAGCGTATTTACTGAGCCTCACGAACTCGCGCTCGTACTCAGTTACTGTCATCCGACCCTATTTTAACTCAAGGAATTCCTTTCTTTTCTGGTCGATAAACCTTTGGCTAATGTACTTTTTCCGAAACTCTTCTTGGAAAAACTCCCAATTAACTCTCTCCCTTGGTACAACCGACACAAGGGTGTTCCACTACTGATAAGCAGAATCTCTCAAGAGGGACACCATACATTTCATGCACTCTTCAAGCATGCAAGATAATTCATCAAATACCCTGATGGTATTTTCAAGCCAAAATTCTACCCTCTCCGGATCGTCATCTTTACTAGCTCGAAATTCCTCGGCTCCTTGCTTCGGGATTCTATCAAATGGAGGCTTTTCTTTCCTTACCACTTCTACCACTTAGGGAGCAACAGGGGTAGACTGAGGAATAGGTGGGGGTGGAGGGGGTTGCACATTCGGTTTCGTACGAATGAACTCCGTATACCATACATTCATCATGTGGAGGAAGGCTTCCCTAGCCTCTTCTCCTCCTCTTTGACTCACAGTCGTTGGTCTATTTTCATTTTTATTCAGTACCATCCCTTGGGCGAGAGCTGATGCGTTACTTTCTACATCATCCGCCACAGCTCTATCAGGATCCATTTACTATATGAAAATACAATTTAAATCGTCAGGAGTCGTCACACTATCATTATGTAAATACTCATATGTATGGCATGTATAGCTAGATTCATGCATACGCTATGTTAGTCCGAGAATCGACTAAACCGTAGCTCTGATACCACTAAATGTAACACCCCTTAACCGTGTTCAATGCCGAAACTGAATACGAGGCATTACCGGACTTAACTTGCTTAAACGTACATTATCGGGCTATAAAATTTTGTTTCAACTTAAAACTTTTGTATTCGTATTCATAACGTCCTTATTATGGGTCTACGATATCTTAAACTTACAATCGGAATGGTTCGAAACCAAGCCGGAAACTTTTACACACTTAGAAATATTTTTGCTTAAAACAGGGCTACACGCCCGTGTAGGCAGGTCGTGTGGTCACACACGCCCATGTTCCTAGCCCATGTGGATTTTATTTTTCATTTCGAACCTACAGGGGTTTTCACACGGCCTGGCACACGCCCGTGTCTATGGCCCGTGTCTATGGCCCGTGTCCTTCACACGGCCTAGACACGCCCGTGTCCTCACCCGTGTGTGAAAACCTTGGTATTCTATTTATGACATCAGCAAATACTTAAGGGGCACACAGCCTAGTCAAACGCCCGTGTGCTGGACCGTGTGACGAATTAAATTTTCGCAAATTTGATGCAGGGGACACACGGCCTATCAACACACCCTTGGGGCTGACCGTGTGTCACACACGGTCTAGACACACGCTCATCTGTCTACCCGTGTGGACAATTATAAGGCTATTTACCAAGCCAATTGCCACCCTGAAAAAAACAAACACACTTATACTACCACAAGCAACACATATCATAGCAATAATACACTACGAAGAATCACTAATTCATCATGCATAAACTTCACATTTTACTCGATCAATAGCATGAACTTGCATTTCATGAATATCATCATCATTGGATATATATATAAAACTTAACAAGTATTAGCCAATTTCCAATGGCCATTTACAAAATGAATAAGTGGCAAATATGGACAACACTTTGGCTAACAATTATGACATATCAAAATGACCAAGTTCCTATACATGCCATACCAAAAATAAATCAACTTTACTATACCAAAAGAATAGTTCATAGTGTGATCCGAGCTCAGGCGTTTACGATTTCAGAGCTAGCTTGGCGATACTACAAGGAAAAGGGAAAAGAGAGGGGTAAGCATATAGCTTAGTAAGTTTGCATGAAATAAATAGTAACATTAAGACTTATAATAACATCCATTCATCTCATTGAATAATACACAAGTTCTCAAACACATCAACATAACTTACTCATGCATACTCTTACCAACTTACATATCACATTTTGCATTCATTTCTCGTAAGTTACTCATGGGTACCTGTATCACTTCATCACATGACTTTAGCACTTTTAAGCTCTTTAAACATAGAATTTGCTCTTTTTCATTTGTACATAAACTTAGCTCTTGGCCCGTTGAAGTACTCGGAATATCGAAGGATACTCAATCTCATCAGACATGTATCACGATGCCAATGCCATATTCTAGATATGGTCTTACATGGGATCACATCTTGAAGCCGATGCCATATCCCAGATATGGTCTTACACAGGATCTCATATCTCGATGTCAATGCCATATCCCAGATATGGTCTTACACGAGATCTTCCTTTGGTGCCGAGGCCATGTCCCAGACATGGTCATATACGGGACCTCCCTTATTCGGTGTCAATGCCATGTCTCAGACATGGTCTTATGCGGGACCTACATTCGGTGCTGATGCCATGTCCCAGACATGGTCTTATACGGGACCTACATTCGGTGCCGATGCCATGTCCCAGACATGGTCTTATAAGGGACCTACATTCGGTGTCGATGCCATGTCCCAGACAAGATCTTATACGAGACCTACATTCGGTACTGATGCCATGTCCCAGACATGGTCTTATACGGGACCTTTCTTATCTCATGTCATGACATTAGTATCATTGCTATTCCGAATATCCAACCGGGACTTCAACTTAACATGATCTCATTTCAATCTCATCGAGGCATCATAAATTAACTTCATGGAATTTATATACATTTCTCATAAAATAAAGTAATAAAAAAACATAATAACATTGTGTAGCTTTAATTTCACACAAACTTACCTCGGTACTCAAAATGTGTATAGATATTCGATTTAGTCCACAACCTTGTTCTTGCCTCGGTTTCGGTCCGGGCTTCGTGTTTCTTGATCTATAATAGAAATTTCACTTGTTAAATACTCACATGGACCAAATTGACCCATGAATCATACTTTGGCAAAATTATTATTTTGCCCCTAAACTTTCACAGAATTACACTTTGCCCCTATGCTCGTAAAATGATTTTTATTCAACTTTCTTGTGTTTTAAGCCTAGCCGAATCATTTTCTTAACTACAACAGCCCCCAATTTCCACTATTTCACTCATGTATGACCAATTTCATGACTTTTACAATTTGGTCCTTTTTTATGCAATTTTCATGAAAATCACTTAGAAAAAGATGTTTATCATACATCAGACTTTCATATTCTTCCATAAATCATCAAAATACATGCATTTTATACATGGGTAAATTTCTGAACATAAACCCTAACTCAAAATATAGCTAGAGATAGCTAAATCGAGCTACGAGGATCTCAAAAATACGAAGAACATTAAAAACGGGGCTAGGAGGTACTTACAATCAAGCTTGAAAGTTGAAGAAACCCTAGCTTTGGAGTCCTTGTAATTTTCAGCTATGGAGGATGAAGATGGACATGATTTCTAACTTATTTTCCCTTTTAATTCTTTTATTAACCAAATAACAAAAATGCCCTTAAAGCCCTTTCTTGAGATTTTTCCTTCCCATGTCTATTTTTATCCATCTTGACATATATTGGTCTAATTTCTAAATAAGGACTTCTAATAATTTTTATAATGCCATTTCATACTTAAACTTTCTAGAATCTCATATTTTCCAATCTTTGCAATTTAGTCCTAATGGACAAATTGATCACCAATTAATAAAATTTCCTCATGAAATTTTCACATAATCATGAAAAAAAAATCATAAGCCTCATAAAAATTCATAAAACACATATTTCTACTTCAGATTTGTGGTCTCACAATCACTATTCCGACTAGGCCCTAAATCGGGCTGTTACACCCTTAACAGTGTGCACAAATGGATTGGTTAGTTATGCATGAATTGGTTATGAATGACTTGATTTTAAGTAGAATTTTGGGTTCACACGGCCTAAGACACGGGCTGTCACACAGCCATGTGAGACACACGGCCTAGCGACACGACCGTGTGAGACACACGGCCTAGCGACACGGCTGTGTGTCATTTGTGACTTTCTTAGTGTTCAAGTCTGTGAATTACACGACCTAGCACACGACCTGGCATACGGGGGTGTGTGGTAACTCATATTTAGAATGTAAGTTCTTACTAGTGGCGTAGTACACCCTCTAGCCATTATGGTCTTATGTCAGTTAAATTATGAGGAAAACTGGTTAGAAATTAATCAAATGAGGACTAGAAGAGTTAAAGGCTCAATGAGTAATTGAGTAAGTTCTTAAAGGTGATAGATTTTGATAAGTCCACTTAGTCTTGATGTGACATTTACCAAGTCCCCATGGAGACTTGGGTTAAGGTAAAGGGACACTTCAGTAGAGTTAAGAAGAAGGTTATCTTCTCCACCCTTTTTCATCCAAAAACATTAAGATCTAGGGCTAAAGAAATATAGAAACATTACTCTGAGCTAAGGTTGAAATCCTAGACATTTTTAATGATATTCTTCATATCAAGGTACATTTCGTGACTCTATCTGTCAAGGAAACATAGATCTGTAAGTATGATTAAAGAAACATGTCTTTGAGAGATGTCTGGATGTAAATTGATGATAATGGTTACACAAATAGGTGCTAAAGAAGTGTTTCTATTCTACACGACAGAGAATGTTATAGCATCATTCTGAATGATGAATCTGAAGGCTAGGTTGCTCTTTGAGGTTATCAAGTGAGTTCTTGATAAACGTTAAAAGTAACATGTTTTAGCCTTATTCTTAATACATTTTTGGATAATTACTCGATTTAAAATGGTGAATTTTATGCTCCTAATCCTTTAAATTAATGTTTCTACACCTAGGAGATCATTTGGGAGAAAAATGAGTGGAAAATGAGCCAAAATAGAAAAATCAGAGCAAGTTTCAATAGGCACACGGGCTGGGCCATTCCACACAGGCTGGACACATGTTGTGTGAGCCACAGGCTGCCACACGACCATGTGCCAGACCGTGTGGATTTCGTGAATCGCATTCAAACACGCGAAAAAACCACAATTTTTTAAAGTTTTTCGGGTATTCTAAAACCTATATATGACAAAGATAAGAAGATGGGAGTAAGCCGTCAAAAAATATTGAAGAAAATAACTCGGAAAATAACAATAAAGCCTAGTCTAAAGTAGATTTCCATCAAGATTGAAGATCTCATTTTGATTTCTTTGAAGTTTATTATGGGTTTTCTTGTTTCTTGTGGTTATACTGTCTTTGAGATGTTGTTATTTGCGATTATGAACTAATTTTCTAAATACCTAGGGAGATGAACCCTAGGATGAATTTTGTTATTTGATTTCTATTTTTACGCAATAAATACTTGGATCTTGTTCTTAATTTTGTGTGCTTAATTCTTGGTTTAATATTTCTAGACTATTAATCCATGTTTGATGTGCTTAAATTAAAGGAGGAATAGAATATCTTTAAGAGTAGATCTAGTACAATTGAGTGGAGTTGTATGCAGTCCTAGAAATAGGACGACATAAATCTACTGGATTAGAGCCAAATCTAATAGGGGATCCGTAGATTGAGTTAATGCGAAAATAGGGGTTTTAATTAGAAAGAAATTTCAATTAATCAATTTAGAGTCGGTTGCTCTTAGTCTTGAAGAGAGATATTAGCATAATTTAGGGATTTCTACTAATCAAGATACTAAGTGAAGAAATTGCGTGATTTAGATTGACAATGACATATGAAGTCTAGGTGGATTCTTTCCTGGGTATTGTCTCACTTATTGGTTGTTAATCGATTATTTTTCTAATTTGTTTTTTGTTGTATTCTTTAGTTAATTAATTTATTTGACTCTAGTTTTAATCAATCTCTCCAATTTGTCAGTTAAATAATAGAAAGACAATAATTACTAGTAGTTTTAGTCCTCATGGGAAAAATATTTTTGCTAACTGCAACTATACTATTAATTGATAGGTGCACTTGCTTTAGTCGAATTTTTAATTGGTTTCGTGGACATCAAGTTTTTGGCGCCATTGCTGGGAACTGAAGTATTAGGAAAACTTTATTTCTATTAATTTAACCATTTTTTACTTTAATATTTTAATATTTTTATTTAATTTTTACATTCTAATTTTTCATTTGTTTGCTTCTGGCAGGTTCTTTTGGTTTATGACTAGAGGAAACCCGTCAGATCCATTACTTTTTGATAGTGAGATTGAAAAGACTGCTCGTAGAAATCATAGAGAGATTAGAGAAGCAAGGCAAAGTCAACAGAATATAGTAGACGATCAAACGAAAAATGATATTACTGTTGAAATGGGTGATAATCAAAATAATCAACTACCTCTTGTAGGTCCTACTCTTCGGACTATGTATGATTATGCTAAGCCAACTCTGATTGGGACTAAATCGAGTATTGTGAGACCTACCATTAATTTAAAAAATTTTGAGCTGAATACTCATTTGTCTAACTTTCTAGAGATTTGTGACACTTTCAAGATCAATGGCGCTACTGATGATGTCATATGGTTATGGTTGTTCCCATTCTTATTGAGGGACAAGGCAAAACAGTGGTTGAATTCATTTCCACGAAGTTCTATCACAACTTGGGATCAGATGACCGAGAAGTTTCTGTTGAAGTACTTCCCACCAGCTAAAACAGCTAAGTTGAGGAACGACATCTCTTGTTTTGCTCAAATTGATTTAGAGACATTATATGATGCATGAGAGAGATTTAAAGATCTATTGAGAAGGTGCCCTCATCATGGGTTACTGTTGTGGTTACAAGTTCAAACCTTCTACAACGGTTTAAATCCTTTAACTAGGCAATTAATTGGTGTAACAGTTGGTGGAGCACTGAATAATAAAACACCCGAGGAAGCTTAAGAGTTTATTGAAGAAATAACACTAAACAACTATCAGTGGCAAGTCATGAGAACAAAACTGATGAAAGTAGCCGATGTTTTTAATATAGATGCAAATGTTATGTTGGCAAGCCAAGTGGAAGCACTGAATAAAAAATTTGATGGTTTTAATTTTTCTAAGCAGGTAAATCCGGTGATGCAATGCTATGCGAATGGGGAAGAGATGATTAATCCATAATACTCACCCTTCAAGTCTAACATGGAGCATGAGCAAGTCAACTTTTTGGGTAATAATTCTAGACCTCAAAATAATCCCTATAAAAATACCTATAATGTAGGATGGAGGAATCATCCAAAATTCTCTTAGCGTGGTCAAGGAAATCAAAGGTCACAAACCCCTCCGAGTTTTCAGCAACCTTATCAGTAAGAGAAGAAGCCAAACCTTGAGAAGATGTTGGCTAAATTTATTTTGGTGTCAGAAACTCGATTTCAAAACACAGAGAGAGCTCTAAAAAATCAACAATCATCAGTTCCAGGTCTTAAAAATCAAATTGGACAACTTGCCAAACTTATTTCAGAAAGACCACAAGGGAGCTTACCTAAAAACACTGAAACTAACCCAAGCGAGCAAATCCACGCAATCATTGTTCGAAACATGGAAGGGTTAGTCGAGCCTAAAAAGAAGTCGAAGCTAGAAGCTATTATGAAAAGTTAAGAGATTGAGGAAGGTAAGAAGGAGCATAAGCCAATAATTAGAGAATATAAACCACGAATCCATTATCCAACAACATTGAAGAGAGACTACACAAACGAACAAAATGATAAATTTCTTGAACTTTTAAAAAAACTGCATATTAACTTTCCTTTTGTTGAAGTGCTTTTGTAGATGCCAAAGTATGTAAATATTTTTAAAGGAGTTGTTAACAAAGAAAAGGAATTTAGACAACTTGTCGACTGTGGAGCTTAATGCAGTTTGCTCGGCCATTCTCCAAAACAAACTACCCAGCAAACTTAAAGATCTAGGGAGTTTTACTATTCCTTGTCTCATTGGTAGTTTAAATGTTGAAAGCGCTTTGGCTAATTTGGGAGCTAGTATAAATGTTATGTCTTATAAGATGTTTAAACAACTTGGTCTTAGGGAACCCAAACCCACTAGGAAGAGTATTCAATTAGCGGATAGATCAATTAGATATCCTAGTGGTATTACTGAGGATGCACTTGTAAAAGTTGATAAATTTATATTCCCTATTGATTTTGTTGTATTGGGCATGGATGAGGATATTGAGGTACCTATGATCTTAGGTCGACCCTTTTTAGCCACTGCTAGTACTATTATTGATGTGGGTACGAGTGAACTTATGCTTCGTGTAGGTGATGAAAAGATTACTCTTCATGCACGTGATTTTGTGAAAGTCCCTAATGAGCGCCATGATACTAATTGTTCTGTTAATGTTTGTAATCATGTGAATCAACGTTCTTTGCAGGAAATCCCTCATGAAAATGTGTTAGTGCCATATTTTATTTGAAGTGATAGAACCCAAGGGACAAGTGAAGAGCGAATGGTACAGCTCAATTAACTAGATGAATGGCGACCAAAGGTTGATGAGAAACCAAGAAACTACAAGGAAGAAATATTGTAACACCATGATGTGCATTAGAAGAGAATGAGCAAATTCAAAGTTGGGGACAAAGTGTTGTTAGTCAAATCGAACCCACAAATTTTTCCTTCAGAGTTTAAGTCAAGAGGGTCCAACACATTTGTGGTAAAAATCATTTTCCCATACGGTACTGTTGAGGTAATACATTCCGAATTTGGCACATTCAAGGTAAATAGTACTTGTCTCAAACCTTATTTCAGTTTTAAAACTGATAACGAGAGAGATGAGCTTCGGCTCCAAGATCCGCCTTAATCGTGAGTTTAAAAAAGGAAGTCAAGCTTAGACTCTAAATAAGCACTTTCCGGGAGGCAACCCGAGTGCTTTTGTATTATTTATTTATTTTAATTTCATTAAAATAAATTCAAAAAAATTACATTCATTTTTATTTTTATTACTAAAAAAGAAAAAATTAAAAATAATTCAATCATTTGTTTTTAGATTTTTTAAAAATATTAAATTTAAAAAAATTAATAAAAAATATGGGTCACACGGCCTGGACACACGAGCGTGTCTTAGGCCGTGTGAACACTGGAGCTAATTTTTTCATTTTTAATTTGCACCACACGGGTATAGAGAGTTACACGGGCTGGAGACATAGCCGTGTGAGATACACGACCAGTCACACAAGTGTGTGTAAGACCGTGTGAGCCACACAGCCTCGCCTACGGGCGTGGGAGTAGCGAAGGTTGCTCGCACACGGCCTGAGACACAGCCGTGTGGCTACTGGGCATAATTTTTTCTGAATTTCAAAGCATCACATGGGCTGAGACAGATCACACGGCCTGGACACACGGGCGTGTCTCAGGCCGTGTGAATCTTGAAGCTTAATTTTTTATTTTTTTTTGAAATGGCACACGGGCTAAAAGGCATACACGAGTGTGCGACATGGGTGTGTGGCCCAACACTGGCCAATACACGACCGTGTCTTCTATTTTACCTCTAGGGTTTCAATTTTTTCACCTTTCTTCCCTATTCACGTCGTTCGCCCCAAACCAACACCCTGATCTCCGTTCAATCTCTTTCCCCCTTCGACAACCCTTCGTTTACCCTCTCTCCTTTCCTCTTCTCTCCATCGACCCAACTCCCCTTCCCCCTCACTATCCCTTTCCTTAGTCTACCACCACTAAGAACCCCCTCCGTTCGTCGTCCTTACTCGCACCATCCCTCACCACCGTAGCCCCTCTGTTCTTTCCTCGCCTTGTCGACCACAAACCTCCACCTCTACTCCCTTAAGTAATGAAAATTCACAAACCACTTACTCCACCACCATATTTTCCCATTTGCTCATTCTACCCCGTTCTCGCCAGTCGTTTCACCATTGTTCCGTCCACCACCGCCATGCACCTTTTTCGACAGTCCTACATCATCATCATTTTACCCCAACCATTTGGCTCCTCCCTCTTTATTTTATTTTATTTTATTTTTATTATATTTTTTTACTATTACTATTATTGCTATTCTGTTTATTATATGTTGTTATTTTTATTTGTTTAGTTGGGTTGCATCATTGTTAGTTTTTTTTATTGTTATTATTGTTATTATTATTATTTATCAGGTTTTATTTAATTTTTATTACTAATATGTTACTACTATTTATATTATGTTGATTATATTACTTTTAGCTTAGTGTTCAATATTTTAGCTTAGGTTTTATTTTGGGTTCGGTGGTCATTGTGTATTTTATTGGACTGAGGCAATTGTGTTATCTAATATGTCGATGTGTTTGTTTACTTGATTAGTTATTGTTTCTGTTGATTTGTCAGATTATCTAATATTGGATCATGATCTTATATTCCAGGTGCATCACAATAAACATGAGAGGAAAATCTAAGGTTCCTGTTTCTGCTTCAAAAAAGTGGAAGACACTGGGCACGACTTCGTCTTCAACCCCTCCTTCAGTCGTGAGACATCCATGTCTGCAATCACCCTCGGGTCCCCATGAGGACCAATATCAACATCTGAAGGCATGACTATTGGGTTCAAGTCATTGCCTAGATTTGGAGGTATTAGCGGTGATCCATTTGGCTGACCTAGTTTCGGCCCTCATCGGCACAACTCCATGGGACAGACTTTCCCCCATCGTCGAGTCGACTTATTCAGAACTCACACGGGATTTCTATTCGACATTCTCTCGGAAAGACCTTGATTAAAAGTAAAGGAATAATAATTGGCGAATCGGCTTTCTTTGTCTACGAATAGGCTGCCCAAAATAGGGTCTTTCGGTCGAGCCAGCTTTCCTTTTCTAACCACCGCCTTTTTCTTTCTTTAAAGGAAAAAGATGAAATGCGCGAAAGAATAGAGAAGGAAAGAGGATGGCAGTAGCTCCGGTGCTATCCCATTGGCAGCCGGTAGCCGAGTCCGAGTCTTCATTTTCACTTCTTTATTTATGATGAGAGAGCTGACCCCGAATCCTGCTCTTCTTTTTAGGCGCTTTAGTTCTCTCCCTCTTTTTTGATATTGTGCTTATCCTGTGCTTATATCTGTTTGTACATTGAGGACAATGTACATCTTAAGTGTAGGGAGGTTGTTTGCATAGTGATAAAATTCCTGAATTATTTGTGTTTAAGTAATTTTCTCATATCCTCCATTAGAGTCAAATTTTTTTATTTGGAATTTTTATTGATGTTGTTTTGGATTAATTTGTGGATTTTTATGTATTGTGTGATTTATACTTTAAGACACGAGAGAGTCAAACATGATAGGTTGTTTTTCAGAAATAAATATTTTAGGTTGTCTCCCTGAATTGAAGTATTATCTTGAAATTTTAAATTTGCAAGTTTGACATCAAAACCATAATTTTTTGTGAGCTTTTGAGCCTATAGAGCATATATTTTATTTCATGCTCTTATTATTTTTTATTATGAGTGTGTCAATTTGTAACACCCCAAACCCGGTCAAAACGCTACGACCGAATCTGGCATGTCACAGGGGAGAAAACATTTCTGAAAACCGAGTTATTGCCTTGAAAAGGAAAGGAAACCTTGGAATTTATAAAAACAGAGTTTGTATTGAGCGACTAGTTAAACCATTTTGAGATTTAGTTTGGAAAGCTGAGTTGCCTTGTTATCAATACTCGATTGCTAATCACCCAATTGTAAAATCTTGAAAATCACGCGATTATTTAAGTTTTGAAAACATCCCTTTCATAATCTTTTAGGCATGCCTTAACGATCAAAGCAAAATTAAGAGAATTAACAAAATAAATAAATCCAAGTTAAAATTTAGATGGCCTTGTTACATTACCCAAAATCTAACTTAAAGTAAAATAAATTGAAATAATCGAAATAAAACCGAAATATATAGGCATGGCCACCTCGAGTCCACCTCGGCTCCATATCCACGATCTAAGGATTACCTGCAAAAATAACGGAAGGGGTGAGTCACCGAGACTCAGTGGGTAAATCCCCGTCCAATCGAACTTAGACTCTCCCACAGATTCATATGCAAAATATGTATGTCATGCAACCCAACCAACCTAGATATCCATCTGCATCTCTTGTGTCTACCCAACATTTGTGGCACCTAGCCACTGGTGGTACCTAACCACTGGTGACAAAAGTCACAACAATAGTATGTGGCGAAAACCCACTTGTGGTACCTAACCACTGGTGATAATCCCTAATATCAATACGTGGGGCCAACCCACTGTGGTACCAAACCACTGGGACGAGTCACAGAAATATATGTGGTACCTAACCACTGGTGGTTCCAAACCACTGAGACTTAGTCACAAAATGATAATATGTGGGGTCAACCCATTTGTGGTACCTAACCACTGGTGACAGTCTGAAAGATCATGTTTCCTTCCTCTTCACCTCATATCCCAAACTCATGTACAACAATTAATATGATATGATCATGCTTAACGATTAGTTGACATGGCACATTTAGGTTTTTAACGTATGCATTTATTGACAGCAGAACATAACAGACTTACCCAGAATCCTCGCTTTTACCCAAAAGGGTATTTTAGTGACCAAAACGTCACTTCGGCTTTCAGACATACTAGCAACTAATTAAAATAACACATGAAGTGTGTGAGAGTTACCCACCTGATAACGCGTAACACAATACTTTCTACGTCAACACTATCGTTGACAGGCACTACCGCTATCTGCCTACTACTGCCGCTCGAGGTAGGCCCATAACACGGTGGCCAATCTCGAGCTAGCGACATCGCTTGCTTCTTAAACTTAGGGGCTGGGTTCACAGGTCCAACCCCCTTCCTAGGATCGCTGGCATTTGAGTCCATGGAACAGATCTTTGGTCAGAAGACTGAGTTAACACGTAGAGTAAGATATGAATAGATTTACACGCTAAACTGAATAGATCCTCTTACCTAGATTGATAAAAGATGAGGCTTTAGGCTTGATTCACAAGTCAAACGAATCCCGAAAGTCTCCAAGAAGAAAGCGACACCACTTCCACCTATATTCGGCCAAGCATCCCACCATTAGGCCAATTAGCCATTTCGGCTTTGGCATGAAAACCCGAAAGAGTGATAACGAAATAAGAGAAATCGCCCCTTACCTTAACCCACAGATTCGTTCAACACCTAGGAAGAATCGACACCACACCACCCTAGAGAAGATTCGGCAAAGGCTAGAGTAAAAGAGAATCAGATAAAAAAACCCAAAAATAGAAATGAAGATCTTCAAATGGAGGCTAAGGGGTTTCAGCATTTAGGGGAAAATGGAATAGGGAATGGAAGTTTGAGGTTTCGATTTTGAGAATAACAAATAGAGAAGGAAAAAGATGAAAAACAGGTTTCGGCTTTTAGGGAGATTGAGAGAAAACGCAAGAGAGAATGGCTAGGAGATTCGATTTTGGAAAAAGAAAGTATGGGGCAAGGGGTGTTCGGCTCTTGCAAGAAATTAGAGATGAGAAGAGAGTTAGGGGGTTTCGGCACTAAGAAGAAATTGAGAGAAGAGAAAAGAAACAGAATGAAAGGAGGGTTCGGTTCTAGCAGGAAAGAGATGAAGAGAAAGTAGGAACTTCAAATGCCAAAAATGCAAATGTCAAAAATGAGAAAAGAACTCCTACTTGGCTAGACAGAAATTCGGCACACTCTAGCCACACAAAAACCGATCCTTCCCCCTACTAAGAGTTTGAAATTCGGCCAACACTACCACCCCTTACCCAATCCCTTGTTTTTCTCCTTAAACCACTCCTGACCACTTATTTGAAACATTTTGAACACTCCAAGCTCCACTTTTTCCTCTCTGCCAACCATTCAAATTATTTGACTCAGTCCACTCCCCTATCCTGAGGTGTTTCAGTCGATTTCTGCCTCTACTCCCATTGACGCCAAAAAGAACTTCCAAAATGAACTCCTTGCGACTCAAACTTGGTCCCTCTCCCCCCTCTCTGTGGCGTCACTTACCAGCATCTTAAGTGGCGCCTCCTTGCCACTCTGCCATCCCTTTTCTTGTGTCACCAATTGCAACCTAAAACCCCTTAAGTCCTACTCCTATTCAGCTCACCCCTAGAGTGCCCAAAACAAAAATTTTCACTAAGGCTCTAGCTTACTCCTAAGTCATTCCTAGACCCTAAAGTACCCTAAACTAACATGACAAACATAGCATTCACATACAAACACGTAAAATGCAAAGGCCCTAATTTAGGATGTTACAGTTCTACCCCCCTTAAAATAATTTCGGCCTCGAAATTACCTGATCAAAAGAGTTGAGGGTATTGTTGCCGTATAACATCCTCTGGCTCCCACGTAGCTTCTTCTGATCCATGGTTTCGCCATAACACCTTCACCAAAGGAACTGATTTCCTACGCAATACTTTGACGTCCCGATCCAAGATCTGCACTGGTTCCTCCTCAAAAGATAAGTCTGGGCTTACTTCAATTTCTTCTACTGGCACAACATGAGACGGATCCGAACGATAGCGTCTAAGCATAGAAACGTGAAATACGTCATGGATCTGACTCAACTCTGAAGGTAACTCGAGCTGATAGGCTACTGGTCCCACACGCTTCAACACCCGATAAGGCCTGATAAACCTGATGCTTAACTTGCCCTTCCGACCAAATCTCAGCACCTTCTTCCACGGCGACACCTTTAAGAAAACCTTGTCACCCATTGCAAATTCTATATCTTTCCGCTTAAGATCAGCATAGGACTTCTGCCTGTCCGAAGCCTCCTTCAATCGAGTTCAAATTAGCTTAACCTTGTGTTCTATTTCAGCAACCAACTCTGGACCTAACAACTGATGCTCAACCAACTCTGTCCAACATGTAGGTGTGCGACACTTCCGACCATATAATGCTTCATACGGTGCCATCTGAATACTCGACTGGTAACCATTGTTATACGCGAATTCCGCCAACGGTAGAAATTCTTCCCAACTACCCCTAAAGTCTAAGACACAGCCCCTTAACATATCCTCCAGAATCTGAATTACCCTCTCCGACTGCCCATCAGACTATGGATGAAACGCTGTACTGAAATCCAACTTTCTACCCAAAGCCTGATGCAACGCCTTCCAAAATCTTGACGTAAATCTAGGGTCTCTGTCCGAAATGATCGATACTGGCACCCCATGCAACCTTACAATCTCTGATTTATATAACCCCGCCAACTTCTGAAGAGAGTAATCTACATGCACAGGTATGAAATGAGCGGGCTTTGTCAAACGGTCAACAATCACCCAAATCGAGTCCTTCTTAGAAGGCGTGAGGGGTAGCCCACTGACAAAATCCATCGTAATCCTTTCCCATTTCCACTGCGGAATCTTCACCGGTTGCAACAATCCCGAAGGTAACTGGTGTTCTGCGTTCACTTGCTGACACGTCAAACACTTACCCACAAATTCAGTTACCTCACGCTTCAGACCCAGCCACCAAAACTGCTCCCGCAAATCCCGGTACATCTTACTACCTCCAGGGTGCATAGCGTATGGACTGCTATGTGCTTCCTGAAGAATCTTCTACCTTAACTCCATATCTTTTGGCATGCAAACCTTCCCCTGGAAACATAACACTCCATCGCTGTTCAAGCTATACCCCTCTAATCCACCAGTCTGCACTTGTAAAAATCGAGCGCTCAAGACACCATCTGATAATTGTTTCTCTTTAACCTGATTCACCCATGTCGGCTTCACTTGCAGTTCCGCTAACAGGTTTCTGTCATCATACAAACTAAGGTGGGCAAACATTGCTCTTAAGTCTGATATTACCTTGCGGCTCAATGCGTCTGCCACCACGTTAGCCTTTCCTGGATGGTACTCAATCGAGCAGTCATAATCCTTCAATAACTCAATCCACCTCCGCTGTCTTAAATTCAACTCCTTCTGAGTAAGGAGGTATTTCAAACTCTTATGATTCGTGTAAACAATAGACTTCTCCCCATACAAGTAATGTCTCCAAATTTTCAAGGCGAAAACCACTGCAGCCAACTCCAGATCATGCGTCGGATAATTCACTTCGTGAGGCCTCAACTGGCGAGAAGCATACGCTACTACTTTCCCCTCTTGCATCAGCACACATCCTAACCCAGTATGCGACGCATCACAATAAACCGTAAACTCTTTCCCCGCTTCAAATTTGAATCAATCTGGAGCTTAGTCAAAATCCTCTTTAACTTCTCAAAACTTTCTTGTTGTTTGTCGGACCACACAAAGCGGAACCCCTTTCCTTAACAACTTGGTTAATCGGTCTTTGCAATCAAAGAAAACCCTTCCACAAACCTTTCGTAATACCCCGCTAAACCAGAAAACTTGAATCTCCACCACGGACTTAGGTGGTTTCCAATCCAACACGACTTCAATCTTCCGAGAGGTTCACCCTAATCCCTCGGTGACACCACATGACCCAAAAAGGTAACTTCCCTTAGCGAACTCGTACTTACTAAACTTTGCGAATAATCGCTTCTCCTCGAATTTGCAAAACCACACGAAGATGTGCATCATGCTCCTCTTCGGACTTCGAGTACACCGAATATCGTCTATAAACACTACGACGAACCGATCCAGATACAGTTGAAAAACCCGATTCATCATATCCATAAATGTTGCTGGTGCGTTAGTCAATCCAAACGACATCACCAAGAATTCGTAGTGACCATAACAGGTACAAAATGCCGTCTTATGAATATCCACCTCCTTGACCTTAAGCTGGTGATACCCCGACCTCAGATCTATCTTGGAAAAGACTGATGCTCCCTTAAGTTGGTCGAACAGGTCGTCTATCCTCGGCAATAGATACTTATTCTTGATCGTCAACTTATTCAACTGACGATAATCAATACACATTCGCATCGATCCGTCCTTCTTCTTAACAAAAAGCACGGGTGCTCCCCAAAATGATACACTCGGCCGGATAAAACCCCGGTCTAACAACTCCTGAATCTGCGCTTTCAGCTCTACTAACTCCTTCGGCGCCATTCTATATGGGGCAATAGAAACTGGCGCTGTTCCGGGTAGAAGGTCAATACCAAACTCAACCTCGCGATCTCGAGGCAATCCCGGAAGCTCTTCTGGAAAAACATCAGAAAATTCCTTTACCGTTCGGACATCCCCCACAGTTGATTCCTTAACCTCCAAAGTACAAACATAAGCCACAAACGCCTTACATCCTTTCCTCACCATTTTCTCGGCCTTCAAAGCGGATACCACATTAGATAGGTAGTTCCTTCTCTCACCTATCACCACCACCTCTTCACCCTCGACAGTTCTCAACACCATGCGCTTGGCTGCACAGTCCAAACTTGCTTGATATTTTACTAACCAATCCATACCCAAAATCAAATCGAACTCCCCAAATGGCGGTTCCATCAGATCACCGAAACACTACCCCTGCAGTTCTAAGGGTACATCCTTATCTGATTTATTCACTACTACTGAGTGTCCTAGAGGGCTAACTACGGTCATCTCCCTAGAAGAAGTCTCATAGGCTAAGCTCAGAGTTCCCGCTATAGTACTAGCAACATAATAGTGCGTCGAACCAATATCAATCAAGGTAGTATAAGGCAACCCATAAATTAAGAACGTACCGGTTATGACATCTGGTGCATCGCCCTCCTCTCGACGCCTAGCCGCATAGACCAACCCAGGCTGTCTTGCATCCGTATTCCCAAAGCACCTCCGCCGGTGCTCCACGGCCTCGGACCGAAACCATTACCCCCCTCGGGTGGACCATGACCCTCTCGCGGTTCTTGACCATTTTTTCTCAGACAGCACGTCCTTGACCCTCAGACTGTGTCCTAACTGGCCTCCACCGATAATCCCTTATCCGATGATCTATTGACCCACACTCGAAGCACCCTCTGGTACCTGTCCAACACTCTCCCGAATGAAACTTCCCGCATCGAGCACACTGTGGTGGCCACTGAGCAGCAGCAGGCTTTGCTGCTTGACTCGGCCCGCCAAACCTAGCCCTTTTCTGAAAACCCCCAGCAGACCCTGATGGCCCAAAACTCCTTTTATTCCTATTTCTGTCCTGATTCTGTTTCTCAGACTGCTTCACCTCCTCAGCTATCTTGGCCTTCTCCACAAGAACGGCAAATTATCTCTCTCATTGTGGAGCAATCAACACCCGCAGCTCATCTCTCAGCCCATCCTCAAACCTAACACAGCGCTCATGGTCCGTAGCCACAACACCCTGGGCATAATGGCTTAACCGTAAGAATTCTGCCTCATATTCAGACACCGACTTACTCCCCTGAACCAAATTCAAAAATGCCTTACGCTGCGCATCCACATAACTGAACCCGACTTACTTCCTCTGATATGTCGCTTTGAAGAAATCCCAGGTGATATCCTCTGCCATCGCACCATCCCTAACCGTGAGCCACCACTGATAGGATTCGTCCCGAAGAAGAGACACGATCCCTTTCAACTTCTCCTCAGCCGTGAAGCCAAGATCATCCATTATGCGCTCAGACACCTCTAACTAGTATTCAGCTGCGTTAGGGGCTACACCAGAAATGCCCCTAAATACCTCGCTCCATTAGCTCGGAGTCGTTCAGACACAGATTTTTGAGCCCCCGCATCCATGCCTGCTCCAGCAACTCTCTCCAGGACCCGTAGCATCGCCTGAGACACCGCATCATCTCCACCCGTTTGATCTTGAAACTCTGCGCCCACGGCTGGCGGTGGCGGCACCTCATTCTCTGACCCATGGCCAGACCCTACTGGTTCCGATACAGTAATCCTACCCCTACCACGACCACGTACATTACGTCCACGTCCTCGAGTGCTCATGACTAACGTTCACGATTTTGATCTGATTTGAGAGTTTTATGAGTTAGCTTTCTTCCACTGTTTATCACTGAACAATCTTATGAGTATATTATCAGAGTAGTTATTTTCACGAATGCACACAGTCCTACAGGCTTCAGTCTTTAAGGTAAATTTCCTAATACTAGCAACCACGTCACAAACGATTAAATCATATAATCAACAATTAGAAAACTTACCGTCGCGGATCGGTGCCGGAGAATCAGGTGCCATGCTTCCCAAAATAATGTATTTCGTCAAAACCATTTTGCAAACCCTCTATTGAAAAATAATTTGGGCCTTATACCCACAGCCGAGCTTTTGAACCTGGCTCTGATACCACAATTGTAACGCCCCAAACCCGGTCAAAATGCTACGACCGAATCTGGCATGTCACAGGGGAGAAAACATTTCTGAAAATCGAGTTATTGCCTTGAAAAGGAAAGGACACCTTGGAATTTATAAAAACGGAGTTTGTATTGAGCGACTAGTTGAACCATTTTGAGATTTAGTTTGAAAAGCTGAGTTGCCTTGTTATCAATACTCGATTCCTAATTACCCAATTGTAAAATCTTGAAAATCACGTGATTATTTAAGTTTTGAAAACATCCCTTTCATAATCTTTTAGGCATGCCTTAACGATCAAAGCAAAATTAAGAGAATTAACAAAATAAATAAATCCAAGTTAAAATTTAGATGGCCTTATTACATTACCCAAAATCTAACTTAAAGTAAAATAAATCCGAAATAACTGAAATAAAAACTGAAATATCGTGCATGGCTACCTCGAGTCCACCTCGGCTCCATATCCGCGATCTAAGGATTACCTACAAAAATAACGGAAGGGGTGAGTCACCGAGACTTAGTGGGTAAATCCCCGTCCAATCAAACTTAGACTCTCCCACAGATTCATATGTAAAATATGTATGTCCTGCAACCCAACCAACCTAGATATCCATCTGCATCTCCTGTGTCTACCCAACATTTGTGGCACCTAGCCACTGGTGGTACCTAACCACTGGTGACAAAAGTCACAATAATAGTATGTGGGGCCAACCCACTTGTGGTACCAAACCACTTTGGTGACAATCCCTAATATCAATACACGTGGGCCAACCCATCGTGGTACCAAACCACGGGACCGAGTCACGAAATATGTGGTACCTAACCACTTTGGTGGTTCCAAACCACCGAGACTTAGTCACAAAATGATAATATGTGGGGTCAACCCACTTGTGGTACCTAACCACTTTGGTGACGATCACCAAAGATCATGTTTCCTTCCTCTTCACCTCATATCCCAAACTCATGTACAACAATTAATATGATATGATCATGCTTAACGATTAGTTGACATGGCACATTCAGGTTTTTAACGTATGCATTTATTGATAGCAGAACATAACAGACTTACCCGGAATCCTCGCTTTTACCCATTAAGGGTATTTTAGTGACCAAAACGTCACTTTCAGACATACTAGCAACTAATTAAAATAACACATGAAGTGTGTGAGAGTTACCCACCGATAACGCATAACACAATACTTTCTACGTCGACACTATCGTTGTGAGCACTACCGCTATCCGCCTACTACTCGCTTTCGAAGCCGCCCATAACCCCGTGGCCAATCTCTCGAATAGCGACATCGCCGCTTCTTAAACTTAGGGGTTGGGTTCACAGGTCCAACCCCTTCCTAGAATCGCGGCATTTGAGTCCATGGAGCAGATCTTTGGTCGGAAGACCGAGTTAACACGTGAGAGTAAGATATGAATAGATTTACACGCTTAACTGAATAGATCCTCTTACCTAGATCGATAAAAGCTGAGGCTTTAGGCTTGATTCACAAGTCAAACAAATCCTGAAAGTCTCTAAGAAGAAAGCGACACCACTTCCACCTACATTCGGCCAAGCATCCCACCATTAGGCCAATTAGCCATTTCGACTTTAGCATGAAAACCCAAAAGAGTGATAACGAAATAAGAGAAATCGCCCCTTACCTTAACCCACAGATTCGTTCAACACCTAATAAGAATCGACACCGCACCACCCTAGAGAAGATTCGGAAAAGGCTAGAGTAAAAGAGAATCAGATAAAAAAACCCGATAATAGAAATGAAGATCTTTAAATGGAGGCTTAGGGGTTTCGGCTTTTAGGGAAAAATGGAATAGGGAATGGAAGTTTGAGGTTTCGATTTTGAGAATAATAAATAGAGAAGGAAAAAGATGAAAAACAGGTTTTGACTTTTAGGGAGATTGAGAGAAAACGCAAGAGAGAATGGCTAGGAGATTCAGTTTTGGAAAAAGAAAGTATGGGGCAAGGGGTGTTCGGCTCTTACAAGAAATTAGAGATGAGAAGAGAGTTAGGGGGTTTCGGCCCTAAGAAGAAATTGAGAGAAGAGAAAAGAAACAGAATGAAAGGAGGGTTCGGTTCTAGCAGAAAAGAGATGAAGAGAAAGTAGGAACTTCAAATGCCAAAAATGCAAATGCCGAAAATGAGAAAAGAACTCCTACTTGGCTAGACAGAAATTTGGCACACTCTAGCCACACAAAAATCGATCCTTCCCCTTACTAAGAGTTTGAAATTCGGCCAACACTACCACCCCTTACTCAATCCCTTATTTTTCTCCTTAAACCACTCCTGACCACTTATTTGAAACATTTTGAACACTCCAAGCTCCACTTTTTCCTCTCTGCCAACCATTCAAATTATTTGACTCAGTCCACTCCCCTATCTTGAGGTGTTTCAGTCGATTTCTGCCTCTGCTCCCCTTGACGCCAAAAAGAACTTCCAAAATGAACTCCTTGCGACTCGAACTTGCTCCCTCTCCCCCCTCTCTGTGGCGTCGCTTACCAGCATCTTAAGTGGCGCCTCCTTGCCACTCTGCCATCCCTTTTCTTGTGTCACCAATCGCAACCTAAAACCCCTAAAGTCCTACTCCTATTCAGCTCACCCCTAGAGTGCCCAAACGAAAATTTTCACTAAGGCTCAAACACCCCTAAGTCATTCCTAGACCCTAAAGTACCCTAAACTAACATGACAAACATAGCATTCACATACAAACACGTAAAATGCAAAGGCCCTAATTTAGGATGTTACACAATTTGACTTGTTATTCTAGAACTTGCTTTGATTATCCATATTGAGACCACATTATTGATTTGATGTATGAAGACGATAGAGACACTTAGGATTTAACCCATTTAACATGTAAAAAACTTACTTATTGAATTAACCTTTAGTAAACCCCTTTGATCCTAAAACAATTTTTTCTAACCCGTTAAGTTATCCCGTAACACATATGTATGTTGTAAAATTATCCTTGTTATTGACTCCTTTTTTGTCGAGATTTGATTTGGTCAGTTGCCTAACTATGTTTCATTTTTTTTTAATTGCTGAATTTTATTTTTGGTCTAAAAAAAATAGAAAAACATGAAAAAGAATTATGAAAATGAAAACAAAAAGCATATTTGATTGAGCTTGAATAGTTAGTTTGTAATTTTTCTTAATTCAACAACTGATTATTTTCTAGTTTGGTAACTTATTTGATCTCAGTTATAACCAACTTTTCTGGCATTTTCCATACCCTTAACCTATGCCTCATCTTGATTGGTGTCTCATCTCATTTTATAGTGGTAGAGATTTGATTTTTAAGCAAGCCTATGGTAATGACATCTCTATTGAACTATTGAGTGCATATGTCATGAACCTTAAACACTTTGAGTGCTTGAGTGAATCTTTGTGAGGATGTCAATTCTTGTTGATTTTGGATTTAAGGTAATTATTTAGATAAGGGGAGACACCTATGTTTTTGTGCTTTAAAAATTTTAGCTTGGACTTCTTGGATCTTTAGTGCCCTTTTGGTTGAATTTCCAATGCATGATTGTTTGCGAATTATCTTGAAGCATTATTGATGAAAATGACAAATTAAGAAAGTTAACATGAATGTGGATTGAGAATTTTGCTTGAGGACAAGCCAACACTAAAGTGTGGGGATATTTGATAAATACTAAAAGTAACATGTTTTAACCTCATTCTTAATGCATTTTTGGATGATTATTCGATTTAAAATGATACATTTTATGCTCTTAATCCTTTTAATTCATGTTTTTATACCTAAGAGAGCATTTGAGAGAAAAAGGAGCAAAATACGAGCGAATATCAGAATATCGAAGCAAGTTTCAGAAGCCATATAGACTGGGCCATTCCACATGGGCTGGACACACAGTTGTGTGAGCCACACGGGCTATCACACGGGCATGTGCCAGATCGTGTGGATTTCACGAATCTCACTTCGAACACTCGGAAAACCACAATTTTTAGGTTTTTCGGGCATTCTAAAACCTATATATGACAAGGATAAGAAGATGCGAGTAAGCCGTTAGAGAATATTGAAGAAAACAACTAGAAGAACACCATTGAAGCCGACTCTGAAGTAGATTTCCATCAGGATTTAAGATTTCCTTTTGAGGTTTATTATGGGTTTTCTTGTTTCTTATGGATATACTGTATTTGAGATTTGTGATTATGAACTAATTTCTAAATACCTAGGGTGATGAATCTTAGGATGGATTTTGTTATTTGATTTCTATTTTTACGCAATAAATACTTGGATCTTATTCTCAATTTTGTGTGCTTAATTCTTGGTTTAATATTTCTAGACTATTAATCCATGTTTGATGTGCCTAAATTAGAGGAGAAATAGACCCTCTTTAAGATTAGGTCTAGTATAATTGAGTGGAGTTGCATGCAATCCTAGAATAGGATGACATAAATCTATGAATTAGAGTCAAATCTAATAGGGGATCCATAGATCGAGTTAATGTAACAATAATGGTTTTAATTAGAAAAAAATTCAATTAATCAACTCAAAATCAGTTTCTCTTAGTCTTGAAGAGTGATATTAGCATAATTTAGGGTTTTATATTAATCAGGATACTAAGTGAAGAAATTGCGTGATTTAGATTGATAATGACAGATGAAGTCTAGGTGGATTCTTTCCTGGGTATTGTCTCACTTCTTGGTTATTAATCGATTATTTTCCTGATTTGTTCTTTGTCGGTTCTTTAGTTAATTAATTTAGTTGATTTTAGTTTTAATCTATGTCTTCAATTTGACGGTTAAATAATAGAAAGACAGTAATTACTAGTACTTTTAGTCCTTGTGGGAACGATTGTTTTGCTCACCGTAGCTATTCTATTAATTGATAGGTGTGCTTGCCTTAGTCGAAATTAGTTGGTTTCGTGGACATCAAGTTTTTGGCGTCGTTGTCGGGGACTAAAATATTAAGAATGTAACACCCTAAATTTTGGCCAAGTAGAACTGGGCCTATTGGGCCTTGGGCAGGTGAGTGATTTTGGAAGGTTAGGGGGCTTCTATGAAGTCCTGGGTTCAAGCCATGTCATTTGGAAAATTTTTATTTTTAGCATTAGGGGAGTCCTGACTCCAGGTTGTAAGCCTTTTAAGTATTTGTGATTAAAAAGAGGCACAAAGAGAGCCTGTGGTGGAGTGGTTGTGGCGTCACAGGTGTGGCAAGGAGAACAGAGGTTCAAGTCTCACTGCATGCAAAAAGGGATTATTTATTTTGCTCATGAGTGGGCAAGAGTTTGTGTTGGATTTGAACTCTGTGTTGGGAAGTTCGAAATGGTCTTGAGTTGTTGGGAGAAGATTATGCAACAAATCAAGGAGGGATTTATGGAGATGTTTAAAGAATTTGAAAAGGGGGAGGAGTTGTGGCCGAATGGGGATGTTGGGGGATGCAAATTCGGCTAAGGGGTCCTTAGTAATGGGCATTTGGCATTTTGGGAGCATTTTTTTGTATATCTCTTTGGGTTGTGCCGAATTCTTTGGTGATCATTCTCGGGTTTTCCTTTGCTTTTGTTTCCTTTCTCTCCTCTTTTCCAGTGTTGCCGAACCTGTTTGGGAAACTGACCTTTCGTGCATTTTCTTTTCTGTCTCTTTTGGTAACGTTCAGTGCTTATTCTTTGCCCATCTCTTTTTCTTCTTTGTCGATTCTCACCTCCTCTTTCTACTCTTATCTTATTCTTTCAACCTTCTTCAAGTGCCTTTTCTCATATTGCTCAAACCGAATCTTCCAAAATTAAACAACCCAATATAGACCCAAAATCCCAAATGGCCCAAATACTAAACCCTAAGCCCAACTACCCTAAGCCCAAAACCTAAAACAAATCAGAAAAAAAAACCCTAGCCAAGGCCTTGCGCCGCATGCCTCTTCAGCCTCCGTACACTCCACGTCGGCCCACCTCCGTACACCGCCACGTCCTCCTCCGTACCTATAAAAAAAGGGGGATAGACGAATGACAGCAAACAGAAAACAACAAAAAAAAGAAAAAATGTTGTATTTTTTTCATTCTTCTTCAATATTCGGCTATAAAACCGAAAATAATTCCTTTGTATTTTTTTTTGACAGACGAAATCAATACAAAAAAATCAGAGAGCAAATCAGCAAAGGTTTTTTTCTCTTCTTTATTTTTCTTTCTATTTTTCTCTTCGAAATTGCCTATATACATACAAAGATTTTCTTTTTCTTATTTTTAAACTATACATATATATTTAAATATAGCATAAAAAAATAAAAAAAAAACTTACCTTTTTTTTGAGCTCGTGTCACGTGGCACGATGGCACCGACAACACATGGACAGCGGGTCATGCGGCGATCGATTATCGACTGTGGTCGGAAATCGGAGAGCTTGAGAGAGAGGGGAGAGAGCATTTTGTTTTTTTTTTTAAAGAAAAGAGAAATGAAAGTTTTAAAAAAAAAAATTGGTCTTTTATAAAGAACAAAAACGGCGTCGTTTTAGGCCGTGCACTTAGGCGCTGAAACGGCGTCGTTTAACCCCCCTCAACCCGCGCGCGACCCGACCCGTCAGGGGATCCGCGTGTTTTTTGTCTGAAGGGTCTTATTGCGCTTTAGGTCCCTCCGCATTTTCCATCTTTTTAATATAGTTTATTTTCGTTTTCAATTTTTACCCTACGATTTTTCTTCAGTTTTAATTTGGTCCCGCGCAAAACGCTACGTTTTGGATGAGAAGGGAAAATTGCCCTTTGGACCCCTCCTTGTTATTCGCGCGTTCGGATAGGTCCTTTCCTTTTTATTTTTTTCAGATTTGCCCCAAACGTTTGTTTTAAGTTTAATTTAGTCCCCTTTTTTATTTCTTTTGTTATTTTTGCTATTTTATCATTATTTTAATATTATTACCATTATTATTATTATCATTATTTTTATTATTATAAGTATTATTGTTATTAATTAATTTTAATATTATTATCATTGTTTTTACTATTATTATTATTTTTTTTGATATTATAATTACTATTTTTATTATTTTTATTACTACCACTATTATTATTATATTATTATTAAATTGATATTTTTAATGTTGAATATTTATTTTTATTTTTATTTACTTTTTAAATAGATTCCACTTATTTCTTATTTTATTATTATTATTTTCATTATGATTATTTATTTATTATTTATTATTTTATATCCTTTTATATATGCTTTCAAATATTAGAATATTTATTTTATTATTTTCACTACTATTATCATTATTATTATGATTATTATTACTCTTATTTATTTATTTTACTATTATTATTCGTTTATTAACGTATTTTCATTATAATCTATTATTATTATTGTATTATTGTTATTGTTATTATTATTTTATTATCTTTAAACTATTGTACATAGTATTTATTTATTTATTTATTTACTATTAGCTTTTATTTTTGTTATTATTTTCTTTTATTTGCTTATTTATTTTTTTTACCTATTATTTTATATAGATTGTTTGTTTTAGCTTTTATTTTATTGTATTTTATTTTTGCCTTTATTATTGTTATTTATATTATCGCCGTCATTTTTATTCTATTATGCATATCGCCACTATAATTCATTTTCCATTTTACTACGATCGTATTACATTTTATCCGATGCATTAAACTTTTTTGAAATAAGCAAATACTCCACGTTCTAAGATTCGAAAGAAATCGTACCCTAACTTACTGGGTTTCGATTTTTCTCATCGAGTCTAAAGAACCAATTATTATTTTTTTAAATCAAAGCATATAAGTTAAATTAAAACTTATTGAAACACCACAAACCCGACCCACGAGCCTTGACCGGATCTGGTATGTTCCTCAAGTAAAACGGTTCAAAACTTTTTGAGCACTTTAGAAAAATTCGGTTGGTTTTGAAAGAAAATTTTTAATTTGTGTTAGGCTCGAGTTGAAATCAAGTTTATCTATTTGAAAGCTAGGTTTTTTTAAAACTATATTACTCCATTTCAAAATTTGTCCTAAATTAAAAAAAAAATCATTTGAGTTCAATTAAATAAAATCGTATCAAAATAAAATAACTTAAAAGACATGCATCAACAGTTTAATATTAGTGGCCTTATTACAAACGAAAACAATACCCAAAATAACTCCAAAAATATAAAATATAAAAGTCCCAAAATTAAATAAAACTTCAAGCTGAGCATGGCCACCACTAAACTCCCGCCGACCCGGTCCATCACTGATCGTCACCTGAAAGAAAATGTTCCCCAACGGGGTGAGTCAAACAAACTCAATGTGTAACCAACACTAGACCTCAATAATTCAGGCATATCATATTAATTCATAAATATATATATAATGAGATAAAAGTAGTGATGCAAACCCAACCCAATCCTAGATACCATCCGCTACACATCACCCGTACTCAACCGCACACCGTGGGGACTACTAAGTCAACCCTCCATCCGCTACACATCATCGAAGGCAGTCGCTGCAGACGACATGCTCATCGCCCTTATAAATTCGTGGCATAGCCACCAGATAATTATTATGTGACCGAAGTCACCACATTCAGATAATGTGACCGAGGTCACCACATTCACTTCCCCTTTCATAATCACCCATATGCCCATGTCATACATATCATGCAAAAATCATGCCTTATTTCACATTCTTATCATGTTCACATATGCCATATCAGTTCATTTCATACTCATAGTAGGAGTAGGAAAACGCATGCACTGGTACTTTGTACCATTGCATGGTACTTTAGCCACATTCACATTATTATAAGCATACATATTAATTTAAGCCGTAATCTAATAGAGTTTAGAGTGGGGTACACACCTGATAATGTTGATTACGATACTACCGATACCAACGCTCTCGCTAGCAAAAATTAACAATGAAATGCTTATCCCTATCAAACTGCCCCTAAAAGATCATAATCAAAATCGGTCAACCTTAATAGACAAAATGGCCTTTGGCCGAATATTAAAACCTCTTTACCTCGATTGTCTAGATCCCAAAAATATCACTTGTCCTTGTAGATGTCGAAATCCCTACATGATCTATGTTAGATTCGATTTCTAACATAATGAACCAAAATACATGGCCTTCGGCCTAAGATTACACTTGCTTACCTTGGATATTTATATCTCGAATGATCTTCCCCTAAACGTCGGCTATAAAAGAATCCCAAAAAAATCCCCCTTCAAAGCCCTATCGATTTCACCCTTGCAAGGAAAAACAGAGATATTCGACTACTTGGAGAGTGATGGACTTTGAAGGAAAAATAGATGAAGAAATCGGCTAGATGATGATGTGCTTCGGCTTTGACGAATAGTGAAAAGAAGAAGTGAAGGAAAAGAGAGTTACGGCTATGGTGTTTTGGTTTTAGGGGATTTATAAAAGAAAGAAAAGAGAGAATGATGGCTATAAGTTTCGGCCAAGGTTAACCAAAAGAGAAAGAAAGTTGATCACCAAAGAATTTCGGCCTAGACAAGGTAAATGAGAAGAGAAAAGGAGAAAAGAAAGGTATGAAAAATAATGACCTTAGTGCTATGGTGATTTCGGCAATAGGGGAAAAGAAACTTGAGAGAATAGGCAAATTAAACCAAAATGGTCAAAATGGAATGGCCAATAGAAAAGAGAAAAAAATAAAAAAATAAAAAATAAAAGATGCTTACCTAATGCTAAAAATGCATTCGGCTAGGAGAGGGAAGATGAAGAGAAAGAAAATATTTGCTTTAGAGAAAAACACAAAATAACCCAATTGTCAAAATGACCAACTAGCTACCGATCTACCAAAACCTTCAACAAAATTCGATCACCCCCCCTAGGCCCCAAAATCGTCCAAATACATGGACTCCAAAGTCAAGATTTTTCCACACAAAACTTTCCATAGCAAATCACCTTACATTATGCCTTGTGTTCCCTCATCATTCCTTAATCAAAATGATTCCTTTCCCCAAATTCAAGCTTACCTAAATTATTAATCATCTTGCCATAAAAATTTAAAGTCCAACTTACCAAATATAAAGCTTGGCCGACACTTGATGTAAAGATGCAGTAAAAATAAAGTCTCCAAAATGCACTCCATGTTATTCGAACCACTCTCCTCAAGCAAACCATTCATGCGCCATTTCCACCATGCCACTAACTCCTCATGTGCTAATTTTAGGCACTTAAATTAACTTAAGCATCATAATCACTTGATCCACTTCACTAAATTTTCAATACTAAAAAAAAATATTCTAGCTTCATTAATAATTCCAAGCCTTCACTAAACTATATTAAACACACAATAAAATCATACCCGGCTAACACAAGTAACAAGATGATACTCAAATTTTTAGGATCTCATCACATTCTCCGGTTCCCACGTAGCTTCTTCTGTGCCATGGTTCCGCCATAATACCTTCACTAATGGAACTGACTTCCTGCGCAACACTTTCACATCTCGATCTAGAATCGTGACCGGTTCCTCTTTCCACCGCCGATCTAGGCTCACCTCTATTTCCTCTACTGCTACGACATGCGATGGATCAGAACGATAGCGTCTAAGCATGGAGAAATGGAACACATCATGCAACTGCTTCAACTCCGAAGGCAACTCCAACTGATATGCCACTGGTCCAACCCGCTTCAAAACCCGATAAGGTCCTATAAACACGGGACTTAACTCTCCCTTGCGACCAAATCTCATCACCTTCTTCCAAGGTGAAACCTTTAGGAACACTTGATCCCCACAAAGAAATTCTATATCCTTCCACTTAAGGTCTGCGCAGACGCTTTTGCTGTCCGCCGATGCCTCCTTTAACCGAGCCCGAATTACCTTAACCTTTCTTCGGATTCACCACCATCTCGGGACCCAAAACTTGACGTTCCCCAATTTCGTCCAACACGTAGGAGTGCGACACTTCCGTCCATATAGTGCTTCAGACGGTGCCATCCGAATACTCGCTTGGTAACTTGTTGTTGTAAGCAAATTCCGCTAAAGGCAAAAATTCTTCCCCACTTCCTCTCAAGTCTATCACACTGACCCCTCAACATATCCTCTAACACTTGGATTACTCGCCAGATTGGCCGTCCGATCGTGGATGAAATGCCGTAGTGAAATCCAATTTAGTGCCTAACGCTCGATGTAGCACTTTCCAAAACCGAGAAATAAACCTTGGGTCCCTATCCGAAATGATAGATACTGGCACTCCATGCAACCTTACAATTTCCGCCACATATAATTTTGCCAACTTCGTAAGGAATAGTCGACTCTTACCGGAATAAAATGTGCGGACTTGGTCAAACGGTCCACTATTACCCATACCGAGTCCTTCTTGGTAGGCGTAAGGGGAAGCCCACTAACGAAGTCCATGGTAATTCTCTCCCACTTCCATCGTGGAATCTTGATTGGTCAAGTAACCCCGACGGAACTCGATGTTCAAATTTTTAACTTGCCGACATGTCAAACACTTGCCAACAAATTCTCAGAATCTTCCCGTTTTAGACCAGTGCCACCAAAACTGCTCCCTTAGGTCTCTGTCAACTTAGTCCCTCGGGATGCATAGCATAAGGGCTACTATGCGACTCAAGAATCTTTCGCTAAGCTCCTCACTCTTCTTGGCATACGAGACCTTTCCCTTGAAACACAATATTCCATCACCGGACATACTGTAATTCTCTAGACCACCATTCTGCACTTGCCGCATCTTAGCACTTAAATCCTCATCTGCCAACTGACCCTCTTTTACCTCATTTAACCATGTCAGCTTGACTTGCAACTCTGCTAGCAGACTTCCATCGTCATACAAACTCAAATGTGCAAACATCGCCCTTAAATCTGACACCACTTTTCGACTTAGGGCATCCGCCACTACATTCGCCTTGCCCGGGTGATACTCTATGGAACAATCATAGTCCTTCAGTAACTCCACCCACCTTCGTTGTCTCAAGTTCAACTCCTCCTGAGTCAACAGGTACTTAAGGCTCTTATGGTCAGTGTAGATCACTGACTTTTCTCCATAGAGACAGTGCCTCCATACTTTAAGAGCAAAGACCACTGCCGCCAATTCCAAGTCATGTGTCGGATAGTTAACCTCATGAGGCCTCAATTGTCGAGACGCATAAGCAACTACCTTTCCATCTTGTATTAACACGCATCCCAATCCTGTATGAGAAGCGTCACAATACACCACAAAATCCTTCCCTGCCTCAGGTTGAATCAAAACTGGAGCTTCAGTTAACACTTCCTTAAGCTTCTCAAAGCTCTTTTGTTGCTTATCCGTCCATACGAAAGGTACTTCCTTCCTTAGCAACTTTGTCAAAGGTGCGGCGATCGATGAGAACCCTTCTACAAACCTTCTGTAGTAGCCTGCCAATCCCAAGAAGCTACGAATCTCAGCCACAGACTTAGGAGGTTTCCAATTTAGCACTGCTTCAATCTTCCTAGGATCCACCCTTATTCCTTCAGCAGACACCACATGTCCTAAGAATGCAACTTCCTTAAGCCAAAATTCACACTTGCTGAATTTGGCATAGAGTCTACTTCTCCTCAACACTTGCAACACAACTCGGAGATGCTCATCATGTTCCTCCTCCGTCTTGGAATACACTAGGATGTCGTCGATGAACACAACAACGAACCAATCCAAGTAGGACTGAAAAACCCGGTTTCATCATATCCATGAACGCGGCTGGGGCGTTCGTCAACCCAAACGACATTACTAAGAACTCGTAGTGCCCATATCTTGTTCGGAAAGCCGTCTTATGGATATCTGCCTCATTCACCTTAAGCTGATGATATCCCGATCGTAGATCTATCTTCGAAAATACTGCTGCCCCCTTCAGTTGATCGAACAAGTCATCTATACTTGGCAAAGGATACTTGTTCTTAATGGTCAGCTTATTCAACTGACGATAATCTATGCACATACGCATAGTTCCGTCCTTCTTCTTCACAAATAGGATCAGTGCTCCCCACGGAGACACACCGGGTCGAATAAATCCACGATCAAGCAACTCCTAAACCGAGCCTTGAGCTCAACCAACTCCTTTGGTGCCATTCGGTGAGGGCAATTGACACAGAGCTATTCCCGGTAGCAAGTCAATTCGAATTCCACTTCCCTATCCGGGGTATTCTGTAATTCCTCCGAAACACATCTTCAAAATCCCTTACAGTTCTAACTCCACTAACACCTTCTTCCTTTGCATCCAACGCACTAATGAAAGTCAAGAAAGCCTTGCACCCTTTCTCTCAACCATCTTCACAAACCTTAAGTGCTGAAACTACGTTAGACAAGTAGTTTCTCCTTTCTCCTATCATGACTATCACTTCGCCCCCTGGGGTCCTTAACTCTATTCGCTTAGCCGCACACCAACACAAACCCGATGTTTCACTAGCCAATCCATACCAAGTATAAGATCGAATTCCCAGAAGGGTAGTTCCATTAAGTCAGGAAAGTTCACTCCCCGAATCTCGAGAGGTACACTTCAAAGATTTTATTCACCACTACGATTTGGCCTAGAGGGCTTACTTACGATCATCTCCCTATCGTAAAGTTCAGAGGCTATGTCTAGAGTTTCAACTACTCTACATGCAACATAAGAATGGGCCGAGCCCACATCAATCGAGTAACATAAGGTTTACCAAAAATAAAGAACGCGTCACGGTTATAACATCCGGTATGCGTTTCCATCCTCCCTTCGACGAACCGCGTACACTAGACCCATTGTCTTGCCTCAAGATACTCGCACACTCGCCCGGTGTTCCTTGTCCTCTTCCAGCACCGTTACCTCTACCATTCGGACCACGACCTCGCTGAGGCTGCTGTCCACCTCTACCGGTCTGATTAATATTCTGGCCCATTGGGCGACTCCCGTCTATCTTAATGGGACAGTCCTTAATCATATGGTCCTTAGACCCGCACTTAAAGCATCCGCCCGTCTTCTTCCAACACTCTCCTAAATGCATCTTCCCACACTGATAACATGTACGACATCGCTCTCCTGCACTCGGCTTGTCGACCACGCGGGCCCTCGGCTCTAGGCCTCTTTTGAATATTTCACGACGATGTCGACGATCCAAAACCTCTCTTTTCGCTTATTTGGATCCGAGTTCGCCTTCACAGGTGTTCTTGATTCTTCGGCCACCTTAGCCTTCTCTACCAACGCGGCAAACTCACGTTCTTGATGTGGGGCTATCAGTAACCTCAGATCATCCCTTAGTCCGTCTTCAAACCGGACACACCGTTCATGCTCTGTAGCCACCACTCCTCGAGCATACCGGCTCAACCTCAAGAATTCAGCTTCGTACTCCGCCACGGACTTGTTCCCTTGAACTAGCCCTAGAAAAGCCTTTCTCTGTTCATTAGTATAACGCGTGCCGACATACTTTTTTCCGCACGCGCGCCTTTACGTACTCCCAAGTTAGACCCTCAGCTATGGCGCCATCCCGAACTATTAACCACCATTGATACGCCTCATCGCGTAATAGCGCCACCATTCCTTTCAACTTCTCCTCGGGGTCAAGTCGAGCTCATCCATAATTCGCCTCGTGGCCTCCAACCAATACTCACCAGATTGGGTGCCACACCGATACGCCACGGAATACCTCACTCCGTTGGCTCGAGTCGCTCGGCATGCAGACTTCCGAGTTCCCATATTTCCACCGCTCCACCACCATTTCGAACTCGCAAAGACACGGCGCTGCGCATGATACAAAGATCATCCCCGTCTGATCTTGCTGTTCCGCACTAACAACAGGCGGTGGTGGTGGCGGTGGTACCTCATTTTCAAAACCTTGACCCGACCTAACGGGTTCCGACACGGTCATTCGGCCTCGACCACATCCTCGTATGTTACGACCACATCCCTAAAGCTCATTTCTACTACCGTGCTTTAATCTGATTAAGAAATTTTATGAATTAGTCCTTGTTTCACTGATTATTCGCGAAGAATTTTTTTTTTTAATAGAAGTTCAATAGTGGTTCTTTCGATCAATCAAAGTTTCAAGTCTTCTATCCTAATTCAGAGGAACACATTCATTCAATATTCCTACCACACACATTCATTATTCAAACCTTTTCAGTCTATTCCTATCCCAGGGGTATTTTCGTCATTTGTCCTACAGGATATTTTGGAATAAACCGAGGTCAAATTGAAAATCTTAATAAATCTAGGGTATTTTCTAAAATTTGCAAAACTTGGAGTTCTTTTTGAGAATTTGTTTTCCAAATCGGTGTTGTTGCAGAATTTTGAAAATCTGGGGTCATTTTGGTAATTTTGTAAAACAAAGTAATAATTCGTAGTAAAATTTCCAAATTGAAGTATTTTAATATTTTGCAAAAATAGAGTTTTTGAACATTTTATAAAGTAAGGAAATTTTAATGAAACTGTGAGTAGTATGGACATTTTATAAACTAAGGGCATTTTTGTAATTTTATAGCCAAGGGTATTTTAGTAATTTGTAAATCGGAAAAATTTTGGAAAAATTTTCAAGCTAAATTCTGCTACCATTTAAAAGGGTAATTTGGTGATTTAAAACCGAAGTTTTTATGAAAATACAGCTAATCCCTTTCGGATTTTAGTTATTGAGTTTAGCCAATGACTGAGTCCTCTTGGTTAGGGTGAACCGAAGCTACGCACCAGGTAGGATTCCAGCGAAGAGGAGGTCAGTCACGAGGACTACTTAAGTACCAAGCTCTTCCGGATCCAATCCTAGACATGCGCACAAAGGTTGCCACACCCTAACTCGGCGACTTAGTTCACAGGTTTGTTTAATTAGGCACTTAAGTCTTATGTGATTGTTGGGGTAAACTAGCCCTAGGGTTTAAGAACATATCATGCTATTCTACGTTCCATTTCTACCCTTCTACAGATTCATGCTATAAATCACCCAAATGAAATAGAGGTACTTACCCGGGTGGACTTGAATTCGGAGACTTGGGTGCCATGCCCAAAACCCGCTCTTTTTAGAAAAGTTTTTCTCAAGACTTGTTTGGGCCTTATTTTAAAAACATTGTGAGCTTTATACCCAAGGCCGAGAGTTTAAACCTTGCTCTGATACCAAACTGAAACACCCCAAACCCGACCCACGAGCCTTGACCGGGTTCGGTTAGTTCCTTAAGTAAAACGGTTCAAAACCTTTTGAGCACTTTAGAAAAATTCGGTTGGTTTTGAAAGAAAATTTTTAATTTGTGTTAGGCTCGAGTTGAAATCAAGTATATCTATTTGAAATCTAGGTTTTTTTAAAACTATATTACTCCATTTCAAAATTTGTCATAAATTAAAAAAAATTCATTTGAGTTCAATTAAATAAAATCGTATCAAAATAAAATAACTTAAAAGACATGCATCAACAGTTTAATATTAGTGGCCTTATTACAAACGAAAACAATACCCAAAATAACTCCAAAAATATAAATATAAAAGTCCAAAAATTAAATAAAACTTCAAGCTGAGCATGGCCACCACTAAAATCCTGCCGACCCGGTCCATCACTGATCGTCACCTGAAAGAAAATGTTCCCCAACGGGGTGAGTCAAACAGACTCAATGTGTAACCAACACTAGACCTCAATAATTCAGGCATATCATATTAATTCATAAATAAATATATAACAGATAAAAGTAGTGATGCAAACCCGAACCCAATCCTAGATACCATCCACTACACATCACCCGTACCAACCTGCACACCGTGGGGACTACTAAGTCAACCCTCCATCCGCTACACATCATTGAAGGCAGCCGCTGCAGACGACATGCTCATCGCCCTTATAAATTCGTGGCATAGCCACCAGATAATTATTATGTGATCGAAGTCACCACATTCAGATAATGTGACCGAGGTCACCACATTCACTTCCCCTTTCATAATCACCCATATGCCCATGTCATACATATCATGCAAAAATCATGCCTTATTTCACATTCTTATCATGTTCACATATGCCACATCAGTTCATTTCATACTCATAGTAGGAGTAGGAAAAACGTACCTGGGTACTTTGTACCATTGCATGGTACTTTAGCCACATTCACATTATTATAAGCATACATATTAATTTAAGCCGTAATCTAATAGAGTTTAGTGTGGGGTACACACCTGATAATGTTGATTACGATACTACCGATACCAACGCTCTCGCTAGCAAAAATTAACAATGAAATGCTTATCCCTATCAAACTGCCCCTAAAAGATCATAATCAAAATCGGTCAACCTTAATAGACAAAATAGCCTTTGGCCGAATATTAAAACCTCCTTACCTTGATTGTCTAGAACCCAAAAATATCACTTGTCCTTGTAGATGTCGAAATCCCTACATGATCTATGTTAGATTCGATTTCTAACATAATGAACTAAAATACATGGCCTTGGCCTAAGATTACACTTGCTTACCTTGGATATTTATATCTCGAATGATCTCCCCTAACGCGCTCGGCTATAAAAGAATCCCAAAAAATCCCCTTCAAAGCCCTATCGATTTCACCCTTGCAAGGAAACACAAAGATATTCGACTACTTGGAGAGTGATGGACTTTGAAGGAAAAATAGATGAAGAAATCGGCTAGATGATGATGTGCTTCGGCTTTGACGAATAGTGAAAAGAAGAAGTGAAGGAAAAGAGAGTTACGGCTATGGTGTTTTGGTTTTAGGGGATTTGCGAAAAGAAAGAAAAGAGAGAATGATGGCTATAAGTTTCGACCAAGGTTAACCAAAAGAGAAAGAAAGTTGATCACCAAAGAATTTCGGCCTAGACAAGGTAAATGAGAAGAGAAAAGGAGAAAAGAAAGGGATGAAAAATAATGACTTTAGTGCTATGGTGATTTCGGCAATAGGGGAAAAGAAACTTGAGAGAATAGGAAAATTAAACCAAAATGGTCAAAATGGAATGGCCAATAGAAAAGAGAAAAAAAATAAAAAAATAAAAAATAAAAGATGCTTACCTAATGCTAAAAATGCATTCGGCTAGGAGAGGGAAGGTGAAGAGAAAGAAAATATTTGCTTTAGAGAAAACACAAAATAACCCAATTGTCAAAATGACCAACTAGCTACCGATCTACCAAAACCTTCAACAAAATTCAGTCACCCCCCCTAGGCCCCAAAATCGTCCAAATACATGGACTCCAAAGTCAAGATTTTTCCACACAAAACTTTCCATAGCAAATCACCTTACATTATGCCTTGTGTTCCCTCATCATTCCTTAATCAAAATGATTCCTTTCCCCGAATTCAAGCTTACCTAAATTATTAATCATCTTGCCATAAAAATTTAAAGTCCAACTTACCAAATATAAAGCTTGGCCGACACTTGATGTAAATATGCAGAAAAAATAAAGTCTCCAAAATGCACTCCATGTTATTCGAACCACTCCCCTCAAGCAACCATTCATGCGCCATTTCCACCATGCCACTAACTCCTCATGTGCTAATTTTAGGCACTTAAATTAACTTAAGCATCATAATCACTTGATCCACTTCACTAAATTTTCAATACTAAAAAAAAATATTCTAGCTTCATTAATAATTCCAAGCCTTCACTAGACTATATTAAACACACAATAAAATCATACCCGGCTAACACAAGTAACAAGATGATACTCAAATTTTTAGGATATTACACTTATTCTTGGGAATTCAAAAATGTTGTGTCCTAACTCACAGGATGTGACATTTTGTTATCTCGAGGTAAGGATTTCTAAAAACAAAGGCAATATTCTGTATTTGGAGTTTTGAGAAATTGTGCCCTAACTTACTGGGTTCTGATTTTTCGTTTGACCCTAATGATCGAATATCCTTTTTGAATTTAAATGCCCTAGTTTTAAAAGTCAAAAGACAAGTTTAGTTTCGAGGATTCGAAACGTTGTATCCTAACTCACTGGGTATGACATTTTACTTCTTCGAAATAAGCGGGTCTCAGCGTCCAATTTAATTTATTCAAGTTTTTCTTTAAACAAAGAGGATCGTATTTTAAAATATTTTCAAATTTTCGACATTAAGACGTTAATCAATCAATTCGGTACCGATTTTGGGCGTTACGAGGGTGCTAATCCTTTCTTGTGCGTAACCGACTCCCGAACCTATTTTCTCGAATTTTGTAGGCCAAAATCATCGTTTTAATAAATCAAAATGTTTTAACGATCAATCTCAAGGTGACCCGATCACACCTCAAAAAAAGATTGGTGGCGACTCTATTTTCGTTTTTTTTAAAGTCGACCCCGTTTTCTAAAAAAAAAATGGTTTCGACATATATGATTGTTCATTTTCTGATGAAATTCTTATCGTGTGGGAATGCTAGCTAACTCTAATGTTAGACGAAAGTACTGATGGTCTGGCTGGTTGAGGATCAACAATTCTTATCTCTCCTTGGGATTCTATTATATTATGTTTAGAATAAAATTGACGACGAAATTTATGTGAGGTTATTCTTTTGTTTCTACTGGATGTTGTTATGTATTCTATGCATATATATGGAAAATATATTACCTCTGTTACAATGGAATTCCAGAGCCGGTAAGCAGTGTTTTTCTTTTGGTTTTCTCTAAGAAATCATCAAGATCTTTATTATTTTCTTATGAGTTATGTTTTCAGACTTCCGGTATGGTATCGCATCTTGGATTTCCTTATCTCGGTTTTCTTATCATCCTTATTTCGTAACTTATCAATCATGTCTCATCTTTAAAATGTGTCCTTCGGCTAATGATAACTATGTCTATTATGGTTGTATTTCTGGTTCGATCATAGAAACGTGGTGATATTGGTATCAGGATTTCTCTAATTTTCGTGAAAGGAATTGACATTGGCAAAGGTATAAATGGTGAAAGCACGAGCTCAAATTGTATGATGGTTTTCATTTCTCAAGTAAGTTCGATAAAATTTTAATGAGTTAAATCAGGGTATTTTTTTTCTTGAGCTAATGGGATTGTAAAGATCTTTGATTAGCATGTTAAGGGAATTATGAAAGATTGTATGTTTGAGTTGTTTTAACAGCATAAAGAAAGAACTATTTTGATATGTATTATTTGATAGTTGAGATCGACTCAGTTGTTTGTATCTGAATGAGCTGGTCAGTTGGAAAGTAATTTGAGTAGCATGCATTTAAGTTTATCCTCGGGTATGAAAGTAAATTTTGTACATTTACGAGTATATAGACGAATAGTCTGATATAGAGAATTCATATTCTAGAAAGTATGATACAGAGATATACCTATTGGATTATTCTAATCGAATGATGCTATTACGAGTTAAAGTTATTCTGATTGATAAGATTATCACAATCGTGAAAGTTGAATGGTCTGATTCATGTTAGCAAAGTTCTAAACATTTGAAGGTATTGTTAATCGAAGCACTGGTTCTGGATTCGGTTTGAATTAAGTAAAGAATTCGTGATTTTTCAGTAATGTACTATTAAACGGATTAGAATATGTGTAGTTATCGATTTAACTTTGAGAAAGCAGATATAGTTACGGATGATTGAACGGAAAATCCTTGTTTATTTTGTGAGTGTTGGTTACATGATTAACCCTATCTGATGCTGGTCTGATTCCAGCTGAATTAAAAGCTAAAGTGATGTTTTCTTTGCGAGTTTGAGAAGCTCAGAAATGTGTTAGCGAATTGCAAGCTAAACGAGTACAGCGTGAAACGACTCTTGATTCTGAATTTCAGGTGTCGATTTGTCAACGGGTAGAAGTCGAATATCAAAAGTATTCAGGACTATTACATTCATTGATGGCACTAGAGTGAGAATGAGATAGAGTTACTATAGATTTCATATCTGGATTTCCTTTTGTAACACCCCAAACCCAACCTAGAAGTTAGGCCCGAGTCCGGAATGTCACATTAAAGGCTCACTCCAAAACGATTTTATAATTTAACAATTAAAGGCCCAAAAGCCCAAAACCCTCATATCTTGTTAAGCTAAGAGGAAAAGCCCACAGTTTAGGAAAACGTTCAAATGTTAAGTTATTTCAAAAATCATGATAACTTGAGAAATTTTATTTAAGTTTATTAACTGGATAGTTGAAACAATAAAAATAAACCCTAAAATCTAAGTCAATTAGGAGATACATGGCCTTATTACAATTCAATGAAAAACAAAGTATTTAAAATAAATTCATTTGAACAAATTAAAAACATTTTACCAGCTTGTAGTGTGGCCATCTCCGAGTCCTCTCCCACGCCGAGCCGTCTATTCAGGATCACATGAAACATAAAAAAAAGGGTGTGAGTTTCGAAACTCAGTGTGTACAACCCTTGGCAATCAAATCACATACAAATATGCACATTGGGCCTAAGCCCTATCAAAATCGGTGGTCTTGGGCCTTAGCCCACCATGACCTCATATCACATCATATTGTATCATATACAAACAAGTTAATGCAAAACCCATCCCAATAATCCATCCGCTACACACACCATTTCCCTTCCAACCATTACACACCTGTGGGGATTTCTAAATCAACCCACCCATCCTCTACACACCAAAGGTAGCCTGGTTGCGGAACTACCGAACGTTGCAGCAAAGCTGCTAATCATATAATGGGCTTAAAGCCTCCGGTGGATCCATGGCCATACGACTATGCGATCCTCAAATCTTCCTCTGTACCATAATTCCCACCCATATGCATCCTAAGAAGTATATCATATGAATGCATCAAACACACGAGTAACATCCATAAACTCATATTCGTCACATAGGGGTATTTTCGTCATTTCACTACCCAGGGGTATTTTTGTAATTCTGCCCTACAGGGGTATTTTGGTAATTTGGCAAAATAAGGGTATCTTGGTAATTTTAGAAGACAGGGGTATTTTGGTACTTTTACAAAATAGGGGTATTTTTGTACTTTTGCAAAACAGGGGTATTTTGGTAATTTAAAAATCTAGGGGTATTTTAGAAATTTTACACATATAAGGGTATTTTAGTAATTTTACAAATATAAGGGTATTTTATTAATTTTACAAATATAAGGGTATTTGGTCCCTCTCGGGTTTTAGTTATAAACGTTGGCCCATAAAAAAGTCCTCGCGGTTAAAGTGAACATACACTATGCACCAGGTAGGATCTCAAAAAAGAGGAGGTGGGTCACTCGGACCGCTTAAGTACCAAGCTCTCACTAGATCCAATCCTAGACATGCATACGTCGGTTACCACAATCTAACTAATCGACTTGTCCACAGACATGTTTGATTATTAGATTAAGTCTTATGTGATTTAAGAGTTGTTCAGAACTAGGCCTAAAGTCCATTAAACCCTAGCATACTTGTCTACGTCCCCCATAAAGCCCATATTACATCCTTACGGCCCATTAGGCCCAAATCCCATTCATATGGCCTACTAGGCCCAAAACAATTCCAAATCATGTAACATGCATGACTAACTTAATACGTATGACCAAACCAACCAATTTCATCAAACTTAGCCTCAGGGCCCACCGGGCCCGTTTAGCCACTTTTGGCTTTTCGGCTTTTTGGCATTGCCGATCTCGTGTGTGTAGTGTTTGTACACACCTGGTAACCATGCGCGCTACAAACCCCTTAGTCACGAACCTACAGTCGACATTACTAGCGATTAACCAAGGTTTTACACATATTAATAAAAATCGAAACCTCACCGTACCCTTACCGTGTGCCTCACGTTCTAGTAGCCCTTTCCTTTGCAACTATTGGCGATTATCCTCTAGATCTGCACCCAAACACCTATATCGTCAAAACTAAGTGACCCATATTGATCATAAATCACCTCTATGAGTCACCTTAGATTCGGCCATTTACTAAACCATGACTGAGTCGAGAACACTTACCACCTTGTTAGCAATCCTTACCTACCATGCTTGCTATTGTTGAGCCTTACCCTTGTTAATGCATGTTAACGATAAGGAGGGGTTAGATAGCCCTTCGGCTTTTAATAAAACACACTAAAAAGTTCAACTAAGCACTTACCAAAATTCTCCTTTGATCATGCGGCTTAAATATCTACTGAATAAGATTCAGCTTCCAATCGTGACTAAAAGTAGATAACAGTCGATTGAGGTGAGGGAACAAGCAACAAGGGTTTGGCAAGAGTAGAGATTCGGCTAGGAAGGATGATAGTAATTTCGGCAATGAAGGAAATTGGCTTAGCAAAAAATTGGCAAAAAAAAATTCAGCTTTAGGAGATTTTGTCTTTCAGAGAAAGAAGAAGAACATAACTTTAATAGGAATTTTGACAAAAAGAATGATGGGTTTTATTTTTGGCAAATGAAAGAATTTGGCTGAGGGGGAGAAAAGGAAGAAATAATAGAACCCAAGGAACCTTTCAATGAATTTGGCACCCCCTTTATATAGCCACCAGCTGAACACTCCTTTCCCCACAGTCCCATTCGGCACCAACTTCTCCCTCTCCTCAACTCCTGACTTTTCTCCCTGATAACACCTTAATCTTATCTGAAATTTCCTCCACATACACATACCTACTTACTTCAAACTCTCCACGGCAAGAGTTCAAAACCAATACAACTCTGGCCGTCCATATTGTAAAATAAACACTCCAAAAACACCTTACCACTACTCGAACCTTGGACCTCCTCAGCTGACAACACACCACCTCATAGCTCCCAAGTGACGCCACTTGCCACTGGGCCACAAGCCCCTTTGTGTCCCATTTTCTCTTAATCTGCTTAAGAGGCCTACTAACTAAAGTCACAGTTCCCCTGGGCTAAAACCAAAATTTTTCGTATGCCTTTACTTGATCCCAGGACATCTCCAACACCTCTAGACACTCCAAATTCATTACCCTCAAATCCCACATGCCAATTGTCTTTTTTTCTTGCTCGCTTAAAAATTTTCTAAGATCTAAAGCCCAAAGCCCAATAGGCCCAATACTTCTAGGCCCAAATTCGGGGCGTTACAATTCTTCCCCCTTAAAGAAATTTCATCCTCGAAATTTCCAACTAACTGGATGGTCGTGTATCAACTACCCCACCACACTACCGCTGCGCACTCTGACCCTAATAATTTTAATACATACCCAAAACATCCACCTATCGCAAACATTCTCAAACATACGCAGAATAAGTACCAAATTTCGATTCAAATGTTTACAAAGCCCTAACACTTCCACGGCCTCTCTGCGCGACTCTCTCTGCGCCTCTTCTAGCGCTCATCGTTGCGTATTTCTGAATTGAAAATTTTATGAAATTAGTACATAGTTCCACTTGTTTAGGGCACATGTCTTATGTAAAAAAAAATTTAAAGTCATTTTGCGATCGTATATCCACTACAGGCTTCTATTTCCTACGGGCTTTAGTCTCTAAAAGCCTATTTTAAAGTAGCCCATATCTAGATATAGTTCAGTAATTTAAAAAAATGTAGTACAGAAAACTTACTTGGCTCAACGTCGAGGGCTCGATGAACCACACTTCAAGAATCCTGCAAAAACTTCTTAATCTACTTGTTTAAAAGAAAACAAAATCTAAGGCCCATTTCACAGCCCGAGCTTTGCAACTGGGCTCTGATACCACTGAATGTAATACCCCAAACCCAGCCTAGAAGTTAGGCCCGAGTCTGAAATGTCACATTAAAGGCTCACTCCAAAACGATTTTATAATTTAACAATTTAAGGCCCAAAAGCCCAAAACCCTCGTATCTTGTTAAGCTAAGAGGAAAAGCCCACAGATTAGGAAAACATTCAAATGTTAAGTTATTTCGAAAATCATGATAACTTGAGAAATTTTATTTAAGTTTATTAACTGGATAGTTGAAACAATAAAAATAAACCCCAAAATCTAAGTCAATTAGGAGATACATGGCCTTATTACAATTCAATGAAAAACAAAGTATTTAAAATAAATTCATTTGAACAAATTAAAAACATTTTATCAGCTTGTAGTGTGGCCATCTCCGAGTCCTCTCCCACGCCGAGCCGTTTATTCAGGATCACCTGAAACATAAAAAAAAAGAGTGTGAGTTTCGAAACTCAGTGTGTACAACCCTTGGCAATCAAATCACATACAAATATTCACATTGGGCCTAAGCCCTATCAAAATCGGTGGTCTTGGGCCTTAGCCCACCATGACCTCATATCACATCATATTGTATCATATACAAACAAGTTAATGCAAAACCCATCCCAATAATCCATCCGCTACACACACCATTTCCCTTCCAACCATTACACACCTGCGGGGATTTCTAAATCAACCCACCTATCCACTACACACCAAAGGTAGCGGTTGCATGTATTATCAACGTTGCAAAGAAAGTCGCTAATCATATAATGGGCTTAAAGCCTCAGGTGGATCCATGGCCATACGACTATTCGATCCTCAAATCTTCTTCCGTACCATAATTCCCACCCATATGTATCCTAAGCAGAATATCATATGAATGCATCAAACACACGAGTAACATCCATAAACTCATATTCGTCACATAGGGGTATTTTCGTCATTTCACTACCCAGGGGTATTTTCGTAATTCTGCCCTACATGGGTATTTTGGTAATTTGGAAAAATAGGGGTATCTTGGTAATTTTGCAAGACAAGGGTATTTTGGTACTTTTGCAAAATAGGGGTATTTTGGTAATTTACAAATCTAGGGGTATTTTAGTAATTTTACACATATAAGGGTATTTTAGTAATTTTACAAATATAAGGGCATTTGGTCCCTCTCGAGTTTTAGTTATAAACGTTGGCCCATAAATAAGTCCTCACGGTTAAAGTGAACAAACACTATGCACCAGGTAGGATCTCAGAAAAGAGGAGGTGGGTCACTCGGACCGCTTAAGTACGAAGCTCTCTCTAGATCCAATCCTAGACATGCATATGTCGGTTACCACACTCTAACTAATCGACTTGTCCAATGACATGTTTGATTATTAGATTAAGTCTTATGTGATTTAAGAGTTGTTCAGAACTAGGCCGAAAGTCCATTAAACCCTAGCATACTTGTCTACATCCCCCATAAAGCCCATATTACATCCTTACGGCCCATTAGGTCCAAATCCCATTCATATGGCCTACTAGGCCCAAAACAATTCCAAATCACGTAACATGCATGACTAACTTAATACGTATGACCAAACCTACCAATTTCATCAAACTTAGCCTCAGGGCCCACCGGGCCCGTTTAGCCACTTTTGGCTTTTCAGCTTTTTGGCATTGCCGATATCGTGTGTGTAGTGTTTGTACACACCTGGTAACCACGCGTGCTGCAAACCCCTTAGTCACAAACCTATAATCGACATTACTAGCGATTAACCAAGGTTTTACACATATTAATAAAAATCGAAACCTCACCGTACCCTTACCGTGTGCCTCACGTTCTAGTAGCCCTTTCCTTTGCTACCATTGGCGATTATCCTCTAGATCTGCACCCAAACACCTATATCGTCAAAACCAAGTGACCCATATTGATCATAAATCACCCTTATGAGTCACCTTAGATTCGGCCATTTACTAAACCATGACTGAGTCGAGAACACTTACCACCTTGTTAGCAATCCTTACCTACCACGCTTGCGATTGTTGAGCCTTACCCTTGTTAATGCATGTTAACGACAAGGAGGGGTTAGATAGCCCTTCGACTTTTAATAAAACACACTAAAAAGTTCAACTAAGCACTTACCGAAATTCTCCTTTGATTCTGCGGCTTAAATATCTACTAAATAAGATTCGGCTTCCAATCGTGACTAAAAGTAGATAACAGTCGATTGAGGTGAGGGAACAAGCAACAAGGGTTCGGCAAGAGTAGAGATTCGGCTAGGAAGGATGATAGTAATTTCGGCAATGAAGGGAATTGGCTTAGAAAAAATTTGGCAAAAAGAAATTCGGCTTTAGGAGATTTCGGCTTTCAGAGAAAGAAGAAGAACACAACTCTAATAGGAATTTCGACAAAAAGAATGATGGGTTTTATTTTTGGCAAATGAAAGAATTCGGCTGAGGGGGAGAAAAGGAAGAAATAATAGAACCCAAGGAACCTTTCAATGAATTCGGCACCCCCTTTATATAACCATCAGCTGAACACTCCTTTCCCCACAGTCCCATTCGGCACCAACTCCTCCCTCTCCTCATCTCCTGACTTTTCTCCCTGATAACACCTTAATCTTATTCGAAATTTCCTCCACATCCACATACCTACTTACTTCAAACTCTCCACGGCAAGAGTTCAAAACCAATACAACTCTGGCCGTCCATACTGTAAAATAAACACTCCAAAAACACCTTACCACTACTTGAACCTTAGACCTCCTCAGCTGACAACATGCCACCTCATAGCTCCCAAGTGACGCCACTTGCCACTCAGCCACAAGCCCCTTTTTGTCCCATTTTCTCTTAATCTGCTTAAGGGGCCTACTAACTGAAGTCACAATTCCCCTGGGCTAAAACCAAAATTTTTCGTATGCCTTTACTTGATCCCAGGACATCTCCAACACCCCTAGACACTCCAAATTCATTACCCTCAAAGCCCACATGCCAATTGTCTTTTTTCTTGCTCACTTAAAAATTTTCTGAGATCTAAAGCCCAAAGCCCAGTAGGCCCAATACTTCTAGGCCCAAATTCGGGGCGTTACACCTTTATCCCTGAAAAGGAAGATGTTATCTGGAATGTGGTTGATCTTTTGACAAAAATCCGTATAATCATTTTGGTATGTACAGGTTTCTTATTTGACAGATCAGTCGAGTTATATGTTTCTAGGGTTGTTAGCTCTCATAGAGTGCCAGTCCCTATTATTTCAGATTGAGATCCAAGGGTTATATCGCAATTATGGAGAAATCTACAGAAAAATCTGGTTACGCTGTTGCATTTTGGCACTGTAATTCATCTTTAGATCGATGGTAAGTCTGAGAGAGTACTTCAGATCTTTGACGATACGCTCCGGCATTATGTTTTTGAGTTCAAAGATAATTGGGAAAAAGATATACGAGGTTGAATTGATTTTTGATTCTGGGAAATAGTGAAAGTGATTCATGAAAGTTGAAAGCAACTTCAAACCGACTTAAGTGGTAAACAGACTTGAAACTTAAGGGTATTGAATTTCAGATCGGCGATAGAATGTTTCTGAAAGTATCACCTCGAAGAGGATTCTTCGATGAGGTATAAGAAATTTCGAGTAAACGATATCCAAACCTCAATTCTGGTAAGATTTTTAGGGACGAAAATCCTTACGGGGGGAGTGTTGTAACAGCCCGATTTTGGGTCTCGTCGGAACAGTGGTTTCGGGGCCACAAATTCGACGAGGGAAAATTTAATTTTCTTATATTTTTATGATCTAAAGTTTTACAGAATAATTTCGTGAAAATTTCGTTCGAAAATTTTGATGTTTTGGCACTCAATTTAGTCAAAAGGACTAAATCGTAAAAAGTGCAAAACTTGAGTTCTAGAAGCTAGAGGTGTCTAATTGCTATGAAATTTTAAATTGGAGGTCCTCAAAAGGTAATTATACCATTGGATAATTTGTTGGACAAAAATGGACATGAAATAGGTGAAATGGAATATTTTTAAGTTAGGGGCATTTTGGTCATTTAGTAATTAAATGATTTAATAAACAAAATAAAAACCCAAAATTTTTTCCATCTTCCTCCTTGGCTGAAATTTGCAAAAGGAAACCATGGCTAGGGGTTTTCAAGCTTTCAAGCTCGATTGTAAGTCTGTTCTAGCCCCATTTTTAATGATTTTCATGTTTTTGAAATCCTTGTAATATGATCTATCTATTTCTACCATTAATTTGAGATATGATAAAGGTCTAGTGTTTGACCCATGTTATAAATTTGTGTATTTTGATGTTTAATGGTAGATTATGCAAGTTTAATGTTAGATAAATAACTTTTGCTAAGTGATTTTTGATGAAAATGCGTAAAAGGACCTATTTGTAAAATAGTATAAAAAGTGTTGTAAAAATCTGTTTTAATGGAAAATGTGGGCTGCTATAAGCATGAAAATGGTTCGGCTAGGCTTAAAGTACAAAGAAATTGAATGAAAATCATTTTACGAGCCTAGGGACTAAAATGTAAATATGACAAAGTTTAGGGGCAAAATGTACATTTTGCCAAAATGTGATTTTGGGCTAAATTGAATAGTATAATGATTAAATAAGTTAAATGTGATATTATAGATCAATAAAATCGAGGTTTGGACCTAGAACGGGGGGAAAACAAAGTATGTGACGATTAGGCCCATTTCGCCATTCTTGTGTCGAGGTAAGTTCATGTGTAAATAATGAAATGTTACAATTGTATTTTAAATGTTTTATTAATATATGAATTTTATAAATGACAATGTGGATACAATCGACGATGATATGACAAATGAGAAAATCCCGTTTGAACCATAGGAATAAATAGGATACAAATGTCATGACATTAGGGTCACTGAGATTACGTATAAGACAATATCTGGGATATGGCATCGTTATGAGATTTCGTATAAGACCATATCTGGGATATGGCGTCGATATCAGACTTCGTGTAAGACCATAGCTGGGCTATTGGCATCGATATGAGATTTCCATGTAAGACCATGTCTAGGATATGGCATTGGTATGGTACATTGTGTATGAGATTCCTGAGTATCCTTTAGTATTCCAAGTGGTTCAGTGGATAATTCAAAGATTATGCCAAAGATGAGAAAGAGTATGATATGTTACGAGTTGGTACAGGTATGTACGAAAAATTCATATGAATGAGCTCAGTATGTGATGAACTTTTGGTAAGATTGAAAATGAGTAAGTTATGCCTATGAAACTATGATGACATATATGTAAATTATGTTATGTTAATTGTATTATATTCATGATTATGTTACTATTTATTTTCATGTGAACTTTCTAAGCTATATAGCTTACTCCCCTTCCTTTCCTATGCCTCATAGTGTCACAAAACTAGCTCAGGTTAGAGATCGCCGGAGATGCTATCACACTATCAAGCTATCATGTTGGGTAAATTAACGCAAACCTTTGAGTCTATGGCATGTATAGGGACTTAGTCATTTTGTGTATGTGTCATTATGATATGGCCAAATGTATTGGCTTGTAATGATTAAGGATTTGATTTGGTATATAGCCATATAAATTGGCTTATATTGGCTAATGGGTTGCAAGCATATTAATTACTCATATGCCTATGCCAATGTCATTGTGTAATGTGGTTTATAATGGTATGTTAATGAAATTAGACCAGATGATACATGTGGGAAGTTGTTATGTTGAATGTGATTGGGTATGTGTTGACTTGATAAAGTATGATGTTATGAGCATGTATATGAAGGTAAGGAAATGATATGTTTAAGTTTTTATTGTTGATGTATAGGTTAAATTGGCCAATGAATGGCATGTAAATATTTGATAATGACTAGCTATTGGAATGGCTAGTTATGGATATGCTTTGGTGTTATGTATGTCTAAATGAAAGTTAATACAAAGAAATCATGAAAGAGTAAAATTAGCATTAAAACAGTTTTGGACGGCAACAGTAGTATAACTTTGAAAAATCACCAAAAATTGTGTAAATCGAATTATAGGTTGAATAAAATATTAAATTAAATTCTATTGAGTCTAGTTTTACATAGAAGAAACGGTGTAAGCAAAAGAACTTCATTTTATGATATATTTGATTTTTTGTGAGATAAGGTCAGAATGATTTTGGGTTCCCCTGTTTTGACTTTGGAAAATCATTAAAAACTTTATAAAAATACTTGGGGGTTTAAATTTATATGTTTAATTTCTTAATGAGTCTGATTTCAAGAGAAACAAACAGAAATATCATATGAATCCCGTACTAAGATATAATTAATTTTTAGTGAAGAAAGGTCGAAACTGTCAAACTACAAAACAGGGATGAATTTGAAGAATTAACTGTACTTATTGGCTAAACCATAAATTCTGAAAATTTTATGGTAGGAAGATATTTAAGTCTAGTTTCGAAAAAGTCAAGTAGATCTTAATTTAGAATTCTTTAGCTCAAGATATTAATTTAGTGACTATGACTCAAGTGGACAGTTTTGTTATGAACAGTAAATATCACAATTATCTGTGATTGTTCTGAAATCTCCGGTAATGCTCCGTAACCCTGTTCCGGTGACGGATACGGGTTAGGGATGTTACATGAACATAATGAATAACATACAACTAAGACTTATATACATAATCTAGACATCCAGATGCAACCATACTTCACATCGGCCTACTTGAACTCATTAGGGCTATACTAAATATGCATATCATTCTCAACAAACATTAGCATTGTCATAAACATACTTCAATAATCACACACAAGGTCACATACATAATATATTGTAAGACCAAGGATCACAACATCATCTTTCAGCCACTATCTTACAGGTCTACAAGTACCATCATCATACAAACAAGAATTTGCATAGAGGCTCACTTGATTCTCACCTACTGCAGTTCAAAATACCAGATAAAGACTTCCATCGTGCAATCAGCAGTAACAACTACTACAGAACAAGGAAACTCATCAAAATCTATTCATATACCATTTTTTCAATAATTTTTAACACTAAAAATCCCCAAGCAAGGTCCTTTTTATCATTTATCTTACTAATCTACCAAGTCTAACATATTTACTCTTCAACACACAATATGCAAAGTCATAAATATTACCTCGACGTGGTGTAATCACTGGTAAAGATCTAAATCTACAACTTTTAGCTCAAAAGGGAGAAGGAAATTCTTTGGGTTCCTTTAGATCTAGGCATAAATACTTGTTGAAGAAGGAATAAGAAAACTCACTCTTTTTAGACCTAAATATCTATATATATGACTCAAGCTCTTATTGGAACCTACTACATGTCACACACTTTCAAAGCTACCTTTACAAATGGTTTAGAACTATAAATATAAATCCAATATTTTTTTTATATTCCTGGTTCATCCCTTTGTTCCTTTCTAACTACTTCGTTAGAATGTAACTAGCACAATAACTCAATAAACTGGGCGTACAATACCTTCGGCAGTAATCCCCCAACACTCTTACTAAATCTCTTCTTCTTCATAACTTAATACATTCAGAGAACAATCCTCTCTTAATAATACAATACCTACTGTGCACCCGATCTATACGCCAGAACAATAATTGGGAGGATAGCACTACACCACACAGGTTACTTTCAGTTTACTTGCCAAATTCAGAACCCACCAAAAACTAGGTATCACAACTCTCCTCCCCTTCACAAAACTTTGTCCTCAAAATTCTCTAGTCCCAAAGGATAGCAGTATCTACTAATAACAAACCATCTATGCCAAGTGCATACTCAGAGTTGGGCAAATTTTGAATTTTACCCGTCGCCACATGATTTCTAAACGTCACACTTACCTCTTTATATTGGAAAATGTAACACCCCCAAAATTAGGCGTAAAAATTTTGAGGGTAAAATAGGGATTTTAGCTCTAGTGATCTCGGGAATTTCGTTAGCATGTTTTTTGGAAATGTTTTTGTCCATGACATTATGGAAATTAAAATAATTTTTGGAAATAATACTAAAAATACTTTCAATTTTGAAATAAGGACTGATTTGTAAAAGGTCTAAATTATGAGTTTTTAAAAGTCAATTAGACCAAATTTTAATTTTCACCTTATTTTTCCCCTTCATCTTTATAAAACCCACGTTAGTCTCTTCTCTATATTTTTGTTTTGTTGTCCATTGCATTCCAAAGCTCCTCTCATTTGATTTTGATTCCTAAACTTAATTGCTTAGATTTCTACCATTCCATAAGCCATAAATCTCCATAGTACTTCAAGAAAAACATCCAAGAACACCATAGATCTCTCCATTATTGAAATTTTGGGTTTTTCAAAATTTTGATCAAACATTTTTTTTTTCGTCAACTAAGGTAACAGTTCGATTTCTTATTAGTTGCTAATGTTATCTGGTCTTTTAAATTGAGATTTTAACCATTAAATCACATGTTTTGAATAAAAGCCGAAAATTGGGTCGTTAATGGTGGATATTGGGCTTTGAGTAAAAACATGGTTTCAGAGTGTTTTTAATCATTTTTGGAATGGTTATAAGGTTTCTAAATATTCCTTAAAGTTTTGTTAAAAAATTCTAACATTTTATTGAGTTTTTGTGAAAATTGTCATTGTATGTCGAAATTTCAGATCCATGAATCTGCATAGTTTTGAGTAGTTTGAAGGTTGGGAATTGTTGTTATATGTATAGTTAGATGATTGAAATTTATTATAGGCACTGACAATGAGTAAAGATTAAGATATTTGAGTTTCAAGTTTGTAAGTCGAAATTTCAGTTTCATGAGGAATATAGTATAGGCTTGTGTTTTTGGTTGGTTTAGGTGAGTCCTTGGCTGCTAATTGATTGTGTATATTGTGTGGTTATTATGTGTGAAGCATCAGAACCGTTGGAGCCTTATACGAGCAAGGTGAAAGGCAAAGAAAAGCTAGTTTAAGCTTTCGGCAATTAGACGAAAGCGTGATCGATGAGTGTTTGGAATCGCTACTTGTAGACACGATTCATAGTGTTAATTGGGAGCTTAGGAATAGCCTAAACCCCTATCCTAAGTTTTGAGTATAAGCTTTCTATTTCCCTTGCCTTATTTTGGCAAATTATGTGATTATGTGTATAATTGTGAATTGATTATTATGATACAATATTGTGATATGTTGTGTTGTCGGCATGATATACATGCCAAATGATAGTGATAATGATATGCTAATAATGCAAATATGTAGCTAAAACGGGCAGAATTTCGATAAGTACATATGTGTTGAACTGTGGAATGTGATATTATTATGACAGGTAATATGTGAGAATACTTCTATGTGATATATGATGTACTGGTTTTAATGCACACATATGTGGCTGGATATGTGATATCTCAATGAGCATTATTGTGGCACTTAAAGTGCAAATAAATGTGAATTTGATAAGTGTGTAATTTGTAAGAGACTGCGATGTGAACTGACGAATATGAATAGAGATTATGTGCACTAAATTCTGAGACGTGAACTAATGAATATGAATAGAGATGATGTGCATTAAATTAGTAATAAAAATGTGTAATTGTGGATATTTTGGCCTTGTGATCTCTTGAAACCGTTGGATATAGTTGGCATGCCATAGGATTGTGAGTACTCACCTATATGTATTGTGTTTTTGGGAATTGAGGCCCTGAGACATGTTGGAGAGATAAGTGAATATGAGCTAAGCTCCATTCAATGGGACATGTTTGGTGTGTTGGAGTGTGTTAGTTTTATGCTTCACTTTTTGGGATATGTTCAACTCTAGAGTGGTGTGTTTGAGATCCGTGTATCCGATGTGTGGTGATAGAACCCACTTTTATGTTTCATAGCCACAAGTGTCAAATTATCGTTTCAATGTGATTCTATTTATTATGATAATATGATGTGAGATGGATGCATAAACATGTAAATAATATTCTAAATCAGTTGATTTAAGCTCCACGAAAATGTTAGTACGTTCTCATAGTAAATTGTGTATGTAATTGTGGTTTAGGTCGTTTTCATTTAACTTGTGAATGCATGTGAATATATAAGCTACACTTGTGAGTTATTAAAGCACGTATACGATGGTTAGTCTTGATGAATTATTGTAAAATGAAATATTTGTATATAAGCAAGTTGAGTGTACTTGCATGTAAGAGTATATGTTAATTTTAAGATTTAATAAAACATGAATATGTTATTTTGACTTCGTTAGAATATGGTTGTGAATGTGTTGTAGTATGCTCTTGTTTAACCTTTAATATTGTGTATACTTTTTGGTTACTCCGACATTCACAAAGCTTGTTTAAGCTCACCCACTCTCTCTAACCATTGCAGATATTTAGCATTTGCGGTGTGAGCTGTGTGGGGATACCAAGGAACTGATCCAAGTTAGGCTTTAGTATTTGCGTAGGTGGTATTAATATTATTATTTGAACTATAGGGATAAGGCAATATGGTTAGATTTTGATTGCTTAAATTGATTGAAAATATCTCTAATTGAATTGCATGTGGGGTAGGAACGGGAACACATTCCCTTAATCCTAAAGTTTTCTTGCAGGGATGTAACTTGGATCATTTCCCCCACCACTCACACCTTTAGTTTTGTTTTTGTATGTTAGATTAGATTCGATATGCCTCGTAGACGTGTTAATGTGAGTACGAATGTATTCGTATGTTCTGAGTGCATTAGCTAGTAAGTTGGAAATTCTGGTAGAAGTGCTTGTTGAGGGTTTTATTCGGGCTAGACCAAGCAGTAGAGCACTACAGTGGTTGCTTTGAGAGATTCATTAGAGTAGCGTAACGGAAGCGTGGTGTAGATTGAGGTTCTATGCCTTCGTAAATTTTGAGTGACTTAGCTAATAAGTAGAGAATCCCGATAGAGATTGTTAAATTAGGAACAATAGTTATGAGTTCTTTATACAAATGTGTTGTAGTGGATAGAGGAAATTGTTAGCAAAAGTTACCGTAGAATAGTCCGTGGTAGTGAAAAGAATCTTTAAGAAAAGTCGTAGGAAGTTAGAGAGAATAGGAATCAGAGTGCGCAACGAAAGTGTGCTATTAAGTTTAAAAGTAGAAATAGTGTTTTTTTTATTAAGGGAGTGATGTATTAGCTGGGAATTTCAAGGATGAAATTCTCTTTAGAGGGGGATAATTTTAATACCCCAAAATTGGTCTTAGAAGTTTTGAGGGTAAAATGGGAATTTTAGCTCTAGTGAGCTATGGAATTTCGTTAGCATGGTATTTGAAAATGTTTTTGTTTATTATTTGAAAATGTTTTTGTTTATGGCATTTTGGAAATTAAAATAATTTTTGAAAATAATGTTGAAAAGACTTTCAATTTTGAAATAAGGACTTATTTGTAAAAGGGTCTGAATTATGAGTTTTTAAAAGGAAATTAAATCAAATTTTAAGTTTCACCCTATTTCCCCCTTCATCTTTATAAAATCCACGATAGTCTCTTCTCTATTTTTTTTTCCATCCATTGCATTCCAAAGCTCTTCTCATTCAAATTTGATTCCCAAACTTAATTCCTTAGATTTCTATCATTCCTCAAGCCATAAATCTCCATAGTACTTCAACAAAAACATCCAAGAACACCATACATTTCTCCATTGCTAAATTTTTGGGTTTTTTGAGTTTTCGATCAAACATTTGAGTTTTCGTCAACTAAGGTAATGGTTCAATTTCTTATTAGTTGTTAATGTTATATGGTCTTTTAAACTGAGCTTTTAGCCATTAAATCGCACGTTTTGAATAAAAGCCGAAAATTGGGTCGTTAATGGTGAATTTTGGGATTTTGAGTAAAAATGTGGTTTCAAAGTGCTTTTCAATTACTTTTGACATGATTAGAAGGTTTCTAAACATTCTTTAAAGTTTTGTTACAGAATTTCAATATTTTATTGAGTTTTTGTGAAAATTTCCATTGTATGACAATCTTTTGGATCCATGAATCTGCATAGTTTTGAGTAGTGTGAAGGTTGGGAATTTTTCTTAGATGTATAATTAGATGATTGGAATCGATTATAGGCAGTGGGAATGAGTAAAGATTAATATATTTGAGTTTCAAGTTGTTAGTCGAAATTTCAGTTTCATGATAAATATAGCTTAGGCTTGCATTTTTTGTTGGTTTAGGTGAGTCCTTGGCTGCTAATTGATTGTGTATATTGTGTGGTTATTATGTGTGAAACATCAAAACTGTTGGAGCCTTCGACGAGCAAAGTGAAAGGCAAGGAAAAGCCAGTTTAAGCTTTCAACAATTAGGCGAAAGCATGATCGGTGAGTGTTTGGAATCGCTACTTGTAGACATGATTCATAGTGTTAATTGGGAGCTTAGGAATAGCTTAAACCCCTATCCTAAGTTCCGAGTGTAAGCTTTCTATTTCCCTTGCTTTATTTTGGCAAATTATGTGATTATGTGAATAATTGTGGATTGATTATTATGATACGATATTGTGATATGAGACATGTATGATGACTATTATGAATTGTGTTGTGTTGTGTTGTGGGTATGATATACATGCCAAATGATAGTGATAATGATATGCTAATAATGCAAATATGTAGCGAAAGCAAGCAAAATTTCGGTAAGTAGATATATGTTTAATTATGGAATGTGATATTATTATGACAGCTAATATGTTAGAATACTTGTATGTGATATATGATGTACTGGTTTTAATGTAAACATATGTAGTTGGATATGTGATAGCTCAATGAGCATTGTTGTGGCACTTAAAGTGAAAATAAATGTGAATCTGATAAGTGTGGAATGTGTAAAAGACTGCGATGTGAACTGATGAATATGAACAGAGATGATGTGCATTAAATCAATAATTAAAAATGTGTAAAAATGTGTAATTATGAATATTTAGGCCTTGTGATCTCTTGAAACCACTGGATATAGTTGGCATGCCATAGGATTGTGATTACTCACCTATATGTATTGTGTTTTTGGGCATTGAGGCCCTGGTACATGTTGGAGAGATAAGGGAATGTGAGCTAAGCTCCATTCAACGGGACATGTTTGGTGTGTTGGAGAGTGTTAGCTTTATGCTTCACTTTTTGGATATGTTCGACTTTATGAGTCTATTGGTGCATTTGAGATCCGCGTATCTGATGTGTGGTGATAGAGCCCATTTTTATGTTTCATAGCCTCAAGTGTCAAATTATCGGTTAAATGTGATTATATTTATTGTGATAATATGATGTGAGATGGATTTATAAACATGCAAATAATATGCTAAATGAGTTGATTTATGCTTCATGAAAATGTCAGTACATTCTCATAGTAAATTACGTATGTAACTATGGTCTTGGTCGTTTTTGTAACACCCCTAACCCGTATCCGACGCCGAAACAAGGTTACGGAGCATTACTGGACTTATAACTTATACCATCAAACATTTCATAATCAATTATCATTCAAATCAAAAACCATTCAAATACATTCATACAGTCCCTAATACGAGCCCTCGAGGCCCTAATTAGACATTAGAAGTGGTTCGGGACTAAACCGAGTATTCAAGAAATTTTTGGAAAAACATAGAAAAATTTTCAAAATGCAAGGGACACATGCCTGTGTCTCAGGCCGTGTGGGCATTCGAATGGGGACACATGGCCGTGTCCCAGCCCGTGTCCTACCCCGTGTAACTCACTGACTAAGGTCACACGGCCAGACCACACGCCCGTGTGCCAGGCCGTGTACCCTTCGAAATAGCCTCACATGCCCGTGTGCTAGGCCGTGTGCTAGGCCGTGTGAAAACTGGTAGGTATACTGACTTGTGTCACACGGCCAAGCCACACGCCCGTGTGCTAAGCTGTGTGAAGCTACTGACTTGATTTCTATAAAAGTATCAGGGGACACGTGGCCGTACATGCCCATGTGGACAAAAATAGGCCATTTTCCAAGCCCTATTCCTCACCCAGATTGGTACCAACCTATACACATCAATTTGCAAATATCCACGGCATAAATAGGCACTCAAAAACAACCAATATCAAGTTTATATCATGTACTATCCTCACATACAACATGATACTCATAAGAACATCAATTGACCACTTTAAAACATACCAATTATACTTCCAAAATATACCTAAATGGTCAAACTTACGTATAAAACATTGTGCCTAAATACAATATGCATACCACATCTCAATTCCAACCATTTGGTAACGAAATTACCAATTCATAACAAGGCATTCACATAACAACTAAACACCACATAACATAAGGTCATATATACATATTCACATATCAAAACATTTACCATTATCAAGCCAAATCAATTGGCTAAATACACAACAAAACATATAGGCCACCTTAGCCAAAATACCTATACATGCCATTTAACCCAAAATGTAAAGTCCAAAATACCAAAATGAGAGTTTGATAGCGTGATGCGATCTCCAACGAATTCTGAATCGAACAAGCCTCCGAACCACTATAAAACATGAAAATTAAAACGGAGTAAGCATTTAAGCTTAGTAAGTTCGTGTAAACATAGAATTAAACTTACCATATAACCTTAAATTTAGGTAAGTAACTCAAAGCAATACTCAATTCAATTTGGCCAAAGCCTATCACATAACCATTCATCAAGTTAGCCATGTATAAATGTAAATACCAGGAATCATATATGAATTCAATAATTATTAGAATTCCATGTACATGTAACATCTATACCGTATATCCTTATACCATATATATACAATCTCCATGTAAATACCTGTACTAGTTCGTATCAACTTGTATAATCCCATAATAACGATATACCTGTTGAACCACTTAGAATATCGTTAGATACGCGGGTGGTACACACGAGGTATACAGAAATGTAATTCCATCAATTCCTGTACATGTAACACCCCCTACCCGTATCCGTTGCCGGAATAGAGTACGAGGCATTACCAGAGTTTACTGAACATTTTCAAATAATTCCGAGTCATTTATTATTCATATTCTGAAAATAATCATAACTTCCCTCTATTGGGCCCTCGAAGCCCAAAACATACATTAGGAACCAACCGGGATTAAATCGGGATCATAGGGAATTTTTCAAAAAATCCTAAAATTTTTCTCAACTACAGAGGTTGCATGCCTATGTGGTTCGGGGACACGCCTATGTGGTCAGGCCGTGTGGCCAACACGCCCATGTGACTTACCTCGCTCCAGGCCGTGTGGCTTCACACGCCCGTGTCCCTAGGCCGTGTAGTTAATTTTTATTTTTGAATTAGGTGCAAGATTCATACGGCTGTATCACATAACAAATCATTTCATAAGAAATTGCATAACTAAAACCTTTCCACTCTTTCATAAGCTCAATTATATTTTCATCTAAGCACTTACCATTTCAATGCACCTTATAATTAAACATATTACCATTCAACCAGTAATTTGGCACTTGCCTAAACTTCAAGAACCAACATTGGTTAGCGTACTTTAATATTGACAAACTTATTTTCTCGACATGTCTCACTTGAATTTATTACTCGTCTTAATATACATAATTTTCCTTGTATCAACGTATCAAAGATAGTCTCATATTTATATGTCATGATACATATCATTCTCTTGTTGTTTCTTCATAAATATAAATTATTCAATTCATTATGACAATATTTCATTTACCATCATTTTCATGAGTTTAGTGTATATTTATTCCAGTAGCAGTTCATAATCTTGAATATGCATAATTATCAGGCAAGTTTCACATACTTGTATTTTCCATGTCATATTTCAATATATCAAATAATTATCATTTCTATGTATTTCAAGTTTAATTTCATGATTTCAAGTACTTACCATTTTCTATATTTATCCCGTTGAATTTCTCGAAATTTCGATGGATTTCCAGTAGTACACTTATAGTGTACAATCTCATTAACCGTCAATTCGTACATATATATACATAAGTCCTTTTCAGAGAGCACACTCGCATGAACCTCATTTCTTACAAGTGGGATTACAGTCAGGCTAAATCACAGTAACATATGCTCAAAGAGTATTGTCGGGATTACTAATCCAGGCGAAATCCCCTGCAATGACAAATACTCTATAGAGCTTTGTCTGGATTACCAGTCCAGGCTAAATCCAGACTCACATTTACTTTGGATTACCCGTCCGAGTTAAATCCTTTTCACACATATTCTTCGGGAGGGCTTATATCAGGATCACCCGTCCGGGCTAGATCCTTTTTCACACATATTCTTTGAGAGGGCTAATACCAGGATCACCCGTCCGGGCTAGATCCTTTTTACCGTCAAATCCTTTTCAGTGATCCATCGAATTCCATTCCATCCAGCCGGGAATTATTTCTTTTTTTATCAAGTATTATCAACATTTCATCTATTATCATACATTAAACATTCAATTCGCATTCATATCACATAAATATACAATTCAAGCATTCAAGAATTCAATTCAAGTTGCACGAACTTACCTCGTTGCTTGTTCGTGTTTATAATTTCACTAATCTGATGTCTTTTCTTTTCCACGTTCAAGTCTCGTATTTGAGTCATCCGGATCTTTATAAATAAATTTGATCATCATTTTCATTCATTTCATATTCTGATACATTCAATTAGTGCTCTAGGCAAAATTACCACTTTGCCCCTAAGCTTTTAATTAATGACGATTTCATCATTAGGCTCAGAAAAATAAAATTCTTGTAGTTTAATCCTTGTTTCAAGCCTAATTATTCTCATATATATTGATAACAGCCCATGGATTCTATGAAATATCATAATTTTTCATAATTTCAACACTTTTCAATTTAATCCCTAAAACATGTTTTCACCCAATCTTGATCTAAATTAATAATTTCATTCACTTTTGTAATTTAAATAATAAAATAATCCATTTCATGCAATTTGGTCATTTCTAACATTTTTTACAAAATTGCCCATAAATTTTTACTTTTATTCAATTTAGTCCCTGAGCCTAAAACATGCAAATTAGCCATGCTAGCTGAATATTCATAAATATTTTCCTCTTCCTCCTCTCCATTCCACATCCTTAATTTATATAACATGCTTATAAGTAACATTATCTATGATTTCACTATTTACTTATAAATTTATTCAAAGTAGTCCATTTGAGTCATAGTCACTAAATTATTTATATCTTGAGCTACAGAATTCCAATTTAAGATCCGATTGATTTTTTAGAAAATAGACTCAAATATTTTTCTACCATAAAAAGTTCATAATTTATAGTTTAGCCAATAAGTACAGTAAAATCTTCAAATTTGACTCTGTTCTGCTGTTTGACAGTTTCTACCTTTCTTTACTAAAAATTAATTATCTCTTAGTACGGGATTCGGATGATGTTCCCTTTTGTTTCTGTTAAAAATAGAATCATTAAGAATTTAAACATGTAAATTTAAGCCCCTAATTATTTTTCTCCAATTTTTTATAATTTTCAAAACTCATAATAGGGTAACCCGAAATCATTCTGACCTTGTCTCACAAAATTTATTATAACTCATAATTTACAATTCCATTACTTACATTGCTTCTTCTATGAAAAACTAGACTCAATAAAATTTAACTTCATATTTTATTCATCCTATAACTCGATTTCCAAATTTTTTGGTGATTTTTTAAAGTTAGACTACTACTGCTGTCCAAAACTATTTTAGTGCAAGATATTAATTACCATGTTTATAACACCCTTATTTTCTTTCTCTACACTATTTCTCATCACTTTCTCTTATTTTCTCTTCACTAACATATCAAGAACATAGGAACGTATATAAGAAAACTTTACATTAACATCATTTCCATACTTTTTCAATAATATCAAACTTAAAAATATATTAAAATCTTGATGTTCTTACCTTGTCATATTGATTTCAGTCTTTAACTTGATTTTTCTCTCTCCTCCAGCTTCTATTTCCTGAATCCAACTTGATATTCTAACTCCCCATAGTCTCCTTAACATTTTTCTCTCTTGGTAGCTATGGAAATTCTTTTGATTTCTAGGTGAAAATGGTGAGTAGAAGGACCAAATTGCAAAGAAAGCAAAACTTTCTTTCTTCTCTTATCTTCTAACGTGAAATGCATGGAAAGATGATAGAAATTCTTCATCTTTCCTTCCTTATATACTAAATAAATAATAATAAAATATCTCATTAAAATATTAATAAAATAATATTTATCTAATTAAATAACTATAAAATATCATCAACATCATCATTACTTTCTAGATTTTTCTCTCTTCCAATTGACTATTTTGCCCTTTATAATCTTTTAAAATTCTATCCTTGAATCACATAATTTGGTAAAATTTTGATTTAGTCCCTCATAATTCTTTACCCATTCAATTTGGTCCTAATTCATCCATTTTCCTTAGTTTCTAGATCATTCCACCCTTAAAATATTTTCACTATTGGTCCTTCAACTTTTTCATATTTACACTTTAACCATCAAGTTTTGAGTATTTACTCTTAGGCAACAAAAATTTTCTCACTTTTACCATTTAGTCCTTTCTTGAATTAATATATCATAAGATACTTCCCAATGTTGTCATAACTCCAAAATTTCCCTTTTTGTCGCTTTATTTCCTTATTTTACTATATCAAAGATAATATCTTACTATAAAAATTTTCGGGGTATTACAGTACATGTATGCTCTTACGAACCAAAATCGATAAGCTCCTCTGAGCTAAAATACTGTAAGCTCCTCCGAGCTAAGTATCGGTAAGCTTATATGAGATGAGTATCGGTAGGCTCTCACGAGTTGTAAATCGATAAGCTCATACGCGCTGTGGTGAGTCTGTGACACATGCCAGATCTCAACCAAAACGGTAACCCTAATGACATGTCATTTCTATCCTACGAATTCTTAAGGTTCAAACGGGGCTCAGTATTCTTCGTACTATATCAGTTATGCGTTCGATAATTATACACCATAATTACTCAATCCAAATACATATATTTCAATTAAAGTATATAAAAACACAATATAATTTCACGAACTTACCTCGAACTCGAATGATGAAAAATGATCGTTTAATCCACAACATTATCTTTTCCCCGATTTAGTTTCGAATGTTGCTTTTCTTGATCTATATATGTAACACCCCTTACCCGTATTCAACTCCGGAACTGGGTACGAGGCATTACCGAACTTGACTTGCTTGAGCATTTGACTTTGGGCTATAAAATTTGTTCCAATTTAAAACTTTTTCATTTACAATCGTAACGTCCCCATTATGGGTCCACGAGACCCTTTACATAAACCCGAGATGCTTTGGGACCAAACCGAAACTTTTAAACACTTAGAAAATTTTGTCATAAAAACTGGGCCACACGCCCGTGTGTAGAATGGGGCACGCCCGTGTGACATATCACACACCCATGCTCCAAACCCGTGTAGAATTATTTTCTTTTCGAACCTACAGGGGTTTTCACACGGCCGGACACATGCCCGTGTTCTTGGCCCGTGTGCTCCACACGGCCTAGACACACCCGTGTCCTCGCCCGTGTGTAAAAACCTGGGTATTCTGTTTGTGACGTCAACAACCTCATATGGGGCACACGGCCTAGACACACGCCCGTGTGGCTAGCCCGTGGTCGACACTGACTTGCAATACCCACAATCAGGGGACACACGGCCTGGTCACACACCCATGGGGCTGACCGTGTGTCTCACACGGCTTAGACACATGCCTGTGTGTCTACCCATGTGGACCAACTCAAGGCTATTTTCCAAGCCATTTAGCCACCCTTACTTGCACACATTCACGCATCATCACATAACATTTTCAAATTATTAATTATAACTCTTGAATTATCTCATTTGAATCATGAAAATTAAATCTTCACCCCATATACGAGAGAGAGCTATTACTAGTACAATTACAATCGACTTGAGCCATCATCTATCGCTGTACACAACCAATCCACAAACTCTTTTAAGCCAACACATTTGGCTACTTTAACTATGACTTAATTAAACCAAAATAAGATCCCTATACATGCCATATTTCAAGAATACTTTAATCTCATACCCAAGTGTCTGCTCGATAGTGTGAAAGCATCTCCGGCGATTTCCAACCCGAGCTAGTTAAGTTAACCTATAACAGATAGGAAAGGAAGAGGAGTAAGCAATATTGCTTAGTAAGTTCATATTCAAATAATAATCAACTATTGACATTCATTGATTTTACTCAACCACAAAGGCATTATAATGAGATTTACTCTTAAATTCATGGTTACGCACTATATCATTCATAAGGCTTACTCATTCCGTCTCTTACCACATTCTAACCATGTGACAATTATAGTACTCTCATTTATTAGCACATAATCCCTGCATCCATCATCATAACAATCCATGACACATATACTTAAACAATTTCTCAATGATCCATTCGGGATAATACCAACTCTCGGTGGTTCTGCACACAGCCCACCATTTAATAATTTATAAGGTGGTATCGCACATAGCCCACAATTTAATAATTTATAAGGTGGTATCGCACATAGCCCACCATTTAATAATAAGCATGATGGTATCGCACACAGCCCATCAGTAACAAATAACAAGGTGGTAACGCATACAGCCCACCATTGATTACACATTCACGGATATTTATCCATACACCTTTTTCCTGTTTCGAATGTTCATCCAGGAATTTCCTCACACTTTATAATTCTTAAATAGATTTCTAAAATAATCATTTGCATTCACGCAATGCATTAATAAATATAACATATGCAATCAGGATGCATCATTTACACATAACTCACCATGGTTTCATCATATACCGAATTCACCTCAATTGAGTTCTGGCACATACCTGTACCTCTCATGGTATAACCACATACTTTCTCATTTTCAACATACCTGTTGAATTATTCAAAATGCTAAAGAACACTCTTAAATCTCATATATATAGTATCAAATCAACATCATACCCCCCAATAGGGTCTTACGTGAAACATCATATCGATGCCATGTCCCTGGCATGGTCTTATACGAAATCTCACACCGAGGCCATAATCCAATTATGGTCTTACACGGGACCTTAATTATCATAGTATCGTAATATTTGCATTCCCTCTATTCTTAGATTCAATTGATGACTTTCAATTCTTGACATCTCGTCAAAACGTATTTACTATATATTCGTAGAGTCAATATACATTTCATACAATATCGAAATATTAAATACTTCACTTACAGTTGCATTATTAGCACACGAACTTACCTCGATACCGAAAAGGGCAAAAAGGGACCTAATTGTCCATATTTTTCTTTTCTCCCGTTCTAGGTCTGAATCTCTTTTTCTTTAATCTAGAACAATAAATTTTACTCATTTAATAATTTTATGATCATATTACATCATAATCTCTACTTAGGCAAAAATGACCATTTTGCCCTTGTACTATGGCAAAATTATGATTTTGCCCCTAGGCTCGTAAATCATTTTTCATCACATTTTCTTATTTAACAAGCCTAGCTGAACATTTATTTCTCTTACAACTACTCACAAATCCAACTATTTCATGCATTTATTACCAAATTACAACATTTACAACTTAGTCTCATTTAGGTGTTTTCATGATAACACCTTCAACAAAAGTTGTGTCTCATCTCCCTAACATTCATTTTCTTCCATAAAAACTCAGCAAACAACATAAACTCTCTCATGGCAAGTCCCTAGACTTTCAACCATTTAGCAATTTAGTCCCCTCATTAGCTAGCTTAAGCTTTGGGGGTTCCAAAAGTACAAAAATTATCAACTAAAACCATCAAAATCACTTACTTGTAAGGAAGAAAGCTTGGCTGAAATTTTGAGCTCTCAACCCTCATTTTTGCTGCTCATTTTCGGTGGAGAGAAGATGGAGAGGAATGGTGATATTTTCCTTTCTTTATTTTATGATAAAAATAAATTTTTATCACCAAATTTCCACCTAACCATTGACAAAGTCCTTTCTTTGTCTCCCTATGGTCGGCCATCACTCCTCCCATGGCCTATTTGCACTTTAAGGTCCTCTAATTAATATTCTATGGCTATTTGGCACCTCTAGCAAATAAAATAGAACTTTCGCACTTTATGCGATTTAGTCCTTTTTCGTAATTATGCGTTCAATCGTTAAAATTAAGGTACCAAAGTTCTCATGCATCCTTATAAACATGTTACAACACATAAAATAATATTAAAATAATTTTCCTTCAGCTCAGATTAGTGGTCTTGAATCCACTGTCCCGACTAGCCCCTAATTCGGGCTGTTACAATATAATCAAATTTAACTCATTTAATCATATTTCTAATCAATTCCATCAAAATTTCATGTTATGGCAAAATTACTACCTTGCCCTATACTTTTGACCTTTTTACAATTTAGTCCCTAAGCTCGTAAAATTTAAATTCATGAAATTTCACCTCACCCAAGCCTAGCCGAATATTCTATGTATTCATAACAGCCTATACAGTTCACAATTTCATGCATTTACCACACAATTTTCATATTTCACAAATTAATCCCTAATTGGCAATTTCAACACTTAACAAAAGTTGTTTATTTAACAACAAAGATTCATTTTATTTCATAAAACTTCAAAACCCTATAATATTAATCCATGGAAAAACTCAAACTATTCAATAGTTTTGCAAATTAGTCCCCTAGTTAGCTAGGTATAGCTACAACGATCCCGAAAACATAAAAATCATTAAAAACGGGACAAGAAAATACTCACATGCAGGGGACTTTATTTGAAAATTTTCAAGCTTTTCCAATGCTCTCCTATGCTATAAATTTCAGTTGAGAATGAAGTAAGAAGATGGCCATTTTGTGTTATTTAATTTTATTCATTTATTACCTAATTACCATTTTAACCTTACCTAACTTTAAAAATAACAAAATTGCCAAGCCATTCTCATCCACTATCACCTTTATTGGTATAATTACCATATAAAGACCTCCACTTTAAAGTTCTATAGCTATTTAACACCTTTAGCTAACAGAACCCAACTTTCGCACTTTATGCGATTTAGTCCTTTTTCACAAATTGAGCATACAAACAGTAAAATTCCCCCAACAAAATTTTTATACCATAATTCTAACATGCTGTGGATATTAAAATAATATTAAAATAAATTTTTTGACTTTGAATTTGTGGTCCCAAAACCACTTTTCCGATTTCACTGAAAACGGGCCGTTACAGTTTTCATTTAATTTGTGAATGCATGTGAATATATAAGCTAGAATTGTGAGTTATTAAAGCACGTATACAATATTTAGCCTTGATGAATTATTTTAAAATGAATTATTTGTATATAAGCGAGTTGAATGTAATTGCATGTAATTGCAATTGCATGTAAGAGTATAGCCTACTCTATTACAAATGTCCCCAAAAGTACGAAATTCTAAATAACAAAGCAGGCTTTGAACCGTCGACAATTCGATTTGTATGCATAATAACTCGATACGTCGCTTCTTGGCAAAGTCCTGGCATTGTCTCTCCTGGCGTAAACCCACAACACCATATGTGCAACACAACACACACATATAAGTTCATAAGAACTTAGTGAGGGCAACATCTTTTACCCGGGTCACATTTGCATATAGCAACCAATATTTTAGTTCAACAATCTCTCTGTTACCTTTAACTTTGTCTCTAGCGCATACTTCCTCAAGTTCTCTTCTCTTATACTTGTCTGTTTGCCATACCTTACTCTGAGATTATTCCTTTCTCTTCATTGTCTATTATACTTTACTTACACTCTTTAAACCTCTGAGCCATCACCTCATCGTGATTCGAAGAGAAGCACATGCACAAGTAACAGGTACTTTCTTTGAATATACAAAGGTTACATCTTTATTCAGAATACATCACAATACTAGCTCATTACTTCACCATATCTCTTTAACTCACCATCTCCAACCAAGCCTTAGTCTTTGTGGCATACCCTACCATATATTCCATCTGTACAATTCGTACTTCTGATTTCACTGTTTACATTTAAAGGCAATACAAGACACACCAATTACTTAGCACAGAACCTGCCACAATGACATCCATCATGATTTATTTCTGAAAGCCTTTATAGAACATGTCACTAGAGCAACCCTTCCGGAGTGTGCCTCAAAATTTCTTGTACGACTCACCACAGAGGTCATTCTTTCGTAATCCGCCACAAAGACTTTCATGTTAGAATTTTCCACACATGCTATTTATTCATGGTTCGCCATTAAGGCAGTTTTTAAGAGGGTGCCACGAAGGTGTTCCTTGTAGAGTTTCCACAAAGGCATTCCTTTATTATTTCACCACGAAGGCTACTCTATCATAACATGTTTTATGATATGGATTCGCTTAGACTCACACCTTGTGAGGTTTGCCCATCATCGTATGGGACACACATAGAACCCTTTAGGTAATCACCTTCCTTTTGTTTCTTTTCTAACGATACCATGGCCATGGACTTTTCCATTCATAATCGTGTTTAAAGGCTCGACAAACCCCTTTAGACGACTCCGTGGAGACAAAAATAGACTCATCACGCTCAGACTCACTCTCATCAGAACATATCGAATAGCATACAATTAAGACGCATATACATAATCTAGACATCTAGATGTAACGATTCTTCACATCGGTCTACTTGAACTCAACATGTCTATACACATTAGCACAATCATAAACATAATTAAATAATCACACACAAGGTCACATACATAATATATTGTAAGACCAAGGATCACATCATCATCTTTCAGCCACTCTCTTCCAAGTCTACAAGTACCATCATCATTCAAACAAGAGTCAGCATAAAGATTCACTGGATTCCCACCTACTGCAGTTCAAAACTCCAGATCCAGACTTCCATCGTGCAATCAACAATAACTACTGCTACAGAACAAGGAAACTTATCAAAATCTATTCACATACCCTTTTTTTCCCATCATTTTTAACATTGGAAATCCCAAAACAGTGTCCTTTTACCCTTTATCTTACTGATCTACCAAGCCTAACAGATTTACTCTTCACAACACAATATGCAGAGTCATAAATCTTACCTCGACGCGGTGTAATCACTGGTAAAGATCCAAATCTACCACTTTTAGCTCAAGAGAGAGAAGGAAATACTTTAGGTTCCTTTAGATCTAGACAGAAATACTTCTTGAAGAAGGAAGAAGAAAATTCCCTCTTTTTAGACCTAAATATCTATATATAGGACTCAAGCTCTTATTGGAACCTACCACATGTCACACACTTTCAAAGCTACCTTTACAAATGGTTTACAACTGTAAATATAAATTAAATATTTTTTATATTACTGGTTCGTCCCTTTGTTCCTTTCTAACTACCTCTTTAGAACGTAACTAGCACAACAACTCAACAAACAGGGCGTACAATACGTTTGGCAGTAATCCCCCAACACTCTTACCAAATCTCTTCTTCATAACTTAATACATTCCAAGAACAATCCTCACTTAAGAATCTGATACCTACTATGCACCTAATCTATACGCCAGAACAACAATTGGGCGGATAGCACTACGCCACTTAGGTTACTTTCGATTTACTCGTCAAATTCAAAATCCACCCAAATTTGGGTATCACAAATAGTCCACTTGAGGACATAAAAATGGCAGTCGATACCGCAACCATGATTGTAGTAGTAGCATGCAACCACCAATTTTGATTTTGTGTGGTTTTATCGCCTCACACATCTCCTGGTACAACGTTGCCAACACGATTGACCCCTAGCTGAGTTCGCCCGCTTCTCTAAAGTCAATGAGCTTTAGAAGCCATCTTAAATGGACAAGATTTCGTTACTTATTGGGTATTAGGAGACCCCTGATAATCATAAGGATGTACACACAAGTGTGTTGTTCTCTTTGGAATTCAGTTGAATCCTCATCAAGCCCACCGAATTTTTTTAACCAATTCATATCTATTTGGGCTCCATAAATCATTTTCGGAATCCTCCCCAAAAGTTGCTCACATACGTCTCTTTAATCAGCTACGTGAACTAACCCAGTCACTATCGGTAACCCGAGTTGTAACTGCACTTCCTTTAGAGTGATAGTACACTCGCCGCATGGAAGATGAAATGTGTGCGTCTTGGGTCTCCATCTTTCCACCAACACTCTTACAAGTGTGGGGTCCAATTTACACCCCGTGCAAAAATCTAACATCTCGCAAGTAGGGTTCGATTAAGGGTGATGGAGGAGCAAGTAGATTACGAATATATATCTCCAAAATTCGATCTTCTGCCTATATATAAAAAAAACTTACAAAATACTAAATTCCAATATAATAAGAAAATATTTAACTTAAATTACATTAAATGTAAAAAAAAAAAATTCTTACCATTTGCAATTGATTGACAGAAATGTGCTTGTCATCTAAATGGATTAGAGATTATGTCATTGCTAATTTTGGAAAACACGAAATAAATTGTAATATAAAAAAATATTTTACAAAAACCTTAAGACAATTTTAATAAAAAAAAAGTTGAGAGAGAAATAAATTTTGAGTGAGAAATTAAGAGGGAATTGAAAGAAATTTGAAAAGGATTTGAGAATTTGAGAGAGATTTGAGAATGTGAGAGAGAGTTGAGATTGAAATAAAGAAAAAAAATGAAATTGGGGAGTTTATATAAAATAAAATAAAATAGACGTTGGTCCCAACGGCTAATTAGATAGCCATTGGTCCCAACAACTAATTAAATAGTCATTGGGGTGGGTGATTGTTAGGGGAAAATGCTTCCAGTTGGAAACGTTTTAGCTTATGTGACAAAAACGCTTCAACCTGAAAGGTTTTCTTGCAAATACGCTGAAAACATTTCTAGCTGCAAGCATTTTTTTTGTAAATTAACTGAAAACACTCCCAACTAGAAGCATTTTCGTAAAATCGACCTAATCTCGTAATTTTTCAAAAAAAAAGTCTAATCTTGTAAAAAAATTTTAAAATTCCTGTATTTTTATGTTATTCGCTCAGAAATCCTCCTTTGTTGTAACTCTTTCTTAATGCTAAATATTTGGAGTATTATGCACCAAAATCTATGTTGCTCTGTGTTTGTTGTTTTCATTTTTGAAACATAAGAGGTATAATCTTTCATATGAAAATGAAATTTCGAGAACAAATGAACACAAAACTATATCGGACATATACTTATATATCAAACACGAGTATTTTAATAAAAATTGAAAAGTCCGAATATCGACTATTTAGTGAATGATAAAGAAAATACAGGATTTCCAAGAATTAGGGTGCCTTTGGATTTCCAAGAATATATATATATATATATATATATTTGAACAAAAGAAAAAGACCACAAGGGTCACCTCATTTATTAAGTAACATGACTAATTACAGCATTATGGATATCCAAGAATATATATATATACACACATGTTTAAGGTATACTGTTATAGTGACTTGAAAGTGAGGATATGACCCTTTAAATACACTCCAATTGTTTGAAAGAAATTGATCATTCACAACCAAACAAACATAGGAGATGAGGTCTTCAACAGGAAAAATTCATTAGAAAAAAGGGTTTTCGGCACCCCACTGCTTCAGCAGACGCACTAATGAAAGCTATCTTGAAATTCATCAGAAAAGAGTTCTCTTGTTAAGCTGATAAAGCAGCACTAGAATTTAAATGCTATTCCTGCTTGATCTTTAAATAAACTTCAAGGAGGTCTTTTAGACCCAAGCATAGCAAACACAAAGCAAGCATGGAAGAATGGAAAAATACAAATTAAGCAAGCAAAATATTAAGGTCATTTATTGACATTTATAGTAAGGGGGAAAAGGGAACAAAATGCAAATATCATCTGATCAAAAGGAAAGACCCCAAAAAAAAAGTTTAAAACTTTGAAGAGATTACTGAATCCTTAGCTTTTCTTTTCAGGACCAGAGACCTTCTTAGCTGTTGCTTGAGAATACAAGAAAGTTCCAAGAATGGCAATCCCAGATCCAAGTGCATTCAAAGGCCTCACTGGATTCCTAAACACCAAAACAGTTGACACTATAACCACAACTCTCTTCATGGTGCTCCCAACTGAAAATGTCAAAGGGCTAATCTCATCGAGTGCCTGATAAGATGATTGGTTGTATAGGTGATAAAATATCCCAGAAAGCAAAACCCATATGTAAAAGGTTGAGGCTTTCCCCACTGTTTGGATTGCTTGCTGATATCCTTGAACCCATTGGGACCCTTCAACAAGAACTGCCACTGGAAACAGATAAAACAGAGAGATTATACTGATCCAACCATAAAGATTCAATCCATTCACTTCTTTGAAGTTTTGCAAACTTCTCTTGGAATATATGTTTCTTAACACAAACCCCACATTGCTAATCAAAGCACCCCACAAGCCTTGAAAATTGAAGGAAACCTCAGTTATAGCAGCTAGAGAACATCCCAAAACAATGGAAAGAATGGAAAGCCAGACTTTCAAAGGGTATGTATCACCAAGGAATGAAGAGAAAACAACCGAAAACACAGGCTCCGATGATTTGATAACATGAGTGAAGGAAACAGCAACTTTAGAAAACGAAACGCAAGCTGAAATGTGGCCTATTGTGTGAAACAATGCAGGTCCAAGAAGAGCAATAATAAAAGGCTTTGTGATTTTGGGACAAGGTTGCAACTTTAAAGACCACAGAACCAACATCCAAATGGAACCAGCAAAGAGTTGAAAAGAAGCAAGCAGCCAAGGGAATGGGAAGACATTCAATGCTTTTTTATTGTAAATGTTAAAGACAATGTTCTGAAAGTACCAAAAACCGAACACAAGTGCAAGCTGTAAAGTCTTGGCCTTCGATTTAGCGGCTGATGCTGCTTCAACAGATTCAGCTTCTCCTTCAGGATTAGATTCAGATGATGCAGCTGCTTTGGGAACATGGGATCCTGCTTTCCTAGATGGGTTTTCAAGGATTTTCCCCAGATGGGTAGTTTTGGTGCTTAAAGCTTGGATCTTGCCAAAAGGGCAGGCATGGATTTTGTTGAAGTTGAGAGGGGTGGATTTGGTGAGAAAAACAGGAGACTCAGCCAAGTTCTTTGGGGTTTGGATCCTTTTTATGGGAAAATATTGATGAGTGGATTTGGAGAAAGTGATGGGAGTGGATGGTATGAGATTCAGAGTAAACATTTGTTATTTCAGGAGACAAAAATCAAGGGATTCTCTGCAATAAGTGAAAAGAGCATAAATTTTTAAGGAGGATGGAAGGGAAAAGGATAGATATTTCGGGTGCCTCTTGGTTTTGGATCTTAACTTTTATGCTTCTGTTTTGGGTTGCAAATTTTTTGAACGTTTGTATTGGGTTTTGGGTTTTATTGAATAAACTAAAAATATCTGCAAGATACGAGGAAATAAATCTGTATTATTCTATTATCAAACACAAACCGTGCCTGAAAAAGAATATTAAATTCCTCATCCACCATTCATGTTCTTTTTTCCCCAATGCCAACCTCTTTAAAACCCTAATTTTTATTTTCCTTTTTAAAACCCTAAATTCCTTTTAACCATTGTTAATAAACTACCCAACCCACCTAATTTTAAAATCTTGGTCACTTAAAAAAGAATTTTTTGTAATTTCATTACTTAATTTTTAAGAGCTTTCATTTTAGTTACTTAAGCGTTAAACCTCTGACGATGGTTGATTGTACATGCCATATTATGTTTACATTTTTATTCTATCATTTAATTTCTACATTACTTTTATTTTGGTCACTTAAAAAATATTTTTTTTTAGTATTGATCGAGGAAAAATTCATTAAAGTTTAAAGTAAAAAAGTGGTAGACATTAAGATAATACATTAAAAAAATTTGTCATATTGTACTTGTTTAATCTCTTGCACAAACTTTTATTTTTTTCAATATTGGAATTTTAAATTTTAAAACGTTAAAATCAATTAAATAAATTGTTGAATTGATTTTCCTTGATAGTATTAGCAGATTTGTTACTATAATATTGAAATTAATTAATTTAATCTCTTTCTAACATTTAAAATTTTATTTTATGTTTTCAAAATAAAATAAAATAAAATCACTCATTTTTAATAATTATCTATGGAGCCTAAATTTCTTTTAATTATATAATTTTGAATCTTCCATACTAAGTTAAAAGTAAAGAAAAAATCTTTACAATTAATTAAATTAATTAGTTTATATCTTCCATGCCAAGCAAACCTAGAATTATTTTCATTACTTCTTTATCCAAACGAAGAACAATCAATTAATTTAATTAATTGTAAGGTTTTTTTTTTCTTTTTAGCTTAGCATGAAAGATTCAATATTATATAATCAAAAGAAACTTAAGTTTCGTAAAAAAAAATTAAATATGAGTTACTTTAGTTGATTTTATTACTAATTTCAATATTACAATAACAAATCGATTAACATTATCAAAGGATAAAAATTTTCAATAATTTATTTAATTGATTTTGATGATTTGAAATTTAAAATTTTAATATTGAAAAAAATAAAGAAATTTAGAATTTTCGGCAATAAGATAAATAAGTACAATTTAACCAAATTTTAATGTATTGTTTTAGTTTCTACCACTTTTTTCATTTATGCTTAATTATTTTATACCCGGTTCAAGACTAAAAAAAAGTTCGATGACCAAAACAAAAAAAAATAGAAATTAGGTGACCAAAATAAAAATATAAACATGATGTGGACATGATTTAGTGTCTATAATCGGCCACCATTAAGGATTTAATACTTAAATAACTAAAATGAAAATACCTTAAAAATTAAGTGACAAAAATACAAGAATTTTTTAATGATCAAAATAAAAATACCTAAAAATTGAGTCGTAAAAGTTTTACCTAAAAAAATTTAATCATTATTCTCTTATTTTGCTGACTATCTAAAACTCATGTTGAAAAGTTAAGGATAGAAATATTATGAGATGAAAAAATAATAATAAGACACAAAATATAATATAATAGGATAAGGCATAAAAATATGGGGAAATTTGGAGAAAATGCTAATTTTTTTTTAAATAAAGGAAATGAGTTAATTTTTTTTATAAAATTTAGGAAAATAGGTCGGTTTTGGAGAGTAGGTGAAAATGCGTCCTACAAGGTGCGCTTTCATTTTCAACATATTAGCTTCTTTTGTCAGATGGTTTAATGTTACTAGTTTTGTCCTTGAATCTCGGTTTCAATTGCTTACTCACATTTATATATTTTTTTTTATTTCATGTTGTTTCAAGTTTTTTTGTTATTTTTAATTAATAATTTTACCACATTAGCTACTTTGGTTAGATGTTAAATAATAGTGATTTCATTCTTGAAATTCAGGTTTGAATCCTCCTCTAAGAACATTTATATTTTTTATTTCATGTTGTTTCAAGCTTTTTTTTTAATTAATGTTTTTAATTAATAAATATATTTTTCAATTTTTTAAATAATAAATTTTTATTTATAAAATCAAATAATAAATATGTAATTATATAATAAAAAATATTTTTTTATATTTATCATTATGTTAAATATACTTTATATTTTTAAAAACATCAACTAATTTTTTTGATATATTTTTCTTTATATATAATATTTATATGTCAAATATTTATTTTCTCTACCTATATTGTGGGTATGGTGATTTTTAAAATTATAAAATGAAATAATTATTTCAAATATCATTATTTTTTTTATATGTAAAATATTTTAAATATCATTATTTTTTTTCATTCATAATGTGGTGGTTGATTTACCGAAATATGCTGAAAAAATTTTAAATTTGAGAATGTATGTTTTTTTTTTAATTTAGCGATATATGCTAAAATTGGAGAGAGAAATGAAAACGCGTCCTACATGGGGCGTTTTCATTGCCATAACAATGAAAACATGCCTTATAGGATGCGTTTTCAAGCCAACGGTAACTTTTCCTCCAATGGCTACAATCCCAACGGCTACAATACCCCCAACAGTCATTTTTTCCTATATAAACCCTTCCAAACTTCATTCTTTTCAACTCAATTCTCAATACTTTTTTAAAAAAAAATCTTTCTCTGAATCTTATTCTCTTTGATTTTATTTTATTCATTATAATTTGTAAAATGACAAATCAGCTTATTCATTTGGATGATAAACACATCTTCGGCATTCATTTACAAATGGTAAGAAAATATTATTAAATTATTTAATTTTAATTAGTTAATGATTGTGTTGTTAACATTATTAATTTTTTATGTTTATATACTAAGGCTAAAGATCGAATTTTGGAGACGTGCATATACAATTTAAGTGAAGGTAAATTAGATGCCATTTATGGACACTTGCGAGATGCGAGATTCTTATACGTGGCTCGCATCTCGGGGGACTAAATTGGACCCCCCCACTTATCAGTGCTTTGGTGGAAAGATGGAGACTGAAGACACATACATTTCATCTTCCCTACGATAAGTGTACAATTACACTCGAGGAAATTGGCTTACAACTCGGTCTACCGGTCGACGGGGAAGTCGTTATGGGGCCAGTGACGAGTGTAGATTGGAGAGCAACATGCGAGCAACTACTAGGGAAGGTGCCGAACAAGTTTAGGGGTAGCTGGATCGAGATGGGATGGTTGGAGGACAACTTCAAAACTATTGAGACTTCCGTGAGTGATGTTGAAAAAGAACAATTCGCGCACGCATTCATCTTAAGGTTGATCGAGGGTCTACTTATGTGAGATAAATCTCGAAATCTAGTACATTTAGGGTAGCTACTATTACTAGTTGACTTGAAAGAAGTGGGACGACTTAGTAGGGGATTAGTAATGATGGCGACGTTGTACTGAGAAATATGTCGAGCGACGAATCCAAAAAAGTTAAAATCGGCGGTTGCATGCTCCTTCATTAATCATGGGCATGGTATCGACTTCTATTTTTACACTCTTGAGTGGACCCCTTTATGAATTCTCACTCGTAATATGATAAAATTCATTTGCTAATATTATTATTGTTATAATTTTTCATTGTTGTACTTTTGAAATAACATATTATTTGAATAGGTGGAACAATCGCATGAGACACACAAGTATACCGACTGAGCTTGAGGATATTCGGCTAGCTTTAGATCAACAAACTGAAGAGGAGGTTAGTTTATGAATTTCAAAGTTATATAATATCGGTTCCAGCATTTGAAATTAAATATTAGGCATGTGCTAAAATTTATAAATTCGTAATGCAGCTTGAATGGATGCCATATGCGGATCCAAAAATTCAAGAAAATGTCCCGATCGAATTTTTGGCCAATCACAACATTTGGCATGTCAAAGTGCCATTGATTGTTTTCGCAATGGTCGAAATGTACGAATCCTGTAACACCCTCTAATTCAGCGGTTTGGCCAATGAACGATGGAGTCACAAAAGGGCTAGAAACAAAACACAGTATATATAAAAAAAAGGTTTCGATGAAAGCCATTAACTCATATAGCAAACATGTTTAGCATGCCGCTTGGTAGATTTTTGTTGGAGGCAAAAACCAAATCCAAAACAAAAACAAAAAATGAGAACTTAAAGTTCCTGAAAATGGAAGAGAAGAGACTAGTTAGGTTCAAATTGAACTTAGTGAGTTCCAAGAATAAATGAAAACCTTTCTAACAAGGTTTCAAGGAAATGAAACCAACATAGAGTAATTAACATATCAACTTTACCACACAATTTACACTCGAACACAACATTAGAATTGTGTGCAATCCATTGGCGAATACATATCGTAAATTTATTATGGTTCAAAGGTAAACACTGTCCGATTCTATGTATAATTCATAGGTGCATACAAGACACGATAGCCACAGTTTACATGCAGATACTTAACTAAGTACATTTCACATGCAGGAATTACGTAATACACGTATACTATGCATGGAAAGTTCATGGATCCTTCCTTGTGCTAGCTTCTGATCTATTCAACCTTCGAAGAGCTACAATTCCATTATCACAATATTGCTCCGTAAAGCCAGTATTCCATTTATCCAACCGAACTTCCTCAAATCCTCCTTGTTACCTTACGTGTTCCCCCGCAAAGTTGGGGTCATTCAGCAATCTCAGTTTGCATTAACAAGCCCTATAGGAGGCAAATCACATATCATTTCATTATCTCCATACATTTCTCCAGTACCATCACATATCCATGATTTACCTCCATTATCCCCTTCCACCATTCTATATACGGAGCTTGTGTACCAAGGAAGGAATATCCACTTTAATCACACATGCATATTCATTTAAGTTTCATTTATGTAGCTTGCTTTCATAGAGAAATACACATGCAACGTCACCTAATAGTATTTTATTATACAATATAACATTCATTTAACGAGACTGACTCGCTTTTGGAAATAAACTACATTCAAGATTAACCACACTTGGAAGTTTAACTACTTTACTTGGACAAATAGCATTTTGTTGAGTTTGTTCATTTACTCATTATACACAAAAGTGAAAAGGAGTTCACCAAACTTTTTCGAGTTAAGCTTTATCTACTCTATGGGTTCTTTCCCCTTTGCACTAGGGCCTTCTCCCATTTCTTTAGCTAAAAACATTCAAATATTTATATTAGGTTAAGAAACAACTGAATCTTTAATGAAAACAGAAGAATCGACAGCATACAATAAAGATTTAGATGGAAGTTTTCTTCATTCTAAAACTTTTTGTGAAAACCTATGAAAATCGATTTCAACTACCCTTTTGTTTCTTATACTGAACTAAAGGACTTAAGAGATTACCAGAAATTGGCTTGAAAAAGGGTAGTTTTTAACAAGCTAAGATAATTGGTTCCTCTTTTAGCATTGAAGAACATTTCTAAATTTCTTCAAAGAAAATAAAAATGAAAAGAAGGAAATAAAATTTCTCATCTTTTAGACTTCTACTATCTCTATATTAATTTAACACGTATCCCACACAAAGTAAGATCTCTAATCATAATTCATGCACACATGATTACACTAATTAGTTACCTTTATCGAGACTCTCCAAGTGTCTTGCAAAATAACACGTTTTCCATCCTAAGACTTGACACACATCTAATACATGTCCAACTTACTGCGGGTTCTAAAATGAACTAACAAGATTGCAACATTTGAACTCACAATTGGCAGGTCCGCCAATGGAAGTACTCACCAAATACAAGAGTTTGCCAAATGTTAGTGCTCGCCAAATGCGGATTAAGAGTCTGCAATAAGGCAGAACACAACGAAAAACCCAAAAAAGATACGATAATACTACGACTAGCCTAATCCAGTGAGTTAAACTAGCTCACGTACAATTCCCTTATCGTACACACTTGGCCAACAACAAAAAATACAGATTTGAAAACTTAAAGTGTGACAAATCTGACCGAGTGATTTGGTAGTTCGGGTGTACGCAACATATTCCGCCGCCACCCTAGGAGCTCGATGACCTACACAAGATCAACTTGCGGTGGAGACTCAAGGAGGATTGACCAACATTCCACAATAAGTACATTGAGATGTGGTAGCATAGGTATGATTACTTTCCAACGTGTGAACCATTTCTCACACTAGAGTTGGCAACATCTCTGGATTATAGGGATTTGTTCAGACATAACGGAAAGCCATATCTATTATTGATTGCAGAAAGGAGTAGGCAACGTCGCCGTAGGAGGCCAGGATGAGGGCCCATGAGTCCTAGGTCGGGAGAACATGTGGCGGGGGAATCAACATTTGCTCCAGCTCCACACAAGAACCCAATTGTCGTGCAACCTCTTGATTAGTATGGTTCATATATTTTTAGTGCTAACCCAGTTTATTTTACATAAGCACCACAACACACACCATCATTCACTACATCAACACCTTCTCCAGGTGTTATTTCGCACGACCTCCACCTACTGCACCATTTTACAAGCCGATGCCATTGGAAACACTAAAATATATAGACTTTTTCAGCACTTTCTAAGCTTTAATTCATGAAAATTCCAAGTATTTTCTATCAGATTTTGTGCTTTCATTATAAAATAACTGAATTGGACATTATTTAAGACACATCTTGATTTTTAGCAATTTTGATACCAGACTTATGTAATTATTCTAATGTTGAGCAATTTTGTGCAATGGAAGCAAAATCAGCTTGAAGTCACCCCGGGAAAATTAAAATCCTGGAGCATCTCTGAAGCATTAGCTGATGAATTAACAACCATGAACATTCAAATTAACATACTCGAACTCTCTAAAAATTTAGTTTGATCCGATTAAAAATCGGATCGATAAATTTGGACAGCATGATGCCGAAGGAAGAGCCTAAAGTGACCAATTGAGGAAGGAAAAAGCACGAGCCCAAGGAATAGCCCAAAAGAGTCCATCCCTTGCCCAAATAAGCTCCCAAATCTGATTAAAAATAATTTCAAAATAGCCCCTAAACTCTTTCACAAAGTCGTTCCAACCCCTCCACTTTATGGCACCAAGCTAATTTTAGCAAAGCCATTCAAACCTCTCTTCCTACAATCAAGGGTTGAACATGGGAGGAGAAAATCAAGGCTCTCCCATGCTATTTTTAGCCTTCCCAAGCTTGTATAAATAACCACCCTCCTTGCCTTTCATTCATCGCTCATTCATTCACCTCTCATCCATTCATTTCATCTCTTCTACCCTTTGCTCTCTCAACTTTCCCTTTTCCCATTTCTAATTTTTCCCTATTGAAAAAGAGTTTTGCAAGTCCTTGGATCAGCAACAATCAACATCTTGGAGCCTTTGGTCGACAGAACAAAACAGAAAGAAGAAAGGGATGCACACTAGCCTGACTTCGGAGAACACTAGATTTGTCTTCTAGTCTCATTCTCTTATTTCTTTTTAATTTGTTTTAAGATTGCTAATTGTTTTGATTTTTTTGATTTAATTAAAATGACTTAATTTGAGTTTGTGTTAGATTGATTGTGTAACAGCCCGTTTTTAGTCAAATCGGAACAGTGGTTTTGGAACCACAAATTTGAAGTCAAAATATTTATTTTATTATTTTATTAAAGTTTACAGCATGATAGAATTATTGTGTGAAAGTTTCATAAAGAAATTTTACTGTTTGAATGGTTACTTCAGTAAAAAGGACTAAATCGCGTAAAGCGTAAAACTTGTGTTCTATTAGCTAAAAGTGTCAAATAGCTATGGAAAATTAAAGTAAAGGTCCTTAAGTGGTAAATAGGCCATTTATGGGTTAGTGGATGATGATAGCATGGTAATTGGGGTAATTTATAATATTTTTAAAGGGTAATTTAGCAATTTGGTTAATATAGGTTAATTAAATAAAAACAAAATGAATTTTGTGTCCATCTTTTCTCTTTTTGGCCGAATATTGAAGAAGAAGAAAGCATCTTGTTGTGTTTTAGGGTTCAGCACTTGTAAGCTCAAATTTTAAGCCATTTTGACTCGGTTTTTAATGATTTCTATGTTTTTGAGATCACTGCTTCGTATTCTAGCTAGCCCGTACCTTAAATTTTGAAACTGTTAAAGAATTATCATGTTTTCATTGTTGAATGCTTGAGTAATTTGATGGTTGATGATGAATTTTGAATAGTTGTTGATAGATTTATTAGTTTTGTAAAGTGATTTTTGACAAAAATGTCAAAAAGGGATTAATTTGTGAAATTGTAAAATTATGTGGGTAAAAGTGTGATTAAACAAAAGATATGGGCTGCCAGGGACTCCATTAAAATTTGGCTAAGCATGGGTTTGTACTAAATTGCATGAATTTGCAATTTTATGTGATAGGGACTAAATTGTAAAAATGTGAAAGTTTAGGGGAAAATGTGTAAAATAGCCCTAATGTGTGTTTTGGACTAAGTTGAATAAAAGTTTATTAAATAAGCAGATTTTTAATAATATATAGATCAAGATAAGCCGAGATCGGGATTAGATCGGGGAAAAGGAAAGGTTGACGATTAGCCGATATTTCTATCCGAGCAACTCGAGGTAAGTTCGTATAGTTAGAATCGAACTTTTAAATACTTATAATTATTTGAAATGAATATTTGTAATTGAGTAATTGATCTACTTGAAATTCAAATGCCTTATTGATGTAGTCTGATGGTTCCCGAGTCCCGTTTGAACCGTAGCAATTCGTAAGATACGAGTGACATATCACTAGGGTTACCGTTTAGGTTGAGATCCTGCATGTGTTGCGGACTCACCTCAGCTCGCAAGAGCTTACTGTTCTCAGCTCGCAAGAGCTTACTGTTATCAGCTCGTCAGAGCTTATCGTTTCAGCTCAATAGAGTTTACTGTCCATCATATCAGGAGGGGCTTACTGATCATAGCTCGAAAGAGCGGAAATGATAATGGATGATTACATGCACTAATGTGACTAACTTGATGAATGCTTGTGTATAGGCATTTAGCAAGTGAATTTGATATTTTTTGTTTAATTGTTTGATTATGTATAAATGGTAAGTTAAATTCTGAATTATATGGGCTTACTAAGCTTTAAAGCTTACTCTGTTTCTTTTTCCGTGTTTTATAGAGGTTCGATATCTCACTCAATCCGAATAAAGTCAGAGTTACGCATCACACTATCTAGTTTTCGATTGGTACCTTTGAACTTATGGATATATGTAAATATGTCATGTATAGGCTAATTATAAAGATGATAGTTATGGTTACTTGAGATAGTGATTTTGGTACATGTTGTGGTATAAGTTAAAGCCATGTGATTTGGCTTAACTTGGTATAATGTTTTGGTTGTGTATAAATATTCAAATATGGTATGTTTTGGCAAATAGTAGATGGAATGGAAATATGCAAATGTTATCGTGATATGTAGTAAACATATGAATGGAAAATGCATGATATTAATTAGGTGTTTGAACACTATGTTAAGTTGGTATAATATATGTATGAAATGTTATGGATTGGCTGCCTATTGGGTTATAAAATGTTGCAATGTATGCTTGTGTAGGTATGTAAAAATAGGGTGGCAAAATGGCTTTGCAAATAGCCTATTTTTGTCCACACGGGCAGAGACACGGGTGTGTGTCTCAGCCGTGTGCGACACACGGTCATATTACACGGCCATGTGTCCTCTGGTGCTGAAATTAAAACCAAGTCAGTATCCTCCACATGGTCTCACACACAGGCGTATGACTGGCCGTGTGGTACAAGTCAGTATACCCCCTAATTGGCACACGGCCTAGCACACGGGCGTGTGACTTGGCCGAGTTGCATAAGTCAGTATACCCTACAAGATTGGCACGGCCTAGCACACGACCTGGCACACAGGCATGTGTGGCCACTTCGAAGGGCACACGGGCTAGACACACGGGCGTGTGGTTGGCCGTGTGACCCAAGTCAGTATGTACCCCCTGTTTTCACACGGCTTGTGACATGAGCGTGTCTAGTGACCGTGTGAGACACACGGCTTGGCCACACGGGCGTGTGTCCTCTGTATTGAGAAAAAATTTCAAAGTTTCGTGGAAGTTTTTTAAGTTATCGGTTTAGTCCCAAACCGCTTCTAAAGCATGTTTAAGGCCTCGTAGGCTATTGTAAGGGACAAATTGAATGATGATTGTATGAAATGATTGAATGTATGAGAAAAGTATGGTTATATGTGTTATAAGTCTGGAAATGCTCCGTAACCTTATGTCGGCGATGAATACAAGTGAGGGGTGTTACATTTATTGGTATCAGAGCTACGATTTAGTCGATTCTAGGACTAACGTAGCGTATGTGAGTCTAGCTATACATGCCATATATATAAACTGTGATAGTATGATGACTCCTGACATTTTCAAATGTATTTTTATATAGTAAATGGATCTTGATCGAGCTGTAGCAGATGAGGTTGAGAGTAATGCGCCTGCTCCCGCTCAAGGGACAGCGCCTTTTGATTCTAGACCCATAACGGGTAGCCAGTGAGGAGAGGCTAAAGAAGCCTTCTTCCAAATGATGAACGAGTGGTTCACACAATACATTCGTACGAACCCGGCTGCTCAACAACCTCCACCCCACCTATTCCCCAACCGATCCCTGTATTTCCTCAAGGTATGGATCCTTTGTGATTGAATAAACCATCTGTTGATAAGATACAGAAACACGGGGCTGAGGAATTTAGAGCCACTGTTAATGATGACCCTAAGAGAGCCGAGTTTTGGCTTAAGAACACGATTCGGGTATTTGATGAACTGTGTTGCACACCTGAAGAATGTTTAAAATGTGCTGTATCACTGTTGAGAGACACTGCATATCAGTGGTGGAATACCTTGATATCTGAGAAAGAGTTACTTGGGAGTTCTTTCAAGTTGAATTCAGAAAGAAATACATCAACCAAAGGTTCATTGATCAGAAACGAAAGGAATTTCTTGAATTGAAACAGGGTCATATGTTGGTAACAGAATACGAAAGAGAGTTTGTACGACTCAGTAAATATGCTCGTGAATATGTTTCTTCCGAGGCTATAATGTGCAAAACGTTCGAGGATGGATTAAATTAAGAAATCAGACTATTAGTTGGAATTCTTAAGCTAAAAGAGTTTGTCGTTCTATTTAATAGAGCTTGCAAAGCGGAAGAGCTTAGCAAAGAGAAAAGAAAAGCTGATTCTGAGGCTAAAGACTTTAGAAAGAGATTTGCGGGCAAATCACATCAGTCAGCTTCAAAAAAATCTAGAGAATATCATCCTCGTTCTACTACTTCTGCGGGGATTTCGATAAGAGATAGAGATGCGAGACATTTCAGTTCTAAACCTCAGACGACATCTGTTGCCAGTGTAGGTAGTGTTAGAAATGTTGGACTTGAATGTAAACACTGCAATAAGTGACATTTCGGTGAATGTAGAATATAGAGCGGAGCTTGTTTTAAATGTGGATCTCTTGATCATTATCTCCGGGACTGTCTAGAAAAGTCTATAGCTGAAAGAGATCAACCGGTGAAAGCAAGTAATACGACTACTAGAGGGAGACCACCCCAAAAAAACTAGGAATGCGAGTGGTAACCAAGGTGCTACGAGAGATTCTGCTGTGAGATCTGAGGCACGAGCACCTGCTCAAGCTTATGCTATCCGTGCACGGGAGGAGGCATCATCGCCAGATGTTATTACCGGTACTTTTTCTCTTTTCAATACTGATAAAATTGCGTTGATAGATCCTGGATCAACCTATTCATATATCTGTATGAATCTGGTATTTAAAAAGAGTTTACATGTCGAGTCTACAAAGTTTGTAATTAAAGTATCGAACCCCTTAGGCAAGTCTGTTTTAGTTGATAAGATTTGTAAGAATTGTCTTTTGATGACTCGGGGTTACTGTTTTCCGACTGACTTGATGCTTCTACCGTTTGATGAGTTTGATGTGATTTTGGGTATGGACTGGCTGACTATGCATGATGCAGTTGGGTTACAAACTCTACGTGATAATCAATTATTTGCAAAGTTCAGCAAATGTGAGTTTTGGCTCCGAGAGGTTGGATTTCTGGGGCATATTATTTCAGCTGAAGGTATTAGAGTTGACCCGAATAAGATTTCTGCTATTGTTGATTGGAAACCTCTGAGAAATGTGTCTGAAGTCCGTAGTTTTCTGGGCTTAGCGGGCTATTACCGAAGATTCGTGAAAGGATTTTTGATGATTGCGACACCGATGACTCGACTGCTTCAAAAAGATGTGAAATTTGAATGGTCAAAAAATGTCGTGAGTTTGAGCAGCTTGAAATCTTTCATTAATCAAGCACCGATTTTGGTTCAACTTTGAATCGGGAAAGAGTTTGTGATTTATAGTGACGCGTCATTAAATGGTCTGGGATGTGTTTTGATGCAAGAAGGAAAAGTTATAGCTTATGCTTCCCGACAATTGAAACCGCATGAAAAGAACTATCCGATGCATGACTTAGAGTTGGCTGCAATTGTGTTTGCATTGAAAATTTGGCGACACTACTTATACGGTGAAAAATGCCACATTTATACGGATCAAAAAATCTTAAAATATCTGATGTCACAGAAAGATTTGAATCTGTGACATCGAAGATGGCTTGAGTTATTGAAAGATTATGAATTTGTGATTTATTATCACCCGGGAAAAGCTAATGTTGGGTCGGATGCCTTGAGCCGAAAATCTTTGTTTGCATTACGAGCAATGCAAACCCAGCTGATGATTTGTGATGATGGGTCTATTTTAGCTGAATTAAAAGCTAAACCGGTATTTCTTCAACAAATCTGTGAAGCTTAAAAAGATGACTGTGAATTGCAAGTTAAACGGATTCAATGTGAGACTAACTCTAATTCATAGTTTCAGATTGGAGCCGATGATTGTTTAAGGTTCTAGAATAGAATTTGCATACCGAGAAATTCAGAACTCATTCTGAAGATTTTGCAGGAAGCGCACAATAGCTGTTTATCTGTTCATCCCGGGAGTACAAAAATGTATAACGATTTGAAACAGATTTATTGGTGGCAAGGCATGAAATGAGCTATCTCAGAATTTGTTTCTAAATGTTTGATTTGTCAACAAGTCAAAGGTGAACTGTAACTTCCTGATTTTGGGTCTGGTCGAAACAGTGGTTTCGGGGCCACAAATCCGACGTAAGAAAATTTATTTTCTATTATATTCTTATGGTCAGCAATTTCACGGAATGATTTCGTGAAAATTTCGTTCGAAAATTTCGACATTTGGGCACTCAATTTAGTCAAAAGGACTAAATCGTAAAAAGTGCAAAACTTGAGTTTTATATGTTAGAGGTGTCCAATTGTTATGATATTTTAAATTAGAGGTCTTTATATGGTAATTAGACCATTGTATAATTTATTGGACAAAAATGGGCATGAAATAGGTGTAATGGAATATTTTCAAATTGGGGGCATTTTGGTCATTTAGTGATTAAAAAAATTAAAAAGGAAAAATAGCCAAAATTTGTTCATATTCTTCATGTCCTGGCTGAAACTTGCAAGGGGAAGCCATGCCTAGGGTTTGGCCAACTTCCAAGCTCCATAGTAAGTCTTTTTTAGCCCCGTTTTTAATGCTCTTTACATTTTTGAAGTCGTTATCACTCAATCTATCTATTTCTACCACTATTTTGAAGAGATATCAAAGTTTAAAATTTTACCCATGTTGAATATTTGTGTATTTTTATGTTTGATGGTAGAAAATGAATGTTAGTTGTTTGTTAAGCGACTTTTGCTAAGTGATTTTCGGTGAAAATGTCAAAAAGGACTAATTTGTAAAAGTTATAAAATGAGTAGTAAAAATGTGTTTTAATGGAAATTGTGGGCTGCTATAGTTATGAAAATGGTTCAGCTAGGCTTCTTCATTAAAGAAATTGAATAGATTCCATTTTACGAGCCTAGGGGCAAAAATGTAAATATGTCAAAGTTTAGGGCAAAAATGTAATTTTGCCATAATATGATTTTTGGATTGAATTGAATAAGGTGAATAATAAATGAGTGAAATGTGTTATTATAGATCAAGAAAAACAAGGCTCGGACCTAGAATGAAGGAAAAATGAGTAATTGACGATTAAGTCATTTTCTACTATTTTTGATACCGAGGTAAGTTCGTACGTAAATGATGCATTATTATTTATGTTTTACTTGTGTTATTATTGTATAAATTGTAATTTACTCTTTGACTAAATTCGACAAAGTTCGATAAGCGAGAAAGTCCCAGTTGAACCTTAGGAATAGATAGGATACAAATGTCATGACATTAGGGTTATGAGATTTCGTGTAAGACCATATCTGGGATATGGCATCGATATGAGATTTCGTGTAAGACCATATCTAGGATATGGTATCGATATGAGATTTCGTGTAAGACCATAGCTGGGCTATTGGCATCGAAATGAGATCCCATGTAAGACCATATCTGGGATATGGCATTGGTATGGTACTATGTATGTGAGATTTCCCGAGTATCCTTTAGTATTCCAAGTGGTTCAACGGGAAAATTCAATGATTATGTCAAAGACAAAGATGAATATGAGATTATGTTGAACAGTACAGGTATGTACGTAAGGTTTATAATCAATGCTTTCACGATATTGTGAGTTTATGTTCACTATGGGAATGACTTTGTGATGATCTTGTGATTATTGGTCTATACTTGAGATGTATGAAATACGTGGTAAATTCGATTGATGATTATGTGATTGGCCTTCGGACTAAATTGAGTTATGATATAGTATGCCTATTTCGCATAAATTGTGATTTATCGTACGTGAGATGTAACACCCCAAACCCGGTCAATACGCCACGACCGAATCTGGTATGTCACTAAGGAAAATATTTTTGAAAGAATCGAACTAACAATTAAATTTTGTGAAAAACTCTTTGAAATTCTTTATTTGTCGAAAATAAGTTAAAACTGAGATTTACTTTGAATTACATAAAACTTTAAAACTTAGTTGATAAATCATAGGATAGAAAACATTTATATCTTTTTAAGAAAATTTGAAATATCACTTTGAAAATCCGTTTGCAATTTGAGTATAGAAACTTGAATTTTGGAAATCACTTAATTTGTTGAAAACACTTAACTTGTAATTTTTCTATCGAACTATTCATATTACCCGATGGTAAGATTTTAAAACCATTGCGAGTTTTTAGTTTAGAAAACTTTGAGCTCAATTATTAGATTAACCAAGTAATTTATAAGCCATATTTTAAATATATTCAAAACATAAAAATAATCCAAAACATAATTAAATAGGCCTTATTACAAATCCATAAAATATGAAAACCCAAAATTAAAATATAGTACCCAAATGGAAGTTCATGTAAAACCAAACTTTATTGCATGGCCTCCTCGAGTTCATCCGGCTCCATATCGCGATCTCACGAATCACTGAAAATATAAGGAGAAGGTGAGTCACCAAGACTCGAGTGCATATTCCTCTCCCGAGTAAATACCACATACTTACACAAATTATAACAAAGCAACATATATGTATAATGCACCCAACCTAGCCATCCATAACTCCTTTTCTACCCCGTGTGGTACCAAACTTTGGTGGTGCCAAACCACTGGTGTCCAAAGACACAAATGTGATACCAAATCACGGTGGTGACCGTAGTCACGAATAATCCATCTATGGGGCCAACCCACGTGTGATACCAAATCACCGAAAGACGATCCCATATCTCAAAAGTGGGGCCAACCCACGGTGGAATTAACCACGAGGACAAGTCGCTATGAGGTGCCAAACCTCGGTGTCCGAAGACACGAATGTGATACCAAATCTTTGGTGGTGCCAAACCAGCGGTGTCAGAAGACACGAATCATCAAGTTGTAGGGCCAACCCACGTGTGATACCAAAATCAGCGCGGACGATCCCATATCTCAAAAGTGGGGCCAACCCATGGTGGAATTAACCACGAGGGACAAGTCGCTATGAGGTGCCAAACCTCACGGTGTCCGAAGACATGAATGTGATACCAAATCACTTTGGTGGTGCCAAACCCACGGTGTCAGAAGACACGAATCATCAATCTTCCCCTCCTCTCATATTGCCCATACCAATGCAATAGATAGACAAATCACGTCAATAAAACTTTGATATGTATCTCATAACGAATATATCATAATCGTAGATCATAATTTCAATCCACATGTATTAACAATAAATTGAAACGGACTTACCCAAATCCTCATTCATACCATCATGGTATCATATCCAGATCTCATCGATTTACCCACTTTCATAATATGATTAGTTATAACACACAAATATACATATATAAACCAAGTTATAAAGTGTGTAAGATACACACCTTTCACCAACGCAAGAACTAACTCCCGAATCCGATCTACCGCACTAGAACACCTTGTCCTACAATCGGCCAATACTAAAATTATGAACAAAGGCCATTCGGCCATACTACTAAATCCCAAAGAGTTATCACTTGTAATACCAAATCTTACCTAAACTTACCCAAATCGATTGACAAAGAAACGAGGCTTAGATTGATTGCTTCCAACGTCCCGAAAAACCTAAAAGAATAATCGGTTCCTAAAATGGTTAGAACCTTGCAAACCAATGCCCAAAGATTCGGCCTTTGACCACAAGAAAATAACTTGGAAAAGAGAAAAGAATTGATAGAGAATCGGCCATGAACACTTACCCTTTTCCAAAATCGATTGAAGAAAAATCAAAGAGAATCTACCCTTGAATATTCGGCCAAAACAAAACAATAAGAGAAAGGAAAAATTTCGGCAAAATGATTAAATGGTCAAAGAAATTCGGCTATGGTTGATTTGATTTAACAATAAGGATTTGATTAAAGTTGAGAAAGAGAAAGGAAAACAAAAGAAGAAGATGGAAGAGATTTCAATGGGAGAGGAATGTTTATGACTTTGAATAAAATAAAAGAAAGTAAAGAGAGATGGAGAGATGAAAGTTTCGGCCAAGAGAATGTAGGAGAAATGTGACTATGAACCAATGTCAAAGAAGAAAAAGAGAGAGATGTGGAAGAGAGAGAGGTTCGGCCAAACACTATTTTGCCTAAAAGAAATGTGCACAAAATGCCCAAAAAAATCAAATGTTGTTTCGGTTTCAAAAGGATGAAAGAAAAGAAAGAAAAAGTAGGATTTGGTTCCAACAAAATAAGGCTAAAACCAAAAGGAATTTTGCACTAAAAGCATAGTACACATTCGGCCAAGGAGGGGAGTTTTTGGAGAGAAAGAAAACAATACAAAAGATGCACAACAAGCAAAGGTTGACCAACTATCCCCTCCAAGCCACCTAACAACATTCGGCCACCCCCCTAGACACCCATGCCGTCCACATACATGCACTAAAGGCCTAGGATTACTTTCCAAAACATCCTCCATATTCCATGCCTTTTGTCCCCTCATCATACCATAACCTTAAGATTCTTATCCCCTATTTTAAGCTTTCCTTAAACCAAAATTCAACTTACCAAAAGTTAAGAGTCCAACCTATCATAAATAAAGATTGACCGTCCATCAATGCTAGAACACAAAAATAAAGTCTTCAAAATGCTAAACATGCTACTCGAACCTCTAACCTCAAGCAACCTTTCAAGCTCCTTAACCAACTTGCCACTTACTCCTCTTATGCTTTAATTAACACTTAAATTAACTTAAGTGCTAAGCTCACTTAATCCACTTCATTAAATAAACCATACTAAAAATTTATTCTAGCTTCCTAAATAAAATCAAGCCTTCACAAGACTATGCTAACACACAAAATTCATACCCGAGCCAACACAAATAATACTCAAATTTTGGGATGTTACATGAGAAAAATGGAAGATTGGCATAAATTCCTATTAAAATGAAAGATGTAAGGGTATACGATTGAAATGTAAATGCTCATAATTAATGTGTATGTTTTATGGGAGGCTTGAAATGGTTTGTTGATTGTGGAAAATGATATGTTATTTTTATGATTGAGTAAGATGTGTTTATTAAGTGTAAAGTCATTTATTTTGACTTAAGTTATGTTAATCATATGATTAAGTTATACTCAGGAAGTTTAATGACATTTATGTTAATTTATGTCACGTTATTCATATGACAATGTATAATTAATGTTGTTTATTATTTACATATAAACTTACTAAGCTTTATAGCTTACCCCCTTTCTTTCCCATGTTTTAGAGTGCGGTCAAGCTAGCTCGGGTTGGAGATCGCTGGAGATTCTATCACACTATCAAACTATCACTACGGGTATTGATGAAGTCAAGTATTTTGAGTCTATGGCATGTATAGGGACTAGGTTAATTTGTTGTATGTGTCATTATTAATTTAGCCATATGTGGTGGCTTGTAGTTCTTAATGCTTCATCTTATACATAGCCATGAATGATGGCTTATGCTGATTATAAGTTCATTCATATGTTAATGTCCTCTTGTGGGTGTGAAATTAGTATGTTTCTAATGAGCTAAGTAAGATGTTTTAAGCATGATAAATGATGGCATGAGAATGACATGTTATTGTCTTAGTTGTGAGTGTTTGGTTGTCTAAGTATGATATGTTTTGTGCCTTTGAATTGATGTGAGAGTATGTGTGAATAAGGGTGGCAGATGGCTTGGTAAACACCCTTAGTATTGTCCACATGGGTAAACACACGGGCATGTGTCTAGGCCGTGTGTGACACACGGTCAGCACCATGGGCGTGTGATCCGGCCGTGTGTCCCCTGCACCTCAATTTTGGCAAAACAGAATGTTTAGAATTGAGTACACGGGCAGAGACACGGGCGTGTGTCTCAGCTGTGTGTGCTACACGGCCTAGCACACGGGCGTGTGACTTGGCCGTGTGACCTCAATTTGATGATGACATCATAAACAGAATGCCCCTTAAGGTGGACACGACCTGAAGCATGGGCGTGTGGTATGCCACACGGGCGTGTCCCTTAACCCACACGGGCGTGTGGTCCTGTTTCATGATGAAATTTTTCTAAGTTTTGTAATTTTTCCTGAGTTCCCGGTTTAGTCCCGAACCACTCCCGAAGCATGTTTCGGGCCTCGTAGGCTCGTTTTAGGGATAGTATCAATTTGTTTGAAAAGTTTTAAATTTGAGTGGAATTTCATGTCTCGGTTTTGAATGTTGCTTGCGAATAAGTCTGATAATGCCTCGTACTGTAACACCCCTAACCCATATCCGTAGTCGGATTAGGGTTAAAGGTATTACCGGATAGATCCAAACGTTTATAAACATTTCATAATGCAAGTCATCAATTGCAATCACTATGTCCCTTAGATAGGTCACCGAGACCTTAAGTATGTTTTAGAAAAGGGTTGGGACTAAATCAAACACATACAGAAATTCTCAGAAATTTGAAACTTTTTGAACACTGCAGAGGTCACACGCCTATGCAATCAGGCCGTGTGCCTCCCACGGCTACTAGACACACCCATGTGTCCTGGCCGTGCCAAAATAGGGCATGTATACTGACTTATCCCCACGGCCACCAGGCACGCCCGTGTACCCTGGCCGTGTACTCTTATGCTATATACTGACTTAATCCCACGGTCACTAGGCACGCCCTTGTGCCACAACCGTGTCTGCTTATCAGGCCCTTTGCAAGGTCAATAAGCCACCTACACTTGGGTTTACCCTACAAGCTACTTACCGATTCATTTTATTCACAAATAACAACCAAAGACATGTCAAATGATCAACAATTGTTCATAACCAAACTCATTTCTAATCATGTCAATTTTGCACAACTAAATCATACGTATACATAAGCATGGTTTAACCATATTTACCCTTCATAGAAACATTCTTTTGATCAAACATGCATACTCATAATGCATTCATATGCTTACCATAAACTTGACCATTTCTTAGTCATGTAGTCATACCAAAAACAACATCATATACCATATTCATAATTACACAATACCAACATATAACTAGCCACATCACATGGCTAGGTTCATCTCAAACATATACCAAATGACTAGCTTATACATGCCATATTAGGTTGTATACACATTCAAAAGTACCAAAGTTGAGTTTGATAGTGTGATGACGATCCTTGACGATTCCCGAGCCTTTCGTAGCTTTGACGACCTGTAAAACAGAGTAAACACACACACAGAGTAAGCTTTCCAAAATCTTGGTAAGCCATATACAAATAAACTTAGCACGTAATACACATAGCTACATTTATACATCAACATTAATACCTCTCATGTGCAAAATTCATCACATATCTTTTGGTTCATTTATTTAACCATCACTTACCACATTTCTCAATCAAGCATCACTTATGCACATAGCCCATTCAAGCTTATATATCACATATTATCTCATCAAATCTATATTCACATTCTTTTTGGTAAATTCATATATGTATACTTACCTTTCATACACATACATAGTGTACCTTTCAACATACCTGAATCATTATATAGTTCACTTAGTCATTCACATCTCGGACTTGCCCGTTGAACCGTTCGAAATCTAATAGGGTGCTCGGAATGCTCGAAATAGTCATACAACGCCAACATCCTAGACGTGGTCTTACATGCAATCAAATATCGATGCCACTATCCCAGACAGGGTCTTACACGTAAATCTCATATCGATGCTAACATCCCAGATGTGGTCTTACACGTAAATCTAATATCGATGCCAACGTCCCAGAAGTGGTCTTACACGTAAATCTCATATCGATGCTAACGTCCCAGACGTGGTCTTACACATAAATCTCATATCAATGCCAACATCCTAGACGTGGTCTTACACGTAAATCTCATATCGATGCCAACGTCCCAAACGTGGTCTTACACGTCAATCTCATATCGATGCCAACGTCCCAGACGTGGTCTTACACGTAAATCTCATATCAATGCCAACATCCCAGACGTGGTCTTACACATAAATCTCATATCGATGCCAATGTCCCAGACGTGGTCTTACACGTAAATCTCATATCGATGCCAATGTCCCAGACGTGGTCTTACACGTAAATCTCATATTGATGCCAACATCTCAGACGTGGTCTTACATGATATCACATAACAGAAACCTATGCCATGACATATACAACTCTATCTCCTCCTAGGTTCAAACGAAACTTCTCGGACATTGTCAACTTGTTCATCTATATATACATATTCAGATTTCGCATACATTCCATTACAATTGATATTCATAGCAATCCAAATTTCATATTTACACAAATAATTCAATTCAAATACATTTAATTGTATATCGACTTACCTCGAGTTCAGTTTAACGGAAACAGACGGCTATTCAATAACTTTCGATTTCCCGCGATCTAAGTCCGTTTTCTTCGGTTCTTGATCTATACATATTCAGATTTAACCCATTCATTCATTAATCCATTCAATTTAATCCAAAAACATATATTTAGGGAAATTTGCAAATTAGCCCTTACATTTTCACAATTGGACATTTTAGTCCCTATTTCACGAAATCACAAAATACACAAAATCTCAATACACCCATGCTTAGCCGAATGTTCATGTAGCTCATTCAAGTCCTTACAATTCATTTATTTCACAATTTAATCCCTCAAAATATTGTTTTCTCAATTTAGTACAAATTACTCAAAATCACAAAAACTCCAAAGACAAAACTTGTTAATCTAACACATATCTTTCATTTTTCACCATCAAACATTACAAAACTCATATGTTCATCAATGGCACATTTCAAAATATTGATCATTCACAAAATTGGAGCATGAGTTTTGAAGAGCACAAAGCAACGATTACAAAAACGTAGAAATTATCAAAAACCGAAACCAAATCATACCTTAATTAAGCCAAACTATAGCCGAAACCCTTGAAAGCTTTTGTTCTTTCTTTTCTTATTTTTCGGCAAAATAAAGATGATGATAATGGCTTGTCTTTGTTTTACTATAATATAATGTTATAATATATATTAATATAAATTTTAACTTATAAAACATATACATTTATTAGCCTTGCCATCCACTATCATTGCTAAAAGGTCAAATTGCATCATAAATCCTCATAAATATGAAGACACACCAATTAAGCCACTCAATCAAATGGAAGGCTACTTTTACCTTTTATACAATTTAGTCCTTTTATCAAATTAAACACACAAACAGACAAATTAATTCACGAAACTTTAACACATGCTTAAACACATATCTTAGGCACGAAAAATAATATTAAAATATTTTTCTAACTCGGATTTGTGGTCCCAAAACAACTGTTCCGACTAGGGTCTAAACTGGACTGTTACAATTCTCCCCCTTAGGGATTTTCATCCCCAAAAATCTTATAGTTGAATAGGTTCAGATATTGCTGTCTTATAGAATCTTCAGGCTCCCATGTAGCCTTTTCCACTTCGTGCCGATGCCATAATACTTTAACTAATGGAATTTTCTTATTTCTCAACTCTTTCACTTCACGAGCTAAAATACAGATCGGTTCCTCCTCACATGTCATATCAGATCAGATTTCAAACTCAGACGAAGTAATCATATGTGACGGATCGGATCTGTATCGACGAAGCATTGACACGTGAAATACATTATGAATCTTTTTTAGCTCGGATGGCAACAACAATCTGTACGCAACAGGTCCAACACATTCAATGATCTCATTCTGTCCGAGGAACCTCGGACTCAATTTGCCTTTACGTCCAAATCTGAGTACTTTCTTCCATGGAGATACTTTCAAAATCACTTTGTCACCGATATTAAACACAATGTCTTTTCTTTCCAAGCCTGCGTAGGATTTCTGACGATCAGAAGCTGCTTTCAGACTATCTCGGATTACTTTCACTTTCTGTTCAGTGTCTTTTATCAAATCAACCCCGTGTAGCTTATTTTCACTGAGTTCAGACCAATTCAAGGGTGTTCGACATTTTCGTCCGTACAGAGCTTCATAAGGTGCCATTCGATCTTTGGGGTGAAAACTATTATTATACGCAAATTCAATCAATGGCAGTTACTGATCCCACGAACCATTAAACTCAAGGATGCAACATCTTAACATATCCTCGAGTATCTGAATAATTCGTTCAGACTGACCATCCGTTTGCGGGTGAAAAGCTATACTTAAATGTAATTTCGTGCCTAAAGCTTCTTGAAATTTCTTCCAAAACCACGATGTAAACCTCAGATCTCTGTCTGATACAATGGACAATGGCACCCTGTGTAATCTCACAATATCAGAAATATAAAGCTCGGTTAATTTATCAAGTGAGTAATTAGATTTCACCGGAATAAAATGGGTGGATTTCATCAATCGATCAACTACGACCTCAATCGCATCTTTTTTCTCGGAGTCAGAGGCAATCCAGAAACAAAGTCTATCGTCACTCTATCATATTTCCACTCAGGAATCAGAATCGGTTGAACCAAACCAGATGGAACCTGATGTTCAGCCTTAACTTGCTGGCAGACTAAACATGTTAACACAAAATCAGATATGTATCGTTTCATACCAGACCACCAATAATGTTGCTTTAGATCATGGTACATCTTAGTACTTCCCGGATGAACAGATAGACGACTATTATGTGCTTCTTTCAAAATCAACTGAATCAATTCTGGGTTTCTCGGAACACAAATTTGATCTCGGAACCTCAAGCAGTTGTCAACATCAACTCGAAATTTAGAATTAGAGTTCATATCACACTGAGCTCGTTTTGCTATGATTTCATTATCAACTTTCTGAGCATCACAAATCTGCTGTAAAAACAATGGTTTTTGCTTTTAATTTAGCTAACATTGAACCATCATCAGACAAATAGAAATGAGCATTCATTGCACGTAATGTAAATAGTGATTTTCGACTTAATGCATCGGCGACAACATTTGCTTTACCTAGGTGATAATCTATTACAAGTTCGTAGTCTTTTAACAGCTCTAACCACCTTCTCTGACGCAAATTCAAATCTTTCTGGGTCATCAGATATTTCAGACTATTCATACTTCAAATCTTTCTGAAGCAATCTAGTCAACGGAGTAGCTATCAATGAAAAGCCTTTTTACGAACCTTCGGTAATATCCTGCAAGTCCCAGAAAACTGCGAGCTTCAGACACATTCTTCAGAGGTTTCCATTCCAGAATAGCTGAAATCTTACTCGGATCGACTCGTATTCCAGGGGCTAATACAATATGTCCCAGAAACCAACTTCACACAACCAGAATTATTTCATCATTCTGACATCTCAAATCAATGGTCTTTCTTTTACAATTTATAACAGCATCATGCAATGTTAACCAGTCCATGCCCAGAATTATATCAAACTCATCAAACGGTAATAGCATCAGATCAGCAGGAAAATAAATATCTCGAACCATCAATGGACAATTCTTGCATACTTTGTCAACCAAAATGCTTTTATCTAAGGGGTTCGATACTCTAATAACAAATTCAGTAAACTCTACAGGCAAAGTCTTACTGGATACTAAATTCATGCATATATACGAATGAGTAGAACCAGGGTTTATCAATGCAATCACAGAAGTATCATAAAGAGTAAATGTACCAGTAATAACATCTGGCGATGAAGCTTCCTCACGAGATCGAATGGCATACGCTCTGGCAGGAGCTTTAGCTGCAGATCTCACAACAGCGTCTTTCGAGGTTCTCTGACTATCACTAACAGTTCTTGCATTTTAGAAAGGTCTACCTCTCGCTGGAGCATTTTCAGATCTCGGATTCTGAACAATCTCTTGCTCTACAGAATCTGGGCAATCGCGAATGAAATGATCTAACAATCCACATCTGAAACAAGCTCGATCATTCAATCTACAACTTCCCGTATGTCTTTTACCACAATGCTTACATTCAGGTCGACCAGATCGGACGTTTCCTACACTAGCCATCAATGTTACTGGAGTTTTGGAGCTCAACTGTAACCTAGCTCGATCTCTATTCGATTGTCCCACATTAGCCTTTGAACGTCTGTGCTCATCTCTGAATTTCTTTGAAGCAAACTGAAATGATTTGCTCGGAAATCTCTTTCTCACATCTCTAGCTTCAAACTCAGCTTTTCTTTTATCTTTTCCAAGTGCCTCAACTTTGCACGCTCGATCAACAAGCACAACAAACTCTTTTATTTTCAAAATCCCAACAAGCAAACGAATATCTTCATTTAAGCCATCTTCAAACCGTTTACACATTATTGCCTCGGTTGATACACATTCTTAAGCATACTGACTCAATCTCATAAATTCTCGTTCATATTCAGTAACGGACATACGACCCTGTTTCAATTCTAGAAATTCTTTTCGTTTCTGATCAATGAATCTCTAAATGATGTATTTCTTCTGGAACTCATACTAGAAGAAATCCCAGGTAACCCGTTCTTTTGGAACCACAGAAATCAAAGTCTTCCACCATCGATAGGCTGCATCTCGTAACAAAGAAACAACACACTTTATACATTCTTCAGGAGTCAATGACATCTCATCAAATACCCGAATTGTGTTTTCTAACCAGAATTCGACTTTCTCGGCATCTTCACCATTGGTAGCCCTAAACTCTTCAGCCCCATATTTACGAATTTTGTAAACTGGAGGCTTGTTCAATAGATTCAGATTCATAGTCGGAGGCATAGCAGATGTCTGAGGGTGACTAGGCGAGGGCGGAGGTTGTGAGACAGTCGAGTTATTTCTAACAAATTGAGTGAACCACTCACTCATCATTTGGAAGAAAGCTTGTTTAGCTTATCCCTCTTGACCACTCATAGCTGGTCTTGGATCAAAGGGCGCTGTCCCTTCTGCAGGAGCAGGCGCATTGCTTTCTACATCGTCAGCTACGACTCTTTTGGGATCCATTTCTATATGAAATTCACATTTTATACGGCAGGATTCATCACACTATCATAATTCAGATAATATGGCATGTATAGCTAGACTCTGACATGCTACGTTGTCCGAGAATTGACTAAACCGTGGCTCTGATACCAACTAAATGTAACACCCCTAACCCATATCTGTCGCCGGATTAGGGTTAAATGTATTACCGGATAGATCAGAAATGTTTACAGACATTTCATAATGCAAGTCATCAATTGCAATCACTATGTCCCTTAGATAGGTCACCGAGACCTTAAGTATGTTTTAGAAAAGGGTCGGGACTAAATCAAACACATACAGAAATTCTCAAAAATTTGAAACTTTTTGAACACTGCAGAGGTCACACGCCTATGCAATCAGGCCGTGTGCCTCCCACGGCTACTAGACACACCCATGTGTCCTGGCCGTGCCAAAATAGGGCATTTATACTGACTTATCCCCACGGTCACCAGGCACGCCCCTGTACCCTGGCCGTGTACTCTTATGCTATATACTGACTTAATCCCACGGTCACTAGGCACGCCCGTGTGCCACAATCGTGTCTGCTTATCAGGCCCTTTGCAAGGTCAATAAGCCACCTACACTTGGGTTTACCCTACAAGCAACTTACCAATTCATTTTATGCACAAATAACAACCAAAGACATGTCAAATGATCAACAATTCTTCATAACCAAACTCATTTCTAATCATGTCAATTTCGCACAACTAAATCATACATATACATAAGCATGGTTTAACCATATTTACCCTTCATAGAAGCATTCTTTTGATCAAACATTCATACTCATAATGCATTCATATGCTTACCATAAACTTGACCACTTCTTAGTCATGTAGTCATACCGAAAACAACATCATATACCATATTCATAATTACACAATACCAATATATAACTAGCCACATCACATGGATAGGTTTATCTCAAACATATACCAAATGACTAGCCTATACATGCCATATTAGGTTATATACACATTCAAAAGTACCAAAGTTGAGTTTGATAGTGTGATGATGATCCTTGACGATTCCCGAGCCTTTCGTAGCTTTGACGACCTATAAAACAGAGTAAACATACACACAGAGTAAGCTTTCCAAAAGCTTAGTAAGCCATATACAAATAAACTTAGCACGTAATACAAATAGCTACATTTATACATCGACATTAATACCTCTCATGTGCAAAATTCATCACATATCTTTTGGTTCATTTATTTAACCATCACTTACCACATTTCTCAATCAAGCATCACTTATGCATATAGCCCATTCAAGCTTATATATCACATATTATCTCATCAAATCTATATTCACATTCTTTTTGATAAATTCATATATGTATACTTACCTTTCATACACATACATAGTCTACCTTTCAACGTACCTGAATCATTATATAGTTCACTTAGTCATTCACATCTCGGACTTGCCCGTTGAACCGTTCGAAATCTAATAGGGTGCTCAAATGCTCAGAATAGTCATACAACGCCAACGTCCCAGACGTGGTCTTACATGCAATCAGATATCGATGCCACTGTCCCAGACAAGGTCTTACACGTAAATCTCATATCAATGCTAACGTCCCAAACGTGGTCTTACACGTAAATCTAATATCGATGCCAACGTCCCAGAAGTGGTCTTACACGTAAATCTCATATCGATGCCAACGTCCCAGACGTGGTCTTACACGTAAATCTCATATCGATGCCAACATCCCAGACGTGGTCTTACGCGTAAATCTCATATCGATGCCAACGTCTCAGACGTGGTCTTACACGTCAATCTCATATCGATGCCAACGTCCCAGACGTGGTCTTACACGTAAATCTCATATCGATGCCAACTTCCCAGACGTGGTATTACACTTAAATCTCATATCGATGCCAATGTCCCAGACGTGGTCTTACACGTAAATCTCATATCGATGCCAACGTCCCAAACGTGGTCTTACACATAAATCTCATATCGATGCCAACGTCTCAGACGTGGTCTTACATGATATCACATAACAGACACCTATGCCATGACATATACAACTCTATCTCCTCCTAGGTTCAAATAGAATTTCTCGGACATTGTCAACTTGTTCATCTATATATACATATTCAGATTTTGCATACATTCCATTACAATTGATATTCATAGCAATCCAAATTTCATATTTACACAAATAATTCAATTCAAATACATTTAATTGTATATCGACTTACCTCAAGTTTAGTTTAACGGAAACAGACGGCTATTCAATAACTTTCGATTTCCCGCGATCTATGTCCATTTTCTTTGGTTCTTGATCTATACATATTCAGATTTAACCCATTCATTCATTAATCCATTCAATTTAATCCAAAAACATACATTTAGGGAAATTTGCAAATTAGCCCTTACATTTTCACAATTGGACATTTTAGTCCCTATTTCACGAAATCACAAAATACACAAAATCTCAATACACCCATGCTTAGCCGAATGTTCATGTAGCTCATTCAAGTCCTTAGATATCATTTATTTCACAATTTAGTCCCTCAAAATATTGTTTTCTCAATTTAGTACAAATTACTCAAAATCACAAAAACTCCAAAGACAAAACTTGTTAATCTAACACATATCTTTCATTTTTCACCATCAAACATTACAAAACTCATATGTTCATCAATGGCACATTTCAAAATATTGATCAATTCACAAAATTGGAGCATGAGTTTTGAAGAGCACAAAGCAACAATTACAAAAACGTAGAAATTATCAAAAACCGAAACCAAATCATACCTTAATTAAGCCAAACCATAGCCGAAACCCTTGAAAGCTTTTGTTCTTTCTTTTCTTATTTTTTGGCAAAATAAAGATGATGATAATGGCTTGTCTTTGTTTTATTATAATATAATATTATAATATATATTAATATAAATTTTAACTTATAAAACATATACATTTATTAGCCTTGCCGTCCACTATTATTGCTAAAAGGTCAAATTGCATCATAAATCCTCATAAATATGAAGACACACCAATTAAGCCACTCAATCAAATGGAAGGCTACTTTTACCTTTTATACAATTTAGTCCTTTTATCAAATTAAACACACAAACGGACAAATTAATTCACGAAACTTTAACACATGCTTAAACACATATCATAGGCACGGAAAATAATATTAAAATATTTTTCTAACTTGGATTTGTGGTCCCAAAACTACTGTTCCGACTAGGGTCTAAACCGGACTGTTACACGTACCCTGTTTCGGCATTGAATACGGGTAAGTGGTGTTACATGAGCATCAAGTACCATCGGGTTAACAGTAGCCTGTGATGATTCCCAAGTGGAAATGGGATAGAGTTACAATGGATTTTGTGTCGGGATTGCCCCTAACTCTGAAATAGAAAGATGATATTTGTGTTGTTGTTGATCGACTAACGAAATCTGCTCTTTTCATACCGGTACGTACAGATTACTCACTTGATAGATTGGCTGAATTGTACATTTATGAGATTGTTCGATTGCACGGGGTGCCACTATCTATTATTTCTGATAGAGATCCGAGATTTACGTCGCGATTCGGAAGAAACTACAAGAAGCTCGGGAACAAAGTTGAACTTCAAGATCGCTTTTCATCCTCGATCGACAGGTCGACCGAGAGAGTTATTCAAATTCTCGAAGATATGTTGAGATGATGTATTTTAGAGTTTGAGGGGAGCTGGGAAAAATACTTACCGTTGATTGAGTTCTCGTATAATAACAGTTTTCAAACGAGTATAAAGATGGCACCGTACAAAGCTTTATATGGTTGCAAATGGCAAACTCCGCTATACTTGACTGAACTGAGTGAGAAAAAGATTCACAGGGTTGAATTGATCAGACAAACTGAAGAAAAAGTGAAAACGATTCATGACAGTTTAAAAGCAGCTTCAGATCGACAGAAATCATACGCGGATTTGAAACGTAAAGAAATTGAGTTTCAAGTCGGGGACTGAGTGTTTCTAAAGGTGTCACTGTGGAAAAAGGTTCTTCTATTCGGCCGTAAAGTAAAACCGAGTCCGCGATTTATCGGACCGTATGAGATCGTCAAAAGAATAGGGCCTGTAGCATATCGACTAGCTTTACCATCAAAACTTGAAAAGATTCGTAATGTCTTTCACGTTTCTATGCTACGTCAATATAGATCTGATCTGTCACATGTGATTTCTTCAGTAGATGTTGATATACTGACTGATTTGATGTATAATGAAGAACCGATCAAGATTTTAACTCGTGAAATCAAAGAATTGAGAAATAAATGCATAGCCCTAGTAAAGGTTCTTTGGCATAAACATTGGATCGAGGAATGTAACACCCCAAACCCGGCCTAGACGTTACGACCAGATCTAGTATGTTACAGGGTAAAAGTTGTTCAAAAAGGGTTTCGAAACTTTGAAGAAACACTGTAAGTTTAAAAACTTTTCGTTTGATTGATGTTTCGGAAAATAGTAGTTTGAGGTTTAAGGAAAAAAAGTTGTTGGATTAAACTAATCGCGTACTAGTTGTCATTGTTGGCACATGAGAGAAAACAAATGCTTTATGTTGCTTAAGTTTTGAAAACTCCATCTTAATTGTCAGGTTTTAAACGTATAATGATGTCATACCGTAATTAAATAATAAATAAGGAAAACCAAATATTAAATTAAGAAGACCTTATTACATAACAAAATCCCCAATTAAAGTAATTGTAGAAGGAAACAAATTTATGAAAAGAAACGTTTATGGCCTCCACGAGTCTGCCTCAGCTCCCAGATCCACGATCTACTGATTACCTGCAGAAATAAGCAGAAGGAGGGTGAGTCACCGAGACTCAGTGTGTAAATCCCCATGAAACAAAATCTGGGCCTTAAGCCCACAGATGTACATTGGGCCTTAGCCCACTCAATATAGCATATATCATATGTATGCAATGCAGCCCAACCCAACCTAGTTTTCCATCCTCTACACACCACCGGTACCAGCCCAACACACCGTGGGGATTTCTACAATCAACCCTCCATCCGCTACACACCTCATATGTGGCACCAAGCCACTCGTGGTTCCAGACCACCGTGATACTAGATCACCGTGACAAAGTCACTATTATCATGCGTGGGGCCAACCCACCATGGTATCAAACCACCGTGACAATCCCTGAAGAATATATGTGGGGCCAACCCACTGTGGTACCAAACCACTGGGACGAGTCACTAAATCATCATATATATACGTGGTATTATACCACCGTGGCACCAAGCCACCGAGACATGGTCACTGAATAAGTTATATGTGGGGCCAACCCACTCGTGGTACTAAACCACCGTGACAGTCTCACATACTTCCCCTTTCGCATCATATCCCAAACCCATGCAGATCATACAATCATATGAATGCACATACTCTCATCATAGTGAAAAATTACAGCATATATTTCATACCCATTAATAAAACGTTATAGACACTTACCTGGTATCCCCAGCTTTACCCACAAGGGTATTACGACTGTCTTTCAGTCACTTCGGCTTTTCAGCCCAAAATAGTTAATAACACATTAATAACGAGTGTGAAGTTTTACACACACGATAACACGCAACACTATGCTTTCTATGTCGACACTATCGCTAGCGCGAGACGCATCGCTATCCGCCTAATCTGCTCTAAAGCTGGTCCACAACCCGGTGGCCAGTCTCGCACTGCCGATACAGATCGTTTCTTGAACTTAGGGGCTGAAACTACGGGTCCAACCCCTTCCTTCCTTTGACTGGCATTCGAATCCACGACAGATCTTGATCAGAAAACCAGGTTAAAGTAATGAAAAGAATGAAGGATAGATACTCATATCAAAGAAGTCGCTTACCTAGATCAACAGAAACCGGAAGCTTCAGGCTAGGATTAAGTAAACGCTGAAGTCCCTACACATTCATCAAATTAGAATCGACTTCCCAATAAAAGATGGATCCAAAGAAGTGGCCTTCCCGCCAATCAAGCGAATAGAAAACCTCATATAGCCTATTCGGCCAAGAACACTTACCAAAGCCCTCTTGAAAGCAGACCACTGAAAGAAAAGGCGATGGAGACGCGTCTTTCTATCACGAAGCTAGAGTGCGAAATGGAAGATCTACGTTCGGTAATCAGCAAAGTCGATAGAAAGAGTGCTAACTCCTGACACAAAAAGAGGTTCAGCCCTTAGAAGAAAAGAGAAGGGGTATGAAACAAATGGATGCTTCAGCTTGAAGAAGAAACTCGTAACAAATGGTGATGAGAAGTTGAGGGAAAAGTTTCGACAATAAAGAAACAAAAAGAAATGACTAGGGAGATTCGGCTAGAGTAAAAACAAAATCAAAGAAATGAACGATAGTAGATGATGATTCGGTCCAGAAAAAGAATGAAGAATGAGGTTCGGCTTTTAGAAGAAATAGAGAAGTATGAAGCAATTGGAAGAAAGCAATGAAAATGGAGAAGGTGTTAGGAGGGTTCGGCTATTAAGAAGAAAAATGTGAATTGAAGGGAAAAGGTGTCTAAGAGGTTTCGATTTTTACCAAATAAAAGATGCACCAAATTGCTCTTGGAGGTTGCGACAACCAGAGGAAAGGTGAAAAGAGAAGCACAAATGTGTTTCAGTTTTGGCTAGCAGAGAAATGAAGAAGAAGAAAAAAAAAAGCAAAACAAAGGAGTAGACCCAAACGGCACACACCCTACTAGACCCCAACCAACACCTTTCCCCCTTCTCAAGCTTCCCACAACCGGCCATTACCTCCATCCACTTGAAAAATCCCTTACTTTCCTCCTAAAGTCACTCTTTCTCACCTATTTGAAATAGTTTGAATAGGTCAACCTCCACCTTTCACTCATGGCCACCCTTTCAAATATTTGACCCATTCAACACTTCCCCCCTTGAAGTGTCCTAGCCGAACTCCACCACCCAAGCTCCCTTGACGCAAAAACAAAACTCCACAATGCTGACAATGCGACTTGAACCCCTTCCCTCTGCAGCTTCTCCCTTGTGACGCCAATTCAAGCACTCTTAGTGGCACATCCTTGCCACTTTACCAACTCTCTACTTGTGTTATCCACACACAATGAAATACCCTTAAGACCTACCTCAACTAGCTCTCCCCTACAGTGCCTAAAAGTAAAGTTTTCACCAAGGCTCAGGCTTAACCCCAAGCCTTCCCGGGACCCCCAAACACAACAAATTAACACACAGAGCATAGCATACACACACAACACGCATTAAATGCAGAACCTCAAAATCTAGGATGTTACAGTTGTACCCCCTTAAAGAAATTTCAGCCTCAAAATTTTTACCTGTTCAGAAGAGATGAGGGTATTACTGTCGCATCACATCCTCTAGCTTCCACGTAGCTTCCTCTGAACTGTGATTCCGCCACAATACCTTAACTAACGGAACCGTCTTCCTTTGCAATACCTTAACGTCCCGATCCAAAATCTGAACTGGTTCCTCTTTAAAGGATAGGTTAGGCCTTACTTCGATTTCTTCCACTGGCACAATATGAGATGGATCCGAACGGTAGCGCCTCAGTATCGAAACATGAAACACATTATGAATCTGACTTAACTCTGGAGGTAGCTCGAGCTGATAAGCTACCGGTCCCACACGCTTCAACACACGATAAGGCCCGATGAACCTGAGGCTCAGCTTACCCTTCCGTCCAAACCTTAGAACTTTCTTCCACGGTGAAACCTTTAAGAAAACCCGGTCACCAACTGCAAATTCTATGTCCCTACGCTTTAGATCAGCATAGGACTTCTGCCTGTCGGACGCTTCCTTCAACTGAGTTTGAATCAACTTAACTTTCTCTTACGTCTCGAAACCGGATCCGGACCCAACATCCGACGCTCACCCAACTCTGTCCAGCAAGTAGGAGTACGACACCTCCGACCATACAACGCTTCATACGGTGCCATCTGAATACTAGACTGGTAGCTGTTGTTGTATGCGAATTCTGCCAACGGTAGAAACTCCTCTCAACTACCCTTGAAGTCTAAGATACAACCCCTCAGCATATCTTCGAAGATCTGAATTACCCTCTCAGACTGTACATCAGACTGTGGATGAAACGCTATACTGAAATCCAACTTTGTACCCAACGCTTGATGTAATGTCTTCCAGAACCTCGACATAAACCTGGGGTCTCTGTCTGATATGATAGACACTGGCACCCCATGCAGCCTCACAATCTCTGCTACATACAGTTTAGCTAACTTCTGTAGAGAATAGTCGACATGAACCGGTATGAAATGAGCGAACTTCGTCAATCGATCAACAATTACCCATACAGAATCCTTCTTAGTAGGCGTAAGAGGTAGCCCACTAACAAAGTCCATCGTGATCCTTTCCCACTTCCACTGCGGAATTTTCACCGACTGCAATAACCCTGAAGGCAACTGATGTTCTGCTTTCACCTGCTGACATGTCAAGCATTTACTTACTAACTCAGTTACTTCTTGCTTCAGACCCGGCCACCAAAATTATTCTCGTAGATCCTGATACATCTTACTTCCTCCAGGATGCATAGCGTATGGGCTACTATGCGCTTCCTGTAGGATCTTACGTCTCAATTCAAGATCTTTTGGCATACAAATCTTTCCTCAAAAACATAATACCCCATCACTATCCACACTGAAATCCGTTATCCCATCACTTGTCCCCAACTGAAACTCTGACTTTAACAACTCATCTCGCTAACCGCTTCTCTTTGTCTGATCGACCCAAGAAGGCTTCACTTGAAGTTCGGCTAATAAACTTCCATCATCGTATAAGTGAGATGAGCAAACATTGCTCTCAAGTCAGAGATCACCCTACGACTTAATGCATCCGCCACCACGTTAGCTTTACCCGGGTGGTACTCGATCGAGCAATCATAATCTTTTAACAATTCGATCCATCTTCGCTGCCTTAAATTCAACTCCTTCTGGGTAAGGAGATATTTTAGGCTCTTGTGATCAGTATAAATAACTGACTTCTCTCCATACAGATAATGCCTCCAGATCTTCAAAGCAAACACTACAGCAGCCAATTCCAGATCATGCGTGGGATAATTCACCTCATGTGGTCTCAATTGTCGAGACGCATATGCTACCACCTTCCCTTCCTGCATCAATACACATTCCAATCCTGTGTGCGACGCATCGCAGTAAACAACAAACTCCTTCCTGGCCTCAGGCTGTACCAAAACTGGAGCCTCAGTCAAGATCTTCTTCAGCTTCTCAAAACTCTCATGCTGCTTATCAGACCAAACAAACGGTACCCCTTTCCGCAATAACTTGGTTAATGGTGCCGCAATCAAAGAGAACCCCTCAACAAACCTTCTGTAATACCCAGCTAGACCAATAAAACTCTGAATTTCTACCACAGACTTAGGCGGCTTCCAATCCAACACAGCTTCAATTTTTCGGGGATCAACCCTAACCCCCTCAGCAGACACAACATGGCCCAAAAAGGTAACTTCTCTTAGCCAAAATTCACACTTACTGAATTTGGGCATAAACAAGCTATTCTCCTCGAGATTTGTAACACCACCCGAAGATGCGAATCATGCTCCTCCTCCGATCCTGAATAAACCAATATATCGTCTATAAATACCACAACAAATCGATCCAGATAGGGTTGGAATACTCGATTCATCATATCCATAAATGCTGCTGGTGCATTGGTCAACCCAAATGGCATCACCAGAAATTCGTAGTGGCCATAGCGAGTCCGAAAAGCCGTATTATGAATATCCGCTTCCTTGACCTTAAGCTGATGATATCCTAACCTCAAATCTATCTTCGAGAAGACTGAAGCCCCCCTCAGTTGATCGAACAAATCATAAATCCTCGGCAACGGGTATTTATTCTTGATGGTCAACTTGTTTAACTGACGGTAGTCAATGCACATACGCATTGATCCGTCCTTCTTCTTAACGAATAGCACTGGCGCTCCCCAAGGTGACACACTCGGTCGGATAAAACCCCGATCTAAAAGTTCTTGAATTTGGGCTTTCAATTCCACCAACTCCTTTGGTGCCATTCTATATTGGGTAATAGACACGGGCGCTGTCCCCGGAAGAAGATCAATACCGAATTCCACCTCGCGATCCGGAGGTAGTCCTGGAAGCTCTTCTGGGAAAACATCAGAAAACTCCTTAACTATTCTAACATCCCCCACAGTTAATTCCTTGGCCTCCAGAGCACAAACAAAAGTTATGAATGCCTTACATCCTTTCCTCACCATTCTTTCAGCCTTTAAAGCGGACACTACATTAGACAAGTAGTTCCTCCTTTCACCTATCACCACCACCTCATCATCCCCAAGAGTCCTTAATACCATGCGCTTAGCAGCACAATCCAAGTTTGCTTGATATTTTACCAACCAATCCATACCTAAGATTAAATCAAACTCCCTGAACGGCAGTTCCATCTGATCAGCAAGGAAAACCATCCCTTGAACTTCTAAAGGCACCCTCCTAAAGAGTTTATTCACCACTACAGATTGTCCTAAAGGGCTAAGTATAGTCATCTCCCTAGAAGCAGTCTCAGAGTCTATGTTCAGAGTTTCCAATATAGTACTAGCAACATAAGAATATGTTGATCCAATATCAATCAGTGCAGTATAAGGCAACCCATAAATAAGAAACGTATCGGTTATGACGTCCGGCGCATTGCCCTCCTCTCGACGTCTAGCTGCATAGACCAACCCAGGCTGTCTCGCATCTGTGTTCCCAGCACCTCTGCCCGGTGCTCCACGTCCACGACCGAAACCATTACCTCCTCTGGCTAGACCACGACCTCTCTATGGTTCCTGACCACCTCTACCCGGCAGAGCATAACCCTGTCCTACTGGTCGCACTCTACTCAACTCTTGTGGACAGTCTCTTACCCGATGATCAGTAGACCCACACCTGAAACATCCTCTATTACTCATCCAACACTCACCTGAATGAGATCTACCGCATCTAGCACACCTTTGAGGCCCACTATCAACAACAGGTCTCGCAACACGACTTGGCCCATCCAGCCTAGGCCTCTTCTGAAAATGCCCCGCTGATCCCGACGATCCAAAATTCCTTTTATTCCTTCCTCTATCCCTATCTTGATTCTACTTTTCGGATCGCTTCACTTCCTCGGCTATCTTAGCCTTTTCTACTAAAATAGCAAATTCTCTTTCTCGCTGTGGAGCTATCAGCACTCGCAATTCATCCCTCAGACCATCCTCAAACCGAACACAACGCTCATGGTTTGTGGCAACAATACCCCGGCATAACGACTAAGACGTAGGAATTCTGCCTCATACTCAGCCACTGATTTATTTCCCTGCACCAAATTTAGAAATGCCTTACGCTACACATCCACATAACTTGATCCAATGTACTTCCCCTGAAATGCTGAATTGAAGGAATCCTAGGTAATACGGTCAGCCACTGTACCATCCTTGACCGTGAGCCACCACTGATACGCCTCATCATGAAGAAAAGACACAACTCCTTTTAACTTCTCCTCCTCCGTGAAGTCAAGATCATCCATAATACGCTCAACTGCTTCTAGCCAATACTCAGCTAAATTAGGAGCTACACCAGAAATGCCCCTAAACATTTTCGCTCCATTGGCTCGGAGTCATTCAGACACAGATTTCTGAGCCCCTGAACCCGTGCTCGCTCCAGCAACTCTCTCCAATACACGTAACATCGCTTGAGACACCGCATCTTCTTCGCCTGTTTGATCCTGAAATTCCTCTTCCACAGCTGGCGGTGCCGGTGCATCACCTTTCGACCCATGTCCAGATTCCAAAGGTTCAGACCCAACATTTCAGCCTCTACCACGACCACACACAACACGTCCACGCCCTCTAGTACTCATGACTACCGATATGACTTAATCTGATTAAGAATTTTATGGATTAGTACTTTCTTTCGCTTGTTAATACCGAGCAGTCTTATGAGAAATAGCTTAAAAAAAGTAATTCTCGCAGATTCATATCTATACCTAGAGGTTTCAGTCTCTAAAGTTTGGACCTCTTAACTCTAGAAATCATAACACAACATAATTATTTCATGTAAAACAACCAACAATTAGAACACTTACCGCGTGGATCGGGTGCCGGTAGACTCGGATGCCATACTCCAACTAAAACATTTCCTTTAACAACATTTTAAATCGACTTTATAAAACATTGTTGATCCCATTCCACAGCCGAGGTTTGCAACCCAGGCTTTGATACCAAAATTGTAACACCCCAAACCTGGCCTAGACGTTACGACCAGATCTGGTATGTTACAGGGTAAAAGTTATTCAAAAAGGGTTTCGAAACTTTGAAGAAACACTGTAAGTTTAAAAACTTTTTGTTTGAATGATGTTTCGAAAAATAGTAGTTTGAGGTTTAAGGAAAAAAATTGTTGGATTAAGCTAACCGCGTACTGGTTGTCATTGTTGGCACATGAGAGAAAACAAATGCTTTATGTTGCTTAAGTTTTGAAAACTCCATCTTAATTGTCAGGTTTTAAACGTATAATGATGTCATACCGTAATTAAATAATAAAGAAGGAAAACCAAATATTAAATTAAGAAAGCCTTATTACATAACAAAATCCCCAATTAAAGTAATTATAGAAGGAAACGGATTTACGAAAAGAAACGTTTTATGGCCTCCACGAGTCTGTCTCGGCTCCCAGATCCATGATCTACTGATTACCTGCAGAAATAAGCAGAGGGGGGTGAGTCACCGAGACTCAGTGTGTAAATCCCCATGAAACAAAATCTGGGCCTTAAGCCCACAGATGCACATTGGGCCTTAGCGCACTTAATATAGCATATATCATATATATGCAATGCAGCCCAGCCCAACCTAGTTTTCCATCCTCTACACACCACCCGTACCAGCCCAACACACCGTGGGGATTTCTACAATCAACCCTCCATCCGCTACGCACCTCATATGTGGCACTAAGCCACTCGTGGTTCCAGACCACCATGATACTAGATCACCGTGACAAAGTCACTATTATCATGCATGGGGACAACCCACCGTGGTATCAAACCACCATGACAATTCCTGAAGAATATATGTGAGGCCAACCCACTGTGGTACCAAACCACTGGGACGAGTCACTAAATCATCATATATATACGTGGTATTAAACCACCGTGGCACCAAGCCACTGAGACATGGTCACTAAATCAGTTATATGTGGGGCCAACCCACTCGTGGTACCAAACCACCGTGATGGGTCTCACATACTTCCCTTTCGCATCATATCCCAAACCCATGCGAGATCATACAATCATATGAATGCACATACTCTCATCATAGTGACAGATTACAACATATATTTCATACCCATTAATAAAACGTTATAGACACTTACGGTATCCGGCTTTACCCACAAGGGTATTACGGTATCTTTCGGTCACTTGACTTTTTAGCCCAAAATAGTTAATAACACAGTTAATAACAGAGTGTGAAGTTTTATACACACGATAACACGCAACACTATGCTTTCTATGTCGACACTATCGCTAGCGTAAGCATCGCTATCTACCTAATCGCTCTCAAGCCGGTCCACAACCCGATGGCGGTCCTCGCATGCTGCCGATCTGAGATCATTTCTTGAACTTAGGGCTGAAACTACGGGTTCAACCCCTTCCTTCCTTTGGTCGGCATTCGAATCCATGACAGATCTTGATCGAGAGAACCGAGTTAAAGTAATGAAAAGAACGAAGGATAGATACTCATATCAAAGAAGTAGCTTACCTAGACCAACAGAAACCGGAAGCTTCAGGCTAGGATTAAGGAAACACTGAAGTCCCTACACATTCATCAAATTAGAATCGACTTCCTAATAAAAGATGGATCCAAAGAAGTGGCCTTCCGGCCAATCAAGCGAATAAAAAACCTCATATAGCCTATTCGGCTAAGAACACTTACCAAAGCCCTCTTGAAAGCAGACCATTGAAAGAAAAGGCGATGGAGACGCGTCTTTCTATCACAAAGCTAGAGTGTGAATTGGATGATCTACGTTCGGCAATCAACAAAGTCGACAGAAAGAGTACTAACTCCTGACACAAAAAGAGGTTCGACCCTTAGAAGAAAAGAGAAAGAGTGTGAAATAAATGAATGCTTCAGCTTGAAGAAGAAACTCGTAACAAATGGTGACGAGAAGATGAGGGACAAGTTTCGGCAATGAAGAAACAAAAAGAAATGACTAGGGAGACTCGGCTAGAGTAAAAACAAAATCAAAGAAATGAATGATAGTAGATGATGATTCGGTCCAGAAAAAGAATGAGGAATAAGGTTCGGCTTTTAGAAGAAAGAGAGAAGTATGAAGCAATTGGAATAAAGCAATGAAAATGGAGAAGGTGTTAGGAGGGTTCGGCTATTAAGAAGAAAAATGTGAATTGAAGGGAAAAGGTGCCTAAGAGGTTTCAGTTTTTACCAAATAAAAGATGCACCAAACTGCTCTTGGAGGTTGCAGCAACCAGAGGAAAGATGAAAAGAGAAGCACAAATGTGTTTCGGTTTTGCTTAGTAGAGAAATGAAGAAGAAAAAAAAACAAAACAAAGGAGTAGACCCAAACGACACACACCCTACTAGACCCCAACTGAAACCTTTCCCCCTTCTCAAGCTTCCCACAACCGGCCATTACCTCCATCCACTTGAAAAATCCCTTACTTTCCTCCTAAAGTCACTCTTGCTCACCCATTTGAAATAGTTTGAATAGGTCAACCTCCATCTTTCACTCGCGGCCACCCTTTCAAATATTTGACCCATTCAACACTTCCCCCCTTGAAGTGTCCTAGCCGAACTCCACCACCCAAGCTCCCTTGACGCAAAAACAAAACTCCACAATGCTGACAATACGACTTGAACCCCTTCCTCTGCAGCCTTCTCCTTGTGACGCCTAATTCAAGCACTCTTAGTGGCGCATCCTTGCCACTTTACCAAACTCTCTACTTGTGTTATCCACACACAATGAAATACCCTTAAGACCTACCTCAACTAGCTCTCCCCTACAGTGCCTAAAAGTAAAGTTTTCACCAAGGCTCAGGCTTAACCCCAAGCCTTCCCGGGACCCCCAAACACACCAAATTAACACACAGAGCATAGCATACACAAACAACACGCATTAAATGCAGAACCCCAAAATCCAGGATGTTACAAGGAAGCTACGTGGGAACCTGAGGAATCTATGAGAAAATAGTACCCTAACCTATTTACCGGTAAGATTTTCGGGGATGAAAATCCCTGAGGGGGGAGAGTTGTAACAGCCTGTTTTTAGTCAAATTAGAACAGTGGTTTCAGAACCACAAATCTAAATTCAAAATATTTATTTTATTATTTTATTAAAGTTTACAGCATGATAGAATTATTGTGGGAAAGTTTCGTAAAGAAATTTTACTGTTTGAATGGTTAATTCGGTAAAAAAGACTAAATCACGTAAAGCGTTAAACTTGTGTTCTATTAGCTAAAAGTATCAAATAGCTATGGAACATTAAAGTAAAGGTCCTTAAGTGGTAAATAGACCATTTATGGGTTAGTGGATGATGATAGCATGGTAATTGGGGTAATTTATAATATTTTTAAAGGGTAATTTAGTAATTTGGTTAATATAGGTTAATTAAATAAAAACAAAATGAATTTTGTGTCCATATTTTGTCTTTTTGGCCGAATATTGAAGAAGAAGAAAGCATCTTGTTGTGTTTTAGGGTTCGACACTTGTAAGCTCAAATTGGTAAGCCATTTTGACTCAATTTTTAATGATTTCTATGTTTTTGGGATCGTTGCTTCGTATTCTAGCTAGCCCGTACCTTAAATTTTGAAATTGTTAAAGATTTATCATGTTTCTGTTGTTGAATGCTTGAGTAATTTGATGGTTGACGATGAATTTTGAATAGTTGTTGATAGATTTACTAGTTTTGTAAAGTGATTTTTGACAAAAATGTCAAAAAGGGATTAATTTGTGAAATTGTAAAATTAAGTGGGTAAAATTCTAATTAAACAAAAGATATGGGCTGCTAGGGACTCCATTAAAATTTGGCTAAGCACGGGTTTGTACTAAATTGCATGAATTTGCAATTTTATGTGATAAGGACTAAATTGTAAAAATATGAAAGTTTAGGGGCAAATGTGTAAAATAGCCATAATGTGTGTTTTGGACTAAATTGAATAAATAGTTGATTAAATAAGCTCATTTTTAATAATATATAGATCAAGATAAGTCGAGATCAGGATTAGATCGGGGAAAAGGAAAGGTTGACGATTAGCCGATATTTCTATTCGAGCAACTCGAGGTAAGTTCGTATAATTAGAATCAAACTTTTAAATACTTATAATTATTTGAAATGAATATATGTAATTGAATAATTGATCTACTTGAAATTCAAATGCCTTATTGATGTAGTCTGATGGTTACCGAGTCCCATTTGAACCGTAAGAATTTGTAGGATACGAGTGACATGTCACTAGCGTTACCATTTAGGTTGAGATCCTGCATGTGTTGCAGACTCGACTCAGCTCGTAAGAGCTTACTATTCTTAGCTCGTAAGAGCTTATTGTTATCAGCTCGTCAGAGCTTACCGTTTTAGCTCAATAGAGCTTACTGTCCATAGCTCAGGAGGAGCTTACTGATCATAGCTCGAAAGAGCGAAAATGATAATGGATGATTACATGCAATAATGTGACTAACTTGTTGATGAATGCTTATGTATAGGCATATGGCAAGTTAATTTGATATATTTTGTTTAATTGTTTTATTATGTATAAATGGTAAGTTAAATTCTGAATTATACGGGCTTACTAAGCTTTAAAGCTTACTCTGTTTCTTTTTTCGTGTTTTATAGAGGTTCGATAGCTCGCTCAATCCGGATAAATTCAGAGTTACACATCACACTATCCAGTTACCGATTGGTACCTTTGAACTTATGGATATATGTAAATATGACATGTATAGGCTAATTATAAAGATGATAGTTATGGTTACTTGAGATAGTGATTTTGGTACATGTTATGGTATAAGTTAAAGCCATGTGATTTGGCTTAACTTGGTACAATGTTTTGGTTGTGTATAAGTATTCAAATATGGTATGTTTTGGCAAATAGTAGATGGAATGAAAATATGCAAATGTTATCTTGATATGTAGTAGACATATGAATGCATGATATTAATTAGGTGTTTGAACACTATGTTAAGTTGGTATAATATGTGTATGAAATGTTATGGATTGGCTACCTATTGGGTTATAAAATGTTGCAATTTATGCTTGTGTAGGTATGTAAAAATAGGGTGGCAAAATGGCTTTGCAAATTTCCTATTTTTGTCCACACGGGCAGAGACACGGGCGTGTGTCTCAGCTGTGTGCGACACACTGTCATGTTACACGGCCATGTGTCCCCTGGTGTTGAAATTAAAACCAAGTTAGTATGCTCCACACGCTCTCACACACGAGCGTGTGACTGGCCGTGTGGTACAAGTCAGTATACCCCCTAATTGGCACACTGCCTAGCACACGGACGTGTGACTTGGCCATGTTGGATTAGTCAATATACCCTACAGGATTGACACGGCCTAGCACACGGCCTGGCACACGGGCTAGACACACGGGCGTGTGGTTGGCCGTGTGACCCAAGTCAGTATGTACCCCCTATTTTCACACGGCTTGTGACACGAGCGTGTCTAGTGACCGCGTGAGACACACGGCTTGGCCACACAGGCGTGTGTCCTCTGTATTGTGAAAATTTTTCAAAGTTTTGTGGAAGTTTTATAAGTTATCGGTTTAGTCCCGAACCAATCCTAAAGCATGTTTAAGGCCTCGTAGGCTATTGTAAGGGACAAATTGAATGATGATTGTATGAAATGATGGAATGTATGAGAAAAGTATGGTTATATGTGTTATAAGTCCAGTAATGCTCCGTAACCCTATTTCAGCATTGAATACGGGTGAGGGGTGTTATAGATTGCATTCTACTTGCTTAAATTATTGAAATTGTGTTCGTAATGTTATAGGCCTTAGTAATTTGTTTATTTAGATAAAATTATGTTTATGTTACTCTTGCATTGTAATTGTAAAATTGCAATTGAATTAATTATTTAATCAGATTGAAATTATAATTAATTGACATAATATCTAAATGGTGCATGTTTAATCTTCTTAAGTATAAAATTAGATTAAACGAGTAATAGTATTAACCAATATTATTGCCTTGCATAACCTAAATATTGTTGTGATTAGACTTGTTTCAGTATCGATATATATTGTTACTTCACTCTGTCTTATGCCTGCTTATGAAAATTAGCTAATTAATTTAACATAGACATATGCTAGGCAGGTTAATTAATTTTAATAAGTTTTTTTAATCAGTTAACAAGGAACCGAGTTGCCATGAAATTATCCGTAGCATCATGAACATTGTTTTAATAATTCCAAGCCAAAGAATAAGATTAATCTAACACACCTATGTCATATTGATTAAGCTTGTTAAAGTCTTGCTTTTATCATTGTGTTTTTAACTTAGTTAAATTTAATTCTTAGTTAATTTAGAAAATAACTCACCGCCTTCAAAATATTTTTCCACTACAAATTTGATTAAGTCTATATTTTCATAAATATTTGCTTTTATTGTCCTTGTGGAGATGATAACTCAATATACTTATCACTTTATTACTTGTACGATTGTTTACACTTGTACATTTCCGTCGTTCCAAGTTTTTTGCGCTGTTGTTGGGGACTGTTAAAAAGATATTATTTGTGAAATTATTAATTTTGCATTTTGGTCTATTTTTCTGTTGAATCTTTATAACAACTCGATTTTGGCCCTAATTGGAACGGTGGTTTTGGGACCACGAATCTGAGTCAGAAAAATATTTTAATATTATTTTCCGTGTTAATTATATGTGAATTAGCATGTGTGAAAGTTTCGTATGAAAATTTGAGTGTTTGTGTTCTTAATTAAATAAAAGGACGTAATCGCGTAAAATAAAAATTTGATGGTTAGTTGTGAAAGTGCTTAATTGTTATTGTCTTTTAAATATGAAGGATTAAGAATGCAATTAGCCAATCTTTAAGTTAGTGGATGGCAAGTTATTAATTGTATATGTTTTATATGTTTTATATGTTAAAGTGTATATTAATATTATATTATAAGTTATTATTTTATAATGAACCAAAAACATTAAAGAAAAGAAAGCCATTATATTGTGTTCATCTTTCTATTTGACCGAAAATACCAAGAAAAAAAGAAGGGTTTGAGTTTTTCTATATTCGGCCATCTCAAGTCAAAATTCAAGGTATGTTTTTAGTCGATTTTTGATAATTTCTACGTAAATTTCTTCTAATCATGTAAATTTCGAGGCCGAAATTTCTTTAAGGGGGTAGAATTGTAACATCCTGAAATTTAGAATTTTATGTTTTGCATTATATCATGCGATAGGCTAGTTAATAATATGAATTTTGTATGTTTAGGGGTCCTAAGAAGGCTTGGGATTGAATTGAGCCTTAGTAAAATTTTTGTGTTTAAGCACTTTAAGGAAAGAAGGTATGTGACATCAAGATTTAAGGAAATAAGTGTGCATTTTGCTAACACAAGTGAAGCTAGTAGAGGAGTGGTGTGGCGTTGCATGTATGGGCTTGAGGGGTGGAGTTTGAATCCCACCTAGTGCAAATTTTGGATTATTTTTTTGTGCTTCCTTTCCAAGTGTCGGCCAAGGTTCTAATTATGGTAATGAAGACTTTTTATTGTTGGTAGGAAGAATAAGAAAATATGGTAAGGAGGTAAACAAAAGAAAAGGAAGAAAAGAAATAAAAGAAAGGGATAAGGTGGGGGAAGCATGTGGCCGAATTTTAGGAGTTGCCTAAGGGAGAGAATTTTGGTCAACGCTTACCTCTTGGTAATGAGGATACATGGTTTTGGTTAGGGGATTAGGGAGAGCCGAAATTCCTATTGCATTTTGCAAATATTGTGCATGAAAAGTTTTGTTTCTTCTTAACATTTTGGCATTTTCTTTTTCCAACTTCTTTTCCTTTGTTTTAGCCGAATCACTATAGCCTTCTGTTCTTTTCTCCTTTCTGTTGTTTTGCCAAAATACTCAATCCAATTTGGTTCATTTTCTTTTGGTAATAGCCGAACCTCTATACTCCCTTGTCCATCACTTCTTTTCTTCTTCACCATCTCCTCAACCATTTTTCCTTTCTCTTTAATCGACACAACTTTGTTTGGCCGAATCTTCTTTATTCTTTTCTCATCAATAGCTGAATTTTATCATCTTCTCTTCTCCATCTTGCGAGTTGAGTATCTCTTCTTTGATTGAATCGGTAAGTGGCTCTATTCTATCCTTGTATTTTCTTTTCTTCATGCCGAATATGTACCTTCTCTTTGGATGGTTCTCTAAATCGAGACATACCTTTCTTCTACTCCCTCATTTCGTGATCATCTCCTATTTTGTAGTGTTCTTGTGGGGTTGGCCAAATCTTTCATTTTGTCGATTCATCCGTAGTCGTAAGCCCAATCGGTGGAAATCAGATCTATTATCGTAAGGTAAGAAGTTTCTTTATGGATTATTTCGATCTCGCACATTGTTTGATTAGTTTGCTAAATGGAATGATGGTTGTGACTGATCGGTTATTATAGGGATTATATCGATCGTTTTTATTCACTTATTGATCCTACGGAAATAGTGGTAAGCCGAACCTTTTCCTTAAACAATCGATTATATCATCGTAATATCGTTTTGATTAAGACTTTTTCCAATGGAGGCAAGTGGTATCGATTCGAAAGGAAAAGCGATAGGAGAACAAAAAAGGAGTGGATTTGCAATTCCTACTCCTAAATTCAAATGTAGGAGGGCGTGATATCGGTAGTTCGGGATTTTCCACCGTGTTATGGACCATCATCCAGGTGAAAATAGACAAATCGCTGGTTGTTCACGATACTAAGGGTAAGCGTTTCATTAGATCGTCTGATTTAGATACTAGATTAATAAAATCTCGCTTATTGGTTAATCGAGTGTAATGGTGATTTAGGTGTCGACGATCAAGAAGGTTTAGTCCTTACCGTAATCAGGTGTGTAATCTTACACCGAAATCCAGCAGATTCATGATTCGATAATATGTTGGATAATAAGATCATTATTATTATAAGGCTAAAAATCGTAAAATGGCACAAATCGAGAAGTTTGTTTAAATTACATTATTTCTATAGATTTTTCAAAATCGGTATTAAAATTGTTAAATTTACCAAAATTCCCCTATGGGCCGATTTACAAAAATGCCTCTATGGGCTGATTTACTAAAATGCCCCTATGGGCCGATTTACAAAAATGCCTCTATGGGCCGATTTACTAAAATTCCCCTATGGGCCAAATTACTAGAATGCCTTAGTGGGCCGAATTACAAAGTTCTATAATGAACCGATTCACCGTAATAAATATTGGATTAATGGTCGATTATATATGTGGATATTATCCTATGTATATTGCATTTCACATTTTGCATGGGATGGGAAAATTGTATGGAGAGCAGTGTAGCCTGGTGGCATTGCCACAAAATATTCATTATTATGCTTACTTATGATTTCGGTGGCTTGGCCACAATATAAATATATGATAAGCAGCTTGACTGCAAATTTTGGTGTGAGCGGCGGGGTGGGTTGACTTGATCCCCACAGGTGTGATTGGCTGGTCGGGGGTGTGATGGATGGATGGGTTGGGTTGCATGCATTCACTTCATTTTAATATTGTTATATTAATGGGCTTCGGTCCAAGATGATGCTATACGGGTTCAGGCCCACTGGATGACGGTAAGGGGATTATGCACTGAGTTCTTGTAACTCACCCTTCCTTTCTTTTTCTTAATCCCCTCAGGTAATGCTCAGTGACGAGGACTTGGGGCCATGGATGACTCGGTGGAGGCCATACTTTAGAAATGGTGTTTTCGAACTTAGTAAATTCCTTTTTCGTTTATTTTCGTTACTTTTACTATATCAGGTTAAAGTTGTAATAAGGCCTCTGGGATTTTAAATTTTGATTTTATGTTTGACTATTTATTTTCTATCATGGTTTGATTTAAACGGGGATTTTTCTGAAAATCATAAACAACGGTTTTTCATAAAATTTATCAACAAACGGATTTCATAACAAATATGTTCAAATAATTTAACTTGGACTTTCCTTTGAAATATCAATATTATTTTCAAAAAAAAATTACGGATTTAAAAGATCACTAATTCAATTATCGAATCTTCAATTAACCTTTCAAGAATTGTAGTATTTCTATTAAATATTTCTGATCCAAATTTTTTTTCTTAAACTAAATTCTAATCTTTAGTAAGAAGCATAAGTTCTGTACTCGTTTTCTTCATGTGACATGTCAGATCTAGTCATACCGCATAGGCCGAGTTTGGGGTGTTACATTTTATGGTATCAGAGCCCAGTTGCAAAACTCTGCTGTGGTTTGGGTTCAAAAGCATTTTCCAAAGCTGTTTAAAATTTTAATTTATAAATGCATGTTCTAAAGGAAGTATGGCACCACGGGTATCCGGCACTAAGTCAAGTAAGTTTATGTTTTCATTTTATGATTATTGTGGTATGACTGTAGAAATACTCTAGAACTTTTAGCTTTAGAGCTAAAACTATAGAGATTGAGACTTTAGGATACGTTTTGTGAAAATGACTTTACTTCCTATATTCCATAAAACACTATTTAATAAACATTGAATAGAATACTAATTCATAAGACTCTTAATCAGATTAAATCGACTTAGCAAACATGAGCACTAGAAGACGTGGACGTGGTAGACGTGGCCGTGGTAGAGGCCGAGGTGCTAGAGTAGTATCTGAGGCATCGGGGCATATGCCGGAAATGGACGCCCCTGCGTCACCTGTGACTGAAGCTGGGTCACATGATCGAATGAAAGAGGATGACGCTCTGTCCCAAGCGATGTTGCGAGTTCTGGAAAGGGTTGCTGGGGCAAGAACTGGGTCGACAGCTCGTGGGTCAATTTTAGAGCGACTCAGATCGAATGGGGCTGAAGTTTTTAGGGGTATTTCGGGTGTAGCCCCTAATGTAGGAGTGGATTATGGACGACCTGGATTGCACCGCTGAGCAGAAACTGAAAGGGGTGGTGTTATTGTTGAGAGACGAGGCGTATTAGTGGTGGCTCACTGTTCGGGAAGGCACTCAGGCTGATCGTATTACCTGGGAATTCTTTAAGACCACCTTTCAAGGAAAATATGTCGGGGCTAGTTATGTGGATGGCCGAAGGAAGGAATTCTTGAATCTGGTCCAAGGAGGTAAATCCGTGGCAGCTTACGAGGCGGAGTTTCTGCGTCTGAGTCGGTATGCCCGGGGAATAGTGCCGACTGATTATGAACGCTGTGTGCATTTTGAGGACGGGTTGCGTGATGAGTTGCGGGTACTGATAGTCCCACATAAGAAGAGGAATTTTGCCACACTTGTGGAAAAAGCTAAAATAGCTGAGGAGGTTAAACACTCGGAATGGCAAAACTGAGACAAGGATAGGGGTAGGAACAAGAGAGACTCTAGGTACTCAGGATTTGCTATAGGGTTTCAAAAAAGGCCCAGGAATGAGGAGCCAGCTCGAGTAAGAGTTTAAGCTAATACCAATCAGTTACAGCCTTGCGTGGATTGTGGGAAACTTCACTCGGGTGAATGCTGGAAGAGAACTGGTGGTTGTTTCAGATGTGGATCCAAGGACCATCAGTTTAGGGATTGCCCTCGAAAGCCTGATCAAACTCGAGCGATTCATAATGATTGCGCAGCCAGCAGGAGGTGCTCAGCAGCCGCAGAGAGGCCGTGGGCCAGGTCAAGGTGGTAATGGTGTAGGACGAGGTCAGGGTGCACCGGGTAGAGGTACCGGTAACAGGGGTAATACAGAGGTTGTGGCGAGACAACCAGGGTTGGTCTATGCGGTCAGGCGTCGAGAGGATGGCGATGCACCGGATGTCATAACCGGTACGTTCTTCATATCTGATGTACCTGTTATTACTTTGATAGATATTCGATCCACCCATTCGTATGTTGCTTGTGCTGTGTCTGGAACTTTGAATATTAGATCTAAGATTACTGCTAGAGAAACAACTGTAATTAGTCCTTTAGGACAGTCGGTGATAGTAAATAAGTTGTTTAGAGATGCGCCCTTAGAAGTTCAGGGGGAAGTATTTCTGGCGGATTTGATGGAACTGCTGTTCGGCGAGTTCGATCTTATTTTGGGCATGGACTGGTTGGTTAAGCATTGTGCGAATTTGGACTGTGCTGCAAAGCAGATGGTATTAAGAACTTCAGAGGATAAGGAAGTGATGATGATAAGTGAAAGAAGAAACTATCTGTCTAATGTGGTATCTGCTTTAAAGGCAGATAAGTTGGTGCAGAAGGGGTGTGGAGCGTTCTTAGCCTTTATCAGTGCTTTGGATGCCAAAGAGTTGTCGGTTGAGAGTGTTAGAATGGTGAAAGAGTTTTCAGACGTCTTTCCCGAGGAGCTTCCAGGATTGCCTCCAGATTGGGAGGTGGAGTTTGGCATTGAGCTATTGCCAGGGACGGCTCCGGTGTCCATTGCTCCTTATAGAATGGCGCTGAAGGAGTTAGCGGAGCTTAAGGCTCAAATTCAGGAGTTGTTGGATTGCGGATTTATTCGACCAAGTGTGTCACCGTGGGGAGCGCCAGTTTTGTTCGTTAAGAAAAAGGATGGGGCGATGCGTATGTGCATCGATTATAGACAATTGAATAAGTTGACGATCAAGAACAAGTATCCATTACCGAGGATCAATGATCTGTTCGATCAGCTGCGAGGAGCTTCAGTTTTCTCAAAAATAGACTTGAGATCGGGATATCACCAGCTTAAGCTCAAGGAGGCGGATATTCACAAGACTGCGTTCTGAACCCGATATGGGCATTACGAGTTTTTGGTGATGCCGTTTGGGTTGACTAATGCACCAGCTACATTTATAGACATGATGAACCGAGTCTTCCAACCCTATCTAGACCGATTTGTGGTGGTGTTCATAGATGACATCTTGGTGTACTCAAAGACTGAAGAGGAGCATGATTCGCATCTACGGATAGTATTGCAGATTCTGAGGGAGAAACAACTGTATGCCAAATTCAGTAAGTGTGAATTTTGGCTAAGAGAGGTGACCTATTTGGGGCATGTTGTGTCTGCCGAAGGAATTAGAGTTGATCCCCAGAAGGTCGAGGCTGTATTGGATTGGAAGCCACCAAGACAAGTGGGAGTAAATTTGGAGTTTTCTAGGTTTGGTTTGGGTATTACAAAGCGATTCGTTGAGGGGTTTTCGTTGATTGCTGCACCCCTAACTAAGCTGTTGCATAAGGGAGTACCGTTTGTGTGGTCAGATAAGCAGCAAGAGAGCTTTGAGAAATTGAAGAAGATTCTGACAAAAGCACCAGTATTGATTCAATCTGAGGCTGGTAAGGAGTTTATCATTTATTGTGATGTGTCACACACGGGCTTGGGATGTGTGTTGATGCAAGGGGGAAAAGTGGTGGCATATGCATCTCGTCAATTAAGGCCGCATGAGATAAACTATCCCACTCATGATTTGGAGTTAGCTGCAGTGGTGTTTGCTCTGAAGATTTGGAGACACTATCTGTATGGGGAGAAGTCGATTATCTATACGGATCATAAGAGTCTGAAGTACCTCTTTACCCAGAAGGAGTTGAACCTAAGACAGCGGAGGTGGATAGAACTGTTGAAAGATTATGACTTCTCAATCGAGTATCATCCAGGAAAAGCTAACGTAGTGGCAGATGCGTTGAGTCGTTAAGTGATATCGGATTTGAGAGCAATGTTTGCTCATCTCAGCCTTTATGAAGATGGTAGCCTGTTAGCCGAACTTCAAGTGAAGCCTGCATGGGTAAATCAGATTAAGGAAAAGCAGTTGATAGATGAAGCATTGGGTTCTCGACTTCAGCAAGTGGAAAGTGGTGAGATAGGGGATTTTGGATTAAATAGTGATGGAGTATTGTGTTTCCGCGGAAGAGTTTGTATGCCCAGGGATTTTGAATTGAGACAATTGATTCTACGTGAGGCGCATAGTAGCCCATATGCTATGTACCTCGGGGGAAATAAGATGTACTGAGACCTCCGTGAGCGGTATTGATGGCCAGGGTTGAAACGGGAGGTTACTGACTTCGTGAGTAAGTGCTTGACATGTCAGCAGGTGAAGGCGGAACATCAACTGCCGTCAGGGTTGCTAAAACTGGTGAAAATTCCACTATGGAAATGGGAAAGAATAACGATGGACTTTGTTAGTGGGTTACCCTTAACACCTACTAAGAAAGATTCAGTCTGGGTTATAGTGGATCGGTTAACGAAGACTGCTCATTTCCTACCTGTTCATATGGATTATTCGTTACAGACGTTAGCCAAGTTGTATGTAGCAGAAGTCGTGAGGTTACATGGGGTACCAGTGTCTATCATATCAGTCAGGGATCCTAGGTTTACATCACGGTTTTGGAAGGCTCTACATGAAGTTTTGGGAACAAGACTAAATTTCAGCACGGCATTTCATCCGCAGAATGATGGTCAGTCGGAAAGAGTAATCTAGATTCTAGAAGACATGCTAAGAGGCTGTGTGATCGATTTCAGGGGTAGTTGGGAAGATTTCCTACCGTTGGCAGAGTTTGCATACAACAACGGACTATCAATCCAAGATCCGGATGGCACCTACGAGGCGTTGTATGGTCGTAGGTGTCGTGACTCTACTTGGCCGGATGAATTGAGGGAGCGACAGTTGTTGGGTCCAGAGTTGATTTCGGAGACGGAGGAAAAAGTTAAGGTAATTCGGGCTCGTTTAAAAGAAGCTTCGGATCGACATAAATCATACGCGGATCTGAAGCGTAAGGATATAGAGTTTGCGGTGGGAGATCAAGTCTTTCTGAAGGTCTCACCTTGGAAGAAGATCTTAAGATTTGGGTGGAAAGGCAAGTTGAGTCCTAGATTCATCGGACCATACCGTGTACTGATGCGTGTTGGGCCAGTGGCTTATCAGCTTGAGTTACCTCAAGAGTTAGGATAGATACATAGTGTATTCCATGTCTCTATGTTAAGGCGTTATCGTTCGGATCCGTCTCATGTTGTAACCGTGGAAAAAATTGAGTTAAGACCTGACTTGTCTTTTGAAGAGGAGCCAGTGCAGATTTTAGATCGGGATGTTAAGGTACTAAGAAGGAAGTCGATTCCATTAGTTAAAGTATTATGGCGTAATCACGGGTCAGAGGAAGCTACATGGGAGCTAGAGGACACAATACGGCAGCAATATCCTCATCTCTTCTAATCAGGTAAATTTCGAGGCCGAAATTTCTTTAAGGGGGTAGAATTGTAACATCCTGAAATTTAGAATTTTATGTTTTACATTATATCATGCGATAGGCTAGTTAAAAATATGAATTTTTTATGTTTAGGGGTCCTAAGAAGGCTTGGGATTGAATTGAGCCTTAGTAAATTTTTTGTGTTTAAGCACTTTAAGGAGAGAAGGTATGTGACATCAAGATTTAAGGAAATAAGTGTGCATTTTGCTAGCACAAGTGAAGCTAGTAGAGGAGTGGTCTGGCGTTGCATGTATGGGCTTGAGGGGTGGAGTTCGAATCCCACCTAGTGCAAATTTTGGATTATTTTTTTGTGCTTCCTTTCCAAGTGTCGGCCAAGGTTCTAATTATGGTGAGGAAGACTTTTTATTGTTGGTAAGAAGAATAAGAAAATATGTTAAGGAGGTAAACAAAAGAAAAGGAAGGAAATAAATAAAAGAAAGGGATAAGGTGGGGGAAGCATGTGGCCGAATTTTAGGAGTTGCCTAAGGGAGAGAATTTTGGTCAACACTCACCTTTTGGTAATGAGGATACACAGTTTTGGTTAGGGGATTAGGGAGAGCCGAAATTCCTATTGCATTTTGCAAATATTGTGCATGAAAAGTTTTGTTTCTTCTTAACATTTTGGCATTTTCTTTTTCCAACTTCTTTTCCTTTGTTTTGGCCTAATCACTATAGCCTTATGTTCTTTTCTCCTTTCTGTTGTTTTGCCAAAATACTCAATCCAATTTGGTTCATTTTCTTTTGGTAATAGCCGAACCTCTATACTCCCTTGTCTATCACTTCTTTTCTTCTTCACCATCTCCTTAACCATTTTTCCTTTCTCTTTAATCAACACAACTTTGTTTGGCCGAATCTTCTTTATTCTTTTCTCATCAATAGCCGAATTTTATCATCTTCTCTTCTCCATCTTGCGAGTTGAGTATCTCTTCTTTGATCGAATCGGTAAGTGGCTCTATTCTATCCTTGTATTTTCTTTTCTTCATGCCGAATATGTACCTTCTCTTTGGATGGTTCTCTAAACCGAAACATTCCTCTCTTCTACTCCCTCATTTCGTGATCATCTCCTATTTTATAGTGTTCTTGTAGGGTTGGCTGAATCTTTCATTTTGTCGATTCATCCGTAGTCGTAAGCCCAATCGGTAGAAATCGGATCTATTATCGTAAGGTAAGAAGTTTCTTTATGGATTATTTTGATCTCACTCATTGTTTGATTAGTTTGCTAAATGGAATGATGGTTGTGACTAATCGGTTATTATAGGGATTATATCGATCATTTTTATTCACTTGTTGATCCTACAGAAATAGTGGTAAGCCGAACCTTTTCTTTAAACAATCGATTATATCATCGTAATATCGTTTTGATTAAGACTTTTTCCAATGGAGGCAAGTGGTATCGATTCGAAAGGAAAAGCGATAGGAGAACACAAAAGGAGTGGATTTGCAATTCCTACTCCTAAGTTCAAACGTAGGGCGGTATCGGCAGTTCGGGATTTTCCACCGGGTTGTGGACCATCATCCGGTGAAAATAGACAAATCGCGATTGTTCACGATACTAAGGGTAAGCGTTTCATTAGATCATCTGATTTAGATACTAGATTAATAAAATCTCGTTTATTGGTTAATCGAGTGTAATGGTGATTTAGGTGTCGATGATCTAGAAGGTTTAGTCCTTACCGTAATCAGGTGTGTAATCTCACACCGAAATCCCGTAGATTTATGATTCGATAACATGTTGGATAATAAGATCGTTATGATTATAAGGCTAAAAATCGTAATATGGCACAAATCGAGAAGTTTGCTTAAATTACATTATTTCTATAGATTTGTCAAAATCGGTATTAAAATTGTTAAATTTACCAAAATGCCCCTATGGGCCGATTTACAAAAATGCCTCTATGGGCTGATTTACTAAAATGCCCCTATGGGCCGAATTGCTAGAATGCCTTAGTGGGCCGAATTACAAAGTTCTATAATGGACCGATTCACCATAATAAATATTGGATTAATGGTCGATTATATATGTGGATATTATCCTATGTATATTGCATTTCACATTTTGCATGGGATGGGAAAATTGTATGGAGAGCAGTGTAGCCTGGTGGCATTGCCACAAAATATTCATTATTATGCTTACTTATGATTTCGGTGGCTTGGCCACAATATAAATATATGATAAGTAGCTTGACTGTAAATTTTGGTGTGAGCGGCGGGGTGGGTTGACTTGATCCCCACAGGTGTGATTGGCTGGTCGAGGGTGTGATGGATGGATGGGTTGGGTTGCATGCATTCACTTCATTTTAATATTGTTATGTTAATGAGCTTTGGTCCAAGATGATGCTATATGGGTTCAGGCCCAGTGGATGACGGTAAGGGGATTATGCACTGAGTTCTTGTAACTCACCCCTCCTTTCTTTTTCTTAATCCCCTTAGGTAATGCTCAGTGACGAGGACTTGGGGCCATGGATGACTCGGTGGAGGCCATACTTTAGAAATGGTGTTTTCGAACTTAGTAAATTCCTTTTTCGTTTATTTTCGTTACTTTTACTATATTAGGTTAAAGTTGTAATAAGGCCTCTGGGATTTTAAATTTGGATTTTATGTTTGACTATTTATTTTCTATCATGGTTTGATTTAAACGGGGATTTTTCTAAAAATCATAAACAACGATTTTTCATAAAATTTATCAACAAACGGATTTCATAACAAATATGTTCGAATAATTTAACTTGGACTTTCCTTCAAATTATCAATATTATTTTCAAAAAAAAATTTACGGATTTAAAAGATCACTAATTCAATTATCGACTCTTCAATTAACCTTTCAAGAATTGTAGTATTTCTATTAAATATTTCTGATCCAAATTTGTTTTCTTAAACTAAATTCTAATCTTTAGTAAGAAGCATAAGTTCTTTACTCGTTTTCTTCATGTGACATGTCAGATCCGGTCATACCGCATAGGCCGGGTTTGGGGTGTTACAGATCCGAGTAAGATCTCGGCTATACTTGATTGGAAACCCCCGCGGAATGTTTCTGAAGTTCAGAGTTTTCTGGGACTTGCCGGTTACTATAGACGCTTCGTGAAAGGGTTCTCAATGATTGTAACTCCGATGACAAAGCTACTTCAGAAAGATGTTAGATTTGAGTGGACGGAAAGGTGCCAGAAGAGTTTCGATCAGTTAAAAACTTTATTGACTGAAGCTCCAGTGCTTGTTCAGCTAGAGTCGGGTAAAGAGTTCGTTATCTTTAGTGATGCATCTTTGAATGGTTTGGGCTATGTTTTGATGCAGGAGGGTAAAGTTGTAGCATATGCTTTGAGACAGTTAAAGCCGTACGAAAAGAACTATCCGACGCACGATCTTGAATTGGCCGCTATAGTCTTTGCTTTAAAGATATGGCGCCACTATCTGTTTGGTGAAAAATGCCACGTCTATTCCGATCATAAAAGCTTGAAGTATTTAATGACTCAGAAGGATCTGAATCTGAGACAACGACAATGGTTGGAATTGTTAAAAGACTACGAGCTTGTGATTGATTATCACCCGGGAAAAGCTAATGTGGTTGCTGATGCTCTAAGCCGAAAATCACTGTTTGCTTTACGTGCAATGAATGCAGATATAGTTATGACTGGCGATGATGCAATTATTGCAGAATTGAAAGCGAGACCATTGTTTGTTCAACAGATTTACGAAGCTCAACGGGTGGATGATAGCTTGATAGCAAAAAAGGAATCAATGTGGTTCGAATGCTGACTCAGAATTTCAGATTGATGCTGAGGGGTGTTCGTGATTCAGAAACCGAATATGTGTACCAAAGGATCCTGAGTTGATTCAGATGATTTGTAATGAAGCTCATAATAGTAGATTGTCTATTCACCCGGGTAGCACGAAGATGTATAATGATCTGAAACAACATTATTGGTGGCATGGTATGAAACGAGACATTTCTGACTTTGTTTCGAAATGCTTAGTTTGTCAGCAAGTAAAAGCCGAGCATCAGGTACCTTCTGGGTTACTTCAACCGATCATGATACCTGAGTGGAAATGGGACAGAGTCACGATGGATTTTGTATCTGGTTTACCGTTGACACCGAGCAAGAAAGATGCAATCTGGGTTATTGTGGATAGACTGACTAAATCGGCTCACTTTATTCCGGTTCGTACAGATTATTCGCTTGATAAATTGGCTGAATTGTACATTTCTCAGATTGTACGATTACACAGAATACCTATTTCTATTGTTTCGGATAGAGATCCGAGGTTTACATCGCGGTTTTGGAAGAAATTACAAGATGCATTAGGTACAAAGTTACACTTTAGCATTGCCTTTCATCCTCAGACGGATGGTCAATCCGAGCGTATTATTCAAATACTTGAGGATATGTTAAGATGTTGTGTTCTCGAGTTCGAGGGTACGTGGGAACGACACTTGCCTCTGATTGAATTTGCATACAATAGTAGTTTTCAATCGAGCATCAAAATGGCACCATACGAGGCTTTGTACGGACGTAAATGTCGTACACCTTTGTATTGGACGGAACTATGTGAAAGCAAGATACACGAGGTTGATCTAATCAAAGAGACTGAACGGAAAGTAAAAGTGATTCGCGAAAGCTTGAAAGAAGCGTCAGACCGTCAGAAATCCTATGCGGATTTAAAACGTAAAGATATAGAATTTTAAATTGGTGACCGAGTATTTTTGAAAGTCTCACCATGGAAGAAAATACTTAGATTTGGTCGCAAGGGAAAGATGAGTCCGAGATTTATTGGGCCGTACGAGATTATTGAGCGTGTCGGGCCAGTTGCATACAGGTTGATGTTGCCACCTGAGTTGGAAAAGATCCACAATGTTTTCCATGTATCGATTCTTCGAGGATACATATCCGATCCTTCTCATGTGATTAGTCCGTCAGAGATAGAGATTCAGTCTGATCTAACTTATGAGGAAGAACCGATCCGTATCCTAGCTCGTGAAGTGAAAGAGTTGCGAAATAAGAAAATATCGTTAGTAAAAGTGCTTTGGCTTAAACACGGACTCGAGGAAGCAACTTGGGAGTTTGAATATTCAATGAAAGAACGTTATCCAAACCTATTCACCGGTAAGATTTTCGGGGACGAAAATCCCTAAGGGGGAGAGTTGTAATAACCCAATTTTGGCCCTAATTGGAACGGTGGTTTCGGGACCACGAATCCGAGTCAAAAAAATATTTTAATATTATTTTCCGTGTTAATTATATGTGAATTAGCATGTGTGAAAGTTTCGTATGAAAATTTGAGTGTTTGTGTGCTTAATTAAATAAAAGGACGTAATCGCGTAAAATAAAAATTTGATGGTTAGTTGTGAAAGTGCTTAATTGTTATTGTCTTTTAAATATGAAGGATTAAGAATGCAATTAGCCAATCTTTAAGTTAGTGGACGGCAAGTTATTAATTGTATATGTTTTATATGTTTTATATGTTAAAGTTTATATTAATATTATATTATAAGTTATTATTTTATAATGAAACAAAAACATTAAAGAAAAGAAAGCCATTATATTGTGTTCATCTTTCTATTTGACCGAAAATACCAAGAAAAAAAGAAGGGTTTGAGTTTTTCTATATTCGGCCATCTCAAATCAAAATTCAAGGTATGTTTTTAGTCGATTTTTGATAATTTCTACGTTTTTGAGATCGTTGCTTCGAATACTATCCGACCCATACTAGAATTTCTAATTTTGATGCATATTTGGAGTTTGGTCATTGATGGATATATGTGTTTTGTGTTGTTTGATGATAAAATATTAAACATATGTTTTAGATTAACATGTTTTGTATTGGATATTTTGATGATTTTGAGTAATTAGGGTTAAATTGCAAAAATAATAAATTGAGGGGCCAAAATGCAAAATAAATGAAAAATATGGACTTATATGATTATAAGAAAGATTCGGCCTAGCTATGTTGTTGTGAGATTTTACATATTTTGTGTTTTGTACAATAGGGACTAAATTGTGAAAATGTGAAATATTAGGGGTAAAAATGTAATTTTCCCATTAATGTGTTTTTGGATTAAATTGAATGAAAATATGTTGAATGAGCTTAATTTGAAATTTATTTAGATCAAGAACAAAAAGGTTCAGGAGTGGATCGGGGAAAAACGAAGTTAATTGAATAGTCGGGAAATCTAGTCCGTCGATATCCGAGGTAAGTTTTTAAGCAATCATATTGCATGGAATTTATTTATATTGATGTATATGATTTTAATGGAAATATATGTACAATATGTTGATAAGCCGAATGTGAGGTATACCTATTTGGTAATGGTATATCCAATTATGTTATTGATTGGAAAATGAGTAGAACCGAATGTGAGGTATAATTATATGTAAATGATATATTCAATTATGTTGTAAATCATGTAATGAACATGTTACTATATATGTACCTATGTGGTTGAGGTTTAAGCTTTATGAATGTATATATGAATGTGAATAAGTAGTAAGCTTGAGATATGCTTTAAGTATGAGAATTTTAATATACCGAGCACTAAGCGTGCAAAATCGATCATTTGGCACTAAGTATACGAATTTTAATATACCGAGCACTAAGTGTGCAAAATCGGTCATTTGGCACTAAGTGTGCGAATTTTAATTAACCGAGCACTAAGTGTGCGAAATCGTTCATTTGGCACTAAGTGTGCAAATTTTAATTTACCGAGCACTAAGTGTGTGAAATCGGTCGTTATGCACTAAGTGTGCGAATTAAATGTTCGAGCACTATGTGTGCGAAATCGGCTAAAGAGCACTAAGTGTGCGATCAATTGTAATCTCAAAGACTGTATTCGGTAAGTTGATACTATAAGATCTTATCATTCGAAATCAAGTATATATGTTAAAGGGTGGCTTAGATGGATTGTTATTTTAAAGGTATAGTTTGAATGATTGAGTTGATACGGTATAATAATTACTAGAGCATATGAAATTTTGTATGAATCACTTAATGAGATTCGGCTATGTGAGATATTAGATTATAAGTATATGTGGATAGTTCGAAATTGAGTATGTGGATGAGACTTGAGAATGGAATAGTATACTATTTATTCGAGTTTGAATGTGAGAGATGATAAGTGGTTTATGTAACACCCTGGGTTCAGGGGTTATGCGTTCGTGCAAAAATCGAGTGATAGTAGGCTTGGAGTATGGTTGGACATGTTTTAAGGGTTTCGGGAACTTTAAATTATAAGGGAATGCTTTGGAAAAAAAATTGGATTTAAGTGTAAAAAGGGGAAACTGGGCAAGAAGGCCTTAAAACAATTTTGTGGAGTTTAGGACACAAGAAAGGAATTGGCAAAGTGGCTTGGGCGCTAAGTGCAAAGGGAGTGCCAAGGGGGAAGGGGTTCGAATAACATGGGAAGCAGTTGGGCTTTTATTTTTTTAGCGTTAAAGGAAGGGACTAAGGAAGTAGGGGTTAAAACAATTTTGTGGGCGTTGGTGGACAAGAAAGATGGGCTGGTAAAGTGGCTGGGGCGTTGTAAGGAGGGCTTGGGGCAGGTCGTGAGTTCAAGGCGCAAGGGAAACAGAATTTTGGATATTTATTTTGCAAGCTGGCGTTGGAGATGGAGAGGGCTTAAAAGAAAATGGGCGAATTTATATCACAAAGCGCTTTGGCCGAATGGCCTAGGGCGCTACCGCAAAGCATGGGTTCTAGCAGTCCCATGTTCGAGACCTATGGGCGCGATGCAGGTGTTTTATTTTGGTTTTATTTTGCAGCGATTTGGAGAGGCGATGGGCGGCACATGGGAGCTTCAAATGGATAAAGATTAAGTCTCTTTGTTGTTTAGTTCTTTTAGAATTAATTTGGAAGGTAAGTGATAAGGGTTGGGTTATTTTAATTATTTTAGATAGTGGTAGGATAATTGTAGGATTATTTTATTTAGTTTAATTAGTAAATAGGAGTTGTTATTGGTTTATTTTAATTGTGATAAGTATGGGATAAAATAAGAATTTTAATAGGAGATAATGGTTGCAATTGATTTGTTTTTTTGAATAATTTTTAAATTAGTGGCCAAGAGAAATTTTAGGTAGTGGCGAATTCTTTAAATAGAGGATGCTCACCTTTGGCCACCCTTTCTACCATTTGTTCTCTTTGCGAAATTGCATGTATTGTTCTCTCAACCACCTTGTTAGTGAAACCTTTTTATCCAAGCACCTTCTCTTCCTTTTTGCTCCCAAATTTGCTAGGTGGCCAAATCTTCTACTCTTCCTTCTCCTTGTATAGCCGAATATTTCACCCCTAATAGGAAGCCGTGCTTGAACCTTTCGACCTTGCGTCCTCTCTACTAAGTCGCGAATCCTTAAGCCAAGTGATCCTTCTCCAGTGGCCGAATCTAGGGGGGTGACTTCGGGAAGTTTATCGATAAGGGTAAGTGATCTCTTTTGTATATGTTTTGGATTCTCTTCCATATTGTTGCCGAAACAAGAGTCTAGGCCTTGATTTCTTTGGTTGGCCGAATGTCCTTAAGGCTTTAAGTGATGTGTTTTTCTGTGGTAGCCAGCGTGAGGGAGCACTTGGGGGCTGTTGGAATTCGACTACTCATCAAGGTAAGGTGATGGTGAGTATTCGGCCAAAAGGGCCTTTTCATGGATTGTTGTTGTAGGCCGATTCTAATGGTTTGTAATGAGGATTTTGGCAACTCCTTGAGACTATTGGTGTTTCAGGATCCGAGTAAGTGGGTAAGTGATCCTTTGGGTATTCGGCCTTAGGCCATTAGATATGTTCTTGTGTTGACCGATGTTGACTATGGGTTATAGGGCAAATCGACAAGAGTAAAGGAGGCCGTCGGGATTGAAAGTCTAGAACTTGAGGTTATAAGGTGTGTAGTTAGCCATTGTTTAGGGTTTTGTGTGATATCCGCTTATGTTATATGCTTACTAATAAGTGCGATGGTAAAAGTGTGATAGATACCCTAAAAAAGGGTATGGCGATGATCGAGTAAGTAGCACATTGTAAATATTGTTGTCATTTATTTAAATATGAGTGTATGCCTATATTTGTGAATGACATGCACATGCATCATATTGTCGTTATATCATGTTACATGTGCATGGGTGGGTTATGAAAGAAGGACCGGGTGTACTTGAGTGCGTGGTTGATGTCGACTTTGTGCTACATCGTGGATTGGCGTTGATCGAGGTCGCGTTGTGGATCTTTGCGATTTAGTTCGCGTGGTTACCTTGATTGATATCGGCTCTATGCCATATCGTGGCTTGATGGATTGCCGTGTGCTCCATCGTGGTTTGATGTTAGCTATACGCTACATCGTGGATGGCATTGGTTGCCTTTTTGGAGGGAAAAGGAGAGGGTGACTCGATAGTCCCCACGGTGTGTGGTAAAATTTGGATAAGGGGTGTGTAGCGGATGGACCTTAGGATTGGGTTGGGTTTCATGTTGCATTGTTCCGTTGTGAAATGATATGGAAATGGGCCATGCCCAATATGACATGTGGAAAGGTATGTTTGAGAACATACGTGGAAATGGGCCAAGCCAATGATCGGTGGATTGATGAGAAAAGGGCCTAGCCCGGTGCTTGAATATGATTTGATTGTGGGCCAAGCCCATTGTGTAGTAATGTTTAAATGATTATATTTACATGCTGCATTTTATAATTGGGTTGATTTGTGGCTAACATGTGGGTGGATATCAGTGGTCTAATTACACACTGAGTCTGTATGACTCACCCAATTGTTTATCCAACATCGCAGGTAACAGGATGATCGGACCGGGTTGGAGTAGATACAAGGTGGCCCATGCAGGAGACGTTTTAAATATTTTTATTTCAAGCATTTTAATTTGAAGTACTTGGATTAATTATTTTGTAATAAGGGCCTTATTATTGTTACTATTGTTATTGCTATTTTTGATATTATTTTAGATTATGTTCTACTTAAAATAATTTACTATGTGAAAATGTTTTTAATTGTGGCAATCTTTTATTCAAAGTATATGTAATCTTTACACCAAAGTTTTAATATGGATTATTTTTAATAACAAAGTTTTATTTAAAATTTTAGAAAGGGCAAAATTTTCAAAAGTTAGCAATTTTCATGTTTTATTCGAAAGACAAAAAGGATTTTTAACCGTTCTTCCACAGTGACATAACCAGATCCGGTCAAGGCTCGTGGGCCGGGTTTGGGGATGTTACAGTTTATGATTATACTAGTAAATGGGTATTTGATAAATTCTTATTTACAATGTTTGTTTAAATCACTTTGAGTATTATTGTTAGGTTGATTAGATTGCTTATGACTTACTAAGCTATAATAGCTTACTCGGTGTGTTTGTTTGCATTGTTTTCTTAGATTTTGGAGACAAGTTACAAGCTTGGGGATCATCGTCAAAGTCTATCACACTATCGACTAATTTCGGTATTTTATAAGCTGAATTTTTGAAACTATGGCATGTATAGGCTAAGTTATATTTTGAAAAAATTGTTTTGGGATATGTATATGTTTAAGCCATGCGAAAATGGCTTACCTATAATATTATGACTTATGTGTGTATTCGATCATGGTCTAAGATTGTTTGGAAGTGTATCTTATGATATAGCTTGTGTGGTGGATGGATATTTGTTTTGGCAACGTAAAGTATTAGATAAGACCTTATAATGTGTATTAGTATGAGAGATTTGGGGCGTATGTATTGAATGTGAATTGGCTATATAGGTTTAATTATTAATTCATAATAGAAGGAATCGTTTCAGGATAAGTTTTGCTAGCCGAATCAATAAGAAGTAAGTTTGCTTTTGTTGGATATTTTAGTACAATGTATAATATATGCAAATCATATGATTTGATTCGGCATTTGTACTTTTAAAATGGGACGAGTTGGATTGATTTCTTGGTTCTATTATAAACATGATATGTATGAATGGTGTTTAGATTATATATCTCGAATGTGTAAAGATATGTATAATTTATAAATAGCTTTCTTAGTAAGCTTAAAACATATTTAATTTGAAAATGTAAGAGACTACAAGATTAGGTATTATTCATATATATTGAATTAATAAGCTTGTATTTGTTTTAGTAGTTATAATAGGACATGAATAAATATATGAATGTCGTGAGATGATTAGTACACGGTTGATGACATATTCATTAGATTCAGGTTATAGATCATGTAATACTTAGACATATTCGACCTATTGATTTTCTTTAATATTTTTGTTATAAAGTACTTGTGTATTGGGTTATGAATTTATGGTTTAATATCCATGCAAATGTAGCTCCTTTAATTCAAAATTGTGATAAAGAAGCGTGATTTATGTATATAAATGCCTATTCTGGGTTTGGTTTAGATCGGTGATGCCTCGTAACCCTAATCCGGTGACGGATACGGGTTAGGGGTGTTACAATCTTAATTTAATTATTTTGTGTTTTTTTTCAGTTGTTTATGTGTATTGATCAAATTATTGACTTACTCCCAATAGATCCTGAAATTGAAAGAACTTTTAGAAGAAGATGACAAGCAGCTCAAAGACAAATAAAAAAGATGAACCTTGAGAACCAAAATTAAGGAAATGGAGAAAATTATGCTCAAAATCTCATCCTTGTTGCTAATGACAGGGATCGAGCTTTAAGACAGTACCATGTCGCTTTCTCATGACCTTAATTCAGGAATTAGAACACTCAAGATCAAGGCACAATAATTTGAGCTAACGCCTATTGTGTTTCAAATGTTTCAGACAGTGGGCCAATTTAGTAGGTTGCCTACTGAAGATCCTCTCATTCACCTCAAATTGTTTATGGAGGTGAGTGACTCCTTCAAACTAGCCGGAGTAATTGAGGATGCACTAAGGCTGAAGTTGTTCCCATATTCACTAAGGGACAGAGCTTGACCCTAGTTAAATTCGTTGTCACCTGATTCAATTTCTACACGTCAAGAGTTGGTAGAACGCTTCCTAATGAAGTATTTCCCACCTAGCAAGAATGCTAAGTTGCGGAATTAGATCACCCTTTTCAGCAGATGGATGATGATTCTCAATATGAGGCGTGAGAGAGATTCAAAAAATTATTACAAAAATAAATTCATCACAAAATTTTGCCTTCCATCCAATTGGAGACATTTAATAATGTTCTCAACGCACACATGAGGATAGTGGTAGACACTTATTCAAATGGTGCTCTCCTTTCTAAGTCTTATAATGAGGCTTATGAAATCATTGAGAGAATCTCCAGTAATAATTACTAATGGTCAACCAATCAAGTAGCTTCAGGAAGATGAGTCACAGGAGTACATGAAGTGGACGCCCTCACTTCACTTGCAGCTCAAATATCCTCAATATCTTCAATGCTTAAGAATTTTACTGCTAACATGTTTAATATTGTTGCAGGTCAACCACCTAATCAATTCGAGAACATAGCCTGTGTATATTGTAGGGAATGACACTTGTTCAAAAATTACCCATCAAACCTAGAGTCCATTTATTACATGGGTAATTAGAACCAGAATAGAGGTGGGCAGGGACCACAGTCCAACTTCTATAACCCATCATGGTGAAACCACCTAAATTTTTGTTAGAGTAACTAGGGGGCTGGACCCAGTAACACCTATGTGCAATCCAGACCAACCCAACCACCAGGGTTCACCCAGCAAGTTTAAAAACCACCACAAGCCAAACCTTCCAATGGTTTGGAAAACTTGTTGAAGGCATACACGGCTAAGAGTGATGCCATGATTCAAAACCAAGCAACACTAATTCAAGGTCGAGCTACAACTTTGAAGAACTTAGAAAACCAGATGGGCCAGCTTGTTGTTGAACTCCGGAACCAACCACAAGGCGCTTTGCCCAGTGATACAGAAAATCTAAGAAATCTCGGTAAAGAACATTATAAAGTAGTAACTCTAAGAAGTAGAATGACGTTAGAGCCCAATATTATCACAGTCGAAAAGGAGCCCATTGATGCTCAAGATAAAGTGGAAGTTCTGGCAAGTGTTGAAACTCCAACTTCACAGGAACTAGATTTTGTAAAATCTAATAACGTAACTGTAATAACCCATTTCTCTATGGTGTTGGAACAGTGGTTTCGGGACCACAAATTTGACGTGTGAGTTCATAAATATTACTATTTAATATTTATGAGTGAAATATGGTGTAATAACAAAATTTGATTTAATGAATTTTGTTAAACGAAAGAATAGTTAGGTTCAAGTGATATGTCCCTAAAGTCAAGTGGTTTTAAAAAATGAGGTATTGGGACCTCGTTTCTATAAACCAAGCTGTAAATATTTTGTGATAGCTTATTAAGCTTAGTTGTTAAATATAAGTATTTTGTTAAGAAATTTTTGATGATTTTCAAGTTTAGGGACTTATTTATGAAAATGGTAAAATTCAAGGAAAATATTGTAAATTATGGATAAATAAGGGCTGTTATAAGATTGGGTAAAAATCAGCTAGCATGATTTATGGTTAAAAATGGTGAAATTGTAAGTTTCGGGTTTAGGGACTAAATTGAATAAATGTTAAAATGTTAGGGGTAATTTTGTAAATTCACCTTAAAATGGATTATAGGCTTGAATTAATTATGTTAAGTTACTTGAATGGTTTAATTGAATAAAAATTATTATTTAGGTCAAGAAATGAGCCAAACGGATCAAAATCGAGGAAAAGCTAAGTGTTGGATTAGTCGTCGACTTTGTTTTTACAGCTGTAATTGTTGAGGTAAGTTCGTGTAGGGATTTAAGATTGTTATTGCTGTTTTGGAGGGAATGTTAATTTTATAATTGTGATATGTATAATTAGATGGATATTATTGTATTAAATTAGTATAATGGATTAAGTTGTCAAGCTAATTAAATTAAAGTCTATATATGAAAAATATGAACTTCTCTTAATGTGTAGTGGAATGGTACAATGGAATGATAGGAAAGGTTTTGGATGTATAAAATTGAAAAATATGTATTTCATGAAGCATATGTGAAATGGTATGATATAATGAGACTTAAAGAATTGGATATGTGAAAATGTCTCGTTTGAACCTTGTGAATACTTAGGATACAAATGACATGTCATTAGGGTTATACGGTTTCAAGTGCTGGTCTTGAATGTCCTACTGATGGCTGAGGTCCTGCATTTGTTGCGGATACTCCACAGCTCGTGTGGGCAGCATCGTGTAGCTAACATTCCAACCCACAGCTCGTGTGAGCAGGCCCATTTCACAGCTCATGTGAGCACTAATGGAAAGGAAAAGTTACAGTCACATGTAAAGGCACACTATGTGTGTGAGCATTCCCGAGTGTCCAATGCTATTCTATACGGTTCAACGGGTAAGTAAAGGTTAATGGAAAGGCATATATGAAAATTTAATGTTACTAATGTTCATATGACAGGGAAAGATGAATATGCTTATACAATATGAAAATGGATGATAATTTATCGAGGGATGGATGAAATATGCATGGAATCTATTTATTAATAAATGTTATGTTTTATAAATGTATTGTTTACTTACTATCTATTAACCATATGATTTCAATGGAAAGTATGTGTAAAGGATATATGTATAGGTGATGAATTATAGATGAAGCCTAAATGTTTATCATGTATATGCCATGAGATACTTGGGATTTATGTGTAATGATATATTTACTAACCTTATGAGGTGATATGTATAGGAAAGGAAGTTTGGCATACGACTTGATGAGAGTAGGTTTGGTTTTTTAATTTAATATGATTGGTAAGTTAAGTTTCACTTATACGAATTTAGTAAGCATTAAATACTTACGTAATTGTTTCCTCTGTCTTGTAGATTATCGGGAAGCTCAGCCGGTTAGAATCTCGTCAGAGTATCGTCACACTATCTATTCGACATATTGGTATTTATGGTTATTTTGGTTAATTGTTATAAATGGCATGTAATAGGGTTGAAAGGCTATTTAAGTGAAATTGCTTGTCTAGAGTTGTGTTAAGCTTGTTGTGGTTAATAAGGTAAATGTTGGCATGAATAATAGTAGCAAACATGGGTGAATGAAACCCCAAGCATACTCCATAGGTTCTAGATAGTATATGGTATGATGGCATGTTTTGGAATGGTTATTTTGGCCATTTTTAAATACTTGGATTATATGGTCCTTTTTGATATGTTTGTGATGATATGTAAATGGTTATATGTTATGTTATTTGGTAGTTAAAGAAATTAGGTCTTATGCTTGAAATGTGGCTGTATAAGCCCAATATTTGCCCGGCCCGAAATAAACAAGCCCAAACCGACAAGGCCCAATAGGCCCATTTTTCTTTTCAGTAAGCTAGGGTTTCGAAAACCCTAGCGCCGCAAGCCTAGGGCCACTTGCCTAGCCACTTGCCCCCGACCCTCGACCTGCGGCGACACCGCCACCATCTTGTCCACGCGCCCAAGACCGCCTCAAGACCGCAAGCATTAAGCGAGAAAGGGATGAAACATAGCAAAAGCGGTAAAGAAGATGGCTATAAAAGCCGATTTGTATTTCGTGTAAGAGGACCCTTTTTTCTCGGATTATCAAAAAATAAAAAAACGATTCAAACAACAGAGCAAAGATCGAAACTAGTGGGCATAAAAACGCGAAAGAAAACTAAAAATCAAAAACAGAAGTTGAAAGGAGGTGATTATTTTATTTTATTTATGAAAGCCTTTTTTGCTTTTTACATATATATATAAAAGTATATATAAAAAAATACATATTTTACCTTGCGGTGGTCGGAGCGGCGCGGCCATGCGGCGACGGAGGCAACCGAGCGACAGGAATCCTCTCCTTCGGACTGCAGAGAAAAGAGGAGAGGGGATCAGCTTTTTTTTTACAAGCAGCTCAAAATGATTTTTTTTTCGACCTTAGGACCTTATATAGCCCCTCAAACGGCGTCGTTTTGGGGTGGCCTTTAACCTCAAAACGACGTCGTTTTGACCTTGACCCGATCCGACCGACCCGACCCGCCTCAGGATCCGCGTGTTTTTTATAAGGGGGATATTTGCTCGCGCGGTCCTTCCGCATTTTTAAGTTTTTTTAAAATCAAATCTTCCATATTCGCACATTGGCCCCAAAATTTACACCGGTTTGCAATCGGTCCCGATTCTTTTCTTTGCGCGTTTTGGGGAAAGGGTTTATTACCTTTTGGTCCCTTGATCCTTTCAGCGCGCATAAATAGGTCCCCTAATCTTCATTTTTTAAGAAATTCACCCCGAAATTTTGTTCTTTCACTTAGTTTAGTCCTTTTTTATGTTTTTTTTACTATTTTTAACCTAATTAAATTTTTATTTTCTATTATTATTATTACCTTGTTACTTCTACCTAATATCTTTATTAACACTATAGTTATATTATAGTTTTTAATATATATATATATACACACATTTTTTGTTTGTTCTTGCATATATCTCATTATTTATTTCTAAAATATTTTTACCATTATTATTACTACCCTTTTATCATTCATTATTTATTTTTCATCACCATTCATGTATTATGTGTTATTATTAATATATTAATATTTTCATCATCATCATCACTAATATTATATTATCATACTTTATGTACATATATATATTATATTCATTACTATTATTATTACTATTATTTGATATTATTGTCGTGACTATTATTGTTGTTATTATTAGTATCTTTATTATTACTATATTTATATCTATATTTATCCTCTTAGTTAAATACTATTATTATTTATTTAATTGTCATTTATCTATTTATATTTATATTATTTCACATACATATTTCTATTTTCACTCATATTATTATCGTATTTTATATATTTCTACTCATATTTCTACATCAATATTATTTTCATTATCACCGTTATTATCATTATTATTATCATCATATCATTATTTTCATATATATATATATATAGCTTTATTTATTCATTTTATATATCTTGTTTCATTCATTAATCGCCATCACTATTTTTATATATCATTGTTATTATCATTATTTTTCATCACACCGTCAATATATATATATACTATTGTCACAAAATTTTCCTTTTACCATTACTTACATTCTCACCGTCCGTCGCACTAATCCTTCCCGATACCTCGCTTTTTATAGCGACCAATATTCCGCACTAGCAATTCGAGTGAATTAAGCCCTAACTTATTGGGTTCTGATTTTTCTCGTTTAAGCTAAACGACAGAAGATCCTTTCCAAAAATCGCAAATTCAAGTTTTCAATCGACATCCCGTATTAGCAATCCGAGTAAATCGAGCCCTAACTTACTGGGTTCGGTTCTTCTTGTTTAAAGCTAAATAACGGGATATCCCTTTGAAATCGAAATTTAGATTTTTAACAAAACACTTAATCTCGGAAATTCGAAATGTTGCGCCCTAACTTACTGGACTCAACATCTAGATATTTCGGGATAAGTTTCTTTTTTAAAATAGAGGCAATATTCCTAATTTGGATTTTCGAGAGAACGAGCCCTAACTTACTGGGTTCCGATTTCTCGTTCGACAAATGACGGAAGATCCTCTTCAGATATAAAACTAAGTTTTAAAAGGAGGGCTTAGTTTGGGAGCCTAAAGTATGCTTGATCTCTTGAAAATAAGAGAGTCTTAACGTCCCTTCCAATTCCTTCAAATTTTAGAAATAAAAAGTATCCTATTTTCAGACCATTTCAAAGTTTTCAACATTAGGACATCGATCAATCAGTTTGGTACCGATTTCGGGCGTGTCGAGGGTGCTAATCCTTCCTCGCACGTAATTGACTTCCGAACCCATTTTTCTCAAATTTTCGTAGACTAAAAGTATTGTTTTAATAAACTGAGACGTTTTATTAAAACAAAGGTGATCCGATCACACCCAAATAAAGATCGGTGGCGACTCCCTTCCTTTTCTTCCCTTTTCATTTTCAAAAATCGAGTCGACCGCGTCGTTTACTGTTTTATCAAAAAATAGTTACGACAGTGGCTATATTTCCTTGATTTGAATAATGAGGTTTTGGTATAAATGTGGTGCCTTTGAATGACATATTGGTTGGATGAATTAGGATGTTAGAAATGGTATGTTTAGATGTGTTTAAATGGTGTTTAAGTCTTTTGATTGTGTGCCCAAATGGAATGGTTGGTTAGGTATGGTTTGGTCTTGAAACAGTTTGAATTTAGAGTCAATTTTTGGTTCACACAGCCTGGGACACAGGCTTTCACACGGCCGTGTGTGGCACAACCGTGTGTCATTTGAAATTTCTTAGTGTTTCAAGTCAGTGAGTGACACGTCCTAGTACGTGACCGTGTATGGCAACTCAATAAGATAGATGAGTGAGGACACATGTTGGGACATGGCCGTGTGTCCCTTTTTTTTAATGTTACACGACCTGGGCTATGTCACATGGCCTGGCCACACGACCGTGTGACCCCTGTTTTCACATTTTTACATTTTTTTCTTAAAACTTCTGTTTTGTTTCAAATTAGTCCCGAATTGCTTCTAAGCTATTTTTAAGGCCTCGAAGACTCAATTTAGAGACCAAATGCTTATGTTTGATATGTTTTGAATTAGATTAATTTATTTTATGTTATAATGATAAATGTTTTTTGATTGATTGGTAATGCTCTGTAACCCTAATCTGACGACAAAGATAGGTTAAGGGTGTTACAGTAACCCCTAAACTGGTCAATTCTGATAAACTAACATCTATGTTAGATGTAGAAAAAAGTGTAGTAGAAGAATTGCATAGTACAAGTTAAGAATCCTTCAGCACCCTACCCTCAAAGACTTAGAAACAGATGCAGGAATTGCTTATATGTACTCAAGCAACTTCATATCAATATCCTGTTGGTGGAAGCTTTTGAGAAAATGTCAAATTACGTGAAGTTTATAAAGGACATCTTATTAAAAAAAACAAAAGACTTGGAGAATTTGAGATGGTAGCACTGACAAAGGAATGCAGTGTATTCTTGCAAGATAAATTACCCCCAAAGATGAAGGATCTAGGATGTTTTACCATACCCTCAATATCGGGACATCTTATTATGGTAAAACATTACGTGATTTAGGAGTGAGCATCAACTTGATGCCCATGTCTATGTTCAGAAATTAGGGATAGGTGAAGTCAGACCACCTACGATTACACTTCAACTGGTAGACAAATCCTTAGTACATCTAGAAGAAAAAATCGAGGATGTATTGGTACGTGTAGATAAATTTATTTTTCTTGCTTCCTTTATTGTTTTAGATTTTGAAACATATAAGGAAATGCCAATCATCTTAGTAAGGCCTTCCCTGGAAACCGGAAGAACCCTAATTGATGTGTAGAAGGGTGAGCTTACCATACGCGTTCAGGATGGCCAAGTAACAATTAATAAGTCTATGCGATTTCCTGATGCAATTGATGAATTTTCTATAGTAACCTGAATTAGAGGTGTTAGCCGTAGAATGGGAATTCAATTCTATTGAGGACCCATTGGAACAAGTCTTAATGTTAGACCCTCCTAGTGATAAGGAATGAGAGGAACATTGTCACACCCAAAAAAATTTGGGGATCCAAAAAGATTTTGGGCGCGTTGTGGTAACATAATCTACCACCCCATTGGCCTGATGATGAGTTAGAGTATTGGTGCATACTAGCACTAAAGCATCCCCCTGTTGGCGGTATCTAAGGAATTAATCGCAAGATATTTCCAAGAGAAGAAAGATTACACCTGAGAAAGTGCGCGCTTATGAGGGCGTACGCCCTAGAGTTTTTTTTAGCACTAAGAGCCTATCAGGTGTTTGATAAAGCTATAGGAAACTTATTTGTCTTTAAGATCACGCCGAAAGTGAGTCAATGCCAAGATATGGCACGCCCGATTTGGATCAGGAAGGATGACTGAAATAGGCATTCTAAGCTAGGTGAAGGTGAGTCTATTGTGAGTCTCTAAAATCGACTTCTGTATACTGCTTTAATTGAAACAAATGGTTGCTACATCTGTAGATAAACATGTTTCCTTGATAAAATATGTAACAGCCCATTTTTCAGTGGTGTCGAAAACAGTGGTTTTGGGGCCACCAAATCTGACAAGTAAGTTTGTAAATATTATATTTAATATTTACGAGTTAATTGTGATTTTAAAAAAGGTTTTTGATATTGTGATTTTTGTTTTATAAGCGATTTATTAAGTTCAAGTGGTATGACCCTAAGGTCAAGTGGTTTTAGAAATTGAGGTATCGGGACCTCATTTTCTATAAACCGAGCCGCAAATATTTTATAAATATTTACGGAGTGCAATTAAGGTGGTATTAAAGTTTTGTTGAAAATTTTTATCGTTTCGATAGTTTATTAATTAAAAAGGACTAAATCGCGTAAAGTGCAAAAGTTAACTTCTAATAGCTAAAGGTATTAAATAGCTCTAGAACTTTATAGTGAAAGTCCTTATATGGAAATTAGACCACTTGTAACAGTCTAATTTTGGGTCTAGTCAGAATAGTGATTTCGGGACCACAAAGCCGACGAAAAAAATTTCATTTTTATTATATTTTTATGGTCTATAGTTTTATGGAACGATTCGCGAAAATTTCGTTCTAAAATTTTGACGTTTGGGCACTCAATTTAGTCAAAAGGACTAAATTGTAAAAAGTGCAAAAGTTGAATTCTATATGTAAAGTTGTAAAATATGTAGTAAAAGTTTGTTTTAATGGAAATTGTGGGCTATTATAGTTATGAAATTGGTTCGGCTAGGCTTGTATATTAAAGAAATTGAATAGATTTCATTTTACGAGCCTAGGGACTAAATTGTAAAAATGCCAAACTTTAGGGGCAAAAATGTAATTTTTGCCATAATGTGATTTTGTGCTACTTTGAATTTTATAATGATTGAATAAGTTAAATGTGATATTATAGATCAAGAAAAACGAGGTTTGGACCTAGAACGGGGGAAAAATGAGTATTTGACAATTTAGTCCTTTTCGCCAATTTTTATGTCGAGGTAAGTTTGTATGTAAATAATGCAACGTTATAATTGTATTTATGATGCTTTGTTATTGCATGAATTGTATGATTGACTCTATGGATGAAATTGACGAAGTTTCGACAAGCGAGTAAATCCCGGTTGAACCTTAGGAATAGTTAGGATACAAATGTCATGACATTAAGGTCACTAAGAATACGTGTAAGACCATATCTGGGTATGGCATCGATATGAGACTTCGTGTAAGACCATATCTGGGATATGACATCGATGTGAGACTTCGTGTAAGACCATATCTGGGATATGGCATCGATGTGAGATTTCGTGTAAGACCTTAGCTGGGCTATTGGCATCAATACGAAATTACATGTAAGACCATATCTGGGATATGGCATTGGTACGGTAATGTGTGTACGAGATTCCCGAGTATTCTTTAGTATTCCAAACGGTTCAATGGGAAATTCAACGGGTATGTCAAAGAAGATAAAAAGTATATAAATAGTACAAATTGGTACAGGTATGTACGTAAAGTTTATATACATTGACTTCATGAAATTGTGTGTTCATGATTTCCACGAGAATGATTTTATGAAAACATTGTGATTATTGGTCTATACTTGTGATGTATAAAATACATGATAAATTCTATTGATGATTATGTGATTGGCTTTCAGGCCAAATTGAGTTAAGATATAGCATGTTATATTCATGCAAATTGTGATTTGTCAGGATATGTGAAAAAGGAAAGATTGGCATAATTGCCAATTAAAATGGTTATGAAGGTATGTGAAGATAAGAGTTTAGGAAATTGAGTGATGTTAAAGTATATGCTTGAAATGTAAATACTCATAATTAATATGCATGTTTATTATGTGGTTTGAAATGATTTGTTAATTGTTGTAATATGTTACAACAAAAAGATTACGATTGTTGGGCTAATGCAAGAATATGTCAAATTATGCTTATAAGTTGATAGAGCAAACATTGTGACGGAATAAAATTATAACCATGAGATTATGGTAGATTATAAAATTTGTGTTCATATTGTTGAACATGATAAACACTTGGTAAGATGTGATTGAGTAAGTTATACTTATGAGACTTAAATGACATTCGTATGGATTTACATTATGTTGATAGTATGATATATGTATGGTTGAGGTTGCTTATTATTTACATATGAACTTACTAAGCTATATACATAGCTTAAACCCTTCCTTTCCTAAGTCTTATAGGGTTATTAAGCTAGCTCGGGTTGGAGATCGCCGGAGATCCTATCACTCTATCAAGCTATCATTTTGGGTATAAGTGAATTCAAGTATTTTAAGTCTATGGCTTGTATAGGGACTATGTCAATTTGTTATGTGTGTCATTATTAATTTGGCCATATGTGTTAGCTTGTAATTGCTAATGCTTCATCTTATATATGTAGCCACGAATGATGGCTTATGTTGATCATAAGTTTATTCATATGCTAATGCCCTCTTGTGAATGTGAAATTAGTATGTTTTTAACGGGCTAAGTACGATGTTATAAGCATGATAAATGATGGTATAAGAATGACATGTTATTGTTTTGTTTGTGGTTGTTTGGTTGCATTTATATACTTGAATTTGTACCATGTGATGTTGTGTAGATGTGTGCAAGTGAGGGTGGCAAAATGGCTTGGTAAATAGCCTTATTTTTGTCCACACGGGTAGACACACGGGCGTGTGTCTAGGCCGTGTGTGACACACGGTCTACCCCACGGGCATGTGTTTCGGCCGTGTGTCCCTTGCACCTTAATTTTGAAAAACAGAATTGAGTACACGAGCAGAGACACGGGCGTGTGTCTCAGCCGTGTGTGTTACACGGCCTGTAGTACGGGCGTGTCTAAGGGTCACACGGGCGTGTCCCTTTGACCATACGGGCATGTGAGCCCTGTAACATAGAAATTTTTTTAAGTTTTGTAAAATTTTCTAAAGTTCTCGGTTTAGTCCCGAACTACTTCCAATGTATGTTTTGGGCCTCGTAGGCTCGTTTTAAGGACGATATGAATGTGTGTGAAAAGTTTTAAATTTGGATGGAAATTACGTCTCGATTTTGTATGTTTGCTTGTGTTTAAGTCCAGTATTGCCTCGTACTCTGTTCCGACGTCGAATACGGGTAAGGGGTGTTACACCACTAGAGTTGGTAGTGGATGATAATGGTTTGGAATTATTGAAATTTTGGTTAGTTTTCAAGGTTAAATAAGTAAATAATTAATAAAGGTAAATAATTAAAGAAACAAAATAAAACATGCATCTTTATTTTTGTTTCTTCAACCGAATAGAAAAGTAAAAAAGAAGCCATGGATGAAGCTTCATTCGGCAATCCCTATTTGTGTTTGCATATCAAGATCGGGTGGAAAATCGAGGAAAATGGAAAATTACCAAAATGTCCCTAAACTTTGGTATTTCTGCAATTTAGCTAGGTAAGTTCGTATGAACTATACTATGTATATTGTTGATTAAATTGAATGTTATTATGTAAGTTCGTATAAACTATACTAAGTATATTGTTGATTAAATTGAATGTTATTATGTGAACTTTTATTGAAAATGAATCGATATATATATATATATATGTTATTATACAATTTGGCTTATAATGAAACAAGGGAAATTCAACGACGCACAACGACTATCGAGTCCTGTTTGAACCTTAGAAATATTTAGGATACAAATGACATGTCATTAGGGGTTACCATGTTTTGGGTGCTGGTCTTGTACGTTCTATCGGTGGCTGAGTTTTTTGGCATGTGTTGCGGTTACTCGTCAGCTTGTGTGAGTAGACCCAGTGATAGCTCGAGAGTGAGCATCTATATGAGATATGAGATAGAGATGGTGTAACACCCCTAACTCGTATCCGTCGCCGGATTAGGGTTAAAGGCGTTACTAGATCGATCGGAAACGTTTACAGACATTTAATATTGTAAGTCATCAATTACAACCACTATGTCCCTTAGATAGGTCACCGAGACCTTAAGCATGCTTTAGAGAAGGGTCGGGACCAAACCAAACGTATACGGAAATTCTCGGAAATTTAAAACTTTTTGAACACTGCAAGAGGTCACACGCCCGTGCAGTTAGGCCGTGTGCCTCCCACGGCTACAAGACACCCCCATGTGTCCTGGCCATGCCAAAACAGGGCAGGTATACTGACTTATCCCCACGGCCACCAGGCACACCCGTGTACTCTTAGGCTATATACTTACTAAATCCCACGGCCACTAGGCACGCCCGTGTGCCTCAATCGTGTTGGCAAAATAGGCCACTCGCATGGCCAAAATGCCACCCACCAAGGGGTCAAACCTACAAGCCATCAACCAATTCATTTTATGCACAATTGACATTCAAAATCATGTCAAAAGATCAACATGCCATCTTATCCAATTTGCACAACCAGAACACATATACATTCAAGCATGATTCATCTACATTTACCTTCCATATTACCATTTCTATGATCAAACATACATACTCAAATTTCATCCATATGCTTACCATAAACTTGACCATTTCATAGTCATGTAATCATACCAAAAAAAACATCATATACCATATTCATAATTACATAATACCAACATATAACTTGTAATATCCTAAAAAAAAAAAATTGAGTATCATCTTGTTACTTGTGTTAGCTCGAGTATGATTATTATTATGTGCTTAGTATAGTTTTATGAAGGCTTGGAATTATTAGCTAAGCTAGAATGATTTTTAGTATTGAAAATATAGTGAAGTGGATGAGATGAACTTGACACTTAAGTTAATTTAAGTGTTAAATTCTAACACAAGAGGAGTTAGTGGCATAGTGGATAAGGCGCATGAAAGGTTGCTTGAGGAAGTGGTTCGAGTAGCATGGAAGGCATATTAAGGATTTTATTTTTTTATGCATCCTAGCATTAAGTGTCGGTCAACTATTCATATGGATAAGATGGACAATTTTCTTTTATGGCAAGAAGACTTAAGGTTATGGTAAGCATGAAATAAGGGATAGAATTGCTAGATTTTGGGGATAAAATTTCTTCAACTTTGGGAATGTAGAGGATTTCAAGGCTTGGCTTAAGGGTGTTGTTTTGGAAACTCTCCTATGGCCATTAGTGCATGAATGTGGACGGCATGTGTGGCTAGGGGTGGCCGAATGTTGATAGGAAGTTTGGGGGAATAGTTGGCCAACTTTAGCATTTTGTGCATCATTTGGCATTTTCTCTTCCTCTCCAAAACTCCCTCTTTGGCTGAATGTATCTTAGGCATTTTGGTGCAATTTTGCTTTTGATTTAGCTCTCATTTGTGTTTGAACCAAAATCTAATTTCTTCCTCTCATTTCCCTTTTGAAATCGAAACCACAATTTGCATTTTTGTGCACTTTTCTTTTCGGCAAACTAGGTATTTGGCCGAACCTCTTTCTCCCATCTCTCTCTTTTCTTTCTTTTGATACTTGCTCAAAAACCACATTTCCTTTTTCACTTCCTCTTGGCTGAATCTTCCTCCTTCCCAAATCCCATTTCTTTCATTTTTTTTTTCAAAGTTAAAAACATCCATTACCATTCTATTTTCATTTTCTATTTTCTTCTTTCTTCCATTTTCGAATCATCCTTCTCCTATTTCACTTTCACTTTAATTTTTCGTTTCTTTTTACTCCACCATAGCCGAATCTTCTTTCTCTCTTTTGGTGTTATATTGGCCGAATATCATCAGGGGTAGATAATCTTTGGGTTTTCTTCAATCGGTTTTGGAAGATAGGTAAGTGTTCATGGCCGTATTTCCGTTATTTCCTTCTCCTTTCTAAGTCGTTTTCTTGTGGACAAAGGCCGAACCTTTGGGCATTTGTTTGCAAGGTTCTAACCATTATTTAGGAACTGATTTTTCCTTTAGGCTCTTTGGGACGTTGGAAGCAATCGATCTAAGCCATTCCATTAGCAATCGAAGTTGGTAAGTCAAGTGGTAAGATTCATGTCGATTCATTATTCTTTTTGAGGATAAAGACTAAGGCTATTGGGATTAAGATGTGATGTTGGCCGAATGGATTTTTGCTTATAGTTTTGTGGTATGGCCGGATGTAGGACAAGGTGATCTAGTGCGGTAGATCGGATCTTCAGAAGTTAGTATTTGCGTTAGTGAAAGGTGTGTACCTTATACACTTTATAACTCGGTATATATATATGTCTGTGTTAATAACTATTCATGTTGTTAAAGCCGAAAACTATGAGATCTTGAAATGATACCTTGATGGGTATGAGCAAGGATACGGGTAAGTCCGTTTCGATATGATGTTGATATATGTTGTTAATATCACGATCTACGATATATATTGGTTATATGTTTATGTAACATCCTGAAAAGGGCCTATGCATTTTTGGTTTAATTGTACGAAATGACATATCTTATGTGTTATGAATATATTTTGAACACTTTTGGAAACCTGGAAATGTATGGAAATGTTAAGTTTAAAAGAGGAAAGTGAACATTTTTAGAATCTTGGAAATGTAAGGAAATGTCTTGTAAGGAAATGTCATGGAAATGTAAGGAAATGTCAAGTTTACAGAGCCGATCGAAAATTTTTGGAAACTTAGAAATGACCTAGAAATGACGAGTTTTAAGGTTTAAAAGGGGAAATTAAGGCAAGGTGGCCTTAAAAGAAAAAGTTTGTGAAATTTGACACACAAACAGGCTTGAAAAAGTGGTCTGAAGATGCCACTTAGGGCCTATGGAAATGGCGCCATATGCAAGAGGAATGGGCCTAAGTTCGAGTCACATGGGAAGCAAATAAAAGAAATTTTATTTTGCTACAAGGAGCAGAGAGAGGTGGACGGCACATGGCTATAAATTAGGAGCTTTTATTATTTTATAAATAGTGGATAAATAAGGGATTTATTTATCATTATTTTCAAGAGATAATTGTTGGATTAAATTCTTTTAATTTGAATAAAGAGATAAAGAGGAAAATAAGGGAGAAGTGATGGCCAAGTAAGGGACTTTGAGTTTAATAATTTCGGCTAAGTAAGGATAGTTGCTGAATTATCTTTTATTTTAAGTGATAATTAAAGAGATAAAGCTATTAAAATAGAAGAGTGATGGCCAAGTAAGGGATTCTAAGTTAGTAATATAGGCTATAAAAGGAAAAGAGAGGCCATTCTGCATTATTTTCTGTTCTTTGAAAGCCTCTGCCGAATTCTCTCCACCAAATCTTCTTCTTCTTTTATTTTTGCCAAGCCGAAATACCTTGTGATCTAGCCGAATCCTACATCTTTATTCTTTCTTCTCTTTTCTTTCTAATCCCTCCAAAAGCCGAAAGTTGTGAGATCATCATCTAGCCATAGCCGAATCTCTGAAGGTTGAAGTGAAGGTGCAATCGATTTCTTCAAGTAAGGGTAAGATCTCATTCGGTTTCATCCTTTTTCTTAAGATTTGCCGAAATCTAGGACTAACCCCATTAATATCTTGTTGCCGAAACTTTGAAGAGATCTTTCGGGATTTACTAAGTGTCGACTACAAGGAAGGAGAAGTTCTTTTCCGAAGGTACACCATAGGCCACGTGTTCCCTAGTTATTCGGTGAGTTTGGGATTTAAAATCCACAAGGTAAGTGTCTATAGCATTCGACCAAGGCCATGTTTGGTAAATATATGTGTTCATTAATTATTCAAAAAGCGAAAACTAACCAAGTTAATTGATTCAATGCTTGGCGAATGCAAGAAGAGTATAGCGAGAGATTTCAAGACTTGATTCTTAAGTGAAACGGCAACAAGGTAAGTTTAAGTATACTAATCCTACTAGGATTTGGATTTATGGCGAATGGCTTTTTATTAAAGTAGTAGGTGATTAATCAAAAGTAGGGATTAAGGATCTAAGCGTTAGATCAAGCTTTTCGGGATTTCAAGACCCTTTCGGTAAGTATGATAAGTTGTGGATATTTGGTTAAGAATTCGTATATTGATGATTAAATCGATTGTTCTGATTAAGTGTGTTGATGAAGGCGAATACCATTCAAGAAGGGAAAGGGAAGGTCCCTATCTCGAAGTTTAAGAAGAGATCTGTCTCGGCAGTTAGGGATTGGCCAGGGGGTGTGGACCAGTGTCGAACAAGAATGTAGGCAAATAGCCGTAGTATCGCCTAGTGATAGCATCAGTATCGAAAGCATAGTTCTCCAAGTGATCAGGTGTGTGATTAACCCACCGTTTTCCGGGTATATGATATGTATGTGAAATGTGTATGTGTTATGAATGTGCTAACTAGTGCAGTAAAAATTGTGATAAGGATACCCTCAAGGGGTATGTCGATAATCCGGTAAGTACCAAACCTGATGATATGTGATTATTAATATGAATATGTGATAATATGCTTGATGAACATGCTCATGCATCATTATATTGTATCATTATTTTATGTGGCATGTGCATGGGTTGGGATATGAAAGAAGGTACGGGTGTACTTGAGTACGTGGTTTGATGTTAGCCTTGAGCTACATCGTGGATTGACGTTGGATCGAGGTCACGTTGTGGATTAATTGCGATTTAGTTCGCGTGGCTTGATGAGTGGCTATGTGCCTCATCGTGGTTGATATCGGCTATGTGCCATATCGTGGTTGATGAGTAACTATATGTCCCATCGTGGTTTTGGTGTTAGCTACGGATACATCGTGGATTGGCGCTGGCTGAGGTCACGTTGTGGATTAATTGCAATTTAGTTCGCGTGGCTTGATGAGTGGCTATGTGCCTCATCGTGGTTGATATCGGCTATGTGCCATATCGTGGTTGATGAGTGACTATGTGTCCCATCGTGGTTTTGGTGTTAGCTACGGCTACATCGTGGATTGGCACTGACTGAGGTCGCGTTGTGGACTATTATGCTTAATTGCACGTGGACGGCGGTGATTGCCTTTGGAGTGAAAAGGAGAGGGTGATTTGATAATCCTGGTGTGTGGTAAAATTTGGATAAGGGGGTGTGTAGCGGATGGACCCTAGGTTTGGGTTGGGCTTCATAATTGCATGATTTCGTATGTGAACATATGTGGAAATGGGCCAAGCCCAATATGATATGTGGATTAATGTGGAAATGGGCTAAGCCAAAGATGTGGAAATTATGTGGTTAACTACCCTATTAGATGAATGTGATATGAATATGGGCCAAGCCGAGAATGTGATAACATGTGAATTTGATAATTGATATCGATATATGAGTTAATATGTGGTTAACATGTGGGTGGAATTCGGTGGATTAATTACACACTCGAGTCCAGTATGACTCACCAAATTTTTTTAAACATCGCAGATGATTCGTGGTGATTGGACCGGGTTGGAGTGGATACGAGGTGGCCCATGCAGAAGACATCTTCTTTATTTTATTCAGTTTATTACTAAGAAATTTTGTTTAATTATTTGTTGTAATAAGGCCCAGTTAAAGTATTTAAGTATTTCTATTTTAGTATTTTTATTATGTTAAAGCAAAGTGACGATTGAATTATTATTTTGAAACCGGTTTATTTTCGACAAAACTATATCCTAAAATGTATCATAAAGTTTTAACCGGGATATTTTTATAAACACCACACTTTACTTAAGATTTTAAATGGTCACCGTTTTACAATCTCAACAATTTGTCATGATTTTATCTTTAGGTCGAATCTTCTCAAACGTTTTTTCGCAGTGGCATACCAGATCCGGTCAGGGCTTGTGGGCCGGGTTTAGGGTGTTACAGTTTATATCAAAGTATAATGATATGATTTGTTATCTATTGCATTGGTATGGGCGATATGAGAGGAGGGGGAAGATTGATATCCGTGTCTTTGAGACACCAGAGGTTTGGCACCTCCAGTGGTTTGGTACCACATATTTCGTGTCTTTGGGACACCAGAGGTTTGGCACCTCATAGCGACTCGTCCCAGTGGTTTCACACCACTGTGGGTTGGCCCCATATTTGATGTATTGGGATCGTCGCGGTGATTTGGTATCACACGTGGGTTGGCCCCACAACTTGATTATTCGTGACTTTGGGTCACCGGTGATTTGGCATCACATTATTGGATATCGTGACTTTGGGTCACCGGTGGTTTGGCACCACCAAAGTGGTTTGGTACCACACGGGGTAGAAAAGGAGTTTTGGATGGCTAGGTTGGGTGCATTATATATATATATATTGCTTGGTTATAATTTGTGTAAGTATGTGGCATTTACCGGAGAGGGATTATGCACTCGAGTCTTGGTGACTCACCTTCTCCCTTACTTTTTTCGTGTGATTCAGAAATCGCGGATGAGGAGCCGGATGAACTCGAGGAGGCCATGCAATAAAATTTGGTTTTACATGAACTTCCATTTGGGTACTTTATTTTAATTGCGTTTTCATCTTTTTATGGATTTGTAATAAGGCCTCTTTAATTATATTTTTGGATTATTTATATGCTTTGGATTTGTTTTAAATATGGCTTATAAATTACATGGTTGATATAATAATTTGAGCACCAAGTTTTCTAAACTACTAAACGCGATGATGGTTTTAAAATGTTACCATCGGGTAACATAAATCAATTGATAGTATTTAACAACTTAAGTATTTTTGATAACTCATACTATTTTCCAAAACTCCAGTTTCCAAATTTCTATTAGATACGGTTTTCAACCTAATCGCTTTAGTTTCTTTTCAATTTATAAAAAGGTTTACAAATCTAAGTCGCAACTAAGTTTTAAAGATTTATTTTTGGATTTCAAAGTAAATTATCAGTTTTAATTTATTATACACCTGATTTCTACGAACTTAGAACAACAAAGAGTTTTTCACTAAAATTTAATCCAGAAACTCGTTTTTCCTCAAAACGTTTTCCTCGTGACATACCAAATTCGGTCGTGGCGTATTGACCGGGTTTGGGGTGTTACAAATTGGTATCAGGGCCAAGTTCAAAAGCTCGGCTGTGGGCCCAAGGCCCAAAATGATTTAAAGTATGATCTTAAAATGTTTTTGTTTAAAATTATATGATCTCAAAGGCATGGCACCGAGTCTCCACACCGATCCGCTTGGGTAAGTACTTTAAACTCGTTGATCTTGATGATATGATGATGTTAGTATGACTGATTAGTAGTAGAAACTACTCTAGAGACCCAAACTATAGGTTGAATGTACTAGCGAAACAACTTCTTATTAAAATTATTCATAAAACTGTATTTTAAAGAAAGTGGAATAATGACTAATGCATAACACTTTTAAATCAGATAAGTCGAGACTTTAGACATGAGTACTCGAGGTCGGGTCGTATTACTCGTGGACGCTGGTCGGGGTAGGATGGTCGTGTGCGAGCCGGTGAGGTCCGGTCAAGGATCCGAAAATGAGGTACCACTACCCACCACCGGGGCGGTTGGAGTTGAGCATCAGGATCAAACGGGGGATGATGCAGTGTCTCAGGCGATGCTGCGAGTCCTTGAGAGGGTAGCTGGAATAGGTGGAGGCGCGGGAGCTCGGAAATCTATACCTGAGTTACTCCGAGCCAATGGAGCTGAGGTATTTTGAGGTGTTTGTGTGTGGCTCTCGAAGACGGCAGAGTATTGGTTAGAGGCGACGGAACGAATCATGGATGACTTGGGTCTGAATGCTGAGGAAAAGCTGAAAGGGATAGTGTCGCTTCTTCGAGATGAGTCATATCAGTGGTGGCTCACGGTACGGAATAGTGCTGCAGCGGAGGATCTCACTTGGGATTATTTTAAGGCAGTGTATCAGAAGAAATATGTTGGGTCTAGTTACATTGATGCACAGCGTAAGGCATTTCTGAGTTTTGTCCAGGGAAGTAAGTCCGTATTAGAATATGAGGCAGAATTTTTAAGATTGAGCCGGTATGCTGGAGGTATCGTGGCTTCGGAGCACGAGCGATGTGTCCGGTTTGAGGATGGATTGAGGGACGAACTGAGATTGCTGATTGCTCCACATCAGGAGCGAGAGTTTGCTGCGCTAGTTGAAAAGACTAAGATAGCAGAAGGGATAAAGGAATCAGTAAGGCAGAGGCACGACAAGAATAAACATAAGAGAAGTTTTGGATCATCCGGGTCAGCCGTAATTCTCAGAAGAGGGTTAGGCAGAGTGGGCCGAATCAATCTGGGAGGCCTGTTATTGCTAATCAGGGACCAGCACAGTGTAACCGATGTGGAAAATTTAATTGGGGCGAATGTTGGACCGGAGGGAAAGGATGTTTTGAGTGTGGTTCATTTGGATCATCGTGGTGAGAGATCGTCCACGTAAGCTAGCCAGGAATCAGTCTGAGGGTCAAGGTCGTGCTCAGTTCAGAAATGAGGGACCGTCACCGCAGAGAGGTCGTGGTAATGGTAGAGGAGGTAATGGTTCTGGTCGAGGCCGCGGAGCATCTGGCAGAGGTGCTGGCAACACTGAGGCAAGACAGCCTGGTTTGGTGTATGCAGCGAGACGTCGAGAGGAGGGCGACGCACCGGACGTTCTTAATCTTTGGTGAACCATATATCGCTTTGATAGATGTGGGTTCGACACATTCGTATGTTGCTAGTAACATAGAAGAGACTATGAATCTAGACTCGAGACTACTTCCGGGAAGATGACAGATTTAGCCCTCGGGTCACTCAGAGAAGTAAATAAGTCAGATAGAGATGTACCCCTAGAACTCCAAGGGGTAATGTTTGTAGTCGATCCGATGGAACCGCCGTTTGAGGAGTTCGATCCGATTCTTGGGATGGACTGGTTGGTCAAGTATCAAGCAAGTTTGGATTGCACCGCGCTTAGCGCATGGTTTTGAAGACGGTGATTGAGGCAAAGAGGTGGTTATGATAGGTAATAGAAGAGATTATCTATCCAACGTGGTATCCGCGTTGAAAGTCGTGAAGTTGGTCGGGAAGGGTCGTGAGGCATTTGTGGTTCATGTGTGTGCGTTGGAGGCTAAGGAGTCTCATTGTGGGGAATGTCCGAACGGTAAAGGAATATGTTGACGTATTTCGTAAGAACTTCCGGATTGCCTCCGGATCGTGAAGTTGAATTTGGTATAGATCATTACTCGGACTGCGCGCGGTGTCTATTGCTCCGTATAGGATGGCAGAAGGAATTAGGGAATTGAAGGCTCAAATTCAAGAGTTGTTGGATCGAGGTTTTATCTCGACCAAGTGTTTCGCCTTGGGGAGCACCGGTATTTTTGTCAAGAAGAAGGATGGATCGATGCGGATGTGTATAGACTATCGCCGATTGAATAAGTCGACGATAAAAACAAGTATCCTTTGCCGAGGATAGATGACTTGTTTGATCACCTTAAGGAAGCGCCGTTTTCTCCAAGATTGATTTAGGTCCGGATATCATCGGTGAAGGTGAAAGAGGGTGATATCCATAAGACGGCATTTCACACTCGGTATCGGCACTACGAAGCTCGTAATGCCGTTTGGGTTGACTAACGCTACGGCAAAGCATTCATGGACATGATGAATCGGGTATTCCAGCAGTTTTTGGACCAGTTTGTTGTGGTATTTATAGACGATATTTTGGTATACTCCAAGTCAGAGGAGGAGCATGATGCGCATTTACTAGTAGTGTTGCAGATTTTGAGGGAAAAGCAGCTTTATGCAAAATTTAGTAAGTGCGAGTTTTGGCTTAGGGAGGTGACTTTCTTGGGTCACGTAGCATCAACTGAGGGGATTAGAGTGGATCCTCGAAAGATTGAGGCAGTGTTGGATTGGAAGCCGCCTAAGTCAGTGGCTGAGATTCGGAGTTTCTTAGGTCTGGCGGGGTATTACCGAAGATTTTTGGAAGGATTTTCTTTGATAGCAGCACCTATGACTAAGTTATTAAGGAAAGGAATTCCATTTGTGTGGACCGAGAAGCAAAGCAAGGAAGTTTTGACAAGTTGAAGAAGATTCGATCAAGCTCAGATTTTGATTCAACTCGAGGCAGGCAAGGAATTCACGGTTTCATCGTGATGCATCACATCTTGGTTTGGGATGTGTCTTTGATGCAGAAGGAAGGTAGTGGCTTATGCATCTCGACAGTTGAGACCACATGAAGTTAACTATCCGACGCATGACTTGGAATTAGCTGCAGTGGTTTTTGCTTTGAAGATTTGGAGACACTATTTGTATGGAGAGAAGTCGATAGTCTACACGGATCACAAGAGTCTTAAGTATCTTTTGACTCAGAAGGATTTGAACTTGAGGCAGCGTAGATGGATAGAGTTGTTGAAGGACTACGACTGTTCGATTGAGTATCATTTGGGCAAGGCTAACGTGGTGGCAGACGCGTTGAGCCGAAAGGTTGTATCAGACTTAAGATCGATGTTTGCTCATCTTAGCTTATATGACGATGGGAGTCTTTTGGCTTAATTGCAAGTCAAGCCGACTTGGTTAGAGCAGATCAAGGAGAAAGCAGATTAGAGGATGATGGTTTGAATGATCGGAGGTTCTGAGTGTTGAATGGTGGTTTAGAGGATTATAGTTTGTCCAAGGATGGAGTATTGTGTTTTAAAGGAAGAGCTTGTATGCCAAAGGATGTTGAGTTGAGGCAAAGGATTCTTCGGGACGCACATAGCAGCCCATACGCTATGCATCCTGGAGGTAGCAAGATGTATCGGGATTTAAGAGAGCGATTTTTGGTGGCAGTGTCCAAGCATGAGGTAATGGCGAGTTTGTGGGTAAATGTCGACGTGTCGCCAGGTCAAGGCGGAGCATCGGCTTGCCGTCACAGGTTACTTCACCGGTGAAGATTCCACAGTGGAAGTGGGAAAGGATCACTATGGATTTTGTCTGTGGATTACCCCTTACGCCAAGTAAGAAGGACTCAGTTTGGGTGATTGTGGATCGTCTGACTAAGTCAGCTCATTTTATTCCGGTAAGGGTGGATTACTCGCTTCAGAAGTTAGCTAAGTTGTATGTGGCGGAGATAGTAAGGTTGCACGGTGTACCAGTGTCGATCATCTCAGACAGAGATCCTAGATTTACGTCGAGGTTTTGGAGAGCGTTACATCAGGCTTTGGGTACGCGGTTGGATTTTAGTACCGCATTTCATCCACAGTCTGACGGGCAGTCGGAAAGAGTTATACAGATTTTAGAGGATATGTTGAGAGGTTGTGTATTGGACTTCAGAGGCAGCTGGGAAGAGTTTTTACCATTAGCAGAGTTCGCATACAACAATAGTTATCAGGCAAGCATTAAGATGGCACCATATGAGGTGTTGTATGGTAGGAGGTGTCGCACACCTACATGCTGGACCGAGTTGAGTGAGCGTCAAATGTTAGGACCAGAGTTGGTTGCAGAAACCGAAGATAAGGTGAAGTTGATTCAAGCTCGGTTGAAGGAAGCTTCGGATAGGCAGAAGTCATATGCCGATCTCAAGCGGAGGGATATAGAATTTTCCGTGGGTGACAAAGTTTTTTTGAAAGTCTCGCCATGGAAGAAAGTGTTAAGATTTGGGAGAAAAGGCAAGTTAAGTCCAAGGTTTATTGGGCCGTATAAGGTGTTGAGACGAGTGGGACCGTGAGCCTATCACTCGAGTTGCCATCGAGGTGAGTCGATTCACGATGTGTTCCATGTCTCCATGCTTAGACGCTATCGTTCGATCCATCGCATGTTGTGGCGAAGAGAGGAAATAGAGGTGAGTCTAGATCGACGGTAGAAGAAGAACCTGTGCGCATTCTAGACCGAGATGTGAAGTTTTTGCGGGAAGTCGGTTCCTTTAGTGAAGGTTTTATGGCAGAACCATGGCGTAGAAGAAGCTACGTGGGAACCGGAGGATGTGATGAGGCAGCAGTTTCCTCAACTCCTTTGAGTAGGTAATTTCGAGGACGAAATTTTCTTAAGGGGGGTAGAATTGTAATATCCTAAAAAAAATTGAGTATCATCTTGTTACTTGTGTTAGCTCAAGTATGATTATTATTATGTGCTTAGTATAGTTTTATGAAGGCTTGGAATTATTAGCTAAGCTAGAATGATTTTTAGTATTGAAAATATAGTGAAGTGGATTAGATGAACTTGACACTTAAGTTAATTTAAGTGTTAAATTCTAACACAAGAGGAGTTAGTGGCATAGTGGATAGGCGCATGAAAGGTTGCTTGAGGAAGTGGTTGAGTAGCATGGAAGGCATATTAAGGATTTTATTTTTTTATGCATCCTAGCATTAAGTGTCGGTCAACTATTCATATGGATAAGATGGACAATTTTCTTTTTATGGCAAGAAGACTTAAGGTTATGGTAAGCATGAAATAAGGGATAGAATTGCTAGATTTTGGGGATAAAATATCTTCAACTTTGGGAATGTAGAGGATTTCAAGGCTTGGCTTAAGGGTGTTGTTTTGGAAACTCTCCTATAGCCATTAGTGCATGAATGTGGACGGCATGTGTGGCTAGGGGGGTGGCGAATGTTGATAGGAAGTTTGGGGGAATAGTTGGCCAACTTTAGCATTTTGTGCATCATTTGGCATTTTCTCTTCCTCTCCAAAAATTCCTCTTTGGCCGAATGTATCTTAGGCATTTTGGTGCAATTTTGCTTTTGATTTAGCTCTCATTTTTGTTTGAACCAAAATCTAATTTCTTCCTCTCATTTCCCTTTTGAAACCAGAAACCACAATATGCATTTTTGTGCACTTTTCTTTCGGCAAACTAGGTGTTTGGCCGAACCTCTTTCTCCCATCTCTCTCTTTTCTTTCTTTTGATACTTGCTCAAAACCACATTTCCTTTTTCACTTCCTCTTGGCCGAATCTTCCTCCTTCCCAAATCCCATCTCTTTCATTTTTTCAAAGTTAAAAACATCCATTACCATTCTATTTTCATTTTCTATTTTCTTCTTTCTTCCATTTTCGAATCATCCTTCTCCTATTTCACTTTCACTTTTATTTTTCCATTCTTTTACTCCACCATAGCCGAATCTTCTTTCTCTTTTTGGTGTTATATTGGCCGAATATCATCGTGGGTAGATAATCTTTGGGTTTTCTTCAATCGGTTTTGGAAGATAGGTAAGTGTTCATGGTCGTATTTCCGTTATTTCCTTCTCCTTTCTAAGTCGTTTTCTTGTGGACAAAGGCCGAATCTTTGGGCATTTGTTTGCAAGGTTCTAACCATTATTTAGGAACCGATTTTTCCTTTAGGCTCTTTGGGACGTTGGAAGCAATCGATCTTAGCCATTCCATTAGCAATCGAAGTTGGTAAGTCAAGTGGTAAGATTCATGTCGATTCATTATTCTTTTTGAGGATAAAGACTAAGGCTATTGGGATTAAGATGTGATGTTGGCCGAATGGATTTTTTCTTATAGTTTTGTGGTATGGCCGAATGTAGGACAAGGTGATCTAGTGCGGTAGATCAGATCTTCGGAAGTTAGTATTTGTGTTAGTGAAAGGTGTGTACCTTACACACTTTATAAATCGGTATATATATATGTGTGTGTTAATAACTATTCATGTTGTTAAAGCCGAAAACTATGAGATCTTGAAATGATACCTTGATGGGTATGAGCAAGGATACGGGTAAGTCCGTTTCGATATGATATTGATATATGTTGTTAATATCACGATCTACGATATATATTGGTTATATGTTTATATCAAAGTATAATGACATGATTTGTTATCTATTACATTGGTATGGGCGATATGAGAGGAGGGGGAAGATTGATATCCGTGTCTTTGGGACACCAGAGGTTTGGCACCTCCAGTGGTTTGGTACCACATATTTCGTGTCTTTGGGACACCAGAGGTTTGGCACCTCATAGCGACTCGTCCCAGTGGTTTCACACCACCGTGGGTTGGCCCCACATTTGATGTATTGGGATCGTCGCCAGTGATTTGGTATCACACGTGGGTTGGCCCCACAACTTGATTATTCGTGACTTTGGGTCACCAGTGATTTGGCATCACATTATTGGATATCGTGACTTTGGGTCACCAGTGGTTTGGCACCACCAGTGGTTTGGTACCACACGGGGTAGAAAAGGAGTTTTGGATGGCTAGGTTGGGTGCATTATATATATATATATATATTGCTTGGTTATAATTTGTGTAAGTATGTGGCATTTACCCGGGAGAGGGATTATGCACTGAGTCTTGGTGACTCACCTTCTCCCTTACTTTTTTCAGGTGATTCGTAAAATCGCGGATGAGGAGCCGGATGAACTCGAGGAGGCCATGCAATAAAATTTGGTTTTACATGAACTTCCATTTGGGTACTTTATTTTAATTCGTTTTCATCTTTTTATGGATTTGTAATAAGGCCTCTTTAATTATATTTTTGGATTATTTATATGCTTTGGATTTGTTTTAAATATGGCTTATAAATTACATAGTTGATATAATAATTTGAGCACCAAGTTTTCTAAACTACTAAACGCGATGGTTTTAAAACGTTACCATCGGGTAACATAAATCAATTGATAGTATTTAACAACTTAAGTATTTTTGATAACTCATACTATTTTCCAAAACTCCAGTTCCAAATTTCTATTAGATACGGTTTTCAACCTAATCGCTTTAGTTTCTTTTCAATTTATAAAAGGTTTACAAATCTAAGTCGCAACTAAGTTTTAAAGATTTATTTTCTGGATTTCAAAGTAAATTATCGTTTTTAATTTATTATACACTGATTTCTACGAACTTAGAACAACAAAGAGTTTTTCACTAAAATTTAATCGGTAACTCGTTTTTCCTCAAAACGTTTTTCCCCGTGACATACCAAATTCGGTTGTGGCGTATTGACCGGGTTTGGGGTGTTACATAACTAGCCACATCACATGGCTAAGTTCATCTCAAACATATACCAAATGACTAGCCTATACGTGCCATATTAGGTTATATACACATTCAAAAGTACCAAAGTTGAGTTTGATAGTGTGATGACGATCCTTGACGATTCCCGAGCCTTTCGTAGCTTTGACGACCTATAAAACAGAGTAAACACACACACAAAGTAAGCTTTCCAAAAGCTTAGTAAGCCATATACAAATAAACTAAGCACGTAATACACATAGCTACATTTATACATCGACATTAATACCTCTCATGTGCAAAAGTCATCACATATCTTTTGGCTCATTTATTTAGCCATCACTTACCACATTTCTCAAATCAAGCATCACTTATGCACATAGCTCATTCAAGCTTATATATCACATATTATCTCATCAAATCCATATTCACATTCTTTTTGGTAAATTCATATATGTATACTTACCTTTCATACACATACATAGTGTACCTTTCAATGTACCTGAATCATTATATAGTTCACTTAGTCATTCACATCTCGGATTTGCCCATTGAACCGTTCAGAATCTAATAGGGTGCTCAGAATGCTCGGAATAGTGATACAATGCCAACGTCCCAGACGTGGTCTTACATGCAATTAGATATCGATGCCACTGTCCTAGACAGGGTCTTACATGTAAATCTCATATCGATGCCAACGTCCCAGACGTGGTCTTACACGTAAATCTCATATCGATGCCAACGTCCCAGACGTGGTCTTACACGTGAATCTCATATCGATGCCAACGTCCCAGACGTGGTCTTACACGTGAATATCATATCGATGCCAATGTCCCAGACGTGGTCTTACACGTGAATCTGATATCGATGCCAATATCCCAGACGTGGTCTTACACGTGAATCTCATATAGATTTCAACGTCCCAGACGTGGTCTTACACGTAAATTATAACAGCTCGATTTAGGGCCTAGTCGAAATAGTGGTACGAGACCACTAATCCAAGGTGAATTTATGAGTTTTTAAGGTTCATGCCATGTTTGCATGTTAGTGTGAAAGTTTCATGAAGCAATTTTGCTAAATTGAAGTTGAATGGTCAAAAAGGACCAAATTGCAAAAGTTGTAAAATGTGAGTTTCTAGAAGCATTTTGTATGAAATAGCTCTAGAATAGAAATTATAAGTCCTTAAATAGCAATTTTCCCAAATCATAATTTTTGGACAAAAATGGACATGAGTTAGTAAATGGTGATATTTTTAAGAGAAAGGCATTTTGGTTATTTACCTATTAAATGATTAATAAAGGAAAAAGATGATAAAAATCATTCATCTTCTTCCTTGTGTGTGCCGAAATTTTGAAGAACCCATAGCTAGGGTTTGTTCATCTTTCAAGCTTGCTAATAAGTTCATCTTAGCCCCATTTTTGATATTCTTCGTATTTTTGAAGTCCCGATAGCATGAGTAAGCTATTTTTAGCTATAAAGTGAGCTAAAGTGCATGTTCAAAAATCTACCCATGATTGATATGCATGTTAAATGATGTTTTATGGAAGTTTATGAGAGTTTGATGTTAGATAAACATCTTTTTCTAAGTGAATTTCATGAAAGATGATAGTATGGACCATTTTGTAATAGTTATGAAAATTGGTCATACATGTTATAAATAGCAAGAATTGATGATTGTTATAGTAGAGAAAATGATTCAGCTAAGCATGAAGTTTAAGAAAGTTGAATGAAAATTATTTTACGAGCCTTGAGGCAAAAGTGCAAATATGAGAGTTTAGGGGTAAAATAGTAATTTTGCCAAAGTATGATTTAAGAGTCAATTTAGTTAATGTGAGTATTAAATGATCTATTTATGACTATAGATCAAGAAAAACGAAGCCCGGATCGAAACCGAGGCAAGAACAAGGTCGAGGACTAAATTACATACCTAGCTACATTTTGTATATTGAGGTAAGTTTGTATGATTTCTAAGCTTTATGATTTATATTATTGAATTGCTTAGTATAATATACAATGTTATTATGAAATTGTTTAACGTTAAGTTAAACAATGAAATTAATGAGATCAAGTATGAGAAAGTCCGTATAAGACCAAGCCGAGGCATGTCATCGGCAATCAAGCAAGTTATCATGTAAGTCCAAGGACCCAAGCTTGGCATTGACAAGTTTATCATGTAAGTCCAAGGACCCAAGCTTGGCATTGACAAGTTTATCATGTAAGTCCAAGGAAAGTCCAAGGATCCAAGCTTGGCATTGAACAAGTTATCAAGAGGAAGATTTCATATAAGTCCATGTCAAGACATGGCCTTGAAACCAAGATGAGATATCCCATGTAAGACCATATCCAAAATATGGATTTAGCATCAAGTTCGTGGTAAGAGATTTGGTATTCTCGGTTATTCATAGGAATTCATTGGGCAAATGAGATAAGCTCACAAGAGATAACACAAAAGTTTAGTAAGCAAAATCATTATCAAGTGGGGACAGAATATTATTCATGTTATGAATGATGAATTAGAAATTATGAGTATTATGTTCAAGTATGCTGATCAATGTGATCTAGAGATATAGGTACTTTGTTTGCCTATCAAGTATGAGACTAGTAAGTTTCATGAGTTATGTAAGAATCAAGTATGAGTAAGTAAGCTTTATATAGCTGAATTTATGATGCCATTATTTATATCAAATGATCTATATTAAGTAAGAATGTTGCTATGTGTATTATGCAAACTTACTAAGCTAAATGCTTATGTCTTTCATTATTTCTTTCCATGTAGTCCCGCCAAGCTAATATCGAGGATCACCGTCATCAGAGCTCGGAGCACACTATCAATCGCTATTTTGGTATAGCCAAGTTGTTTTATTAAGTATGGCATGTATAGGTAGCATTACATTTTGAGTAAATATTTTAAGAAGAGCCAAAGTATAGGCTATTAAGTTTATTATTCTTTTGTAAATGGCTAAGTGATTGGCCAAGTTTGACTAAGTATGTATGTTATTAATATCAATGAAGCATGTTATATTGTTCATGAAAGATGTAATAATTGAGTTGCTGAATTGAGCTTGAGTTTGGTCTTAATTTCAGGATGGCAATTGGCTTGGTAAATAGCCCCTAAGTGCCTACACGGTTAGACACACAAGGCAGTGTGTCAGGCCGTGCATAAACTGCACCTTCATCTTATAAGTAAGAATAGGCCACGGACTAATCCCACGGTCGTGTGTTAAGGCCGTGCATAACACATGGTTAGAACTTGGGCGTGTGCCCGGCCGTGTGTTATAAGTCAGAATGCTAAGGTTTTTCACACGGGCTAGGACCACTGGCGTGTTATGGCCGTGTGGAAATTGGCAGAATACTGAGTTTTAAGGCACGGTCTGAGGACATGGGTGTGTATGCCTATGCACAGGCGTGTCTTATATTACACGGGCGTGTAACCCCTGTTTCAAAGAAAAGTTTTTTTCGATAAGGTTCCGAAAGTTTACCAGTACAAGTTTAAGGCCTCGTAGGCCTATGAAATGTACGAATTGTTTAAGAATGAGAAGTTTTAATTTCGGAACAAAATTTTATAGCCCGTAATGTCATAATTAAGCAAGTTCAAGCATAGTAATGTCTCGTATCTGGTCTGAGCCTCGGACTCGGGTATGGGGTGTTACATAAATCTCATATCGATGCCAACATCCCAGACGTGGTCTTACACGTAAATCTCATATCGATGCCAACGTCCCAGACGTGGTCTTACACGTAAATCTCATATCGATGCCAATGTCCCAGACGTGGTCTTACACATAAATCTCATATCGATGCCAACGTCCCAGACGTGGTCTTACACGTAAATCTCATATCGATGCCAACGTCCCAGACATGGTCTTACACGATATCACAAAACAGACACCTATGCCATAACATATACAACTCTATCTCCTCTTAGGTTCAAACGGAACTTCTCGGACATTGTCAACTTGTTGATCTATATATACATATTCAGATTTCACATACATTCCATCACAATTGATATTCATAGCAATCCAAATTTCATATTTACACAAATAATTCAATTCAAATACATTTAATTGTATATCGACTTACCTCGGATTCAGATATTCGTTCGGACTCGGTTATTCAACTACTTTTGCCTTTCCGCGATCTAAGTCCGTTTTCTTCGGCTCTTGATCTATACATATTCAAATGTAATCCATTTATTCACTAATTCATTCAATTCAATTCATGAACACACATTTAGGGCAATTTGCATTTTAGCCCTCACATTTGAATATTTTATCAATTTAGTCCATTTTTCTCAAGACATCAAATATACAAAATCACCATATACCCATGCTTAGCCGAATGCTCATTTATTTCATACAAGTCAAAACATTTCATTTATTTCACAATTTAATCCTTCAAAATGCTATTTTATCAATGTAGCCCTATTTAGCTAAAGTAATCAAAAATTCAAGAACAACATATGTTTATCTAACATATAGCTTTCATAAAACACTATTAGACATCACAAAATTCATATGTTCATCCATGGAACTTTGAAAAATATTCATCAATTCATAAAATTGAGACATGGGTTTTGTAGAGCATGAAGCAATGATTACAGAAACGTAGAAATTATCAAAAACCAAAGTCAAAACTTACCTTAATCAAGCTTAAAACCAACCGAAACCTAGCTTTCTTTTTCTTTTCTTCTTTTCTTTGTTTTTCGGCAATATATGATGATAATGGCCCCCCTTTTCTTTTATTATAATGTTTTTGTTATAATATTATAACTTATATTATATAATATAAACTTTTAACTTATAAAATTAATATAAAACACACATATATGCATAACCACACTTAATGCCGTCCACTATAACTAAAAATGGACTATTTGCCTTTTAAGGACTTCACAATAATAAAGCCACATCAATTTGGCCATTAATCAAATAGAAAGCCACTTTTACCCTTTTATGCAATTTAGTCCTTTTCTCAAATTAAGCACACAGCAAACAAATTAATTCACGGAACTTTAGCACATACTTAATCACATATCAAAGACACAGAAAATAATATTAAAATATTTTACTGACTCAGATTTGTGGTCCCGAAACCACTGTTCTGACTAGGGTATAAACCGGACTGTTATAGATGGTTTCGACCATGTGTTGGCACATAATGTGCAAGATTCACGTCTATCCGATATTATTCTAAGTGGTTCAACAGGAAATGTGTTGTTACGAGTTGATATGAGTTCGATACGAACTAATACAGGTATATACATGAAATACATGGAAATGATGGTACATGATATACTGATATATGGAAATGGATGATATATGTATATGATGAAACAGTAAGATAATGAAATGTATCAGGGCATGTATATATATATGAATATCCTTGATATGTTGATACATGGTAATTATGTAAGTTAAGACGATTAATGAACTCAAGTGTGACATGTTGAGAAAATAAGGTTATCAATGTTGAATTTATATGAAATATGTTCAAGTGCGCTAATGTGTGTTGCTGTTTGATGCTTAGGCAAATGCCAAGCTATTGGTTGAATGGTATTATGTTTACTTATAAGTCGTATTGAAATGGTAAGTGCTCAAATGAAAATATGCTTGTACTCACGAAAAAGTGGTAAGGTTTAAATTATGCAAATTCTTATGAAATGGTTTATCATGTGATTAGTTCTAAAAGAGCTATGTTTAAATGCACTAGCTTGTGGCTATGGTTGATGATATGCTTGTGTCTTGTATATTATGCATATGAAATGAGTGATGGAAAAGAGAATGATGAGTTAAATTGATGATATTATTTAAGCTAAAAAAAGTAAATGTAATGGAAAGTAATGACATGCAAACGAAAGGAAGAAAATTGAAAAAGATTTAAAGTTTTTATAAAATCATACTTTGTTAGGGGTGAAGGTATAAGCGATGATGTGAATTGTTGAATTTGTAAAACCCCTAACCCGTATCCCTCGCCAGAACAGGGTTACAGAGCATTATCGAAACATTCAAAAACATTTACAGCTAATTCAAGCAAGTCACTATTTAGATTCTGAAATCATTTGTAACGTCCCTTAAATGTACCCTCGAGGCCCAATACAAGCATTAGAATCGAGTCGGGACTTAATCGAAACCTCTAAGAATTTTTCGCAAAAATTCAAAAATTTTCCAAGTTACAGGGCTCACACGCCCGTGCTATAGGCCGTGTTCAACCCCGTGTAACTTTCTGACTTGTGCACACGGCCATGACACATGCCCGTGTGCTAGGCTGTGTGGTTAATTAAATTCTTTCGAAATTAGGTGTAGGTTTCACACAGCCAAGACACACGCCCGTGTTTCAGGCCGTGTAGCACACACGGCTGAGACACATGCCCGTGTGCTCAATTCTGAGCATTCTACTTCTCAAAATTAAGGTGCAGGGAACACACGGCCTAACCACAGGCCCATGTACCAGGCCGTGTGTCACACATGGTCTAGTCACACGCCCGTGTGTCTGCCCGTGTGGACAAAATAAAGCCATTCCTAGCTTCATTTCTCACCCAAAATCGTACGAAATTCCTGCACCAAACTTACATCCAAATACCAACTAGCCCAAGCATTGAATTCAAGCAATTTATAACATCTAACATGATATATTACTACATGCATTCATGCTTAAATCTTACCTTTCTCAATCAATCAATAATAGCCACTTATGTTATCCATAAAATGAACTTAATACATACATGCATATACCAAAACATAATCATCACTAGCCATTCCAATGGCTAGATTACAATAATCATTTACATTTACATGCCAATATGACCAATATAACCTATACATGCCATTATAACCATAATTGCTTTACCATATTCATCGAAATAGGCCGATGGATAGTGTGAGTGACCTCCGCCAAGCTTCCAATCCAACGAGCTTCTGATTTACTCTAAAACAGGGAAAAAAACTAAGTAAGCATAAAATGCTTAGTAAGTTCGTATAAAATGGTACTTAACTTACCATTCATTCTATTTTGAGGTAATTATGTAAGGCATTTTCAATGAATTTGTCCTCAAGCCCTACACATATCTTCATTGCCCTTGTTAGTCATATAATCCATAATAACATCACAAACATATATGGGCTCAACAAGAATCAAGTTTCCATGCACATATGCTTTCTTCAACATGTATTCATTAAACATGTATAATTTCATCATAGTTTATCTCGAGTTCAGATCTTTTCATATCAAACTTTACCCATATCACTCGGAATATCAAAGTCACGATTAGTACACTCAAGGTGTACAAGTCTATAATCAAGGATGTACATACTCATTAAATAAATTCCCTGTACAATATCATCATTTCCTATTTCCACATATCAATCGTCACGTATCGTCATTTTCATGTATTTCAGGCCGTTATGTGTAATAACTCATTTCTTATTCATGTCTTCATATGTCAAGAACTTTTACCCGTTGAATTTATTTGAAATATCGATGGGTACACAAATAGTACACTCGAGGTGTATGAATCAGAATCCTTCAATTCATGTCCAGTGGTACCCATAAGGTACTATTTCAGAGAGTACACTCCCGAGCCACATATATAAAAACAACAGGATTACCAGTCTAAGCTAAATCCTTTTTATGACATATGCTCTAAAGAGCTTGATTTGGATTACCTATCCAGGCTAAATCCTATCCATAACATATGCTCGAGAGGACTTATATCAGGATTACCCGTCCGGGCTAAATCCTTTCCTAAATGAGATCAATTGGATTACTCATCCGAGCTAAATCCCGTCAACAACAAATGCAGGACTTTATTCATTTCGGGAAATCACATAACTATCAATTTTCATTTATTCAAACGAGATTTAAAATTTTCAAGCATTTCTCAGCATGTGATTATTTCATACATATATAACATTCATATAATTTAAATGATCACATTCCACATTCATTCCAAGCATAAAAGTAACATTTTTATCGTTTATCCTTTATTGGGCATTGTCAGGTATATTTTCAACGTCATATACATATATGATATTTATACAATTCACAAACACAACATCTAATTCAAGCATATAAAATACACAATTTAGTTACACGAACTTACCTCGACAAATGTTCGTGTATGAAAAATCTACTAATCCGACATTTTCCTCTTTTCCTTGTTCTAGCTCCGAATTTGGTCTATTTCGGATCTATACAAGTAAATTTTACATAAATTTATCACATTTCATATTCAAGTGGACTCAATTTACAACCTAGGCAAAATTACCATTTTGCCCCTAACTTTTCCATAAATTCCCATTTCGTCCCTAGGCTCAGAAAATGAAATTTGTGCAATTTACTCCCTATTCCAAGCCTAACCAAAATTCCATCATAAAATTTACAGCACATGTATTCATAAAAATTTAGAATTTTTTCATCAAATTTCATAACTTTACATTTTAGTCCCTAAATCATGTTTTCATCAAAAATCACTTTGTAAAAGTAGTTTATCTATCAACAACCTTTCATTTTCTACTATAAATTTCTAATTTTTAGCATATTCATCCATGACCCAAGTTTTATACCTTGATAACTTTTCAAATTAATCCCCCAAATAGATAGATTAAACTATCCCAGTTTCAAAAATATCAAAATTACTAAAAACGGGACAAGGAAACTTACCCAATTTGGCCATGAAAGTTTCTTCTCTCTCTCCTAGGGTTTCCATGTATTATTTTGGGGAAGAAGATGAGAAAATAAGATGATATCTATTTTATCATCTTTTAATTAATTAAATATTTTCACTTTCCAATTTAGTCATTGCCCTTTTCCAAATTTACATGGATGAGTCACCAAAATATCTGCATACTTTTCTTTAATGGTCTAATTACCTTATAAGGACCTGTTTTGAATTCCATAGCTATTTAATCCTTATAGCTACTAGAATTCAACTTTTGCATTTTATGCGATTTGGTCCTTCTCGTAATTAAGCACATAATCGATAAAATTATCTTTTCAAAATTTTCACATGACATTTCTAACATAATACGGTCTATATAATAAAATAAAAATAAATTTTATTTTCGGCTCGAATTTGTAGTCCCAAAACCACTGTTCCGATTTCACCGAAATTGGGCTGTTACAGAATTTGGTTTCATGAATCGTGCGGTATCGGTATATGATTATTCTTGATATATATAAATTTCATATATGAAATGGATAGATATGATTAAATTTTATACGAGCTTACTAGGCATTCATTACTTACGTAGTTATTTTTCTTTACTTACAGACTATCGGAAGCTCGATCGAGTTAGAAGCTCGTTAGAGATTTATCACACTATCCTCGGCGATTATATCGGTAGATTTTGATATCTTGGTCAAGGTTATAATGGCATGTATAGGTATTTTGGCTAATGTTAGCCTATGTGTTTTGGTTATGGAAATGACCATTTGGTTAGTTTGCATTTTGGTCTTGTGTTGGTAAAATAATATATATATATATTATAATGTGTATATAAGTAGCCTTGTAATGGTTGATATATGACTTGTTATGGTTGAATGATGGTATATAGAAAAGTAGTTGAATGGGCATATTAGATATGCCATATAACTTGTTGTGAATTGGTGTTTTGCCATAGTAAGCATATATGTATTTGATGCTAATGATTATGTGGTTCAGTTGGTACCAAATAGTATGTTTTGGTAAGTGATTTACATGTTGTGTAATGATGCAAACTTAGTTAAAAGTTAATGTATTATTTTGGCCAAATTGAGTATATGGTTATACATGTTTTAATGTTGTCATTTGAGGTGCCTTTGAGCATAGTGGTTGGATGTTATTATACCATATGTGTTTGGCTTGATTATGCATGATTTTGGTGCCTTTTTAGGGCTTATGTATATGTGCAAAAGGGATTATAGGTACATGTTGAAAAGGTGAGAAAAATGGCTTGTAAAATAGCCTATTTTTGTCCACACGGACAGAGACACGAGCGTGTGTCTCAGCCGTGTGTGACACATGGCCAGGTAGCACGACCGTGTGTCCCCTATAGTTTTCAAAGGGTTACAAGTCAAGTTTTACACGGGCATGTGAGGTTATTTCGAAGGGTACACAGCCTGGCACACGGGCGTGTGGTTTAGCCGTGTGACCCAAGTCAGTGAGTTACACGGGTATGGACACGGGTTGGGACACGGCTATGTGTCCCTATTTTGAATGCCTACACGGCCTAAGACACGGGCGTGTCTCTTGGCCGTGTGAATCACACGGCCTAGCCACACGGCGGTGTGACCCCTGTAGTTGGTAAATTTTCATCTTTCCCCTAAAATTTCTATATGTTTCTGATTTAGTCTCGATTTGTTTCTAATGTGTTTTCAGGGCCTCGAGGGCTCGTATAAGGGACAATATGTATGCTATTTGTTGGTTTTACTATGATTGATTATATGAATGAAATGTTTTAAAATTTTTGATAGTTCTGAAATGTAAACTCTGATAATGCTCTATAACCCTATTCCAGCGTCGAATACGGGTTAGGGGTGTTACAAAATATCTGTATAAATGTTAGAAAAAAGTATTGATAGTTATTTGAACATGAAGTTGCATGATAAATGTCTGGCCTTTTTAGAGAGTGGATACATCGTCTCTAGAAGGTGTGGGGGATAATAACCACTGTTACACATGTGTGAATGGTCAAGTTTATGTACAAAGATCTTTTGATGTGGTACGAGCCTATTATAGGCGAGTCTGTGATACATACAAATGTGAATTAGAGATTTATTATGTAGCCTCCGATAAGGCAATTATAATGCTAACTGGACTGGCATATCACTGAATAAATCTGTGGAAATTCCATGGCCATGAAATCATATGAAATACGCCAAGAGGGCATGAAGGTATAAGATCATGTGGGAAAAGCCCCATGGCATCCATAAAAATTGTCCGTCGGGACAGTAAAAATGGATTATTTGTAAAGCCTTTGTTGTGTATTGTCAGGAAAGCCTTTGTGCCTAATCTTATGAAAAGTCTTTGTGGCGTATTGTCTGGAAAGCCTTTGTGACTAATCTTGTGAAAAGTCTTTGTGGCATATTATACGGAAAGACTGTATGATGGATTCTATAGAGCCTAAATGGCAAGTGACTAGACTGCCAATGCCATGTAATTTTTTTATTTCTTGGAATTAGATTCTTAGAGAGTTCTTATTATTGTATCTGACTGAAGAATCCACCTTAGTAATCCACAAAGTAGGTGAGCTTGTCGTATCTGGAGGTAGAGTGGTGTAAGAGTCCTCCAAACCTGGGTTCTATTAGGTGATCAAAACCTTACATTCATCCAAGTAAGTATATTTGCCTAGGTTAACCGAAAGATTTGGTGTGAACTGTGTTGATGACCACCAGAATCTATAACACCCTTAACCCGTATCCGTCGCCAGAGTAGGGTTACGAGGCATTACCGATCAATTCACAACATATAGCATACATTTATCAAACATAAAGCATTCATTCTCATAAATCATTCAAGACAATTACATTGTCCCTTATAAGGGCCTACGAGGCCTTAAACAAGCTTTAGAAGTGGTTCGGGACTAAACCGATAACATACGAAAACTTTTGGAAACTTGAAAAAATTTTAACCATACAGGGGTCACACGCCAGTGTGAACAGGCCGTGTGCCTCACACGGCTCCAGACATGCCCATGTTTCAGGCCGTGTGGAAACAGGGCATACATACTGACTTGGGTTACACGGCCAACCATACACCCGTGTGTCTAGCCCGTGTGCCCTTCGAAGTGGCCACACACGCCCGTGTGCCAGGCTGTATCTAGGTCGTGCCAAACCTGTAGGGTATACTGACTTATGCAACACGGCCAAGTCACACGCCCGTGTGCTAGGCCGTGTGCCAATTAGGGGGTATACTGACTTGTACCACACGGCCAGTCACACGCCCGTGTGTGAGACCGTGTGGAGCATACTGACTTCAATTCAATTTCAACACCAGGGGACACACGACCGTGTAACATGACCGTGTGTCACACACGACTGAGACACACGCCCGTGTCTTTGCTCGTGTGGACAAAAATAGGCCATTTGCAAGGCCAATTTGCCTCCCTAACTTCAATGTACCTACACAAGGCAAAATGGTACCATTTCATCATACAATTAGGCAGCCAAAATCATCAATCAAATGCACCATTCATACCATTATAATTTCATCTATTCCAATTCTCATACCACTACCATTTACTTAGCCAAATACATGCCAAAACAATATCAAACAATATGGTTCATTTACCATAATTCACATGACCATTATAACTTACCCTATAATGTCTTGGTTACAACCATGCCAAAACAAACCAAAATAAGTCATCACTCATGGCTATATATATACAAACCAAAACATATACATTTACAAGCCATTTCTAATAACCAAACACACATCAATATTAACATGATTTACAAGCCAAATCTCATGGCTATGATCACAACCCAAAATACCACATCTAGCCTATACATGCCATACCATAAATGTATAATCCAAAAGTACCAACTTAGATGTTTGATAGTGCGATGATGTTCCCGATGACTCCCGGATCTGAGCTAGCCTTGATTCACTATAAACATAGAAAAATTACACGAAGTAAGCTTCATAGCTTAGTAAGCTCGTATGTGAATAAATTATTTAATCGAATAAATGCAAATCAACCAATTGCACATGACAAAACCATATACACATTAACTACAAACCTTTCTCATGTCTCAAAACATGATCAAATACCAACTCATCGAACTTTCACTATTTAATACTCGAATAGGTTTTGTATGTACCTGTATCGCTTTGTACTAACCTCTTTCTCAACCACATCATTCGTTTACCCGTTGAACCATTCAGAATAGAAGTTGGAAACTCAGGAGTCTCGTACGATAAGTACCTATACCATGGCCCGTAGCCAAATCAAGGTAACTTATCCGAAGAACTATTATCATGGCCCGAAGCCAAATCATTCGATATGCATGGCTCGAAGCCAAATCATCTGATATGCATGGCCCGAAGCCAAATCGGTAAATACGCACCCGAAGTGCTAATATCATGGCCCAAAGCCAACTCAACGTATCACTTACTGACATGTCAATAGTATCCAAAACTATTCTTAAGGTTCAACCGGGCTTTCACACTTTTAGTTTCTATCATCGAATGCATCTGTAAAGTCATTTTCACAATTCATACATTATCCATAATCCCGTTTTAACAATTTATGCAATATTAAAGCATTTTAACATGCATTTATAATGTAATCATCATATACGAACTTACCTCGTATTCAGAATTGACGGATTGGGTCGACTACTCGATAACCTTACTTTTCCCCCGATCTAAATCCAAATTCTTTCTTTCTTGATCTATATGAATTCAAAATTAACTTTTTTATTCATCTACTCATTCAATTAATCCAAAAATACACATTTGGTCATTTTTACACATTAGCCCCTAAACTTTCACATTTAATCAATTTAGTCCCTATTTCATAAATACACAAAATTCACACAATTCAACAAAACCCATGCTTGGCCGAATCATATATAGGTCCCTAGCAGTCCAAAACTTTATTTCACATTTCAACCACACAATTTGCAGATTTCACAATTTAATCCCTATTATGCATTTTCATCAAAAATCACTTAACAAAACATGTAAAACTATCGTCAAGCTTTCATATTTTAACATTAAACATCAAAGAACACATAGATTCAACAATGGCAACTCTCAAAATCTTTAACAGTTTCGAAATTAAAGGTACGAGCTAGCTAGATTGAGCTGCAACAATTACAAAAACATAGAAATCATAAAAAACAGAGCTAAAATTGTACCTTAATCAAACTAGGAGTGTACCGAACCTTCAAAAAAATTTCATGGCTTTTATAAGCCCTAATTTTTGGCTAGGAAGATGAATGTAGGCTAATTTGGTTTTTGTTTTATTTAACATATGATAATTATGCAATTTACCATAATAACCTTAATGAAAAACCATTTAAAACATCCATTAAATGTCCATATATGTCCACTCATACTATTAATGGTCTAATTACAACATAAGGATAGTAATTCAACACTTTTAACAAGTAGAATGCAACTTTTGCATCTTACGCGATTTAATCCTTTTTATCAAATTAACCAACCAATCGATAAAATTAGCTCACGAAATTTTCAGACATATCAAATAACATGCTAGAAATACTGAAAATAATATTGAAAAAAATTCCGACATCAGATTTGTGGTTTTGAAACCACTTTTCTGATTTAGCTAAAATCGGGCTGTTACAGAATCAATAGGAGAGTCAGTCATAGAGTAGTACCCATATGATATTACCTTGGGAAAATAATTCAGCTGCTATCTTAAAATGGATAATGGAAAAGGATTTGGACTATGGGGTGAAGTTGTAACCCGCCAGTTAGATTGATTATCTATAGGGTGTTCAAGAGTAGAGACAGACGTACTGTTATCCACCAAGAAGTAGAAACATATTCTCCAAAGTCTGAAAGGAGGTCTAAAATTTTTAAGTAGAGGAATCCAACATCATCATTCAATGGTAAAACTAGTTAAGATTCACTAAGTTTCATTGAAATTATGGATGTTATTTTGAGATACAGGTTTTTAAGTTCAAACTAATTCGCCAGAGGGGACCAAACCAGGAATGCTCCAATTGGATAATTGTAGAGCGATGCTTTTCATACAAAGGGACACTTTGAAAATATGTTATTAAATAACAATTAGAACTATAGACCATGATTGAGGTTTTTTAAAGATTTAGGTGACATTGTCTTACATTATTATTGAGAATCAATTGTAATCGAACAAATGTTTATCGTCAGAATCTTTGACCAAGAATGAAATTAAATATTAAAGCAGCATGTTCAGTAAAGTCTTTGCCCGTCTTAAAATTTTTGTTAAATGTTTAAGTCTGGTAACATCCTGAATACGGATCCAGTAAATCGGGTCAGGTATAGGGTGCTACAAGGTAATTTATATCAGAGCTTTTAGGTATGTATAACACGTTGGACCTAGCTTAGTCCCTCAGATAAGTTAAAGACTTTTTTGTGGAGAATACTTTCGTATATTTTTAATATTAGGGTAAGAGATATAGTTGAGAAGGGAAAATAATAATTTCATTGACAAGGTAAGGAAGATCATACAAACTGAAACAATAGATTTAAATACAAGAAAAGCAAAAAAAAAAAAGTTTCCTCCCTCACCTGACAGGTTAGTTGGCTCTATGGGGACTTCGTCTAGTTGGGGACTTCTTCCAAATCCATTGAATTCTCTAAGTCCTCCTCTACTTCAGGCTTAGTGGAAATGAAGTAGTTGGCTAACTACTTTCATTCCCCCAAGAAATTTTCCCAGTCCTCGCCCTTAGGGTTATAAACATTGAAGTTCAAGGATTCTGTGGTGATCCTTTGTAGGTAGTTGAAATCCACTAGACTTAGATCGAGAGGACCCACTGTAATAGCCTGATTTAGGGCCTAGTCGAAATAGTGGTGCAAGACCACAAATCTGAAGTAGAAATACGTGTTTAAATGATTTCTTAAGGCTTATGAGGTATTTGCATGATTGTGTGAAAACTTCATGAAGGAATTTTATTAATTAGTGAATAAATTGTCCATTAGGACTAAATTGCAAGGATTGGAAAATATGAGATTCTAGAAGATTTAAGTATGAAATAGAATTATAAAGATTACTAGAGGTCCTTATTTAGCAATTAGACTATTATATGTTAAGATGGACAAAAATGGACATGGGAAGGAAAAATCTCAAGAAAGGGGCATTAAGGGCATTTTTGCCATTTGGTAAATAAAAGATTAAAAAGGGAAAAAGAAGTCAAAAATGGTGTCCGTCTTCTTTTCCCTTAGCCGAAATTTGCAAGGAGCCATAGCTAGGGTTTCTTCAACTTCCAAGCATGATAGTAAGTGCATCCTAGCCCCGTTTTTAATGTTCTTCATATTTTTGAGACCCTCGTAGCTCGATTTAACTATTTCTAGCTATATTTTGAGCTAGGGTTCATGTTCAAAAATTTACCCATGTATGACATTCATGTATTTTGATGTTTTATGGAAGAATATGAAAGTTTGATGTATGATAAACATCTTTTTCTAAGTGATTTTCATGAAAAATGCATAAAAGGACCAAATTGTAAAAGTTATAAAAATGTACATGGGTGAAATAGTGGAAATTAAAGGTTGCTATAGTTAAGAATATGATTCGGCTAGGATTGAAATACACATTTTACGAGCCTAGGGGCAAAAATGTAATTATGTAAAAGTTTAGGGGCAAAATTATAATTTCATCAAAATATGAATTATGAGTCGATTTAGTCAATGTGTGTATTTAACAAGTGAAATTGTTATTATAGATCAAGAAACACGAAGCCCGGATCGAAACCGAGGCAAGAATAAAATCGAGGACTAAATCGAGCATCTATACACATTTTGAGAATCGAGGTAAGTTTGTATGAAGTTAGATTTTCATAATGTTCGATATTTGAAATTATTTAATATTATGAAAATGTATGTTATTGCTATGAAAATCGAGTGATGAAGCCTCGATGAGGAAATGGTGAAAATAAGTTATGTGAAGTTAGGATAAAAACTCGTAATAATGAGGTTACCCATGTATTAGCATTGAATAAAGAAGGTCCCGTGTAAGACCATGTCTGGGATATGGCCTCGGCACCAAAGGAAGATTTCGAATAAGACCATGTCTGGGACATGGCATCGATATTCATGTATGATCTCGTATAAGACCATGTCTGGGACATGGCATCGACATCGAGTTATAAGGTCCCGTGTAAGACCATATCTCGGATGTGGCATCGACATCAAGAGGTGATCCCATGTAAGACCATATCTGGGATATGGTGTTGGCATCAAATTTTATGAACGATGAGTTCGAGTATCCTACGATAATTTGGTTAATTCGTGGGCAAAAGAGCTAAGTATGTAAAATGGTATAGAGTTAAATTCGTTTATGGATGACCTTGGGTATCACCTATGATAAGAATGATGAAGATATGAGTTTATGTTCATGATAGCAAATGTGCTAAGTCATGTGACTAAGTTATACAGGTACCATGAGTAAAATACAAAGTATGAAATCATATTGTGTTATGAGAAGGGTAAGAGTAAGTATGAGTAAGTATGCTTGAGCACTTGATGCTTATGTTGTTCATGTATCATGAGATGGATGAGTTTATTTTGAGTATTTATGTTGCTATATAAATTTCATGCAAACTTACTAAGCTATATGCTTACCCTTCTCTTTCCCCTTTTCCTTGTAGTTTCACCAAGTTAGCTCGAGGATCACAGAACGTCGGAGCTTGGATCACACTATCAACTGTTCTTTTGGTATAGTAAAGTTAATTCATTTAAGTATGGCATGTATAGGAACTTGATCGTTTTGTGTCATGTCATGTTTGAAAGCCAAAGGGTTGGCTATTAATGTTTCACACTCATTTTGTAAAGGGCCATGGTGAATTGGCCAATATTGTTAAGTTTATGTTATAAAGTTGATACATTAAATGAAATGAATGTTCATGCAAGTAATTGAGTAAAATACGGGTGGAATGAATGATAATTTAAGGATTCTTAAGAGTTTGGTATTGCTATGTTATGTGCTTCTTGTGATGAAATGAATGAGTTTATGTTTCAGGGTGGCAAAAAGGCTTGGAAAATAGCCTTAAACTGTCCACACGGATAGACACAAGGGCGTGCGTCTGACACACGGCCAGCCCCATGGGTGTGTTAGTAAGTCGTGTGTCCCCTGCATTTAATTGCGAGAATTCGATTCGTTACACGGGCCAGCACACGGGCGTGTGCTTAGACCGTGTGCTCCTTAAGGGGTTGCTGACGTCATAAACAGAATACCCTAGTTTTCACAGACGGGTGAGGACACGGGCGTGTCTAGGCCGTGTGAAGGACACGAGCCATTGATACGGGCATGTGTCCGGCCGTGTGAAAACCCCTGTAGATTCGAAATAAAAATAAATTCTACACGGGCTAGGGACATAGGCGTGTGTGACCACACGGCCTGCCCACACGAGCGTGTCCCAAGTCACAAAGGCGTGTGACCTCTGTTTAGGCAAAAAATTTCAAATAGTGTAAAAGTTTCTGGTTGAACTCCGAAACCTTCCAGAGGTATGTTTAAGGCCTCGTAGGCCCATGATATGTGTGTTATGGTTAAGAAAGAAAAGTTTTAAGTTGGAATGAAATTTTATAGCCCGTAATTACATGTTCAAGAAAAGTGAAGCATGGTAATGGCTCGTATCCAGTTCCGGCATCGGACACGGGTAAGGGGTGTTATATTTAGTGGTATCAGAGCTACGGTTTAGTCGATTCTCAGACTAATGTAGCGTGAGTATGAGTCTAGGTATACATTCCATACGTAAGAGTACTTTTGTAATGATAGTGTGACGACTCCTGACGATTTGAATTGTTTTTTTATATAGTTAATGGATCCTAGCGAGCTACAGCCGATGATGCTGCAAGTAATGCATCAGCTCCCGCGCAAGGGACTCGCCAGTAGAGAGTAGACCCGAGACTTTGGGTCAGGGAGAAGAGGCCCGAGAAGCCTTTCTCCGTATGTTGAGCAATTGGTACATAGAGTACATTCGAGCAAATCCTAATGCTCCACCTCCTCCACCCCCGCCTATCCCTCAACCTACCCCTGTAGCTCCCCAAGTGGTAGAAGTTGTAAGAAGAGAAAAGCCTCTGGTTTATAGAATTCGAAAATAGGGAGCCGAGGAATTCCGGGCTAGTAAAGATGATGATCCGGAAAGAGCCGAATTTTGGCTTGAAAATACCATCAGGGTATTTGATGAATTATCTTGCACACCTAAAGAATGCATGAAGTGTGTGATTTCTCTTCTGAGAGATTTCGCTTATCAGCGGTGGAATACCCTTGTATCGGTTGTACCAAGGGAAAGAATTACATGGGAGTTTTTCCAAGAAGAATTCTGGAAGAAATACATAAGTCAAAGGTTTATTGACCAGAAGAGAAAGGAATTCCTTGAACTGAAACAAGGTAAGATGACAGTGACTGAGTACGAGCGCGAGTTTGTAAGACTCAGCAAGTGTGCTCGGGAATGTGTGTCCTCCGAAGCCATCATGTGTAAGAGGTTTGAAGAAGGACTAAATGAAGATATCAAATTGTTCGTTGGTGTCCTCGAGTTGAAGGAATTTGTTGTGTTACTGGACCGGGCTTGTAAGGCCGAAGAATTAGTGAAAGAGAAAAGAAAAGCTGAGATGGAGTCTCGTGACTCAAGAAAGAGACAATTGAGTAAGTCATATCAGTCCTCATCCAAGAGGTCGAGAGATTTTCCTACCTGATCAACTACTTCAGCTGGGTTTTCAAACAAAAGTAAGAGCAAGCAATACTCAGAGTCTAAAGCCCAGACCACATCAGTTGCTAGTGTTGGCAACGCCTGATCGAGTAGACCGGAGTGCCCCCGGTGGCAAACGCGTCATTCGGTGAATGTCGAGCAAATGAAAAGGCTTGTTTCAGGTGTGGGTCTCTAAATCATTTTATTAGAAATTGCCCCGAAATGGATGAGAAAAAGAAGCCTCAAGATGCAAGACCGAGAGGCACTGCTAGAGGGAGACCACAGAGAAACACGGGAAGTGGAACAAGTAGTAAGAATGCACCCAGAGAGCAAGCTGCGAGATCTGAGGGTAGAGCGCCTGCGAGGACCTATGCCATTCGTGCCCGCGAAGAGGTATCATCTCCTGATGTGATTACGGGTACATTTTCTCTTCATGATACTAAAGTTATTGCTTTAATAGATCCAGGATCTACCCATTCATACATTTGCATGAAATTAGTATCTAGAATGAGTATGCCCGTAGAGTCTACAGAAATTGTGATAAAGGTGTCTAATCCTTTAAGCAAATGTGTGCTAGTTGATAAGGTATGTAAAGATTGCCCATTGATGATTAAAGGTCATTGTTTTAAGGCAAATATCATGCTATTGTCATTTGATGAATTTGATATAATTCTTGGTATGGACTGGCTAACAACTCATGATGTGACAATAAATTGTGGAAAGAAATATATTGAGTTAAGATGTGAAAATGGGGACACTCTTCGTGTTGAACTAGATGATCTGTAACACCCCTAACCCGTATCCGTCGCCGGACTAGGGTTACGAGGCATTACCAAACGAATCACAACCCAAAACCAGCAATCATATACAAAAATCATACATCTCTATTTCAAGTCGAATAGAATAAACTTCACTCGCATGGTAATCGAATGCCTAATTCATTATCAAACATACTTCAATCATATTAAAGATATATATAACTGATCATACTTTTATCGAATGTTTATAACATACTCACTTGCACATATTTAAAGAATCAACAGATACCATTTCATTCATAGAACATTTTAACAAATTATCATAGTTACTGTCTCACGTGCATGTAATCAACCAAACCATTTACCCATTCATTTTAATACGTCTCACAACCAAATATATATATACTTTATAACCAAATTATTAAGGCAATCAAAAGGTCGAATATGTCTAATTATTTCATGATCTATAATCTAAATCTAATAAACATGTCATCAACCGTATACTTAACAACTCATGGCATTCATACATTCATTCATATCCAATTATATCTACTAAGACAAAATACATGCTCATCAATTCAATACATATACATAAAACCTAATCTTGTAGTCTCTTACATCTTCAAATTAGACATGTTTTAAGCTTACTAAGAGAGCTATTTATAAGTCATATGTGCCTTTACACAATCAAGATACATATATAATCCAAAACACCATTCATACATATCAGGTTTATAATATAACCAAGAAATCAAACCAACTCGTTCTATTTTATAAATACAAATGCCGAATCAAATCATATGATTTGCACATATTATACATTGTACTAAAATGTCAAACAAAGGCCAACTTATTTCTTATCAATTCGGCTAGAAAAACTTATCCTGAAACACGTCATTCGATTGTGAATTAAAAACAAAGCCTATAAAGCAAATTCATATTCAATACATACACCGCAAATCACTCATACCAATACACATTTTTAAGTCCTATCTAATACTTTACGTTGCCAAAACAAATATCCATCCACCACGCAATTTATACCATAAGATATACTTCCAAACAATCTTAGACCATGATCGAATACACACATAAGTCATAATTTTATAGGTAAGCCATTTTCGCATGGCTTAAATATATACATATCCCAAAACAATCTTTTCAAAATATAACTTAGCCTATACATGCCATAGTTTCAAAAATTCAGCTTATAAAATACCAAAATTAGTCGATAGTGTGATAGACTTTGACGATGATCCCTGAGCTTGTAACTTGTCTCCAAAATCTAAGAAAATAATGCAAACAAACACACCGAGTAAGCTATTATAGCTTAGTAAGTCATAATCAATCTAATCAACCTAACAATAATACTCAAAGTGATTTAAACAAACATTGTAAATAAGAATTTATCAAATAACCATTTACTAGTATAATCGTAAACCACTTATCATCTTTCACGTTCAAATTCGAATATATAGTATACCATTCCATTCTCAAGTCTCACCCACATACTCAATTTCGAACTATCCACATATACTTATAATCCAATATCTCACATAGCTGAATCTCATTAAGTGATTCATACAACATTTCATATGCTCTAGTAATTATTATACCGTATCAACTCAATCATTCAAATTATACCTTTAAAATAACAATCCATCTAAGCCACCCATTAACATATATACTGGATTTCGAATGATAAGATCTCATAGTGTCAGCTTACCGAATACAGTCTTTGAGATTACAATTGATCGCACACTTACTGCTCTTTAGCCGATTTCGGACACATAGTGCTCGGACATTTAAACTCGCACACTTAGTGCATAACGACCAATTTTGCACACTTAGTGCTCGGTAAATTAAACATTTGCACACTTAGTGCCAAATGACTGATTTCGCACACTTAGTGCTCGGTATATTAAAATTTGCATATATAACGCATATCTCAAGCTTACTACTTATTCACATTCATATATACATTCATAAAGCTTAAACCTCAACCACATAGGTACATATATATAGTAACACGTTCATTACATGATTTACATCATAATCGAGTATATCATTTACATATAATTATACCTCACATTCGGTTCTACTCATTTTCCAATCAATATCATAATTGGATATACCATTACCAAATAGGTATACCTCACATTCGGCTTATCAACATATTGGTACATATATTTCCATTAAAATCATATAAATCATTATAGATAAATTCCATGCAATATGATTGCTTAAAAACTTACCTTGGAAATCGACGGATTAGGTTTCCCGGCTATTCGTTCAACTTCGCTTTTCCCCGATCCAATCCCGATTTTTTTTGTTCTTGATCTAAATAATTTCAGATTAAGCTCATTCAACATTATTCTCATTCAATTTTGTCCAAAAACACATAATAGGGCAAATTACAATTTTACCCCTAACATTTACAGTTTTTACAATTTAGTCCCTATTGCACAAAACACAAAATACTCAAAATTTAGCCACACTTCTTTAGGGCCGAATCTTCATCATCCTATTACAAGCTCATACAATTCATTTATTTCACATTTTAGTCCCTCAAAAATTTATTTTTGCAATTTAATCCTAACTACTCAATTTCATCAAAATTTCAAAGACAAAAATTGTTTATCTAACACATATAATCAATATTTCATCATCAACTCACAAAAAAAACAAGCCTTCTTCAATGGAAATTCACAAAATACACAACCAATTCAAAAATTCAAGCATGGGCTAGCTAAATCACATAGCAACGATCTCAAAAATGTATAAATCATCAAAAACTGAACAAAATCACTTACCCAATTAAGCCTTCCAAGTGCCGAACCTCCTGAAGCTTTTTTTCTCTTATTTTCTCTTAGTTTCGGTCAATAGAGAAAGATGAACACTTTCTCTTTCCTTTCTTTTCTTTTATTCAATTATTCATATTATCATATATTAAATTATTACCTAATGCCATAAAATATATAATAAACAATTTCATTACTATTACATGCAAATGATGACCGGCCACTAAGCTTGATTTTGGCTAAATTGCACTATTAATACCTCAATTTAAGAAGCCACCTTCAATTTAGTACTTACACATCCAACCACCAAATTTTCTTTTTATGCAATTAAGCCATTTTTCCACAATTAAGCACCAAAACGATCAAATTTTAACACGAAAATTTCACACACACCAATTCACACATAAAGAACATAGAAAATAATATTAAAATATTTTTCCAACTCGGATTCGTGGTCCCGAAACCACCGTTCTGATTATGGTCAAAATCAGGCTATTACAACTCTCCCCCCTTAAGAATTTTCGTCCTCGAAAGTCTTACCGGTGAATAGGTTAGGATAACGTTCTTTCATTGAATTCTCAAGCTCCCAAGTTGCTTCCTCGACCCCATGCTTATGCCACAGTACTTTCACTAACGAGATTTTCTTATTACGCAACTCTTTCACTTCGCAAGCCAAAATACGTATTGGTTCTTCCTCATAGGTCAAATTCGACTGAATCTCAATCTCTGAAGGACTAATCACATGAGAAGGATTGGACCTATATCATTGAAGCATTGAAACATGGAAAACATTGTGGATCTTTTCTAACTCAAGTGGCAACATCACCCTGTATGCAACCTGCCCGATACGCTCAATAATCTCGTACGGCCCAATAAATCTCGGACATAGCTTGCCCTTGTGACCAAATCTAAGTATTTTCTTCCATGGCGAGACTTTCAAAAATACTCGATCACCAATCTGAAACTCTATATCTTTATGTTTCAAATCCGCATATGATTTTTGCCGATCCGACACTACTTTCAAACTTTCGCGGATCACTTTTACTTTCTGTTCAGTCTCTTTGATTATATCAACCCCGTGTATCTTGCTTTCACTTAGCTCGGTCCAATACAAAGGTGTACGACATTTACGACCATACAAAGCTTTGTAAGGTGCCATTTTGACACTCGATTGAAAACTATTATTGTACGCAAATTCAATCAAAGGCAAGTACCGTTCCCACGTACCTTCGAACTCGAGAACACAACATCTCAACATATCCTTAAGTATTTGAATAATACGCTCGGATTGACCATCCGTTTGAGGGTGGAAAGCGGTGCTAAAATGCAATTTAATACCTAATGCATCTTGCAGTTTCTTCTAAAACCGCAATGTAAACCTCGGATCTCTATCCGAAACAATAGAAATAGGTACTCCGTGTAATCGTACAATTTGAGAAATGTACAAATCAGCTAGCTTATCAAGCGAGAAATCTATACGGACCGGAATAAAGTGAGCCGATTTCGTCAATCTATCAATAATAACCCAGATTGCATCTTTCTTGCTCGGTGTTAGCGGTAACCCAGATACGAAATCCATCGTGACTCGATCCCATTTCCACTTGGGTATCATAATCGGCTGAAGTAATCCCGGTGGAACCTGATGCTCAGCTTTTACTTGCTGACAAACTAAACATTTTGAAACAAAGTTAGAAATGTCTCGTTTCATACCATGCCACCAATAATGTTGTTTCAGATCATTATACATCTTCGTGCTACCCGAGTGAATAGACAATCTACTATTATGAGCTTCATTACAAATCATCCGAATCAACTCAGGATCCTTTGGTACACATATTCGGTTTCTGAATTGCAAACACCCCTCAACATCAATCTGAAATTCTGAGTCAGCATTCGAACCACATTGATTCCTTTTTGCTATCAAGCTATCATCAACCCGTTGAGCTCACAAATCTATTTAACAAAGAACAGTCTCGCTTTCAATTCTACAATAATCACACCATCGTCAGTCATAATTATATCCGCGTTCATTGCACGTAAAGCAAACAGTGATTTTTGGCTTAGAGCATCAGCAACCACATTAGCTTTTCCTGGGTGATAATCAATCACAAGATCGTAGTCTTTTAACAATTCCAACCATCGTCGTTGTCTCAGATTCAGATCCTTCTCAGTCATTAAATACTTTAGGCTTTTATGATCGGAATAGACGTGGCATTTTTCACCAAACAGATACTGGCGCCATATCTTCAAAGCAAAGACTATAGCGGCCAATTCAAGATCATGCGTCGGATAGTTCTTTTCGTGTGGCTTTAACTGTCTCGAAGCATATGCTACAACTTTACCCTCCTGCATCAAAACACAGCCTAAACCATTCAAAGATGCATCACTAAAGATAACGAACTCTTTACCCGACTCTGGCTGAACAAGCACTGGAGCTTCAGTCAATAAAGTTTTTAACTGATCGAAACTCTTCTGGCACCTTTCCGTCCACTCGAATCTAACATCTTTCTGAAGTAGCTTTGTCATCGGAGTTACAATCATTGAGAACCCTTTCACAAAGCATCTATAGTAACCGGTAAGTCCCAGAAAACTCCAAACTTCAGAAACATTCTGCAGGGGTTTCCAATCAAGTATAGCTGAGATCTTACTCGGATCAACCCGAATACCTGATGCTAAAACAACATGCCCCAAGAAACTAACTTCACGTAACCAAAACTCACATTAGCTGAATTTCGCGTACAACTGCTTATCACGCAAAATCTGTAGCACAAGTCTTAAGTGTTCGGCATGCTCGGTTTCGTCACGCGAATAGATCAAAATGTCATCTATAAACACAACTACAAACCGATCGAAATATTGTCTAAATACCCGATTCATCAAATCCATAAAAACGACTGGGGCATTAGTGAGTCCGAACGGCATCACCAAAAACTCGTAATGACCGTATCTTGTCCGAAAAGCAGTCTTTGGCACATCAAAATCTCTGACTCGCAACTGATAATAACCCGATCTCAAATCTATCTTTGAAAATACTGAAGCCCCTTTCAACTGATCGAATAGATCATCAATACGTGGCAACGGGTATTTATTATTTATGGTCACTTTATTAAGCTGTCGATAATCGATGCACATTCTCAGAGTCCCGTCTTTCTTCTTCACAAATAACACTGGCGCACCCCAGGGAGAAAAACTCGGTCGAGCGAAACCTCTATCTGTCAACTCTTACAACTGAGCTTTCAACTCTTTTAATTCGATCGATTGCCATTTCATACGGAGCTATCGAGATCGGAGTCATCCTCGCACTAACTCAATACCAAACTCTACTTCCCGAATAGGTGGCAAACCTGGCAATTCTTCCGGAAACACATCCGGATACTCACATACAACAGGTACAGATTCAATCTTCTTTTCAGTCACTTTATTATCAATCACATAAGCAAAGTAAGCTTCGCAACCCTTTCTCATATACTTTCGAGCCAACATCGAAGATATCACTACTGGAAGCCCATTTAAATCCGCAGATTCAATCCGAATTATCTCATTATTCTGGCACCGCAGATCAATAGTCTTTCGTCTGTAATTCACTACGACATCGTACATAGTTAACCAATCCATACCGAGGATGATATCAATCTCATCAAATGGTAGTAACATCAAATCAGCTGGAAAACATGAATCTCGAATCATCAAAGGGCAATTCTTGCACATCTTATCAACTAGCACACACCGACCCAGGGGGTTCGAAACCCGAATCACAAATTCAATAGACTCAACAGGTAAAGTCTTACTGAATACTAATGTTTCACACACATAAGAATGAGTTGAACCGGGGTCAATCAGAGCAATTACACTAGTATTAAAGAGAGTAAATATACCAGTGATGACATTTGGAGATGAAGCCTCCTCTCGGGCACGAATGACATAGGCTCTAGTAGGCACACGAGCCTCTGATCAAATAGCTGTATCCGAAGTCCCTCTCTGAGTGTCGCACCTACCTCTCATATTTCGGGGTGGTCTACCCCTAGCTGCAGTGCCACTCGGTCTTGCACTCTGAGCATTATCCTTCTCAGCTAACTCCAGGCAATCCCGAATGAAGTGATCCTGTGAACCACACTTGTAGCAAGCTCGATTGTTGGACTTGCCCCAACATTCACCAAAATGTCACCTACCACACTGTTGACACTCGGGTTTATTCAGTCGAGTATTGCCAACACTAGCAATAGAGGTAGCTCGTGAACTCACTGGTGGTCGTTCTCGTATAGAGATCCCAGTATTAGCCTTGGATCGGCTAACGTCATTCCAGAACTTCTTTGAGGCCGATTGAGAAAATTTACTCACTGATCTCTTACGGAAGTCTCTAGCTTCAAACTCGACACCGTTTTTCTTTTCCTAGCTCTTCTGCTTTGCAAGCTCGCTCAACAAGTACCACGAACTCATTTATTTCAAGTATACCAACCAGTAATTTTATATCTTCGTTTAACCCTTCTTCAAATCTTCTGCACATAGCAGCCTCAGATGAAACACACTCGCGGGCGTATGTGCTAAGTCTCACAAACTTGCGTTCATACTCGGATACGGTCATACGACCCTGTTTAAGCTCGAGAAATTCCTTGCGTTTCAAATCTATGAATCGCTGACTAATGTATTTCTTGCGAAACTCCGTCTGAAAGAAGTCCCTAGTGACTCGTTCCTTCGGAACAACCGAAACCAGAGTGTTCCACGATAATGGCGCGTAATCTCGTAATAAGGATATAGGACATCTCAGGCACTCATCAGGTGTACAGGATAGTTCATCGAAAACACGAATTGTATTATCGAGCCAAAATTCAGCTCGTTCAGCATCATCATCCGCTTCAGCTCTAAACTCTTGAGCCCCGTGTTTTCTGATTCTATTGACCGGAGGCTTATTCATTCTCTCAGGATTAATGTTCAGAGGTACCCCAGGTACTACAGGTGGAGTATTTGGATTTGGGGGTTGTTGAACAGCCGGATTCGTCTGGATATACTGATTAAACTAATCATTCATTATACTAAAGAAGGCTTGTTTAGCCCCCTCATCTTGGTTACTCGTAGCTGGTCGAGATTCAACCGGTGCGGTCCCTTGCGCTGGAGCAGGTGCCACACTCTCGACATCATGGCTACGGCTCGTTCGGGATCAGGATCCATTTACTATATATAAAAGAAGAAAACACATCTCACAGTCAGAAGTCATCACAGTATCATAATAAAAATTATGGCATGTATAGCTAAACTCACACGCGCTACGTTAGTCTGAGAACTGACTAAACCGTGGCTCTGATACCAATCAAATGTAACACCCCTAACCCGTATCCGTCGCCAGACTAGGGTTACGAGGCATTACCAAACGAATCACAACCCAAAACCAGCAATCATATACAAAAATCATACATCTCTATTTCAAGTCGAATAGAATAAACTTCACTCGCATGGTAATCGAATGCCTAATTCATTATCAAACATATTTCAATCATATTAAAGATATATATAACTGATCATACTTTTATCGAATGTTTATAACATACTCACTTGCACATATTTAAAGAATCAACAGATACCATTTCATTCATAGAACATTTTAACACATTATCATAATTACTGTCTCACGTGCATGTAATCAACCAAACCATTTACCCATTCATTTTAATACATCTCACAACCAAATATATATATACTTTATAACCAAATTATTAAGGCAATCAAAAGGCCGAATATGTCTAAGTATTTCATGATCTATAATCTAAATCTAATAAACATGTCATCAACCGTATACTTAACAACTCATGGCATTCATACATTCATTCATATCCGATTATATCTACTAAGACAAAATACATGCTCATCAATTCAATACATATACATAAAACCTAATCTTGTAGTCTCTTACATCTTTAAATTAGACATGTTTTATGCTTAGTAAGAGAGCTATTTATATGTCATACGTGTCTTTACACAATCAAGATATATAAATAATCCAAAACACCATTCATACATATCAGGTTTATAATATAACCAAGAAATCAAACCAACTCGTTCTATTTTATAAGTACAAATGCCAAATCAAATCATATGATTTGCACAAATTATACATTTTACTAAAATGTCAAACAAAAGCCAACTTATTTCTTATCAATTCGGCTAGCAAAACTTATCCTGAAACACGTCATTCGATTGTGAATTAAAAACCAAGCCTATAAAGCAAATTCATATTCAATACATACACCGCAAATCACTCATACCAATACACATTTTTAAGTCCTATCTAATACTTTACGTTGCCAAAACAAATATCCATCCACCACGCAATTTATACCATAAGATATACTTCCAAACAATCTTAGACCATGATCGAATACACACTTAAGTCATAATATTATAGGTAAGCCATTTTCGTATGGCTTAAATATATACATATCCCTAAACAATCTTTTCAAAATATAACTTAGCCTATACATGCCATGGTTTCAAAAATTCAGCTTATAAAATACCAAAATTAGTCGATAGTGTGATAGACTTTAACGATGATCCCCGAGCTTGTAACTTGTCTCCAAAATCTAAGAAAACAATGCAAACAAACACACCGAGTAAGCTATTATAGCTTAGTAAGTCATAAGCAATCTAATCAACCTAACAATAATACTCAAAGTGATTTAAACAAACATTGTAAATAAGAATTTATCAAATACCCATTTACTAGTATAATCATAAACCACTTATCATCTCTCACATTCAAATTCGAATATATAGTAAACCATTCCATTCTCAAGTCTCATCCACATACTCAATTTCGAACTATCCACATATACTTATAATCCAATATCTCACATAGCCGAATCTCATTAAGTGATTCATACAACATTTCATATGCTCTAGTAATTATTATACCGTATCAACTCAATCATTCAAATTATACCTTTAAAATAACAATCCATCTAAGCCACCCTTTAACATATATACTTGATTTCGAATGATAAGATCTCATAGTGTCAACTTACCGAATACGGTCTTTAAGATTACAATTGATTGCACACTTAGTGCTCTTTAGCCGATTTCCCACACATAGTGCTCGGACATTTAAATTCGCACACTTAGTGTATAACGACCGATTTCGCTCACTTACTGCTCGGTAAATAAAAAATTCACACACTTAGTGCCAAATGACCGATTTCGCACACTTAGTGCTCGGTATATTAAAATTCACACACTTAGTGCCAAATGACCGATTTCGCACACTTAGTGCTCGGTATATTAAAATTTGCACATATAACGCATATCTCAAGCTTACTACTTATTCACATTCATATATACATTCATAAAGCTTAAACCTCAACCACATAGGTACATATATATAGTAACACGTTCATTACATGATTTACATCATAATCGAGTATATCATTTACATATAATTATACCTCACATTCGGTTCTACTCATTTTCCAATCAATATCATAATTGGATATACCATTACCAAATAGGTATACCTCACATTCGGCTTATCAACATATTGGTACATATATTTCAATTAAAATCATATACATCAATATAGATAAATTCCATGCAATATGATTGCTTAAAAACTTACCTCGAAAATCGACGGATTAGGTTCCCGGCTATTCGTTCAACTTCACTTTTCCCCGATCCAATCTCGATTCTTTTTGTTCTTGATCTAAATAATTTAAAATTAAGCTCATTCAACATTATTCTCATTCAATTTAGTCCAAAAACACATAATCGGGCAAATTACAATTTTACCCCTGACATTTAAAATTTTTACAATTTAGTCCCTATTGCACAAAACACAAAATACTCAAAATTTAGCCACACTTCTTTAGGGCCGAATCTTTATCATCCTATTACAAGCTCATACAATTCATTTATTTCACATTTTACTCCCTCAAAAATTTATTTTTGCAATTTAATCCTAACTACTCAATGTCATCAAAATTTCAAAGACAAAAAATGTTTATCTAACACATATAATCAATATTTCATCATCAACTCACAAAAACAACAAGCCTTCTTCAATGGCAATTCACAAAATACACAACCAATTCAAAAATTCAAGCATGGGCTAGCTAAATCACATAGCAATGATCTCAAAAACGTATAAATCATCAAAAACCGAACAAAATCACTTACCCAATTAAGCCTCCCAAGTGTCGAACCTCATGAAGCTTTTCTTCTCTTATTTTTCTCTTAGTTTCGGTCAATATAGAAAGATGAACACTTTCTCTTTCCTTTCTTTTCTTTTATTCAATTATTCATATTATCATATATTAAATTATTACCTAATGACATAAAATATATAATAAACAATTTCATTACTATTACATGCAAATGATGACCGGCCACTAAGCTTGATTTTGGCTAAATTGCACTATTAATACCTCAATTTAAGAAGCCACCTTCAATTTAGTACTTACACATTCAACCACCAAATTTTCTTTTTATGCAATTAAGCTCTTTTTCCACAATTAAGCACCAAAACGATCAAATTTTAACACGAAAATTTCACACACACCAATTCACACATAAAGAACATAGAAAATAATATTAAAATGTTTTTCCAACTCGGATTCGTGGTCCCGAAACCACCGTTCTGATTAGGGTCAAAATCAGGCTGTTACATGATCAAGACAGATCGCCGGTATTGATCTCTCACATGTCGGCTCAGAGGTATGTAAGAAAAGGGTATGAAGCCTATCTTGCCTTCGTTATGAATGCTAAAGAATTTGAGTTAAAGATTGAATCAATGCTGATAGTGCGTGAGTATCCAAATGTGTTTCCTGAGGAGTTGCCAGGATTGCCTCCGGTGAGAGAGGTTGAATTTGGCATTGAGTTAGCTTCCGGTACTGCTCCTATATCGATTTCTTCATACAGAATGGCCCCAACTGAGTTGAAGGAATTGAAGGCACAGTTGCAAGAGTTTACGGACAAAGGTTTTTTTAGACCGTGTTATTCTCCGTGGGGTGCTCCAGTGCTATATGTGAAAAAGAAAGATGGCTCTATGAAATTGTGCATAGATTACTGACAACTTAATAAGGTAACGGTGAAGAACAAGTATCCGGTTCCAAGGATCGACGATTTGTTTGATCAATTGAAGGGAGCCAATGTGTTCTCCAAGATAGACTTGAGGTCCGGCTATTACCAGTTGAGAGTAAAAGAGTCAGATGTGCCAAAGACTGCATTTCGGATGAGGTACGGGCATTATGAATTTTTAGTCATGCCTTTTGGTTTAACTAATGCCCCTGCTGTGTTTATGGATTTAATGAATCATATTTTTTGGCCATACTTGGACAAGTTTGTTGTGGTTTTTATTGATGACATACAGATATATTCTCACGATGAACATGAGCATGCTGAGTACTTGAGGATCGTTTTACAGATTTTACGAGAAAATCAGTTGTATGCTAAGTTTAGCAAAAGTGAATTTTGGCTCAAGGAAGTTGGATTTCTGGGACATATTGTCTCGGGAGATGGAGTCCGAGTTGACCCAAGTAAGATTTCAACCATTGTTGACTGGAAACCGCTGAGAAATGTATCTGACATTAGAAGTTTTCTGGGACTAGCTGGCTATTATAGACAGTTTGTCAAGGGGTTTTCTATGATAGCTACACCGATAACGAGATTATTACAGAAAGACGTAAAGTTTGAATGGACAGAAAAGTGTCAACTGAGTTTCGAGAAACTAAAGGCAATGTTGACAGAGGCTCCAGTTCTAGTACAACTGGAACCAGGAAAAGAAATTGTGGTCTACAGCGATGCGTCCTTGAATGGATTGGGCTGTGTACTTATGCAAGAAGTTAAAGTGATAGCATATGCCTCCAGATAGTTAAAGCCACATGAGAAGAATTACCCGACGCATTATTTAGAGTTGGCTGCTATTGTCTTTACATTGAAGATTTGGAGACACCATTTGTATGGTGAAAAATGTCGGATATTCACTGATCACAAAAGTTTAAAGTACTTGATGACTCATGTAAGACCCAATTTATGCCTGGGCCCAATTAACCAGTTTATTAAATTAAAACCCGAAAATTAAAACCAAAACCAAATATTAATAAAGTCCATCAGCAGTTCAAATTTACAAAAGGAACAATCCAAATAAAACCCCTGGCCCAATACAAGACCCTAACCGAAAATGAATCAAAATCAGAGAAAACCCTAGGGGTTTCCAGATTGTTTGGGCGCCGTAGCTACTCCCGACGCGCGCCTCTTGGGCTTCCCTCGTGCACCCACGCGTGCCTCTAGAGCTTCCAGAATACTCCAGCAGCCTCCAGCCCCCACGCACGTGCATGCTACGCCAGCCAAATGCTCGGGCTACCCTCCTCTTAGCTATACCTGCAACAAACGAAGGAGCAAAAAATAGCAAGCAAATCCAACGAGAATAACAAATGAAAACAATTTGTGTATTTTATTTATTTATTTTATTTTCGGCTATATAAGGCCGATTGGAATGATTGTAAAAATGGGGGATCTGATATTTTTGTATTACGCACTAATATAGAAGAAATACAGAAAGTAAAAAAAAAGGTGATTCGCCATACCTCACTAGTCTTTACCCTTTTGTGTTTGAGTTTTTTTCGAATCTGTTCCATATTGATTTCAAAAGAAATAAGAGAAAACGCTTACCTCAAATTGATCCGATCTGTTGCCTTCCTCGTCAAAATTGAGGTTTAGAAAATAGATCTCGGAAAAGATTAGATCCTCGTCTGCTCCGTTTCAATCGGTGTTAGGCAGGGGTCGTGATCGAAAAATAGGGCGGGCTAGGGCGTATCAAGGCACAAGGTATCGCTATTCGTCAATTTCGATGGCGTGATAGCGTTACATCAGAAAGGTGCTTGCAACTGAGAGAAAAGGTAAAAGAGGGGCTAGGGTTTTGGTCAAATGCAAGCGTTGTAATGCTTTATTTCTGCTTAAGGGAAAGGTTAATAGCCATTAGGGAAATGACGACGTCTAATGTCTTTGCCCATAGCTTTGAAACGACGTCACTTAAGGCCGCCCGATTCGACCCGACCCAAATTTCTTTAGATCCAGGTGTTTATTTATAACAGGGGAATTTGAATGTTCGATCCATTTATTTATGAGTTGTTTTTAAATTGGATATGTGATGTATGATCTTTATTGCTCAATTGATTTAGTTAACTTGCGCAGTTTTACAATTAAATCCTGATTATATGTGGCGATTGGATATTGGAATAATTGGTTGATTAATCCTTTATTTTTCATATGACGATTCAATGTGATCCTTAGTGTAGTTCAAATAATTTTGGTTCATTTATGTAATGATCGTGTAACTTTATTTTGTTATCATTTTAATTAAGTTTCAAATTTTAGGACAATTCATGTATTCTAGTTTTGTTTTTTAGTCAAAATATTTTTTAAATTTAGATTACTTTAAAATCTATTTTGTGATGTTACAATTATTTCGATAGAATATGTTTTGATTTAAGTGTAAAAATATTTAACTACATGTATTATTTTAGTAGTTCATGCAATGTTTTTTTTATATATTAAAATAAAAAATGACTATACTATATTATTTTCTACATGTATGCCTTATATCAAATATTTTGTATACATTAAGTTCATTTTTAAAATTTCACGTACATAAAATTTTCTTTTTAAGATAAGGCAATGTTTGTATATTTGAGAATATGGAAATTATGCCCTAACGTACTGGGTGTAATTTTCTGTTCAACCAGATAGCCAAATGTCCTTTTTAATTAAATATCTTGATGATCAAAGATGATCTCGGTGTCGAGGTATAAAGGTGTTATGTCCCAACGTACTGGATGTGATATTTTTATTTCCTTCAAAACGAGCTAATCTTGAAGTTCAAGATTCAATATAAACTAACTTTCTTTAAGAAAACTTGCGTTTTATAGCATGTTGTTAATACGATCTTTAATTTGTGTATATTTCATGATTAATGTTTATGCATTCTATTTACGCCTCAAATTCTAATATGTTCTAGTTTTTATTAAATGTTTTTATTTTATTCAAATGCATTTTAAGCCTAATATAAATTTTGTTTTTCTCCAAAATAAGGCAATGTTTGTGCATTTGGAAAGTCAGAAAATTATGCCCTAACGTACTGGGTGTCAATTTTCTGCCCAACCAGATAAACAGATACCCTTCTTTAATTTCATGTTTTGAAGATCAAAGATGATCTCTGTAACATCCTGAAAAGGGCCTATGCATTTTTGGTTTAATTGTAAGAAATGACATATCTTATGTGTTATGAATATATTTTGAACACTTTTGGAAACCTGGAAATGTATGGAAATGTTAAGTTTAAAAGAGGAAAGTGAACAATTTTAGAACCTTGGAAATGTAAGGAAATGTCTTGTAAGGAAATGTCATGGAAATGTAAGGAAATGTCTTGGAAATTTAAGGAAATGTCTTGTAAGGAAATGTCATGGAAATGTAAGGAAATGTCAAGTTTACAGAGCCGATCGAAAATTTTTGGAAACTTAGAAATGACCTAGGAATGACGAGTTTTAAGGTTTAAAAGGGGAAATTAAGGCAAGGTGGCCTTAAAAGAAAAAGTTTATGAAATTTGACACACAAACATGCTTGGAAAAGTGGTCTGAAGATGCCACTTAGGGCCTATGGAAATGACGCCATATACAAGAGGAATGGGCCTAAGTTCGAGTCACATGGGAAGCAAATAAAAGAAATTTTATTTTGCTACAAGGAGCAGAGAGGTGGACGGCACATGGCTATAAATTAGGAGCTTTTATTATTTTATAAATAGTGGATAAATAAGGGATTTATTTATCATTATTTTCAAGAGATAATTGTTGGATTAAATTCTTTTAATTTGAATAAAGAGATAAAGAGAAAAATAAGGGAGAAGTGATGGCCAAGTAAGGGACTTTGAGTTTAATAATTTCAGCTAAGTAAGGATAGTTGATGAATTATCTTTTATTTTAAGTGATAATTAAAGAGATAAAGCTATTAAAATAGAGGAGTGGTGGCCAAGTAAGGGACTCCTTAGATGATAATTTCGGCTATAAAAGGAAGGAAGGAGGGCTACTCATCAATTTGTGCTTCCTCCTTTCTCTACCGAATTCTTAGTGCTCTCTTCTCTTCTTTTCTTTCTTTTTTTTTGTCAAGCCGAAATTAAGTAATTGTTGGAATCTAGCCGAATATTTTCCTCCCCATTAGAAGCCATAGCCGAATCCTCCATCTTTATTCTTCCTTCTCTTTTCTTTCTAATCCCTCCAAAAGTCGAAAGTTGTGAGATCATCATCTAGCCATAGCCGAATCTCTCAAGGTTGAAGTGAAGGTGCAATCGATTTCTTCAAGTAAGGGTAAGATCTCATTCGGTTTCATCTTTTTTCTTAAGATTTGCCAAATCTAGGACTAACCCCATTAATATCTTGTTGCCGAAACTTTGAAGAGATCTTTGGGATTTACTAAGTGTCGACTACAAGGAAGGAGAAGTTCTTTTCTCGAAGGTACACCATAGGCCACGTGTTCCCTAGTTATTCGGTGAGTTTGGGATTTAAAATCCACAAGGTAAGTGTCTATAGTATTCGGCCAAGGCCATGTTTGGTAAATATATGTGTTCATTAATTATTCAAAAGCCGAAAACTAACCAAGTTAATTGATTCAATGCTTGGCCGAATGCAAGAAGAGTATAGCGTAGAGATTTCAAGACTTGATTCTTAAGTCAAACGGAAACAAGGTAAGTTTAAGTATACTAATCCTACTAGGATTTGGATTTATGGTCGAATGGCTTTTTATTAAAGTAGTAGGTGATTAATCAAATGTAGGGATTAAGGATCTAAGCATTAGAATCATGCTTTTAGGATTTCAAGACCCTTTCGGTAAGTATGATAAGTTGTGGATATTTGGTTAAGAATTCGTATATTGATGATTAAATCGATTGTTCGATTAAGTGTGTTGATGGAGGCGAATACCATTCAAGAAGGGAAAGGGAAGGTCCCTATCCCGAAGTTTAAGAAGAGATCTGTCTCGGCTAGTTAGGGATTGGCACCGGGGTGTGGACCAAAGATCGAACAAGAAAGTAGGCAAATAGCCGTAGTATCGCCTAGTGATAGCATCGAAGATCGAAAGTATAGTTCTCCAAGTGATCAGTGTGTAATTAACCCACCATTTTCCGGGTATATGATATGTATGTGAAATGTGTATGTGTTATGAATGTGCTAACTAGTGCAAAGTGGAAATTGTGATAAGGATACCCTCAAGGGGTATGTCGATAATTCGGTAAGTACCAAACCCGATGATATGTGATTATTAATATGAATATGTGATAATATGCTTGATGAACACGCTCATGCATCATTACATTGTATCATTATTTTATGTGGCATGTGCATGGGTTGGGATATGAAAGAAGGTACGAGTGTACTTGAGTACGTGGTTTGATGTTAGCCTTGAGCTACATCGTGGATTGACGTTGGATCGAGGTCACGTTGTGGATTAATTGCGATTTAGTTCGCGTGGCTTGATGAGTGGCTATGTGCCTCATCATGGTTGATATCGGCTATGTGCCATATCGTGGTTGATGAGTGACTATGTGTCCCATCGTGGTTTTTGATGTTAGCCTTGAGCTACATTGTGGATTGACGTTCTTTGAGGTCACGTTGTGGATTAATTGCGATTTAGTTCGCGTGGCTTGATGAGTGGCTATGTGCCTCATCGTGGTTGATATCGGCTATGTGCCATATCGTGGTTGATGAGTGACTATGTGTCCCATCGTGGTTTTGGTGTTAGCTACGGCTACATCGTGGATTGGCGCCCGATCGAGGTCGCGTTGTGGACTATTGTGCTTAATTGCACGTGGACGGCAGTGATTGCCTTTGGAGTGAAAAGGAGAGGGTGATTTGATAATCCCCCAGTGTGTGGTAGGTTGGATAAGGGGGTGTGTAGCGGATGGACCCTAGGTTTGGGTTGGGCTTCATAATTGCATGATTTCGTATGTGAACATATGTGGAAATGGGCCAAGCCCAATATGATATGTGGATTAATGTAAAAATGGGCAAAGCCCAAAGATATGAATGTGGATCGGTGTGGAAATGGGCTAAGCCCGGTATGTGGAAATTATGTGGTTAACTACCCTATTAGATGAATGTGATATGAATATGGGCCAAGCCTGTAATGTGATAACATGTGAATTTGATAAGCGATATCCGATATATGAGTTAATATGTGGTTAACATATGGGTGGAATTCGATGGACTAATTACACACTCGAGTCCGTATGACTCACCCAATTTTTATTAAACATCGCAGTGATCGTGATTTTTGGACCGGGTTGGAGTGGATACAAAGGTGGCCATGCGTAAGGCGATTTCCATGCAGAAAGATATTTTAATTAATTAAGTAGTTATATTTTCAGTATTTTGTTCAAGTGTTTATTGTAATAAGGCCCATTAAAGTGATTGAACATTTTTATTATGTTTAAGCTAGACGGCCATTAAATTATTATTGGGAAGTGCTTTTAATTTTGGCAACTTATATTTTAAAAGCTTATAATAAAGTTTTAATTTGGATATTTTTATCAAGCATATATTATTTAGAATTTTTAATTGGACATGGTTTTCAAATGACAAAATTTTTAATGTTTATCCCAAAAGTGAAATCAGTCTTCAAACGTTTTTCCGCAGTGGCATTTCAAATTCGGTCGTAACGAATGGGCCGGGTTTGGGGTGTTACAATCTCAATGTCGGGGTATAAAGGTGTCATGTCCTAACGCACTGAATGTGATATGTTTATTTCCTTCGAAACGAGTTAATCTTGAATTTCAAATTCAATATTGATTAATATTCCTTAGAAAATTTATAACGTTTCCAAATTTTCAACGCAAGGACATTAATTAACCGATTTGGTACCCATCTAGGGGCGCATGGGGGTGCTAACCCTTCCTCGTGCGTAACCGACTCCTGAACCCGTTTTCTTGAATTTTGCAGACCAAAACATTTTTATAGGTGACCCAATCACACCTAAACAAAAGGATTGGTGGCGACTCCATATTTTTAAGTCGATTTCCATTTTTTTTAAAAACTAGATTTCCGTTTTTTCAAAACGCGATAAAAAATGGTTTCGATAGCTTGGCGACTCCACTGGGGACTGGTTGAGAGTCAGGCCATAGATTGATTAATTTTTTTCCTTTTGATTGAAAATTTGGAAAATCGTTTTGAAAAATCATGTTTCTTGTAATGCATTTTTTTGGTGCTATGATTGCAATAATGTCGAGTCTCATAAAATACTTTGGCATTGCATTGCATGACTATTATGGTTACACCTTTAAGTGGGAGTGAGAAACTATGCCTTCGTGAGGTTTTCACCTCCGCATGGGCTAGTGGACTGCTTCCGGGATACATCCGTACCTATGTGTTCCGTGAGGTTTTCATCTCCGTATGGCCATAGGGAAATGTATTCCCCTGAACTGAACTCGATCCATAGGAGCCTATAATGGGTGAAGATTGAGGAATCTACTGGTTCAGGTACCTATTCCTTAGAACTAAACCACATATAGTGAACCCTAAAAGCCCACCCTGAATGGTGACGATAGTGGTCATCTGAATGAGTACTCTATTTGTTTCTTTTTTGTTTACTTTTATCTCACTAATGTATTTCATTTTGTTTTTGTTGTGATCACATCACATATCATCTCATATCTAAAAGAGTTTCGATTCGCATTCGGTTACCAGAATAGAGAGTTTGTCATGGAGAATAAATTTCTTGATAAAACGGAAGACAATACGGTTGTCCGTATATTTGTAATCTGTTTCATGTAAAGATTTTTGCCCTTTAGAAAAGTTTTCTAATGGAAATCGAATTAGAATCGATGCCTTTTGCACCCATTGCATGCATTCACATGGCATTACATCATATGCATTAGATTTCATAAGAAGACCCTAGTTGGTTGAAATTATTTCAGTAACCCGGAGTACCAACAAAGAGTCTACTGAATTGAGTTCTAAGCCACAGTGCAAAATTTGATAAATGGAAGGATCAACGGAGCAGGTCCAAAAGGGCAACCGCCCAGTAGAGATCATCTCGAAACCAAGAGTTGATGAAACTAGAACGCAGGTAGCACCGCGAGTTATAATCCAAAAACCATCAGTTTTTCCGTATAGGGATGGCAAGAGAGTCCCTTGGAATTATGAGTGTAATGTGACAATCCAAGGAAGGGAGAATCCATCTAGGGCTGCAAAGGAGGATTAAGATGTAGGTTCTCATACTCGTAGTGGGAGACGCTACGATCTGGTAAAAGGGAAAGCTCCAATGGTGGAGCGAGAGAAAAAAAATCAGCCGAGCCTGGGTTGCCCGTCAATGAGCCAGTGAGAGAGGAGGAAGCTAGGGAGTTCCTAAAATTTTTGAAACATAGTGAATACTGTGTTGTTGAACAGCAGCATAAATAGCCAGCGCGCATATCTGTGTTAGCTTTGCTTCAGAGTTCGGAGGTACATAGAAATGCACTAATGAAGGTCTTGAATGAGACATATGTGGCCAATGATATTTCAGTTTGTAAGTTGGACCGGCTAATCAACAATATAAGTGCTGATAACTTCATTTACTTCAACGATGATGAAATTCTGCAAGGCGGCAGAGGATCTACTAAGGCTTTACATATTACTATTGTAACAGACCGAATTTGACCCTAATCGGAACGGTAGTTTCGGGACCACGAATCCGAGTCTGGGAAATATTTTAATATTATATTTTGTTTTTATTATATGTGAATTAATGTGTGTGAAAGTTTCGTAGAAAAATTTAATCGTTTGTGTGTTCAATTTAACAAAAAAGGACTAAATCGCGTAAAGTGTAAAAGTTGCATATTATAGTGTAAAGTGCTAGAATGATGATGGCTTTTTAATATGAGGTATTAAATGGATAAATAACCCATTTCTAAGTTAGTGGGTGGTATATGACAAGATTAACCTTAAGTTTTATATTATATAATTTTATGATATAAGGTTAAATAAGTAAATAAATTAAAGCCATATTATATGTTAATTAAAACATAAAAAATAAACATGTTTACTCATCTTCTCTTGGCCGAATATTGAGGAAAGAAAGGGAGCTAGGTTCTTTGAAATTTCGGCTACATTCAAGCCAAATTCAAGGTAAATTCTTGGTCGCTTTTTGTAAATTTTTACGTTTTTGAGATCGTTGTTTGAGCAAAGATGGTGACCCATGTTAAAATTTTTAAATCTAAGCATGCTTGATGTTCGGCTATTGACATGTTCATGTGGTTTTTGATGTTTGATGATTTTAAATGAAAGATATATGTTAGATTAATATGTTTTGTCTTTGGATTTTTGGTAAATTTGAGTATTTGGGCTAAATTGCAAAAATGAATTTTTGAGGGGAACAAAATGCAAAATAAATGAAAGAAATGGACTTGTATAGTCCCTATGAAAATTCGGCCCTAAGGAATTATAGTGAAATTTTGTGTATTTTGTGTTTTGTGCAAATAGGATTAAATTGTAAAAATGTGAAACATTAGGGGTAATATGGTAATTTGCCCATTTATGTGTTTTGGGACTAAATTGAGATGAAATGTGCTTGAATGAGCTAAATTTTAATGTGTTTAGATCAAGAACAAAGAAAACGGATTTGGAACAGGGGAAAGGCGAAGGTTATAGAATAGCGATCCACGTTGCGTCGTCGACAATGAGGTAAGTCTTTAAGCAAAGTAATTTTCGTAAGAATTGATTATAACATAGAATACATATTGAATCATGAAATTGTGGAATTAATTATGTTAAAACCGAATGTGAGAAAGAAATTTAGCCATGTATATAATCGAATCCATTGAGTTAATTATGTGATAGTGATGTGAATTATATGTGATATTTGTGATAATCGTTAATGTGTAATGTGAATGAGTTAGTTTGGAAATAAATGTTTGGGCTTATTGCCCAGCAGGCCTTGCCTTGTGGTGAAATATTTCGAGCTTATTGCCCAGCGGTGCCTTGTGTGGGTGAAATGTTCGGGCTTATTGCCTAGCAGTGAATGCTAGGTGATTAAATTCGGACTTACAGTCTAGCGTGCTTAATGCCTGGTGTACATTTCAGCTTTGATGCCTAGCAAAGCTTATTGCCGGTGATGTGTTATAATGGAGAAATTATGAATCATACAAAGTGAAGCATATTTAATGCAATGAGCTAAAAGCTCGGAGTAAGTATAAGCCTTTTCTTTTATAATTATAAAGAGTAAGGTAAGTTGGCATAGTATTATTTGAATTAAGTATGATATGGTATGGTTGATGATTTGATAAGAATTATGATATATTTTATTGAGATTATTATTGATGTGTATGAACATTATATAATAGAATTTGAGTTTAAATGTGCTATTTTGGGAATCGGTTATAAGTGAAAGTGTTAAGGATGAAAGAATTTGAATGTTTGCATATGTGCATAAATAAGTTTATAAGGTTGATATTAATGTTGTACTCATATGACTTGGAGTATGCGAATACATATGGTATATTTCTTTGGTTTCGATGAATTATATGTTTATGGAAATAATGTGAAAACATTTAGGTTAATGAATTAATAGAATTCGGCCATGTTTAAATTCACATATGGAAATGTTTATATTCAATTCCATAAGCTTAAATATTAAAGGTTTAAGTGTTTAATTGTTATATTATCCTTTGTTTGAGACTTACTAAGCTAGTAAGCTTACTCTGTGTGTGTTCAATGTTCTGTTTTATAGATTTTGATCAAGCTACGAGCTCAGAGGATCATCTGTGAAGTCATCCACACTATCGACTTGTTTTGGTATTTTTGAAATTTAGATTTTGAACTTAAGGCATGTATAGGCTAACTCTATGTCTGAATATCGTTTTGATGATGTATTATAGCCATGCGAAAATGGCTTAAATTTTCATATTAAGTTCGGTTCTATTTACCCTTGACTATGTGATTAATATATTTGGTTCAACTATTCGGCTAGGGGCTGTTCTTTTATTTCTAGCTTACATATTATGCGTACTATATGATTGCTTGTTTGTAATGTCAATGTTTGTGTTAAATTAGTCAAGTGGGTCGACATTTAAGTTAATATTCGCAGGTATAATTCAAGGTAGGTATGTGTAGTTGAGCATCATTCGGAATTTATGTATGCATGTGAACTTTATGTCGAGTTACGAGATATGAATTATATTGGGTAATGCATATATGTGTATTCGGCCAAACCTAGGTGATAGTTGCAAATGTAGTCAACATGTTTAAATAAGTAATTGCTTAGGCTCATAGTCAAATATGGAAAATATGTATAACCATGATGTATTCATTATATATATATTTGTCTTGTGAGATTGCTTAACTTAATTGAGTGCATGAAACTACCAAACTCGATTTGTGCTAGGTAACGAACAAGAAATGTTATGAATGAGACCTTGTACATTCGGCCAAATATTTAAGCACATAGGTGATGTGTAATATGTTGCATGTATTCGATTATGTGAGAATAGGTTTTATGCCATGTGAAATTGGTCTTAATAGAAAGCATTATGCATTGACATTTATAGTATGGTCATTTTGTGTTCATCGATGATTATATCGTATATGACTTGGATTAATATATCAAGTATGTGTTACACATGTGTTATTTGTCTATTTATGATTAAATTATTTGATAAAGATGATTAACAGAGATTCAATCGATTGAACTGAAGTTTTAACTTACATGGTAATACCCGTAACCCTAATCCGGCGACGGACACGGGTTAGGGTGTTACATTTTATTAGTATCGAGCTACGGTTTAGTCGATTCTAGGACTACCGTAGCGCGTGTGAGTCTAACTATACATGCCTTTATCATATATTGATAGTGTGGTGACTTCGACATTCTCGAATCGTATTTTATATAGTAAATGGAAACCGATCCGAAAGAGCCGTAGCGGATGATGTAGAGAGTGTAGTGCCCGACCGTGCACACGGATCGATCTTGGTAGACTCTCGACCGATTTCGGGTAGCTACCAGGGGAGGCTAAACAAGCCTTCTATCGATGATGAACGAGTGGTTTACCCGGTTTATTCAGACTAACCCGGCTGTACACCAACCTCCACCCCCGAATAATTCAACTCCGATACCTTCAACACCCCCGATGATAGATCCGGTGAGATCTAGTAGGCCTCCAGTTGATAAAATCAAGAAATTTGGGGCCCAAGAATTCAGGGCCAACGATGATGATGACGCAGAGCGAGCTGAAATGTGGCTTGATAACACTATTCGGGTACTTGATGAGCTATCTTGTACTCCGGATGGATGCCCGAAGTGTGCTATATCTTTACCGGGACACTTTGCATATCACCGGTGGAATACACTAGTATCAGTAGTTCCGAAAGAAAAAAGTGACGTGGGATTTTTTTCAGCATGAATTCCGCAAGAAATATATCAGTCAAAGATTCGTTGATCAAAAACGAAAAGAATTTCTCGAACTAAAACAGGGGCAAATGACCGTGGATCGAATATGAGAGAAAATTTGTCGATTGAGCCGATATGCTCGGGAATGTGTATCAACCAAGCCATTATGTGCAAAAGGTTCAAGACGGTTTGAATAAAGATTTAAAGTTGCTTGTTGGCATTCTTGAAATCAAAGAGTTTGTGATACTAGTCGAAGCGAGCTTGCAAAGTCAAGAACTCGGGAAGGAGAAAAGAAAGGTGAGATGAAGCTAGAGACACTCGTAAGAGATCGCGGGTAAGAGTTTCCATTCCACATCTAAGAAGTTCAGAGATGACTTCAGCCGACATAAAGCTACTTCAGATTTACCTAGACGTGATCGGCCTCCATTGGGCTCCCGAGCTACCTCAATGGCCAGTGTTGGTAACGTTCCACAGAATCGAGTTGAATGCAAGCACTGTGGGAAATGGCATTTCGGGAGTTGTAGATTCCATGATCGGTCTTGCTTTAAATGCGGATCGTCAGATCATTTTATTAGAGAATGTCCGATGTTAGTTGAGCAGAATACAGTTCAAAACATTAAGTCGAGCAACACATCAGCGCGAGGCAGGCCACCCAGACATTCAAGCAATGTAGGTGGTAGTCAGAGAGGACGAAGAACAACTGTAGTTCGATCTGAGGCTAGAGCCCCAGCTAGAGCTTATGCCACACGAGCCAGAGAGGATGCTTCTTCCCCCGATGTCATTACCGGTACTTTCACCCTTTATGATACTACTGTGATTGCATTGATTGATCCTGGTTCGACTCATTCATATGTGTGTGAAACTCTAGTATTCGGTAAGACTCTGCCAGTTGAGTCTACTGAGTTTGTGATTCGTGTGTCCAACCCTTTGGGTAGATGTGTGCTTGTTAATAAAGTGTGTAAAGGTTGCCCGTTGATGATTCGGGATTCTTGCTTTCCAGCCGATTTAATGTTGTTGCCCTTCGATGAGTTCGATATAATTTTGGGAATGGACTGGTTAACTTCACATGATGCAGTGGTGAATTGCAAAAGAAAGCTAATTGATTTGAGATGTCAGAACGGGGAGATTATCAGAATTGAATCCAGTGATTTAAGTGGGTTTCCTACAGTAATATCTTCGATGTTAGCCCGGAAATATGTGAGAAAAGGATGTGAAGCTTATTTGGCGTATGTACTGGATAATAAAGTGTCTGAAAAGCATATTGAATCTGTACCGGTTGTGTGTGAATACCCAGATGTGTTTCCTGAAGAACTACCGGGCTTACCACCAGTACGAGAGATTGAGTTCGGCATTGAATTAGTACCGGGAACGACTCCGATTTCGATAGCTCCGTATCGGATGGCACCTACGGAGTTAAAAGAATTGAAAGCGCAGTTGCAAGAATTGACAGATAGGGGCTTTGCACGACCGAGCTTATCTCCTTGGGGTGCACCGGTTTTATTTGTGAAAAAGAAACATGGGACCATGCGAATGTGTATCGACTATCGGCAACTAAATAAGGTAACTATAAAGAATAAATACCCAGTTACCTCGGATTGATGACTTGTTTAATCGGCTAAAAGGGGCTTCAGATTTTCGAAGATAGATTTGAGATCAAAGCTATTATCGCCATGCGAGTCGAGAGATGAGATGTGCCAAAGATCGCATTCGGACAAGGTACGGACATTTTGAGTTTCTCGTTATGCCTTTTGGACTCACTAATGCACTGCTATTTTTATGGATCTAATGAATCGAAGTTTCGAGCTTTACGCTTTTGGATCGGTTTGTAGTAGTGTTTATTGATGATATACTGATCTATTCCAAAAATGAAACCGAGCATGCCGAGCATTTGAGATTAGTGCTACAAACTTTGAGAGATCAACAGTTTGTATGCGAAGTTTAGTAAGTGTGAGTTCGGATGAAAAAGGTCAGCTTTTTGGGACATGTTGTTTCAAAGCATCAGGTATTCAAGTCGATTCGAACAAAATTTCGGCTATACTTGATTGGAAGCCACCGAAGAATGTTTTTGAGATTCGAAGCTTTCTGGGACTTGCGGGCTACTATAGACGGTTTGTGAAAGGTTTTTCTCTAATAGCTACACCTTTGACAAAGCTACTACAGAAAGATGTAAAGTTCAAGTGGTCGGAAAATTGTCAGAAGAGTTTCGATCAGTTGAAAGCCCTTTTGACGGAAGCCCCAGTGTTAGCTCAGCCTGAGTCGGGTAAGGAATTTGTTGTGTATTCTGATGCTTCCTTAAATGGTTTGGGCTGCGTATTGATGCAAAAAGGCAGAGTAGTAGCCTACGCATCAAGACAATTGAAGCCGCATGAAAGAAATTACCCGACGCATGATTTGGAGCTTGCAGCCATTGTGTTCGCACTGAAGATTTGGCGTCATTACTTATTCGGCGAGAAATGCCATGTTTACTCGGATCATAAAAGTCTGAAGTATTTGATGACTCAAAAAGACCTGAATTTAAGACAACGCAGGTGGTTGGAATTGTTAAAAGACTATGAATTGGTGATTGACTACCATCCGGGAAAAGCTAACGTTGTTGCAGATGCGTTAAGTCGAAAATCATTGTTTGCTCTTCGTGCAATGAACGCGCAGATAGCTATGTCTGGTGATGGTTCGATCATAGCCGAGTTACAAGCAAGACCGATGTTTATTCAGCAAATTTGTGATGCACAGAAAATTTGACAAAGATTTGATTACTAGTCGAATTCAGTGTGAAAAAGGTGCAGAATCAGATTTTCAGATTGATGCAAATGACTGTTTGAATTTTAAAAGCCGAATGTGTGTTCCGAAGAACTCAGATTTGATACAGATGATTCTGAGTGAGGCCCATAGTGGTCGACTATCGATACATCCGGGTAGCACAAAAATGTATAACGATTTGAAACAATTCTATTGGTGGCCTGGCATGAAACGGGATATATCTGAATTTGTTTCGAAATGCTTAGTTTGTCAGCAAGTAAAAGCTGAGCATCAAGTGCCATCCGGACTACTTCAGCCAATCATGATACCTGAATGGAAATGGGATAGAATTACAATGGATTTTGTATCCGGTCTCCCTATGACACCGAGTAAGAAAGATCTTTGTTTGGGTTATAGTTGATAGACGACCAAATCAGCTCATTTTGTACCGATTCAGTGCAGACTATTCACTCGATAAACTTGCCGAATTGTATGTATCACAAATTGTGAGATTGCATGGTGTACCGAGTTCCATTGTTTGAGATAGAGACCCGAGATTCACATCGCGGTTTTGGAAGAAGTTGCAAGATGCTTTAGGCACTAAACTTCATTTTAGTCTGACCTTTCATCCGCACATGCACGGTCATCCGAGCGAACTATTCAGATACTTGAGGACATGTTGAGATGTTGCGTTCTCGAGTTTGAAGGTACGTAGGAACGATACCTACCTTTGATTGAATTTGCTTTACATAATAGCTTTCAATCTAGTATCGAAATGGCACCTTATGAAGCCTTGTACGCGCGCGAAAATGTCGAACACCATTATATCGGGTGAGCTCACGAGAATAAGATACACGGGTTGATTTGATTAAAGAAACCGAACAAAAAGTGGTTGTGATCGTAAATACTTTGAAAGTCGCCTCAGCATCGACAAAAGTCTTATCTTCGACTTAAAGCGTAAAGATATTAAATTTCAAATCGGAGATCGAGTATTCTTGAAAGTTTCTCTGTGGAAAAAGGAATTCGATTTGGTCGGGAAGGCAAACTTAGTCCGAGATTCATCGGACCTTATGAAATCACCGAACGTATTGGCCTGTTGCTTATAGGTTGAAGTTGCCCTCCGAGTTAGAAAAGATAATCGACCTATTTCATGTTTCGATGCTTCGTAGTACAGATCGATCCGTCTCATGTGATCACACCGACAGAGATTGAAATCCAACTGATTTGACATATGATGAAGAACCGATCCGTATCTTAGCTTGGGAAATAAAAGAGTTGAGAAATAAAAGAATTCCATTAGTGAAGGTACTATGGAATTGTCACGGAGTTGAAGAGGCTACGTGGGAGCCTGAGGATTCAATGAGGCAACAATATCCGACCTTGTTTAACGGTAAGATTTTCGGGGACAAAAATCCTAAAGGGGGGAGAGTTGTAACAGACCGAATTTGACCCTAATCGAAACGGTGGTTTCGGGACCACGAATCTGAGTCTGAGAAATATTTTAATATTATATTTTGTGTTTATTATATGTGAATTAATGTGTGTGAAAGTTTCGTAGAAAAATTTAATCGTTTGTGTGTTCAATTTAACAAAAAGGACTAAATCGCGTAAAGTGTAAAAGTTGCATATTATAGTGTAAAGTGCTAGAATGATGATGGCTTTTTAATATGAGGTATTAAATGGATAAATAACCCATTTCTAAGTTAGTGGGTGGTATATGACAAGATTAACCTTAAGTTTTATATTATATAATTTTATGATATAAGGTTAAATAAGTAAATAAATTAAAGCCATATTATATGTTAATTAAAACATAAAAAAATAAACATGTTTACTCATCTTCTCTTGGCCGAATATTGAGGAAAGAAAGGGGAGCTAGGTTCTTTGAAATTTCGGCTACATTCAAGCCAAATTCAAGGTAAATTCTTGGTCGGTTTTTGTAAATTTTTACGTTTTTGAGATCGTTGCTTCGAACAGTAGCTGACCCATGTTAAAATTTTTAAATCTAAGCATGCTTGATGTTCGGCTATTGACATGTTCATGTGGTTTTTGATGTTTGATGATTTTAAATGAAAGATATATGTTAGATTAATATGTTTTGTCTTTGGATTTTTGGTAAATTTGAGTATTTGGGCTAAATTGTAAAAATGAATTTTTGAGGGGAACAAAATGCAAAATAAATGAAATAAATGGACTTGTATAGTCCCTATGAAAATTCGGCCCTAAGGAATTATAGTGAAATTTTGTGTATTTTGTGTTTTGTGCAAATAGGATTAAATTGTAAAAATGTGAAACATTAGGGGTAATATGGTAATTTGCCCATTTATGTGTTTTGGGACTAAATTGAGATGAAATGTGCTTGAATGAGCTAAATTTTAATCTGTTTAGATCAAGAACAAAGAAAAACGGATTTGGAACGGGGAAAGGCGAAGGTTATCAGAATAGCCGCCCACGTTGTCCGTCGACAATGAGGTAAGTCTTTAAGCAAAGTAATTTTTCGTAGAATTGATTATAACATAGAATACATATTGAATCATGAAATTGTGGAATTAATTATGTTAAAACCGAATGTGAGAAAGAAATTTAGCCATGTATATAATCGAATCCATTGAGTTAATTATGTGATAGTGATGTGAATTATATGTGATATTTGTGATACTGTTAATGTGTAGTGTGAATGAGTTAGTTTGGAAATAAATGTTTCAGGCTTATTGCCTAGCAGGCCTTGTGCCGGTGAAATATTTCGGGCTTATTGCCTAGCAGGCCTTGTGCCGGTGAAATGTTTCGGGCTTATTGCCTAGCAGGCTGAATGCCTAGGTGATTAAATTTCGGACTTGGTCTAGCAGCTTAATGCGGTGTACATTTCGAGCTTTGATGCCTAGCAGGCTTATTGCCGGTGATGTGTTATAATGGAGAAATTATGAATCATACAAAGTGAAGCATATTTAATGCAATGAGCTAAAAGCTCAGGTAAGTATAAGCCTTTTCTTTTATAATTATAAAGAGTAAGGTAAGTTGGCGTAGTATTATTTGAATTAAGTATGATATGGTATGGTTGATGATTTGATAAGAATTATGATATATTTTATTGAGATTATTATTGATGTGTTGAACATTATATAATAGAATTTGAGTTTAAATGTGCTATTTTGGGGAATCGGTTATAAGTGAAAGTGTTAAGGATGAAAGAATTTGAATGTTTGCATATGTGCATAAATAAGTTTATAAGGTTGATATTAATGTTGTACTCATATGACTTGGAGTATGCGAATACATATGGTATATTTCTTTGGTTTCGATGAATTATATGTTTATGGAAATAATGTGAAAACATTTAGGTTAATGAATTAATAGAATTCGGCCATGTTTAAATTCACATATGGAAATGTTTATATTCAATTCCATAAGCTTAAATATTAAAGGTTTAAGTGTTTAATTGTTATATTATCCTTTGTTTGAGACTTCCTAAGCTAGTAAGCTTACTCTGTGTGTGTTCAATGTTCTGTTTTATAGATTTTGATCAAGCTACGAGCTCAGAGGATCATCAGTGAAGTCATCCACACTATCGACTTGTTTTGGTATTTTTGAAATTTAGATTTTGAACTTAAGGCATGTATAGGCTAACTCTATGTCTGAATATCGTTTTGATGATGTATTATAGCCATGCGAAAATGGCTTAAATTTTCATATTAAGTTCGGTTCTATTTACCCTTGACTATGTGATTAATATATTTGGTTCAACTATTCGGCTAGGGGCTGTTCTTTTATTTCTAGCTTACATATTATGCGTACTATATGATTGCTTGTTTGTAATGTCAATGTTTGTGTTAAATTAGTCAAGTGGGTCGACATTTAAGTTAATATTCGCAGGTATAATTCAAGGTAGGTATGTGTAGTTGAGCATCATTCGGAATTTATGTATGCATGTGAACTTTATGTCGAGTTACGAGATATGAATTATATTGGGTAATGCATATATGTGTATTCGGCCAAACCTAGGTGATAGTTGCAAATGTAGTCAACATGTTTAAATAAGTAATTGCTTAGGCTCATAGTCAAATATGGAAAATATGTATAACCATGATGTATTCATTATATATATATTTGGCTTGTGAGATTGCTTAACTTAATTGAGTGCATGAAACTACCAAACTCGATTTGTGCTAGGTAACGAACATGAAATGTTATGAATGAGACCTTGTACATTCGGCCAAATATTTAAGCACATAGGTGATGTGTAATATGTTGCATGTATTCGATTATGTGAGAATAGGTTTTATGCCATGTGAAATTGGTCTTAATAGAAAGCATTATGCATTGACATTTATAGTATGGTCATTTTGTGTTCATCGATGATTATATCGTATATGACTTGGATTAATATATCAAGTATGTGTTACACATGTGTGATTTGTCTATTTATGATTAAATTATTTGATAAAGATGATTAACAGAGATTCAATCGATTGAACTGAAGTTTTAACTTACATGGTAATACCCGTAACCCTAATCCGGCGACGGACACAGGTTAGGGGTGTTACAACTACTAGATGCAAAGGGTATACACTGCCATGGGTTTTGATAGACAACGGGTCGGCGTTAAATGTATTACCTTTATCCACATTAAACAGATTACCTGTGGATAGTTCCCACAAGAAAGAATGCCGGATCATAGTTAGGGCATTTGATGGCAGACAAAGAAATGTTATAGGGAGGATTGAAATACCGCTGCTAATTGGTCCGACAACATATGAGGTGGATTTCTTAGTCATGGATATCAAACCTTCCTATAACTGTTTACTAGGAAGACCGTGGATTCATTCAGCGGGGGTGGTACCTTCATCGTTACATCAGAAGCTGAAATTAGTATCAGAGGGCTGGCTAGTGACAATAAATGCTGAAGAGGATATTATCGCAGCTGTAACCAGTGATGCACCCTATCTGGAGACGAATGACGAAGCAATTGAGTGCTCTTTTCGATCTTTGGAATTCGTAAATGCAACATTCATTACGGAAGGAAGCGGAATTTCGATACCAAAAATCTCTAAAGCTACGAGAATGGGATTGCAGTTGACCGTAGGAAAGGGAGCTTCGCCAGGAAAAGGGCTTGGAAAAGATTTGCAGGGGAGAGTTGTGGCTCCACTACTGAAAGAAAAGCAAGATCGCTTTGGTTTAGGATTCAGGCCAGATGCAAAACAAAGAAAGAAAGATTTGGAAAAAAAGGCAGGAAAGAAGAAGGACTCGTTTGAGTGGTGATAAGTGGGAACCCATGATAATTCTACACATATCTAAAACCTTTGTGTCGGGAGGGGTCATTCATGCTGAGCAGAAAGAGCCAAAAGAAGAAGACATCATAACAATGTTGGGCAATGTCTATATCAAAACCATATATGAGGAGGGAATCGGGGAATAAAATTTCTGAGCCCTTACATACTTGGGAAGATTTTTAAACAATGGGATTGTGGAAAAGATCCCTGTATTTTTAGAGTTAATCTAGAGTAATATTCAGAACATACTTGTTGCTTTAAGCCCAGAAGCAATAAAAATTCTTTTGTGAAATGGGCTTGTATCCAGAATTTTTATAAAATGCATCTTTTTTAAGTGAATATGTTTTTTTCTTTATATTTCATACTGCACATTCCTTTGTGTTTTGGAATATTCTTTCATCCTTTATTCATGATCATACCATAAAAAATAATCATCCTTAGAATCATTTATTCTTTGGATTGCCTTTGTACCTAGGTGCCCAGATATCAATGATATGAGCGACGTTGTTACAGACTCCCTTTTTAAATGAGATATGGGTCTAGGGGATCTAAGGACTTTGGAGATGACAGAGATTGTAGCCTATCTTTTGATTTGTTAAATAAGGCGAGACATCATTGAGCTATTTTCAAGAATTCCAAGATGTTTTCGCACGATCATATCAGGGCATGCCAGGCTACTGAAACGTGGGGATGTTGCTAAGGTTGGAACCCATGTTAATGGTTCTACAATGGCCGAGCTAGTCGAGAAGGTTTAGGCTCTTTGAGTCCGCCAGAAGGAAATTGCATTAAATGCCAAATTGAGGAAGATATGACTTACGTTCATTTTTTCTATATGTGGGGGCAAGGATATTATGAGGTTGATCTCGTCAAGAGCATTTAGCTGACACCAATTCATCTTCGTAGGTGTCAATTTCTTCACTAAGAGGGTGAAGGTCGCTTCACATGCCAAAGTTGCAAAGTCAACAGTCATCAAATTCAAATTCAAATCTAAATCTAAAATCCAAATCCAAATCCAAATCTGAATCCAAATCCAAATCCAAATTCGAATTCAAATTCAAAAAAAAAAGTGGCAATAAAGAATGTCAGAAAGAAACATAATTGCACAACGTCAAAGATTTATAGTCTATTCAAAGATCAAACACCATATCAGTACAGCAAAGGCAGCCAAAAAAACCATTCAATTTTTTTTTGAAAAATGACTGAGACTTGTAAAGGTTGGCATAGAGAAGTTACCAATTACCCTCTATGTTTCTTGAACATTGGCCAGGACCTTCACCGGGGCAACATTTTTCTCATTAGTTTATGAAAGGAAAAGCAATTGTTGGAAGTTAAGATTCCTTTTCTCCAAGCTTTGATTGAATTAAGAATTGGATAAAGCAGAATGTCTCCAGTAAGCTTGATTGAAAGTATTCATCATGGTCGAATCTACCAAAAACAGATGATACGGGCTTATGACAAAAAGGTTCGCCCAAGAGAATTTCATGATGGGAACCTGGCATTAAGAAAGATTCTTCTTATCCAAAGGGACTTCAGAGGAAATTGCCAAATTTGGAAGAACATTATGTGGTGAAGAAGGCTTGTTCTGGAAGGTCATTAACTTTGACCAAGATGGATGGCAAGGACATGCTCAAGCTGGTGAATTCAGATTACTGTCTAAAAGGGAGAGGCCAAGGTGAAAACCCGCAAAGGGCGCATTGAGACCTTTTTTTAAAAGAAAAAGAAAAATCAAAAAATCAAAAAGAAAAAAGAGAAGAAATTTTCCAATAAAAAAAAAAAGAAGAAAGAAGAAAGAAAAATGAGAGGCCAAGGCGAAAACCCGCAAAGGGCGCTTTGAGACAAAATGGGATTTGAGTTGAAAACCTGAAAAGGGCGGCTCAAATTTTGATCAAAAAAGGGGCATGCGGTGATCTTGCTATACTTGATATACTACATCTTGGAGCATTGACAAAGCACTCCAGGTCCCCTAAACACATATTGAACTCAGAATGGTCCTCAAGATGTTTGAACAAAGAAGCTCAGGCTACGATATCTGGGGCACTTAGTTTCTATTTTACCTATTTTAAATTCGTTATTTGTGTTTATATTATTCTTTTCAAAATATGTTCACAATAAATTTCCTTCTTGGTTGCTATTGCTATCTTTGCTTAGCTTATTTGTTTCGAGCTATGATCTTAATTAATTTCCTTCTTGTCCATGGTTATGATCTTTTTCAGGCATTTTACATTAAAATAATGATTAGTGGACTAATAACACTTTCACAAAAGAAGTTTCGCATATTACTCTGGGAACTTCTACATAATACAAGAACTCGAAACAGGATTATTGTTTAAAACCCACCAAGTATAAGGGATGGAAATATTGGTGTAGGAAGAGTCTAAACTGATACTATCTCTTCGGATTCTTGTCAAAAATAGTGGTTAAACAAATGACAAGATATTACGTCAGTGATACAATCCCGACGAAAATTGGGTAATGTTAACCAAAGTGTAAAGGGGAATCATTCACAAGAAAAATGATATTATTCATTCATGCGAGCATTATGCACCTGGTTGAGTCACCCAGGGAGTAATCAATAGATGGAAGCAGATACAGATCCTATACCTTTGAATAGCAATGGGATAGATGGGAAAGAATTCAGATCCTATACCCTTAAGTAACAATAAGATGAACATTGAAGTTACAGTGGGGTAAGTCTGTTGAGCAAGATATTTGTTTTCTTGGGTTTTCTGTCAAGAATACTAGACGAACAATAGGGCAGCATATTACCCTGATGAACAATGGATGATGACACCTTAAGCAGGGCTTATTCTCATGAAATTATGCATTCTTGCAAGACACATTTAGTTAGGAGTATTCGATTCATTCGGATCATTGCATCTTAATCATTGTAAGAAATCATTCTCATAACATTCTGCATTCAGGCAGATGTCATACATAATACATTTAGTCAGGAGCATTAGATTCATTCCGATCATTGCATCCTAACCATTTTGCATAAAGTATAAATACATAAAATCGATTTTACAGGACAAGTCCCCCAGAGGACGGTGTCACAACATCAGTGAATTAGCAGATCTTGCCTTCTTGAGCGAAGCAGATCAAAGACGGCAGATCTTGTCTCCCTGAGTTTGCAGTGAGGCAGATCGAAGATAACAGATTTGGCATTCCTGAAGTTGTAGGAAGCAGATCGAAGACATCAAATCTTGCTTTCCTGAGCGAAGCGGATCGAAGATAGCAGATCTGGCAATCTTGAAGTTACAGGAGCAGATCGGAGACATCAGTCTTATTTCCCTGACCAGCAGTGGAATAGGTCAAAGATTGTAGATCTTGTCACCCTAAGCAGTAGGGAACCAAGATCGAATGGCAAATCTGGTCTCCCTAAGCATTAGTGGAACAGATTTAAGCCACTAACCCTATCTCCTTGACTAGCAGTGGAATAGGTCGAAGATTGTAGATCTTGTCACCCTAAGCAGTAGGGAACCAAGATCGAACGACAAATCTTGTCTCCCTAAACAGTAGTGGAACAGATTTAAGCCACTAACCCTATCTCCCTGACCAGTAGTGGAATAGGTTGAAGATTGTAGATCTTGTCACCCTAAGCAGTAGGGAACCAAGATCGAACGGCAAATCTGGCAATCCTGAGTTTGCAGGAGCAGATTGAAGATAGCAAATCAGGCAATCTTGAGTTTGCAGGAGCAGATTGAAGACGCAAATCTGGCAATCCTGAGTTTGCAGGAGCAGATTGAAGATAGCAAATCTGGAAATCCTGAGTTTGTAGGAGTAGATTGAAGACAGCAAATCTGGCAATCCTGAGTTTGCAGGAGCAGATTGAAGATAGCAAGTCTGGCAATCCTGATTTTGCAGGAGCAGATTGAAGATAGCAAGTCGGCAGTCGAGAGTTGCAGGAGCAGATTGAAGATAGCAAATCGGCAATCCACGAGTTTCTTTGGGAGCGGTGAAGATAGCAAATCTGGCAATCCTGAGTTTGCAGGAGCAGATTGAGGATAACGAATCTGGCAATTCTGAAGTTACAGGAGCAGATTGCAAGTCTAATTTCCTTGAGTGGATCAAAGCGTTAGTTCTCAGGCCCCTGAAGATGCAGCGGGATGGAACGAAGCTACTCGAAGAAGAAAAGTGCTGAATGAGGCATGATCGGACAAAATTGGCTCTTTTTGAAGTCTTTGCTCTATTCTCGTTACACGACAATGAGTAAAAAGGGGCAGCTGTAAGACCCAATTTATGCCCGGGCCCAATTAACCAGTTTATTAAATTAAAACCCGAAAATTAAAACCAAAACCAAATATTAATAAAGTCCATCAGCAGTCCAAATTTACAAAAAGGAACAATCCAAATAAAACCCCTTGCCCAATACAAGACCCTAACCGAAAATGAATCAAAATTAGAGAAAACCCTAGGGGTTTCCAGATTGTTCGGGCGCCGTAGCTACTCCCCACGCGCGCCTCTTGGGCTTCCCTCGTGCACCCACGCGCGCCTCTAGAGCTTCTAGAATACTCCAGCAGCCTCCATCCCCCACGCACGTGCGTGCCACGCCAGCCGAATGCTCGGGCTACCCTCCTCTTAGCTCTACCTGCAACAAACGAAAGAGCAAAAAATAGCATGCAAATCCGGCGAGAATAACATATGAAAAGAATTTTTGTATTTTATTTATTTATTTTATTTTTGACTATATAAGGCCGATTGGAATGATTGTAAAAGAGGGGATCCAATATTTTTTTATTACGCACTAATATAGAAGAAATACAGAAAGTCAAAAAAAAGGTGATTCGCCATACCTCACTAGTCTTTACCCTTTTGTGTTTGAGTTTTTTTCTAATCTGTTCAATATTGATTTCAAAAGAAATAAGAGAAAACGCTTGCCTCGAATTGATCCGATCTGTTGCCTTCCTCGTCGAAATTGAGGTTTAGAAAACGGATCTCGAAAAAGATTAGATCCTCATCTGCTCCGTTTCAATCGGTGTTAGGCAGGGGTCGTGATCGAAAAATAGGGCGGGCAAGGGCGTATCAAGGCACAAGGTATCGCTATTCGCCGATTTCGATGGCGTGATAGCGGTACATCAGAAAGGTGCTTGCGGCTGAGAGAAAAGGTAAAAGAGGGGCTAGGGTTTTGGTCAAATGCAAGCGTTGTAATGCTTTAATTCTGCTTAAGGGAAAGGTTAATAGCCATTAGGGAAATGACGACGTCTAATGTCTTTGACCATAGCTTTGAAACGACATCACTTAAGGCCGCCTGATTCGACCCGACCCAAATTTCTTCAGATCCACGTGTTTATTTATAAAAGGGGAATTTGCATGTTTGATCCATTTATTTATGAGTTGTTTTTAAATTTGATATGTGATGTATGATCTTTATTGCTCAATTGATTTAGTTAACTTGCGCAGTTTTACAATTAAATCCTGATTATATGTGGCGATTGGATATTGGAATAATTGGTTGATTAATCCTTTATTCTTCATATGACGATTCAATGTGATCCTCAGTGTAGTTCAAATAATTTTGGTTCATTTATGTAATGATCGTGTAACTTTATTTTGTTATCATTTTAATTAAGTTTCAAATTTTAGGACAATTCATGTATTCTAGTTTTTTTAGTCAAAATATTTTTAAATTTAGATTACTTTAAAATCTATTTTGTGATGTTACAATTATTTCGATAGAATATGTTTTGATTTAAGTGTAAAAATATTTAACTGCATGTATTATTTTAGTAGTTCATGCAATGTTTTTTTTATATATTAGAATAAAAAATGACTATACCATATTATTTTCTACATGTATGCCTTATATCAAATATTTTTTATACATTAAGTTCATTTTTAAAATTTCACGTACATAAAATTTTATTTTTAAGATAAGGCAATGTTTGTATATTTGAGAATATGGAAATTATGCCCTAACGTACTGGGTGTAATTTTCTGTTCAACCAGATAGCCAAATGTCCTTTTTAATTAAATATCTTGATGATCAAAGATGATCTCGGTGTCGAGGTATAAAGGTGTTATGTCCTAACGTACTGGATGTGATATTTTTATTTCCTTCGAAACGAGCTAATCTTGAAGTTCAAGATTCAATATAAACTAACTTTCTTTAAGAAAACTTGCGTTTTATAGCATGTTGTTATACGATCTTTAATTTGTGTATATTTCTGATTAATGTTTATGCATTCTATTTACGCCTCAAATTCTAATATGTTCTAGTTTTTATTAAATGTTTTATTTTATTCAAATGCATTTTAAGCCTAATATAAATTTTGTTTTTCTCCAAAATAAGGCAATGTTTGTGCGTTTGGAAAGTCGAGAAAATTATGCCCTAACGTCTTTGGGTGTCAATTTTACGCCCAACCGAGATAAACAGATACCCTTCTTCAATTTCATGTTTTGAAGATCAAAGATGATCTCAATGTCGGGGTATAAAGGTGTCATGTCCTAACGCACTTGATGTGATATGTTTATTTCCTTCGAAACGAGTTAATCTTGAAATTCAAATTCAATATTGATTAATTTTCCTTAGAAAATTTATAACGTTTCCAAATTTTCAATGCAAGGACATTAATTAACCGATTTGGTACCCATCCAGGGGCGCATGGGGGTGCTAACCCTTCCTCGTGCGTAACCGACTCCCGAACCCGTTTTCTTGAATTTCATAGACCAAAATGTTTTTATAGGTGACCCAATCACACCTAAACAAAAGGATTGGTGGCAACTCCATATTTTTAAAGTCGATTTCTGTTTTTTTAAAATGCGATTTCCATTTTTTCAAAATGCGATAAAAATGGTTTCGACAACTCAAAAGGAATTGAATTTAAGGCAACGGAGATGGTTAGAGTTGATAAAAGATTATGAGTTGGTCATTGATTACCATCCGGGAAAGGCGAACGTGGTCGCCGATGCTTTAAGTAGAAAATCCTTATTCGCTTTGAGGGCTATGAATACACAGATGACTTTGACCGACAATGGTTCCATTGTAGCTGAGTTAAGGGTTAGACTGATGTTCCTTCGAGAGATCTATGAGGCTCAGAAAGATGACAGCGATTAGCAAGCCAGAAGAGTTCAATGCGAGTCAGGTGTTGAGTCCGAATTTCGGATCAATTTAGACGGATGTTTAATGTTCAGGGACCGAGTATGTGTACCGAGGAACGATGAGCTCATTCGTAAAGTTTTGCATGAGGCACATAGGGGATGCTTATCTGTACATTCGGGCAGCACCAAGATGTATAATGATTTGAAGAAACAGTAATGGTGGCCGAGTATGAAGAAAGACATTTCTGAATTTGTTTCAAGATGTTCGATTTTTTAGCAAGTAAAGGCTGAGCACCAAGTGAAACACCCCAAACCCAGACCACGAGCCCAGATCGGATATGGTATGTTACTTGAGTAAAACGTTTCAAATTCATGTTTATTACTTTGGAAAATTTGGGTGGTTTTATAAAAATGCCGAGTTGTTTTGGAGTTAATCTTTAATTCGAAAATCGTTTGTGTTTAGGTGTCAAAACATTTAAAATTTATTTTTAAGAAAATTTGCTTAAACTTTAAATTGATAAAAATTGTACCATAATAAAATAAATAAAAATGCATGCATAATCGGTTTATAGCTATGGCCTTATTACATTAAAACAAAAACCCGAATAAATCCAAAATACTTAGCAATAAAAAGTCCAAAATTAAAATAAAGTCGAGTTGAACATGGCCACCACTAAGCTCCCGCCTAGGCCGGTCCGTTATCGAGTGTCACTGAAAAATATCCCACAGCGGGGTGAGTCAAATAGACTCAGTGTGTATAACCAACACCAATCCCAACGATTTAGGCACATCAAATCATACACATATAATGAATATAAATAATGATGCAATCCCGAACCCAAACCTAGATAACCATCCGCTACACATCACCCATACCAACCATCACACCGTGGGGACTACTAAGTCGACCCTCCATCCGCTACACATCATCGAAGGCAGTCGCTGCAGACGACGTGCTCATCGCCCTTATAAATTTTGTGGCATAGCCACGGATAATATTTCGTGACATAAGTCACCGCATTGATTTCGTGACATGAGTCACCACATTCAGATATTGTGGTATAAACCACCAGATCACTTCCCCTTTTCATATAACCCATATGCCCCATGTCATACAAAATATGCAATATCATGCCTTATGCCTTATTTCACATTCTTATCGATATTCACATATGTACCATATTCCAAATATTCATATCATAATAATATTCATATCATTTATTAACATAATGTTAAGGTTACGTACCTGAGTACTTTGTACCATCACATGGTACCTTTGCCCACTTTTCACATTATTATAAACACATATATTAAATTGATGCCATAAATCTATTAAGAGTTAGTGTGGGGTACACACCTGGTTTACTTAACGAATTCACTGAAATCTAGAAAATCCCGATCTAACACTTTAGATCCTTAGTTCCTATATTTGGCCAACACTTAATACTTTTAGTAAAATGCCATTCGGCTAAACAATCAAATCTCGAAGGATTATTGCAATCAAAATCCTTACCTTGCTGCCGATTTGATTACTAATAAAATCCCGAAACTTTGTGACACTCCTTCCTTGCAATCGGCCAATACTAGATCACCTGACTTGGTTAGTTTCGGCTTCTAAATAACTAAGAAACATATTTGAATAACTAAATATAGACTTGGCCGAATGTTCAGGTTCACTTACCTTGCGAATCTTAAATCCCGAAATTGCTACTTGCTCTTGGTGATGTCGAGATCCCTATAGGTATATGTTAGATTCAGTTTTAACACTTAATCCCATGAAAGTGGCCCATGGCCGAATGCTTCATATCACTTACCTCAATCACTTCCAATCCCGAAAGACTCCTTCACGCTGGCTACAACCAAACACGAGATTATGGCTTAATACACATTCAGCCATCCTTAGAAATCAAGGCTTAACCATTGATTTTGGCACACTAAAAGAAAAGAACCTAAACCGATTGCTAAAGGAGAGAAAATAGTTACCACTATTAAAGCACCCTCAGAGAATTGGCTCTTAGATCCCAAAGAGAAAGGTTTCGGCTAATCCACAAGAAAAGAAGAAGTTTGGAAAAAAAAAATAGGTTCGACCAAGAAACAAATAGAGAAAGAGAAGAAGAAAACGCTAATGACCTTAATGGTCTTTGAAGTTTCGGTCACCAACCAAAAGAGTATGAAAGCCCTAGATGACTACTGCACAAGGGGAAGGAACGGTACTTAGAGAGAAAAGAAAGGTCTAAATTTCGGCACACCCTCCTTATCAACTTCAAAACTGAAAATGCCACCCTTAGAGTCCTATATTCGGCCACCACCCTTTCTCCTCTCCTATCCCTTATTTTGCTCCTATTTTCTCTCTTCTCTACCCATTCAAAATAGTTTGAATGAGTCAAGCATTATCTCCTCCCTTTAGCCGAATTTTAAAAGGAATTTAATCTCATCTAAAGCTCATCCCCTCAGTCTCTCCATGCCGTCCACTTCTGCTCATCCTTGCTGCAAAAATAAAACTCCCTTTTGCTTCCCTTGCTGCTCGAACCTAGGCCCTTTTTCCCTGCTTGTGGCGTCGCTTACTAAGGCCCTAAGTGGTGCCTCCTTGCCACTTTTCCAAGCCCAATCTTGTGTCTAATTTCCCCTACAAATTCTATTAAGGCCTATCAAGCTTAGCTCCTCTTTAAAACTTAAAATACAATATTTTCTAAGGCATTCACCTACACTCTGAAGTTCTCAAAATTCATAAAACATATTTACAATACACACAGGCATGCTACTTCACATGATTAAGCAATAATGCACAAGCCCAAAATCACCCTCAGGTTTGCTTCAACCTATAATGGTACCTGAGTGGAAACGGGACCAAGTTACCATGGATTTTGTAACGGGTTTGCCGTTGACACCGAGTAAGAAAGATGATGTATGGATTGTAGTCGATAGACTTACGAAGTCAGCCCATTTCATACCTGTTCGAGTTGACTACTCACTTGACAAGTTGGCAAACTTGTATGTTTCAGAGATAGTAAGGCTTCATGGAGTGTCGTTATCAATTATTTCAGATAGAGATCCGAGATTCACGTCCAGATTTTGGAAAAAGTTGCAAGAGGCTTTGGGCAAAAAGTTGAGATTTTGTACGACTTTTCACCCCCAAACCGACGGACAGTCGAAAAGAGTAATACAAGTACTTGAAGATATGCTACGGTGTTGTATTCTTGAGTTTCAGGGTAGCTGGGAGAAATATTTACCTTTGGTGGAATTTGCCTACAATAACAGTTTACAGTCGAGTTTGACAATGGCGCCTTATGAGGCTTTATATGGGCGTAAGTGTCGAACGCCTTTATATTGGACTGAACTTAAGGAAAACCAGATTCATGGGGTTGATTTGGTTAGAGAAACCGAAGAAAAAGTGAAGGTGATTCGAGATTGTCTAAAAGCTGCTTCTGATCGACAAAAATCCTATTCGAATTTAAAAAGGAAAGAAATTGAGTATCAATTCGGTGATAGAGTATTCTTGAAAGTGTCACCATGGAGGAAAGTTCTTAGATTTGGCCGGAAAGGTAAATTGAGTCCGCATTTTATCGGACCATATGAGATCACCAAGAGAATAGGGCCGGTAGCTTATTGATTGGATTTTCCGTCTGAGTTAGAAAAGATTCATAATGTTTTTCACGTGTCTATGTTGCGACGCTACCGATCAGACCCTTCGCATGTGATTACACCGACAGAGGTTGAGATACAACCCGACATGACTTATGGTGAAGAACCAGTTAAGATTCTATCCCGGGAAGTCAAGTAATTAAGGAATAAAAGTATAGCTCTCGTGAAAGTTTTATGGCAGATACATGGTGTAGAAGAGGCTACATGGGAGCCCGAGGAGGCTATGAGGAACCAGTACCCAAACCTTTTTGCTGGTAAGATTTTCGGGGACGAAAATCCCTAAGGGGGAGAATTGTAACAGCCCGATTTAGGGTCTACTTGGAATAGTGGTGCGAGACCACAAATCTGAAGTAGAAATATGTGTTTAAATGATTTCATAAGGCTTATGAGGTATTTGCATGATTGTGTGAAAACTTCATGAAGGAATTTTATTAATTAGTGAATAAATTGTCCATTAGTACTAAATTGCAAGGATTGGAAAATATGAGATTCTAGAAGATTTAAGTATGAAATAGAATTATAAAGATTACTAGAGGTCATTATTTAGCAATTAGACTATTATATGTTAAGATTGACAGAAATGGACATGGGAAGGAAAAATCTCAAGAAAGGGGCACTAAGGGCATTTTTGTCATTTGGTAAATAAAAGATTAAAAAGGGAAAAAGAAGTCAAAAATGGTGTCCATCTTCTTCTCCCTTAGCCAAAATTTTCAAGGAGCCATAGCTAGGGTTTCTTCAACTTCCATGCTTGATAGTAAGTGCATCCTAGCCCCGTTTTTAATGTTCTTCGTATTTTTGAGAACCTCGTAGCTCGGTTTAGCTATTTCTATCTATATTTTGAGATAGGGTTCATGTTAAAAAATTTACCCATGTATGAAATACATGTATTTTGATGTTTTATGGAAGAATATGAAAGTTTGATATATGATAAACATCTTTTTCTAAGTGATTTTCATGAAAAATGCATAAAATGACCAAATTGTAAAAGTTATAAAAATGGTCATACATGGGTGAAATAGTGGAAATTGAAGGTTGCTATAGTTGAGAATATGATTCGGCTAGGCTTGAAATACAAGAAATTTGAATGAAAATCGTTTTACGAGCCTAGGGGTAAAAATGTAATTATGTAAAAGTTTAGGGGCAAAATCATAATTTTATCAAAATATGAATTATGAGTCAATTTAGTCAATGTGTGTATTTAACAAGTGAAATTGTTATTATAGATCAAGAAACACGAAGCCCGGATTGAAATCGAGGCAAGAACAAAATCGAGGACTAAATCGAGCATCTATACACATTTTGAGAATCGAGGTAAGTTTTTATGAAGTTAGAGTTTCAGAATGTTCGATATTTGAAATTATTTAATATTATGACAATGTATGTTATTGCTATGAAAATTGAGTGATGAAGCCTCGATGAGGAAATGGTGAAAATAAGTTATGTGAAGTTCCGGATAAAAACTCGGAATAATGAGGTTACCCATGTATTAGCATTGAATAAAGAAGGTCCCGTGTAAGACCATGTCTGGGTAATAAACCGTAAAAGTAACATATTTTAATCCCACATTTAGCATACTTTTGGATGATTTATCCCTTGATTTAGGTAAAAGGTGCTCTTAATCCTTTCTTTTCATGTTTTATACTCGTGAAAGCACCGGAGGATGGAAAGAGCGAGAAACGGGCTCAAAGCGGACCAAATTGGGCCAAAGTGAAAATCGACACGGCACGGACTTGAGCCAACACGGTCGCCGTGTCTCCACGATAGACTAGAACACGGCCTGATCACGATTTACATCGGCGTGTCACCTCATTAAAAGTCCAAACACGGCCTAAAGGCGATTCACGGGTGTGTGCCATGGCCATGTCCCTGTCGTGGATAAGAGCAATTTCACTCGAAAAAAGATACTTAGGGGCAAAGAAACCTATTTCAAAAGCCTATATAAACACCCTAAGCATAACCTAGAAGAGGGCGGTGAGCTAGGCCAAGTAGCCGAGCCGAAAAGGTCAGATTTGTGGGAAACACTCGAAGATAGCCAGTTGATCCATCTCAAGAAGCCAAAATTCTACTCAAGGCAGCGGATCTCTCCTTCAATTCCTTGAGGGGTTTTAGGGATTTCTTATGTTTTGTTTTATCTTTTCTTACGAGATGTTTTCTTTTATTGTCATGAACTAAACCCTTGAGATACTGAAGGGGTGAAACTTAGATGAATCTTGTTATCGTTTCTTTGAACTATATGATAAATACTTGATTTGTTCTTAATTATGTGTTCTTAATTCTTGTGTTAATATTTTCGGGATATTGATTCAAGTTTGATGTGCTTAGGTGGAAGAGCAAAAGTCCCTGCTTAAGAGTAGATCTAGCATAATTAAGCGGAGTTAATCGCGCGCCTAGAGATAGGGTGACGAGATTTTGCCGGATTAGGGTGAAACCTAATATGGGAGTCCGTAGATCGAGTTAATGCAATTCTAGGGGTTTTAATTAGAAAGAGATTTCAATTAATCAACCTAGGGTTAGACATTATTCGCTTCGAGAGAGGGTTTAATATACATTAGGGAGTCTTACGGATCAAGTCAAGTGAATAAATCGTCTGGTTCAGAGTTAGATAACAAGTGAAGTCTAGGTGGATTCTTCCTAAGGGTATCGTCTTAATCAACTGAGTTTTTCCAACAGTATTTCCCCAATTCATTATTTTTGTCTTTGAGTCTTTAGCTTAAATAACAGCTTCACTTATTTTAGGCTAGATAATAAAAAGAAAGTTAGTATTAGTACTTTTGGTTCCTTTAGGTTCGACAATCTTGTCTTGCCTAAGCTATACTACTGTTCGATAGGTGCACTCACCTCAATCGTTGTTATAGTTAGTTCCAGGTTCGATCATTATAAATTTAAAACTCTGAAATCAACAATCAAGTTTTTGGCACCGTTGCCGGGGAACTAAAATAATAAGAAAACTCTATTTTTATTACTTTAGCCATTATTTTCCGCAATTTACTTTTATTTTTATTTTTGTTTTGTTTTTAACTTTGCTAAATTTTCTTTCTTTCTTTTTCTAGCAGGTACCTCTAGTTTATGACTAGAAGGAACCGAGAGGACCACTAGTATACTGACGGTGATATTGAAGCTACCGCTCGCGAGGAATCACAGAGAAATTAGGGGAGCCCTAAATTACACGAGAAAAAGAGCGAGAAAGCGAGATCCAATCTCTGAATGGATGGGCGAGAATAATCCACCACCACAAGATGTGGCGAGAAAATAATGCTCGCGTACTATGTATGATTATGCTAAACCTCATTTAACAGGAGCAAAATCAAGTATTGTTAGGCCTACTATAGCCGCTAATAATTTTGAATTAAAGCCTAACACTATACAAATGATTCAACAATTTGTTCAATTTGATGGTTTACAGGACGAAGACCCAAATACTCATATAGCTAATTTTTTAGAGTTCTGTGATACCTTCAAAATAAATGGCGTTTCTGATGATGCCATCCATCTTCGGTTATTTCCCTTTTCATTAAGGAATAAAGCCAAACAGTGGTTAAACTCGTTACCACGAGGGTCAATCACTACAAGGGATCAAATGACCGAAATTTTTTTATTAAAATATTTCCCACCGGCCAAAACGGCCAAACTACGGAATGATATCTCTTCTTTTGCGCAGATGGATTTAGAGACATTATACGACGCATGGGAGAGATACAAGGATCTCTTGAGAAGGTGTCCGCACCATGGTTTACCCTTGTGGCTCCAAGTCCAAACTTTCTATAACGGTGTAAACCCCTCAACGAGGCAACTAATTGATTCAGCCGCCGGTGGAACCCTGAACAACAGAACTCCTGAAGCGACCTATGAGTTTATTGAAGAGATGTCATTGAATAACTATCGCTGGCGAAGTTACAAGGACAAAACCAGCAAAATCAGCCGGAGTTTTCAACCTCGACGCAGTAACCATGCTATCAACACAGGTAGAGATGATGAATAAAAAGCTTGATATTTTGTGTTCTTCGTAGGTACATCCAGTAATGCAGTGCGACGCAAGTGGAACTGTGGCGAATCCTGAGTACCCATCCTACCAACCGGGCACATAAAGTGAACAGATGAACTATATATGTAACAATTTCAGAACTAATAATAATCATTATAGTAATAATTATAATCCAGGTTGGAGGAACCACCCAAATTTTTAATGGGGAGGTCAAGGAAATCAAGGAATTCAAAGACAACAACCTCATCAAAATTTCCAAAATCAGCCCTATCCACAGGAAAAGAGGCTGAACCTTGAAGAGATGCTGACAAAATTCATGGCAGCCACAGATAACCGTCTCCAAGACACTGAAACCACCCTTAAGAATCAACAGGCATCAATTAAGGGGATCGAAAGTCAAGTTGGGGAACTTACAAGACAGTTGGACAACTTGCAAAGATAATTTCCAAATGACCGCAAGGGCGTCTACCAAGCAACACTGAGATTAACCAAAAGGAGCAAATCCAAGCTATCACAGCTCATGATAGTATAGGGTTAGATGAACCCAATCCAATACAAGAAAACGAGGTAGAGAAAGGTAAAGTTGAGGTAACACAAGAAAAGAAAAAACCGGGAATCAAAAAGTATCAACCTCGCATTCCTTATCCCGAAGCGATGAAGACAGACTATACAGAGGAACAGTTCGGTAAGTTTCTTAAACTTTTAAAGAAATTACATATTAACTTACCGCTACTTGAAGCCCTTTCGCAGATGCCAGATTCTAGAAAATTTTTAAAAGAGCTTTTGACGAACAAGCGAAGGATAGACGAGGCATCACACGTGGAACTAAACGCAATGTGCTCGGCAATCTTGCAAAATAAACTACCACAGAAATTAAAAGATCCAGGGAGTTTTACAATTCCATGTTTAATTGGTAGTTTACCTATTGATAATGCGTTAGCTGATTTAGGGGCAAGCATTAATGTCATGCCTTATAAATTGTTTAAACAACTAGGTCTAGGGAAACCCAAACAAACTAGGATAAGCATCCAACTAGCTGATAAAATTGTTAGAATTCCTAGGGGTATTATCGAAGATGTTCTTGTAAAAATTGATAAATTTGTTTTCCCAGTAGATTTTGTTGTCTTAGACATGGATGAGGATAATTCGATTCCCTTAATTTTAGGAAGACCCTTTTTTAGCAACTGCTAGAACAAAGATTGATGTTGGTACAGGAGAACTCATACTTCGTGTAGGTGACGAATCGATCAGTTTACAAGCTCTTGACTCGGCCAGGACAATAATTGATGAAGGTGAGAAAGTAAATTCAGTTGATAACCAAGTTGTTCAACTTTCACCGCAGGAAACACCACAAGGTTACAAACCTGAGCTGAATCATGGACCCCATGACAACAAAGAAGAATTACATAAGGAACGAAGCCTTAGGGACGACAAATTAGAAGAGTGGAAATCACAATTCAAAGAAGAACCAGAACCACACGATGTAAAACCGAAGGAGCCACCAGAAGAGCTCATAGGAACAACAAACCACTTCAAAATCGGAGATCAAGTATTGATTGATAAAGCAGACCCTCGAATATCTCCTCCTGACCCTAACACTTTCAAAGAAATCCATTTTAGGGTAACCGGTGTTTTCCCATACGGAACAGTCGAGGTAAGTAATCCTATTTTTGGTACTTTCAATATAAACGCTTCTCGACTTAAACTTTATCAAGGAAATAGAGCTGATAGCATGAGGGAAGATATTCAAATTTTTAAACCACCCTGATTTTTGTGAATACAAGGAAAGTCTAGCTTAAGACTTTAAACGAGCGCTTCTCGGGAGGCAACCCGAGCACTAACCCTAATTAGTTTCGTATTTGTTTTCATTTTATTTTCTTCCCTTCTCTTAGTCCTAAACACCTAGTTTTAAACTAAGCAAAAGTGTAGATTTCCAGCCCACACGGCCTGGCACATGGTCGTGGCTATGGCCGTGTGGAGGTACAGAATCTCCGTACTGACAATGGCAAAAGAGGTACAAGTCAGAAAGAATCAAATTTTTAGAGTCACGGACTCCAACCACCACCCCACAGGCACTGACAAAATGCCACGGCCGTGCGACGCGGCCGTGGACGACACTGACTTATCACCAACGGGCGTGGCAATCTGTAAAATGGGCGTGGGAGACATGAACGATGCCCAACACGGCCGTGAGATGCAGCCGTGGTCGACACTGGTAGTTTACACACGGGCGTGGCAACCAGAACATAGGCGTGGGAGAAACGATACGATGCATAACACGGCCGTGCGAGGCGGCCGTGTGAATCAACACGCCCATGGTACACGGGCGTGGGAATGTACTTGACTTGAGAATTCTATTTAAACCACCCACCCCTCCCTCTTCTCACCCATTCAGCCCATTTAGTTTTTCTTTTCTTTCTCAACCCTCTCCCTACTTTTCTTCTCCAATACATTCCCAAAACCCTTGAGCTACACCAAATGCCGAAGAAGCGGAAGGAATCAAGCATAGTCTCCCAGAGGGAGACCGATCTATATAAGTTCATGCGGCCGCTTCAATCATTCGACGAGCCAAGGATATTTGAGGCCATTTAGTTTTTATTTCGTTTTTCTCTTTTCTTTGCAATTTCCTTATCTTTACTCCTCTTACGCTTAATTTAACTTATTTTATTTTAGTTTCTTGGTTTTAGGTTCTTCAGCCGCTTGGGAATCACACCACGACCACAACCATATCCATGACTGAGAAATCACACCCAACAATAAGGACTCTACGGTCCATTTATCTTTTCTTTTAATTTTAGTTCACTTTTATTTTTCTCCACTTGACTTGCTTTTCTTTAATTATTTAATTAGTATAGTTTTAATTATTATTATTATATCTGGCCAATCCTCCATGAGCTACCCAATTTCTTCATCTAGCGCAGGATCGTCATCAAGAAACGACCCTCCAACTTATCTTTCACCTCCAACGCAAGGATTTCATCCATAATTCAGGAGTTTCACCTCTCTCCATATCTTTTGAATTTATACTTAATTGTCTATATATATATCTTTGTACATTGAGGGCAATGTACATCTTAAGTGTGGGGGGTGAACAAACTAAAAAGGTGCCTAATTTTTTTCATTATTCTCAAAATCCTGAAATTAGGTGCCAAACTTTTTGCATTATTCTCAAATCCCTAAATTATGCCTTATTTTTAAGTAATTTTCTCATATTACCAATTAGAATGAAAATTTCCCTGATTTATGATCTTTATTGATATGTTTTAGATTAAGTCATAGATAATTGTGCATTGATAATTAAATTCTAAGATACTAGAGAATCAAGCATAATAAGTCTAGTTTTTTTAGAAATTAAATTTTTTTTCTAGGTTGTCTACCTGAATTTAAATATTACTTTGAAGTTTGAAATTTACGAGGATGACATCAAAATACCCATAATTTTTTTGAGATTTTGAGCCTTATAAGAGCATATATCCTTTTTCATGCTCACTTTTTGATTATGAGTGTGTCAACATTGAACTGTTATTCTAGAACTTGCCTCGATTATATATGTTGAGACCACATCTTTGATTTGATATATAGAAATGATAAAGGCACCTAGGATTTAACCCACTTACTCCATAAAAAACTTATCTTCATAATGAACCCCTAGTGAACCCCTTTGATCCTAACAACCCTTCTTATTGACTCACCCACTAATATTAACCCAAAACCCTTTGTATTTGTTATCACCATCCTTTTTGACTACCCCTTTTGTCGAGATTTGATTTTGAGCAGTTGCCTAACTATGTTCTATATTTCAGTTGTTCAAGTACTTCCTTATTATTGTAAATATTTGATCACTTGTTCTTAAAAACAAAAAACATCGAAGTATATTCAGTATTAGTATGATGAAAAGCGAGCTTATACAGTTAAAGTCTATTTATTAAAGAAGAAGCTCGTATTATTAGTTTCAAAGTTTCAATTCATGTAATTATTTATTTTTCAGTTTGTTGTTTCTAGTTAGGTAAATTTTCAGGTCGATCTTGATTCTAACCCTCTAATTCAGCCTTTATCCACACCTTAACCCAAGCCCCGTTACAACCCTGATAAAGACCTTTTGATTTGTGCATCATTTCATATTACAGTGGTGGAGATTTGATTTTCATGCAAGCCTATGGGATTAACTTTTCAAGTTTGACATTTGAGTGCTTAATTCTGAACCTTAAACACTTCGAGTAATTTGAGTGAATCTTTTGTGAGGATGTCAATCCTTGTAGGTTTTGGATCAGAGGTAATTATTTAGATGAGGGGAAACATCTATTTTTTGTGCTACAAATATATGACTTATTTTTTTGAATCTTTAGGACTCTTTGAGTTAAATTATCCATGTATAAATTATCTATGAATTACGATGAGACATTGTTGATAGGAGTATTGAATCATGAAAAGTTCGTTTTAATTGTAAGTTGAGAATTTTGCTTGAGGACAAGCAAAAGCTTAAGTGTGAGGGTATGTGATAAACCGTAAAAGTAACATATTTTAATCCCACATTTAGCATACTTTTGGATGATTTATCCCTTGATTTATGTAAAAAGGTGCTCTTAATCCTTTCTTTTCATGTTTTATACTCAGGAAAGCACTAGAGGATGGAAAGAACGAGAAACAGGCTCAAAACGGACCAAATTGGGCCAAATTGAAAATCGACACGGCCTGGACTTGAGCCAACACGGCCGTGTCTCCCTGATAGACTAGAACACGGCCTGATCATGATTTACACGGGCGTGTCACCTCATTAAAAGTCCGAACACGGCCTAAAGACGATTCACACGGGCGTATGCCATGGCCGTGTCCCTGTCGTGGAGAAGAGCAATTTCACTCGGAAAAGGATACTTAGGGGCAAAGAAACCTATTTCAAAAGCCTATATAAACACCCTAAGTATAACCTAGAAGAGAGCGGTGAGCTAGGCTAAGGAGCCGAGCCGAAAAGGTCAGATTTGTGGGAAACACTCGAAGATAGCCAGTTGATCCATCTCAAGAAGCCGAAATTCTACTCAAGACGACGGATCTATCCTACAATTCTTTCAGGGGGTTTCAGGGATTTCTTATGTTTTGTTTTATCTTTTCTTCTGAGATGTTTTCTTTTATTGTCATGAACTAAACCTTTCAGATACCTGAAGGGGATGAAACTTAGATGAATCTTGTTATCGTTTGCTGAACTATATGATAAATACTTGATTTGTTCTTAATTATGTGTTCTTAATTCTTGTGCTAATATTTCTGGGATATTGATTCAAGTCTGATGTGCTTAGGTGGAGGAGCAAAATTCCCTGCTTAAGAGTAGATCTAGCATAATTAAGCGAAGTTGATCGTGCGCCTAGAGATAGGGTGACGAGATTTTGCTGGATTAGGGTGAAACTTAATATGGGAGTCCGTAGATCGAGTTAATGCAATTCTTGGGGTTTTAATTAGAAAGAGATTTCAATTAATCAACCTAGGGTTAGACGTTATTCGCTCGAGAGAGGGTTTAATATACATTAGGAGTCTTACGGATCAAGTCAAGTGAATAAATCGTGCAGTTCGAGAGTTAGATAACAAGTGAAGTCTAGGTGGATTCTTCCTAAGGGTATCGTCTTAATCAACCGAGTTTTTTCCAACAAAGTATTTCCCCAATTCATTCTTTTGTCTTTGCGTCTTTAGCTTAGTAGTTAGTTAAATTTAGATTAAATAACAACTTCACTTATTTTAGGCTAGATAATAAAAAGAAAGTTAGTATTAGTACTTTTGGTTCCTTTGGGTTCAACAATCCGGTCTTGCCTAAGCTATACTACTGTTCGATAGGTGCACTTGCCTCAATCGTTGTTATAGTTAGTTCCAGGTTCGATCATTATAAATTTAAAACTCTGAAATAAACGATCACTGGGATATGGCCTCGGCACCAAAGGAAGATTTCGTATAAGACCATGTCTGGGACATGGCATCGATATTCATGTATGATCTTTTATAAGACCATGTCTGGGACATGGCATCGACATCGAGTTATAAGGTCCCGTGTAAGACCATATCTGGGATGTGGCATCGGCATTAAGGGGTGATCCCATGTAAGACCACATTTGGGATATTGCGTTGGCATCAAATTTTATGAATGATGAGTTCGAGTATCCTACGATAATTTGGTTAATTCGTGGGCAAAAGAGCTAAGTATGTAAAATGGTATAGAGTTAAATTCGTTTATGGATGACCTTGGGTATCAACTATGATAAGAATGATGAAGATATGAGTTTATGTTCATGATAGAAAATGTGCTAAGCCATGTGACTAAGTGATACAGGTACCATGAGTAAAATACAAAGTATGAAATCATATTGTGAAATGAGAAGGGTAAGAGTAAGTATGAGTAAGTATGCTTGAGCATTTGATGCTTATGTTGTTCATGTATCGTGAGATGGATGAGTTTATTTTGAGTATTTATGTTGCTATATAAATTTCATGCAAACTTACTAAGCTATATGCTTACCCTTCTCTTTCCCCTTTTCCTTGTAGTTTCCCCAAGTTAGCTCGGGGATCACAAAACGTCGGAGCTCGGATCACACTATCAACTGTTCTTTTGGTATAGTAAAGTTAATTCATTTTGAGTATGGCATGTATAGGAACTTGATCCTTTTGTGTCATGTCATGTTTGAAGGCCAAAGGGTTGGCTATTAATGTTTAACACTCATTTTGTAAAGGGCCATGGTGAATTGGCCAATATTGTTAAGTTTATGTTATAAAGTTGATACATTAAATGAAATGAATGTTCATGCAAGTAATTGAGTAAAATACGGGTGGAATGAATGATAATTTAAGGATTCTTAAGAGTTTGGTATTGCTATGTTATGTGCTTCTTGTGATGAAATGAATGAGTTTATGTTTTAGGGTGGCAAGAAGGCTTGGAAATTAGCCTTAAATTGTCGACACGTATAGACACACGGGCGTGTGTCTAGGCCGTGTGTGACACACGGCCAGCCCCATGGGTGTGTTAGTAGGCCGTGTGTCCCCTGCATTTAATTGTGAGAATTCGATTCGTCACACGGGCCAGCACACGGGCGTGTGCTTAGGCCGTGTGCTCTTTAAGGGGTTGCTGATGTCATAAACAGGATACCCCTAGTTTTCACACACGGGTGAGGACACGGGCGTGTCTAGGCCGTGTGAAGGACACGGGCCATTGACACGGGCGTGTGTCCGGCCGTGTAAAAACCCCTGCAGGTTCGAAATAAAAATAAATTCTACACGGGCTAGGGACATGGGCGTGTGTGACCACACTGCCTGCTCACAGGGCGTGTCCCAAGTCACACGGGCATGTGACCTCTGTTTAGGCAAAAATTTTCAAAGAGTGTAAAAGTTTTCGGTTGAACTCCAAAACCTTTCGGAGGTATGTTTAAGGCCTCATAGGCCCATGATATGTGTGCTATGGTTAAGAAAGAAAAGTTTTAAGTTGGAATGAAATTTTATAGCCCGTAATTACATGTTCAACCAAAGTCAAGCATGGTAATGCCTCGTATTCGGTTCCGGCGTCGGACACGGGTAAGGGGTGTTACACCCACGACAACTTGGACATGGAGGACCAGGTTGGACCGTAGCTTGGGCAAGACCTCTGTCAAGTTCTTCTTGGTGTCGTTCTGGTACTTCTCCAGAGCTTCCTCACTAGATTGACATAGACGCTCTAGCTCGGATAAGCGTTTTTGGTCTAGAGATTTGAATTTCTTTCCCAGAAAGACTCTTTGGCCTTTAGTTGGTTGATCTTTTCCTCCATCCATTTGGCCTAGTCTTCTAGCCTGACATATTTGGACTTCTAGGCAAAAATGAAAGAGTTTAGATCTTTATTTTGGCTGAGAGCCACCTCATGAGCCTGGCATAATTGAGCTAATGACTGCTTCCCAGAGTGTATAACTTATTCCAAGCTTGCCATTTTAGCATTGGTTTGCTTACAGGTTTCCTGAAGGGCCCAACTCATAAGCCCATATTCAACTAATAAAGCTTGGTAGGACCTTGCCAGTGTCGAGAGTGGACATAATTGAGAATTTGAAGAAAGGAATGAGAGGAGAGCCTCTTTCACCTACTTAGGCACGATACTATTTTGTTGTTGATGGATGGCGCCTAATGAGAAGGGAGATTGCCCTGACCTCTAGAGATCCCACCATAGGAAAAGTTCATCTGCTCCGCCAGATGAAGTATTGGTGGGGCAGTGATAACACTTTCATTCTCGTAAACCTCGTAATAAAGCTAAGACATCCATGTTGACTGCTGAAGCGGGTGTAGTAGTATGAGAATCGAAAGTGGACCCTGCAGTATCAACAAGAGAGTTAGTTCAACTTGGAGAAGGAGTGGAAGACGTACCATGTCAAATAATGTTCCAATGGCGTGGACATAGTCCCTAATGATCATAGGAAAAGAAGGGAGGCTTCCTCATCCTCCCCACTAGAATTCGTATCAGATCCTCATTAGAGTTGTGGTGCTAAGTTGTTTCAATAGAAGGGACATTCCAAGAATCCACCCACAATAGAAGTTCATTAGCTTGGCGGCCATTGAGACTCAATCCTTGCAGAGAGTATTGGATGATATGTCTGACGGTGTCAATTTTCCCCAATTCTAGAACACGCCCCACCCTTAACCATTTGAACTGTTGCCAAGTAACCCTTGAGTCAATAGGCTGACTTTGCAAGTAGGATCCTTCACGTGGTAGGGACCAGTAAGTGGGGAAGCCAAGCCCAATTTTGAGCTTACTAATAACCCTTATGAACTTGTCATTTCTAATATGAAGGTTTGAGGTCCAATTTTAAATTATGGGCTCAAAACCCTGATGCGTGCTAATGTAGCCTATCAAACTGGGCCTAGACATTACGACCTAATCTAAGCAATTACGTGGGCCATAGATATGACAAAAATATTAGTTGGAGTGATTTCGTTCATCTTTGAAAACATGTGTTATTATTTGTTTTAAAAATGATGAGTTTAAGTTCAAAAGCTTTTGATAGAAATCCTTTGTCATTATTTGAAAAAGAAACTTTAGTGATTTTTAAATTCAAAATCGATAAAGTGAATTTGCAAAAAAAAAATGGTTTTTCTTTAATAGTTAAAAACTTTATTTAATAGCAAAAGTCCAATTTATTCAATTCATAAGTATAATCCCTGCAAAAAGTCCAAATGTCCAAAGTTAAAAATCCCATGCCACAGTACCATAATTTAACATAGAAAGTCCCAAATAGCAATAAAGTCCATAAAATCCAATTCATAAATAAGAGTCCATATTTATTTAAAAACCAGTTCCGATAGCATCACCGATGACCGCATCCGGGTCCTAACCACGAGGATTATCTAAAACACATAAGTAAAGTGGGTGAGCTTTAAAGAGCCTAGTGTAAGATCAACACAAACATAATCACAAACATAATAAAATATCAATCTCAACATATGAATCATCATAAATCATAAATTATAACACTGATACTTATGTATGAACATGACAATGCATGCTTTAAAACAATGCACATTTTATAAAATTTTCAACCCATCATCACTACACACCAAAATCGAGTTCCTTAGAACTCGTCCATCCAAAACACCATTTGTGGACAAGCCACCTCTAATTTGTAGATAAACTGCCACTGATAACATTTTGTTGACAAGCTACCACTTATGCAGATAAATTGCCACATACTTCCACCTTTCGCAAAACCCACTCAATGCATGTGATATGGCAATTTCACTTTTTAACACATGTGAATCCCTTTTACACTTATGCATGCAAACATGCTCTCATTAGATCATTTAATAATCACATATCACTTAATAATCACTTCAACATGTTTTAACATGCTTTTCACATTAGATCATGGATATCAATTTTCACATGCACATATATAGATATCTCACGTTCTAAATCATCAAAGTATCACACATGCCATATATCACATATCATAAGAGTGAGAATCACACATATATCATAATCACAATTACCATCACATCGTGTATCATGCTATCACATAATCGCTTAGTTAAGTTTACTTACTTGGTATTTATTCTCGATAAGTTTTTCAAATCTCTTTTGAAGTACTTAGTGTACTTGCGTTTGATCACGATTTTAATACTAATATACTTATTTAACACCATATTATATTTAATCTAATAGTATTGAACCCACACTTTTTTCGTAGATCCAATATGCCACAATCCCTTAGTAGTGATTTCGCTTGGATCCAAACCCAAAAGACATATCTAACACACAAATAACGTATTTTGGTTAGGATTCGTCAAAGATGTTATATTACTAAAAGGTTAGTCACTAAAAAAACTCACCATAACACTTACCCCACGGTTTGTACACTCGAATCGATGATCTCTGATCAAAATTTAAGTATCTATCCTATTATTATTGATAAGACCTTCAAAGAATGTGAGGAATAATGTTAACACGTGAATAAAAAAATAACTTCCATGGCCAATATACCATTTGACCAAGAGAAAAAAATACTAAAGAGGAGGGGTTGATGATCGTATAACCCACCTCACACAACTCGATCAATTGGGATCGGTCGGAGGATCAATAAGGATATGAGATTGGAGAGTTGGGTGATCTAAAAGAATCACCAAAGAAAAGAGTGTATAAGATTAACCATAGAAAAAAGTATGGCACAAAAATGAGAAGAAAAAGAGGAAAAACTCATGTAACCCCCTAAACCTGACCTAGACAATATGGTCAAATCTCGAAGATCACATTGGCCATATTGATAGCGCAGAAAATCATTTAACTATTTTCTCTTAAAAATCGGTGTTGCTAAAAATGCCATTGTAACTTATTTGAGAAAACCAAATTTGGTTTGAAATTGTTTATACTTAGAAAACTCAATTTTTGATATTTTTCAAAAAATGTCATACTTTAATTAAAACATCTCAACAGATAATTTGCATATCTAAAACTCATTTTTCATTTTTGAAATGTAGAGTTAATATATGCTCGTAAAATATTGATTTTGTGAGCAGATAGTGTTGAGTTTCGAAAAAAAAAGTATTGAATTTTGAAAACACCCTTGTTGGGCCTTGTTTGACTTAGTTATGAAAAATCCATCATAAATTGTCAATTTCACAATCTTTTAAATGAAAATTTTAAAACCTAAATCATGCAGAAAAATCCAAAACCAAAATAATCCAAAGTCCAAAAGAAAATCCCAAGAAAAAATTATAAAGTCCATGAAAGTCCCAAAATAAAGCATAAGTCCATAACCATAAAAATCATATTTCTGAGAGCCGATGACCGAATCCGAGTCCTAACCATGAGGATTATTTGAAACACACAAGTAATGTGGGTGAGCTTTAAATGGCTCTGTGTGAGATCAAAATAAATAAACTCACATACATATAAAATTATATATCAATTGCAACGTATCAAATATCATTAAATTCATAGATTATAACATAGATACTTATGCATGATCATATCGATGCATATTTAAAAACAATGTACATTTTATAAAAATTTCCTACCCATCTCCGCTACACACCGATATTGAGTTCCCCAGAACTCATCCATCCAATAACACACCATTTGTGGACAAGCCACCACATAAATAACAAAAACGACCACATAGCACATTATGGACAAGCCACCTCATAATTGCTGATAAGCTGCCACATAATTGCAGATAAACTGCCACATATCTTCCTCATTTAACAAATCCCACCCCATGCATATGATATAGCCATTTTCTCATTTTAATCAATTCTCATTAACATGTTGTAAACATGCTTTACACATTGGATCATATATCACATGGTCATATTCATATTTTTATAATCGCATAATGGAATCATAATGATAACACAAAAGCCATACATCATATGTCATGAGAATGAGATATACACATATATCAATATCACATAGATGCAATTTGCACAAACATCACAACCCATACATAGATGCAATTTGCACAACATCACAATCATATAATATAAACGCATCACACAATATACTTTTCATGAACAACTGATAAAGTCACTTACTTGGGTTTCTCCTCGATGGGGTTCTCAACCCTCTTCAAGAGTACTTAGCGTACCCGCGCATAAACAATTAATAACATACTAATATAATAAAAACAAAAACTCATCACACGATATTAGTTAATGATCCCACACCTTATTATAGATTTAAACCGTACGCTCCCTTTATAGAGGTCTTGCTTGGATCCAGTCCCAATCACATATCTAATCACACGAATATCTCTTTTTAGTCATGATCTAACGAAAAAAAAGTCTTTTAATATAAGATCTAATGTAGGAAATCTCACCAATGCTTACCCTTTATTCAGACACTCGGATCCGTTACTCTCACGATGCCACACCATTGGTTTGCCGGAGGGTTGTTGTTCAGTCTTTCATATCACATGGAGATTGAAAGTTAATCTCAAGAAAGTAATTATAGTTGAGTCATCATTCGAGAAGGAGGGAAAAGAAGGGAAAGATGATGATTCTATCACTTTCCATAACTTACACTACTAGGTAACACAAAGAAGTCAAAAATGAATCCCGGAGAAAGGTTTGGAGGTTTAATGATCTACAAGGGATAATGTGATCGGTGAGATTCATACACAACTAGAGTGAAAAAAAATTAAAGAATGAGTCAATTGGAAGAAAAAGGTTAAATAAATCAAAAAGGAGAGGAAAAGATGAGAAAAATCTAAATCCCAGTGACAATCAGTGTCGGCGATAGTTGCAACAGAAGTGGTCCAATGGCGGTTCACGGTGATAACGGTGGCGGTGAAGGGTGGCGATTGGAGGAAAAGAGGGAGACATGAGGGGTGTAGACGGTGGTGCAACTAAGGCTCATGGTGGAGGCATGGAAGCAAAGATGAAGGGAAATGGTTTATGGTTTCCAAAAAGAGAGAAAATGGTGGAAGAAAAAAAAAGAAAAGAGAAAATGGGACGAAGTGAGGGTGGTGGACGGTTTGGGAGGCCTTTAGGGTAGTCAACACTTTTGTTTTGGAAAGAAAAGAGTGTAATTAATGAGAGGGAACAAAAAAGCAAAAAAGGGGATGTGTCTCACAACTTATGGAAAGTTTCCCACCTTTTTATCTGCAATCGGCCTATGCGACACCATACAATTATTCGCCAATAGTGTTGCAAACACCTTCTATAGAGGTGGGTCATCCTTACAACCGCCTATTCATACAGGGGTGATGTACAGTGGACGACTAGGACGTAGACGTAGTCAACCATAGAGGAAGGAGATGAATATGGAGATCAACATCGAGGTGCATTTGAAAATGAAGATGAAGACAAGGACAATGACGAGCCGCCAACCCAAATTATTTAATGGAACCATAGGCGTACTCGATACCCACCTGGTTGTGGCACACATTTGGGACATTGATGATTATGTTATTTGTAATTTTTCTCAAATACTTCATTCTTTAGTTTGTGAAAAAAAATTTACATCCAAAATGTACACTTATTTATAATCTACGTAACAAATTTATTAAATTGGTTTGCTTTGTACCATATCGTATGGTGAGTTTGAATAATTTTTTTCATTTCTGTTTTTCATTTAAAATTTTCCCCTTCCATTTGTTAAATACAATATTTTCAGAAAGCAATGATTTGCTCACAAGGTACGATAAAATATTAATTTTTTTTATTTCGTATTGTAATATATCTTACTTAAATAATTAATATTAACTTACAATTTTCAAAAAAAAATAATAATGAATAAACGAATGAGTTAGTACTTACCAATGAATGAGTTAGTGTTTTAATTAGCTCCTTTCCTTGATGTTCCCTCCAAGTGTGGACATGTTGGCTTAGTATGGCCTGGATTCCTACAGTAAGTACATAACCTCATAATGTCTCCCCACTCCCAATATCCATATTGCCTCGTATCCGAGTTGATTTCGGCCAACCTTTTGGCTTGTGTCACAAGTTAATATACGGTACCAACTCAAAAGGAGCGTGCGAGGTAGGCGACCACATGCTTTCATCCGGGACAGGTGGGAATCCAAATTTCCAAACATTATATGTGCATTGTAGTTTGTAAACTTCGACAACATAAGTCATGCAATCTACATGTTCCGAGACACATGCCGCAATGCATACGGGAGCGGATAACAAAGTGCTTGAAATCTCTCACAATCGCAAGTCATTTGTCTCAAGTCTACACGGTATGCTCCCCTGATAACTTCTTCGATGGGTCTATGGAACTCCATAACCTGAAATATTTGATTTGGACGTTAGTGACACATTGAAGACATTGAGGTTGCTCTTTCTGCATTTTCCCCAATATCTTTCAACACTAACTCGCACCAAACATGGCCACCCTTCATCTGATCCTCGTATTTCTCAGCCCACTTTGGAAACAAGGTTGCTAATCAAAAATACATTTTTTTGACCATCGAGGTTATTGAAAAATGATGCGCCCACTTCAGTAGAAAATTAATGCATTTCACTAGGTTTGTTATCATGTGCCCGTATCGTAGTCCTCCATCATATGGTTGCATCCACTGCTCCTTGGGTATCCCATTGAAGTACTTCGTACCCTCTCAATTTACAGCTCGTAATTTCTCCAACATTTCATGGAATCGATGTTAAACGAGCTCGTACCTTGTCGATGACAATCAATATTATATTCAAGAAATGCGACTGAATGTATATGTTAAACTGTTATCTAGAAAAAAAAATTATGTGCAACATACCCATGTTAATGGCATTTCGCCGCTCTGCATCCTTATGGTATCGACCCATGTAGTTAGACCCTATATGACGTAAACAATACCTATGATGTGCATGTTCTTAAAGGCTTAAACGTCGATCAATTGCATCATGTATTTTGGGGCCGTTGTCGAAAATAATGCATATATTGGGTTGCGACACAACATGCCTTCTCAAGTTAGTTAAGAAGAAATCCCAGTCATCTTTGAATTCTTCGGGCATTATTACAAAGGCTATTAGCAAGATTTTTCAATTACTATCCTGTGCAATAGTCAAGAGCAATCGCTGCTGGTACCTCTTATACATGAATATGCCGACAATTTGTACAAGTGGCTTACAATACTAGAATGCAGTTATGATTGCTTGAAAGTCCAGAAAAACGATGGAAAAGTCTTTTTCCAGGGACCAAGCAATCGCCGTAATACGTAGACTCCATTTGCAAGTTGGTTACAAAACATGGTACGTACCTCTCTAGTACCAATCACCATTGCCACAAATCATTATAGGATTTCTCCCACCTGCTATGCATCTATTCCGACACCATCTATTTTTCCAACCATGCCTTGAGGTAGGACATGGTGTAAGCGAACTCACTATGGATATGTGTGATCAAAACTAGGACCGGAATCCTAGGACTCGCTTTCATCATGAGTAATATAGAATCAGATATCATGTCAAAATTCAATTTTGGATAATTGTTCGACATGCCTGAAAATACAATAAATTGGGTCACCATATGTAATACAATGTCAAAAGAAGGAAAAAATCCAAATCGATGTTGTTAACCATCATACATACCAGGAACAACACATGTATATGGATCAATAAACTTCCTGATCATCCAGAACGCTGACTACTTCCTCACAGATGCCATGATTTTCCATGGACATCCTCTTCCCTGCATTGCGCACTTCGCCTCATATTTCTCTGATCGGGTAGCATGTAATGTTGAAGTTTACCCCATGATGAATGATATACCAGTTGAATGCAACTACAAAAGCATCTTTGAAGACAAATTTCATCCCAACCTCTAAGTTGCAAAAATTTGTTGACGAACTCGCATGCCTTGGTCTTCTATGAGGGAGGTTTGGGAATTTTAAGCCACCTTCAGCTGCAAGATTGACATTACGTATTTAGGGTGTGGGTGCGTAAGCCGTGAAACCCAAATCATCCTATCGAGCAATATCCGAAGCTTCACCGTCAAAACCACCATTTTCTGGCTCAGTAGGAATGGGATGTGGTTCTGAAATTACTGCAATTTTTGCACCATCTAGCCTGGACTCCTGTATTGGGTCATTATTGATTTCAGACCCCTCTTCGTTCTCTTTGTCCGTGGGTCACCCTTGATTATCAACCCCGGTTGCATGTCCAGGGTTAGATGTGAATCCACTGCATAATTGTATGGTCAGACTTTCTGCTTCTTGATCTAGGTGGAATTTGGTGAACACGGTGTAATTGAGCTCAGGCTATGGTTGTGGACATTGACGAACTGGGCATGTAACTCTAGTATAACATTCCCACTAAAACAATGGGATTTGTTCACCGTCTCCAGCTCGATGTCCCCTACGATCTTAAATATTTCATATATAATAGGGTTTAATGATGTTAGATATGTACATTTCAAGCTCAAAATTCTTCTTCGAATCCCCACTTTCTGCCTAATATTTGTTTGAATCTCTTTTAACGTTATGCTCTGATTAAAAGCCAAACTTTTAGATTGGGCTAATACAAAAACGTGCGATGTCCCCTGCGATATTAAATATGTCATATATAATAGGGTTCAATGACGTTAACTATGTACATTTCAAGCTCAAAATTCTTCTTCGGATCTCCGCTTGCCTAATCTTTGTCCGAAGCTCTTTTAACGTTATGCTCCGGTTAAAAGCCAAACTTTTAGATTGGGCTAATACAAAAATGTGCCCAATTTCAATCTCACAAATTTGACCATCGTAATGGATAACAGTTCTGACTCGTGTGCTCATCTTGAACTAAATAGCCTGTTCCACATGTTTAAAACTTAGAAAATAGTAAAAAAATATAGTTCTCATCACCCAAATTAAAGGACCTACACGTAATTTAACAAATTACATTTGATTGGACAACTACGTCGAAATTCAAGTTTTTTACGAAAACCTTCTTCTAATGCCAAGTATTATTATGGAAACAATCTGCTTGAAAGGTCGGTATGGAAACTCAATGGAATGTATTGAGTTTATTTTATAGAGAATAACACCCTAAGGCACATTAAATGATTCGATGTTTAACACATGTTGCCCGGACATCACGGGTTTTGAGGTACACAATTAAAGTTGAAATTTGTGATGGAGAAAACACTCCTCGTAGGGGGTGTTTTCAGCAAGGTAAAAAAAACATGTTCTACAATTTTATCTCAGGATTCGCGAGTTGGAGTTTTCGAAGTTGAAAATGGTGGGGGAGAAAATGCTCCCCGTAGGTGTGTTTTCAGCAAGGAAACAATAAAATCATGTATCTTGGGAATCCCGAGTTGTAGTGGGCTTAGAGGCAGAAGTTGGAAGTTAGGGTTAGGGTTGAAACGCCCAGAGAGAAAACATTCCCTGCATGGCGTATTTTCATGCCACATGTTTGACGTGTCAGTGGAAAACGTGTCCTGCAAAAAGTGTTTTCACTGCCTTGTCAGATGAAGATGCACCCTATAAAGAGTGTTTTCCCTCTGAGTGTTTCAACCCTAACCCTAACTTTCAACTTCTACCTTTGAGCCCACAATAGCTCACCATTCTCGGGATAAATTTCATGCACTGCTACCTGAGATTCCTTGGATAATATTGAAAATTTCATTATTTTACCCCGCTCCATCCTCTATATAAATGGTGGAGATGGATAAAAAGAATTACTTGATTATACTGAAAAGACCCCTGTGTTTTTCATCTTTGACTTTTGTATGGGTTTTATAAAGCATCCTCTTCAGATAAGGAGGAACTCATTGTTGTGGCCGCATAACCACTATCAACTGAGGATAGCATAACCTTTGTAAACTTGAAGCCCTAGTTACACTTCGATCCGAGATCGTATTATCACTATCAACTAGGACCTTGAATTGCAATGCGATCTGGCTTCTCAGGAGTTGACTCCATAGTCACATGGTAGATGAAATTTGTAGGTCATCGAGCTCAACGACATTACCATAAATTCAAACATACCTTAAATCTATAACAATGTTTATGTAACACCCCTAACCCGTATTCATTATCGGAATAGGGTTACGGAGCATTACCGGACTTATTACTTAAACAAACATACATTTCTCATACATTAATCATATCCAACTATAAATCATTCACAAACAATCATACAATCCCTAATACAAGCCTACGAGGCCCAATTCATGCATTAAAAGTGTTTAGGGACTAAATCGATAACTTAGGAAATTTTTGGAAAACTTAGAAAATTTTTCAAAATACAGGGGACACAGGCCCGTGTGGTCCGGCCGTGTGTCTCACACGGCCAAAGACACGCCCGTGTCATCGGCCGTGTGAGCATTCGAAATGGGATCACATGGCCGTGTCCCAGCCCGTGTCTGACCCTGTGTAACTCTCTGAATTTGGTCACACGACCAACCACACGCCCGTATGTCTAGCCCATGTGCCCTTCGAAATGGCCTCACACGCCCGTGTGCCAGGCCGTGTGCTAGGCCATGCCAAAACTGTAGGTATACTGACTAATGCCACACGGCCAAGTCACACATCCGTGTGTTGTGCTGTGTGGAGCATACTGACTTGATTTCTAATTAAACACCAGGGGACACACGGCCGTGTCGCCTGACTGTGTGTCACACACGGCTGAGACACACGCCCGTGTCTCTGCCCGTGTGGACAAAAATAGGCTATTTACCAAGCCATCTTGCTCACCCAAATTTGCATTCACTTACATAAATCAAATGGCATATAACATGGCATGAATAGGCATTCAAACCAATCTCAACCAAGCCTAATTCATGCTAATTCCATACCATCAACCACAAGACACACAAGTATCAAAATAAGCCATTCAATTTATACCAATTACACATTCTCAAATCATCTAAATGGTCACTTTCAATTATGCACTATTTTTCCTAAAATCACAAGCATACCAATCTCAATTTTCAACAATTTGATACTCAAACTACCAATTTACAACAACCTTTCACATGTAAATTTTAAACCACATCACAAAAGGGCATTTGCACATATATATATATATAGTCAAAAATACCAAAATAAGCCAAGTCACATAGCTATACACATAACTAACCATTCAACATATACAAGCCAAAACAAATGGCTAAATTCATTACTAACATATATACCAAAACGACCATAACTCTTATACATGCCATATAATCAAATAGATAAATTCAAAAGTACCAAAGTGATAGCTTGATAGTGTGATGAGATCTCCGACGACTCCCAAATCCGAGCAAGCTTTGATATTCACTATAAAACACGGAAAAGTAAACAGAGTAAGCTATAAAGCTTAGGGCCTGTTCTGCAATGCTTAAAAAAAGCACTTCTGGCTCCAAAAGCACTTTTGGAAGAAAAGCTGTGCGAAACAAGCTACTTTTGGCTAAAATTTTTGGCTTTCCAGAAGTGCTTTTCAAAAGCACTTCTGAAAAGTAGAAGCTAAAATTTTTAGCTTTTCCTCTCCCAAAAGCACTTTTAGTGCTTAATTACTTTTTCACCCCTCCAATAACATAGTACTTTCCTCTTTTTTTTCTTGGTGCTTAATTACAAATGTGTTAAAATCATTAATTAAAAATAAAAAAAATATTTTTTAAAATACTAATTACAAATATTTAATGGTTAGATTTAAATATTTAAAATATAGTTTATATATTCTAATTAAATTTTATAAATAATTAATATTTATTGCTTAAAAATATTTAAAATTTATTTTCATATATTAAAATATTAACAACAAGTTATAATATTTTTTTATATTCTTATTGAAATATAATAATATTCACTAATTTAAATATTATTTAAATGCATATTTCTTACTTGATATGTCTAAAATGGACATTTTATTTCTCAAAAGCACTTTTTGACAGCAATGCTAAATACTCAAATTTTAAACCAAACTTTTCAAAAGCACTTCTCCACAGCACTTTTCAAAAGCATTACCAAACTAGCCCTGTAACACCCCTAACCCGTATCCGCCGCCGGACTAGGGTTAAGAGGAATTACATGACCAATCGGAACATTTTACAAGTATTACACAAAATACATTAAGAATTAACAAATCATCATCATTTATAATCACTTTGTCCCTTAAGTAGGTCTACGAGACCTTAAACATGCATTGGGAAGAAGTCGGGACTAAACCAAGCACATACAAATTTTCTCAAAAATTTAAAGATTTATCAAAGTTACAGAGGACACACGCCCGTGTGGTCAGGCCGTGTGCCTCACACGGCCACAAGGGACACCCATGTCTAAGACCGTGTGAAACAGGGCATACATTCTGACTTACACCACACGACCGAAGACACGCCCGTGAGCTTGACCCGTGGGCAACACTAACTTGAATCACACGGCCTGTCACACGCTCGTGTGTCTGGTCCATGTGTAAGTCTGATTTGTATTCAATTAAGACAGTATAGAACACGGTCGGGACACACGCTCGTGTGCTCAACCGTGTGGGTAATTATAGGCCATTTGCAAGACCAAATTACCACCCTTTAAGGGTCATACCTACAAGTACCAAACAGTCATCATTTTATAATTCAAAAACAACCAAATCAAATCAAAATTATACACCACTTGACTCATAACAACATCATTAACATCAATGAATAAATTCATCCAAAACTTACCTACTTAATTTGCCAACCTTTCATCAAAAATATATTAACTTTTGCATCATAAAGCATGGACTAATTTTACCATATTCACATTCATTAATAAGCCATATCACATGGCTTTATATATACAAACATGTACCAAAACATATCTTAACATTTCTAGTCTATACATGCCATACTTCAATATATACATTTTCAAAAGGTACCAAAGTATAGTTTGATAGTGTGGTGATGATCCTCGACAATCCCAGAGCATTCAGTAGCTTCGATAATCTATAAAACAATGCAAACACATACAAAGTAAGCTTTCAAAAGCTTAGTAAGCCATATACAAATAAACTTAAAACATAGAACAACTATAAACCATTTCATACATATGGTTCATGGCATAACACCATCACAAGTCGTATTTCTCTTATATCTCAATTGATCATATCCACTTGCTCATATCACATATCAAATGATCATATACATACATACCTTTCATTGCCAAATTTCATATACGTACATACGTACCAGAATTTGATTGCACTTTTATTTACTCATTCATTTCTCGGAGAGCCCGTTGAACCATTCGGAACCAAATAGGATACTCGGATAGCTTGGAAAGCTCGTACAATGCCAACGTCCCAGATGTGGTCTTACATGTAATCAATATCGATGCCACTGTCCCAGACAAGGTCTTACACGAAATTAAATACGATGCCTATGTCCCAGACATGGTCTTACACGTATAATTCAAATCAATGCCAACGTCCCAGACGTGGTCTTACACGATAACACATATCGGAATCCTATGTCATGACATATGTATCCTAGCTATTTCCTAAGGTTCGTACGGGACTTTTCTGAATATGACACATTGTCGGTACTTTCTTGGATTTCACATATACATCCTCCATAAACATCCATCACAATTCAGTTTTATATAAACATAAATAAACCAAATCGAACACATTTATTTGTACATAGACTTACCTCGTACGGATATGAACGGATGGAAACGACTACTCGACCACTTTTGACTTCCCCCGATCTAATTCCGTTTTCTTTGTTTCTTCATCTTAATCAAAGAAAAACCATGGCCGAACCTAGCTTGGTTTCTTTTCTTTCTTTTTCATTCAAATTCGGCAAGAACAAGATGATAATGGCCTATTTCTTGCTTTTGTTTTATTATAAATAATATTAATACACATTTTACCATTTTAACCCTTTTAATAACATTCAAAATCCACTAACTAAGTACATATATGTCCATTCATAAATAAAATGGTCCAATTGCATTATAAGGACCTCATAATTATTAAGACATAACAATTCAGCACTTTAACAAATAGAAGGCCACTTTTGCATTCTCTACAGTTTAGTCCTTTTTGCAAACTAAACACACAAACGGATAAATTAAATCACGAAAATTTCACAAATGCTTAATCACATTATGTAAACACGGAAAATAATATTAAAATATTTTTAACTCGGATTTGTGGTCTCGAAACCACTATTCCGACTAGGGTCTAAACCGGACTGTTACAATTCTCCCCCCTTAGGGAATTTTCGTCCCCAAAAATATTACCGTTGAATAGATTCGGATATTGCTGTCTCATAATATCTTCGGGCTCCCACGTAGCCTCTTCAACACCATGTCGATGCCACATTACTTTTACTAATGGAATTTGCTTATTCTCAATTCTTTAACTTCGCGAGCTAAGATACAGATCGGTTCTTCTTCATAAGTCATATCAAATTGAATTTCTATCTCAGATGGAGAAATCACATGCGAGGGATCGGATCTGTATCGTCGAAGTATCGATACATGAAACACATTGTGAATCTTTTCTAGCTTAGGTGGTAGCAACAATCTATGCGCGACCGGCCGAATGCACTCGATGACCTCATAAGGTCCTATAAATCTTGGACTCAACTTGCCCTTTTTGCCAAATCAAAGTATTTTCTTCCAGGGAGAGAGTTTCAAAAATACTTTGTCACCGATTTCAAATTCAATATCTTTTCGTTTCAAATCTGCATATGATTTCTGCCGATCGGAGGCTGCTTTTAAACTATCACGAATTACTTTCACTTTCTGCTTAGTCTCTTTTATCAAGTCAACCCCGTGAATCTTATTCTCGCTGAGCTCTGACCAATACAAAGGTGTTTTGCATTCACGACCATACAAGGCTTCGTACGGTGCCATTTTAATGCTCGATTGAAAACAATTATTATACGCGAATTCAATCAATGGCAAATATTGTTCCCACATACCTTCAAACTCAAGAATACAACATCTCAACATATCCTTAAGAATCTGAATAATCCGCTCGGATTGTCAAACACAATCGATAGTGGAACCCCGTGCAATCTTACAATATCAGAAATGTATAACTCAGCTAACTTATCAAGCGAATAATCCGTTCTCACCGGAATAAAATAAGTTGATTTTGTCAATCTGTCAACTATAACCCAAATTGCATCTTTCTTTCTCGAAGTTAATGGCAAACCTGAAACAAAATCCATATCACTCTATCCCATTTCCATTCGGGAAACATAATCGGTTGAAATAACCCAGACGGAACCCGATGGTCAGCTTTAACTTGCTGACATATCAAACATCTCAAAACAAAGTCAGAAATGTCTCATTTCATACCATGCCACCAATACAACTGTTTTAAATCATTATACATTTTTGTACTACCTGGGTGATCGGATAATCGACTGCTATGTGCTTCTTTCAAAATTAACTGAATCAACTCTGGATTTCTCAGAACACAAATCCAATCTTGAAATCTCAAACAATCATCATCGTCAACTCAAAACTCAAAATCAGAGTTCAAATTACACTGAGCTCGTTTCGCAAACATTTCATTATCAACTTTCTGAGCATCACAAATTTGCTAAATAAATAACGGTTTCGCTTTCAATTCAGCCAAAATCAAGCCATCATCAAACAAAACTAAATGAGTATTCATCGCACGTAGCACAAAAAATGATTTCTGACTCAAAGCATCAGCAACAACATTTGCTTTTCCCGGATGATAATCTATAACTAGCTCGTAGTCTTTTAATAATTCTAACCATCTTCTCTGACACAGATTCAAATCTTTCTGGGTCATCAGATATTTCAGACTTTTGTGATATGAAAATACACGACATTTCTCGCCAAATAAATAGTGACGCCAAATCTTCAAAGCAAACACAATCGCAGCTAACTCAAGGTCGTGCGTCGGATAATTCTTTTCATGCGGTTTCAATTGTCTCGAGGCATAAGCTATAACTTTTCCTTCCTACATCAAAACACATCCCAAACCATTCATCGAAGCATCACTATATATCATAAATTCTTTACCGAATTCTGGCTGTACTAGCACTGGAGCTTCAGTCAAAAGAGCTTTCAACTGATCAAAACTTTTCTGACACCTTTCAGACCATTCAAATTTCACATCTTTCTGAAGCAATCTCGTCAACAGAGTTGCAATCATCGAAAAGCCTTTTATGAACCGTCGATAATAACCAGCAAGTCCTAGAAAACTATGGACTTTAGACACACATTTCGGAGGCTTCCATTCTAAAATAGTTGAAATCTTGCTCGGATCAACTCTTATTCCGGATACTGACATAATATGTCCCAAAAAACTGACTTCACGCAACTAGAACTCACATTTACTAAACTTTGCATACAATTGCTTATCACGCAGAGTTTGTAACACAATCCTTAAGTGTTCAGCATGCTCAATTTCATCATGTGAATAAATCAAAATGTCGCCAATGAATACAACAACAAATTGATCAAAATACGGTCTGAAAATTCTGTTCATAAAGTCCATAAAAATAGCAGGTGCATTTGTTAGTCCAAAAGGCATAACTAAAAACTCATAGTGTCCGTACCTCATTCGAAAGGTAGTTTTCAGAATATCTGAATCTTTTACTCTCAACTGATAATATCCCGATCTCAAATCTATCTTTGAAAATACAGAGGCTCCTTTCAACTGATCAAACAAATCATCGATTCTGGGCAGAGGGTATTTGTTCTTAATGGTCACTTTGTTTAACTGACGATAATCAATACACATTCTCATCGTGCCATCTTTCTTCTTCACAAACAAAACAGGAGCACCCCAAGGTGAGAAACTCGGTCGAGCAAATCCTCTATTAGTCAACTCTTACAATTGAGACTTTAATTCTTTCAATTCTGTCGGAGCCATTCTATACGGAGCTATTAAGATAGGAGTCGTTCCTGGCACTAACTCAATTCCAAACTCAACTTCTCATATCAGAGGTAATCCCGGTAGTTCTTCAGGAAACACATCAGGAAACTCACAAACAACTGGCACAGATTCAACTTTCTTTTCAGTCACTTTCGTATCAATTACATAGGCAAAATAGGCTTCACAACCCTTTTTGAAATAACTCTGAGCTTTCATCGCTGATATCACAACCGGTAACCCATTCAAATAATTGGATTCAATCTGTATTACCTCATCATTCTGACATCTCAAATCAATAGTTTTCCAATTGCAATTCACCACAGCATCATGCAATGTTAGCCAATCCATGCCCAGAATTATATCAAAATCATCAAAAGGTAAAAACATCAGATCAGCCAAGAAATAGATATCTCGAAACATCAACAGACAATTCTTGCATACTTTGTCAATCAGAACACTTTTGCCTAAGGGGTTCGATACTCTAATTACAAATTCAGTAGACTCTATAGGCAAAGTCTTATTGGATACTAAGTTCATGCATATATATGAATGAGTAGACCCTGGATCTATCAATGCAATCACAGAAGTATCATAAAGAGTAAATGTACCCGTAATAACATCTGGAGACGAAGCTTCCTCACGAGCTCGTATTGAGTAAGCTGTAACAGCCCAATTTAGGGCGTAGTCAGAATAGTGGTTGCGAGACAACAAATCTGAAGTAGAAATATGTGTTATATGATTTTTATGAAGCTTAGGATATGTATGCATGATTATGTGAAAATTTCATGAGAAATTTTATTAATTAGTGAACAATTTGTCCATTAGGACTAAATTGCAAAAAGTGGAAAATATGAGATTCTAGAATATTTAAGTATGAAATAGCATTAGAAAAATTTCTAGAGGTCCTTATTTAGAAATTAGACCATTATATGTTAAGATGGACAAAAATAGACATAGGAAGGAAAAATCTCAAGAAAGGGGCCTTAAGGGCATTTTTGTCATTTGGTTAATTAATGAATAAAAAGGGAAAAATAAGTCAAAAATGGTGTCCATCTTCTTTAAGCTTGGACAAAAATCACAAGAGCACCATAGCTAGGGTTTCTTCAACTTACAAGCTTGATAGTAAGTGCATCTTAGCCTCGTTTTTAATGTTCTTCGTATTTTTGAGATCCTCATAGCTCGATTTAGCTATTTCTAGCTATATTTTGAGCTAGGGTTTATGTCTAAAAATTAACCCATGTAATGTATTTTGATTATTTATGGAAGAATATGAAATTTTGGTGGATGATAAACATCTTTTTTCTAAGTGATTTTCATGGAAAATGCATAAAAAGGACCAAATTGTAAAAGTCATGAAAATGGTCATACATGAGTAAATTAGTGGAAATTGGGGGCTATTGTAGTTATGAAAATAATTTGGCTAGGCTTAAAATACAAGGAAGTTGAATGAAAATCATTTTACGAGCCTAAGGGTAAAAGTGTAATTTTGTGAAAGTTTAGGGGAAAAATTGTAATTTTTCCACAGTATGATTCAAGGGTTAATTTAGTCAATGTGAATATTAAACAAGTGAAATTGTCATTATAGATCAAGAAACACGAAGCCTGGACCGAAACCGAGGCAAGAACAAGGTTGTGGACTAAATCGAATATCTATACACATTTTGAGTACCGAGGTAAGTTTATGCGAAAATAAAGCTACATAATGTTTGTATATTTTTAATTGCCTGATATTATGTGAAATGAATATTATTTCTATGAAAATCCGCTAACGATGCCTCGATGAGAGTATGATTAAATATGTTAAATTTGAAGTCCCGGTTGAACATTTCGGAATAACAAAGATACCTATGTCACAACATGAGTTAAGGAAGGTCCCCTATAAGACCATGTCTGGGACATGGCATCGACACCGAATGTAGGTTCTGTATAAGACCATGTCTGGGATATAACATCGGCACCGAATAAGAAAGGTCCCGTATAAGACCATGTCTGGGACATGGCATCGGCACCGAATAAGGAAGGTCCCGTATAAGACCATGTCTGGGACATGGCCTCGGCACCAAATGAAGATCTCGTGTAAGACCGTGTCTGGGATATGGCATCGACATCTATATACGATCTCGTATAAGAGCATATCTGGGATATGGCATCGACATCGAGATATGAGATCCCGTGTAAGACCATATCTGGGATATGGCATCGGCATCAAGACGTGATCCCATGTAAGACCATATCTGGGATATGGCAATGGCATCGTGATACATGTATGATGAGATTGAGTATCCTTCGATATTCTGAGTAGTTCAACGGACAAAGAGCTAAGTCTATGTTTAAAGAGTATAAAAGTGCTAAAGTTATCTGATGAAGTGATACAGGTACCCATGAGTAACTTACGAGAAATGCAAGCAATATGTGATATGTAATTTGGTAAGAGTATACATGAGTAAGTTATGTTGATGAGTTTGAGAATTTGTATATCTTTTGCTAAGATGAATGGATGCTATTATAAGTTTTAATGATGCTATTTATTTCATACAAACTTACTAAGCTATATGCTTACCCCTCTCTTTTCCCTTTTCCTTGTAGTATCGCCAAGCTTGCTCGAGAATCGTAAAACGTCGGAGCTCAGATCACATTATCAACTATTCTTTTGGTATAGTAAAGTTGATTTATTTTGGGTATGGCATGTATAGGAACTTGGTCATTTTGTTATGTCATATTAGTTAGCCAAAGTGTTGACTATTATGGTTACTTGTTCATTTTGTAAATGGCCATTGGAAATTGGCCAGTACTTGTTGAGTTTTATTTATATATCCAATAATGATGATATTCATGAAGTGCAAGTTCATGCTATTGATCGAGTAAAATGCGAAGTGTATCCATGATGAATTAGTGATTCTTCGTAGTGTATTATTGATATGTTATGTGTTGCTGGTGGTAGTATAAGTGTGTTTGTTTTTCAGGGTGGCAATTGGCTTGAAAAATAGCCTTATAATTGTCCACACGGGTAGACACACGGGTGTATGTCTAGGCCGTGTGTGACACACGGTCAGCCCCATGGGTGTGTTGTTAGGCCGTGTGTCCCCTGCATCAAATTTGTGAAAATTCAATTCGTCACACGAGCCAGCACACGGGCGTGTGACTAGGCCGTGTGCCCCTTAAGAGTTTGCTGACATCATAAACAGAATACCAAGGTTTTCACACACGAGTGAGGACACGGGCGTGTATAGGCGTGAGGGACACGGGCCATAGACATGGGCGTGTGCCAGGCCGTGTGAAAACCCTTGTAGGTTCAAAATGGAAAATAAAATCCACACGGGCTAGGAACATAGGCGTGTGTGACCACACGGCCTGCCCATACAGGCGTGTTCCATTTCATACGGGCGTGTAGCCCTGTTTTAAGAAAAAAAATTCTAAGTGCGTAAATTTTTTCGGTTTGGTTTCGAACCATCCCGGTTGTAAGTTTAAAGCCTCGTAGACTTATAGTAGGGACGTCATGAATATGAATGAAAAAGTTTAAAGTTGAAATGAAATTTTATGGCCCGATGTTTTATGTTGAGTAAGTTAAGTTCGATAATGCCTCGTATCCGGTTCCAGCATTGAATACGGGTAAGGGGTGTTACATAAGCTTTGGCAGGTGCTCTTGCTTCAGATCTCGCAACGGTATCTTTCGTAGCTCTCTGGCTACCACTCACATTTCTTGTGTTTCTGGAAGGTCTTCCCCTAGCTGAGGCATTATCCAACTTCGAATTCTGTACAATCTCTTGTTCAACAGACTCGAGACAATCTCGGATAAAATGATCTAACGTTCCAAATTTAAAGCAAGCTTGGTCATTCAATCTACAATTACCCGGATGTCTTTTACCACAATGTCTACACTCGAGTCGCTCAGATCTGACATTTCCAACACTCGCTATCGGAGTAGCCGGAGCTTTAAAACTCGAATGTGATCTAACACGATCTCTGCTCGAATGTCCCGCATTAGCCTTTGAATGATTGTACTCATCTCGGAATTTCTTTGATGCAGACTGAAATGATTTACTTGAAAATCTCTTTCTCACGTCTCTAGCTTCTGACTCAGCTTTTCTCTTCTCTTTCCCAAGTTCTTCAGCTTTACACGCATGATCAACAAGCACAACAAATTCTTTTAGTTCTAGAATTCCAACTAGCAAACGAATATCTTCATTCAGGCCGTCTTCAAATCTTTTACACATTATTGCTTCAGTCGAGACACATTCCCGTGCATACTGACTTAGTCTCACAAATTCTCACTCGTATTCTGTAACAGACATACGACCCTGTTTCAGTTCAAGAAACTCTTTTCGCTTTTGATCAATGAATCTCTGGCTAATATATTTCTTCTAGAATTCAGTTTTAAAGAAATCCCAGGTAATGCGGTCTTTCAGAACAACAGAAGTCAAAGTTTTCCACCATTGGTAAGCTGCATCTCTCAACAAAGAAATGCCACCTTTTACGCATTCCTCAGGGGTACACAACATTTCATCAAACACTCGTATTGTGTTCTCTAGCCAAAACTCAGCTCTCTCAGCATCATCATCATCATTAGTGGCCTTGAACTTTTTAGCCCCATACTTACGGATTTTATCGACTGGAGGCTTATTCAACATATTCAAATTCAAAAACGGAGGTACAACAGAAGTCTGAGGAGGATTTGGTGGGGGTGGAGGTTGAGAAACAGCCGAATTTGTTCTAATGTACTGAGTGAACCACTCATTCATTATTTGGAAGAAGGCTTGTTTAACCTCTTCTTCCTGACCGCTAGTAACCGGTCTAAACTCAGACGGGGCTGTCCCTTGAGCGGGAGCAGGCTCATTACTTTCCACATCGTCAGCTACTGCTCGTTCTGGATCCATTTACTATACGAAAAACACATTTTATCTGTCAGGATTCATCACACTATCATAGTTCATATATATGGCATGTATAGCTAGACTCTCATACGCTACGTTAGTCTATCGACTAAACCGTAACTCTGATACCAACCAAATGTAACACCCCTAACCCGTATCCACCGCCGGCCTAGGGTTAAGAGGCATTACTGGACCAATTGGAACATTTTACAAGTATTACACAAAATACATAAAGCATTAACAAATCATCATCATTCATAATCACTTTGTCCCTTGAGTAGGTCTACGAGACCTTAAACATGCATTGGGAAGAAAAGTCAGGACTAAACCGAGCACATACAAATTTTCTCAAAAATTTAAAGATTTATCAAAGTTACAGAGGTCACACACCCGTGGCACACGGCCACAAGACACACCCATGTCTAAGACCATGTGAAATAGGGCATACATTCTGATTTACACCACACGGCCGAAGACACGCCCGTGAGCTTGACCCATGGGCAACACTGACTTAAATCACATGGCCTGTCACACGCCCGTGTGTCTAGCCTGTGTGCAAGTCTGATTTGTATCGACTTAAGATAGTATAGACCACGGTTGGGACTCACGCCCATGTGCTCAATTGTGTGGGTAATTATAGGCCATTTGCAAGACCAAATTACCACCCTTTAAGGGTCATACCTACAAGTACCAAAAAATCATCATTTTATAATTCAAAAATAACCAAATCAAATCAAAATTATACACCACTTGACTCATAACAACATCATTCACATCAATGAATAAATTCTTCCAAAACTTACCTACTCAATTTGCCAACCTTTCATCAAAAATATATTAACTTTTGCATAATAAAGCATGGACTAATTTTACCATATTCATATTCATTAATAAGCCATATCGCGTGGCTTTATATATACAAACATGTACCAAAACATATCTTAACATTTCTAGCCTATACATGCCATGCTTCAATATATACATTTTCAAAAGGTACCAAAGTATAGTTTGATAGTGTGGTGATGATCCTCGACGATCCCGAGCTTTCAGTAGCTTCGATAATCTACAAAACAATGCAAACACACACAAAGTAAGCTTTCAAAAGCTTAGTAAGACATATACAAATAAACTTAAAACATAGAACAACTATAAACCATTTCATACATATGATTCATGGCATAACACCATCACAAGTCATATTTCTCTTATATCTCAATTGATCATATCCACTTGCTCATATCACATATCAAATGATCATATACATACATACCTTTCATTGCCAAATTTCATATACGTACATACGTACCAGAATTTGATTGCACATTTGTTTACTCATTCATTTCTTGGAGTGCCGATTGAACCATTCAGAATCAAATAGGATACTCGGAACGCTCGAAAAGCTCGTACAATGCCAACGTCCCAGACGTGGTCTTACATGTAATCAATATCGATGCCACTGTCCCAGACAGGGTCTTACACGAAATCAAATACGGTGCCTATGTCCCAGACATGGTCTTACACATATAAAACAAATCGATGCCAACATCCCAGACGTGGTCTTACACGATAACACATATCAGAATCCTATGTCATGACATATGTATCCTAGCTATTTCCTAAGGTTCGTACGAGACTTTTTTGACTTTGACACATTATCAGAACTTTCTTGGATTTCACATATACATCCTCCATAAACATCCATCACAATTCAATTTTATATAAACATAAATAAACCAAATCGAACACATTTATTTGTACATAGACTTACCTCGTATGGATATGAACGGGTGGAAACGACTACTCGACCACTTTCGACTTCCCCCGGTCTAATTCTGTTTTCTTTGGTTCTTGATCTTAATCAAAGAAAAACCATGGCTGAACCTAGCTTGGTTTCTTTTCTTTCTTTTTCTTTCAAATTCGGCAAGAACAAGATGATAATGGCCTATTTCTTGCTTTTGTTTTATTATAAATAATATTAATACACATTTTACCATTTTAACCCTTTTAATAACATTCAAAATCCACTAACTAAGTACATATATGTCCATTCATAAATCAAATGGTCTAATTGCATTATAAGGACCTCATAATTATTAAGACATAACAATTCAGCACTTTAACAAATAGAAGGCCACTTTTGCATTCTCTACAATTTAGTCCTTTTTTCAAATTAAACATACAAACGGATAAATTAAATCACGAAAATTTCACACATGCTTAACCACATTCTGTAAACACGAAAAATAATATTAAAATATTTTTCTGACTCGGATTTATGGTCCAGAAACCATTATTCCGACTAGGGTCTAAATCGGACTGTTACAAGCCCTTAGTAAGCTCGTATGCTTAAAGTAAAACTTACCATATATACACAATTTAATCAATTAACATATCATAACATAACTCATATTGATCCACAAATCTATCACATATTCATTCACAAGGTTAGATATAAAATTCACAAGTTTCTTCGATTCAATGCTTGTATGGTTCATGTACATACCTGTACTAACTCGTATCAATCTCATACTCAGCCATATCCTTGATATACCCGTTGAACCATTTGGAATAATATCAGATACTCAGAAATATCGCACCCTAAGTGCCAATACATAGCCGAAGCTATCTCAATCTCATATCTTATATAATGCTCACTCTTGAGCTATCAACGGGTCTGCTCACATAAGCTGACAGTCATGATGTAACTACACGGTGCTTCTCACACAAGCTGACGAGAATCCGCAACACATGCCAGATAACTCAGCCACCGGTAGGACGTACGGACCAGTACCCAAACACATAACCCCTAATGACATGTCATTCGTATCCTAATCTATTCCTAAGGTTCAACCGGGATTTCACATTGCTGAATCTTCATTTAACGTATCCGTAAGGTTTATTCACAACTAATTAAATAATAAAGCATTTAAAATACAATTATATCAATGCTTATTACCATACGAACTTACCTCGATCGCAAGAACGACGAAATGGATCGACTAGTCCTTTGTCGTACCTTTGCTACTAGTCACATTTCCCGTATTTTTAGGTGGTCTCCCTCTAGCAGTTGTGTTACTCGGTCTTGCATTAAGATATTTGTCTTTCTCTGGTAACTTAGGACAATCCCGAATGAAATTATCTTGCAAGCTGATCGTTGATTTCAGAGTTTTAAATTTATAATGATCGAACCTGGAACTAACTATAACAACGATTGAGGCAAGTGCACCTATCGAACAGTAGTATAGCTTAGGCAAGACCGGATTGTCGAACCCAAAAGAAACAAAAAGTACTAATACTAACTTTCTTTTTATTATCTAGCCTAAAATAAGTGAAGTTGTTATTTAACCTAAATTTAACTAACTACTAAGCTAAAGATGCAAAGACAAAAAGAATGAATTGGGGAAATACTATTGGAAAAACTCAGTTGATTAAGATGATACCCTTAAGAAGTATCCACCTAGACTTCACTTGTTATCTAACTCTGAACCAGACGATTTATTCACTTGACTTGATCCGTAAGACTCCCTAATGTATATTAAACCCTCTCTCGAAGCGAATAACGTCTAACCCTAGGTTGATTAATTGAAATCTCTTTCTAATTAAAACCCCTAGAATTGCATTAACTCGATCTATGGACTCCCATATTAGGCTTCACCCTAATTTGATAAAATCTCGTCACCCTATCTCTAGGCGCGCGATCAACTCCTCTTAGTTATGGTAGATTTACCCTTAAGCAGGGACTTTTGCTTCTCCACCTAAGCACATCAAACTTGAATCAATATCTCGGAAATATCAACATAAGAATTTAAGAACACATAATTAAGAACAAATCAAGTATTTATCATATAGTTCAGCAAACGATAACAAGATTCATCTAAGTTTCATCCCCTTCAGGTATCTGAAGGGTTTAGTTCATAATAATAAAAGAAAACATCTCAGAAGAAAAGATAAAATAAAACATTAGAAATCCCTAAAACCCCCTGAAGGAATTGAAGGAGAGATCCGCCGTCTTGAGTAGAATTCTGGCTTCTTGAGATGGATCAACTGGCTATCTTCATGTGTTTCCCACAAATCTGACCTTTTCGGCTCGGCTTCTTGGCCTAGCTCACCGCCCTCCTTCTAGGTTATACTTAGGGTGTTTATATAGGCTTTTGAAATAGGTTTCTTTGCCCCTAAGTATCCTTTTCCGAGTGAAATTGCTCTTCTCCACAGATGGGACACGGCCATGGCACACGCTGCGTGTGAATCATCTTTAGGCCGTGTGTCGGACTTTTAATGAGGTGACACGCCTGTGTAAATCGTGATCAGGCCGTGTTCTAGTCTATCAAGGAGACACGACCGTGTTGGCTCAAGTCCATGCCGTGTCGATTTTCACTTTGGCCCAATTTGGTCTATTTTGAGCCCGTTTCTCATTCTTTCCATCCTCCGGTGCTTTCCTGAGTATAAAACATGAAAAGAAAGGATTAAGAGCACCTTTTTACATAAATCAAGGGATAAATCATCCAAAAGTATGCTAAATGTGGGATTAAAATATGTTACTTTTACGGTTTATCACATACCCCCACACTTAAGCTTTTGCTTGTCCTCAAGCAAAATTCTCAACTTACAATTAAAACGAACTTTCCATGATTAAATATTCCTATCAACAATGTCTCATCATAATTCATAGATAATTTATACATGGATAATTTAACTCAAAGAGTCCTAAAGATTCAAACAATATAAGTCATACATTTGTAGCACAAAACATAGGTGTTTCCCCTCATCTAAATAATTACCTCTGATCCAAAACCTACAAGGATTGACATCCTCACAAAAGATTCACTCAAATCACTCGAAGTGTTTAAGGTTCAGAATTAAGCACTCAAATGTCAAACCTGAAAAGTTAATCCCATAGGCTTGCATGAAAATCAAATCTCCACCACTGTAATATGAGATGATGCACAAATCAAAAGGTCTTTAATTAGGGTTGTAACGGGGCTAGGGTTAAGGTGTGGATAAAGGCTGAATTAGAAGGTTAGAATCAAGATTGAATTGACAAATTACCTAACCAGAAACAATGAACTAAATAATAAGTAATTACATTAATTGAAAATTAATAATTCTAATACTACGAGCTTTTTCTTCAATATTTGGAATTTAAATGTGTAAGCTCATTTAATCACATGACTAATGACTAATAATGAATATACTTCATTTTTTTTTTAACATCATAAATACATAATAAAGGTGTAACACCCCAAACCCGGCCTAAAAGTTAGGCCCGAATCTTTGAAAGGGTTGTAACGGGGCTTGGGTTAAGGTGTGGATAAAGGCTGAATTAGAGGGTTAGAATCGAGATTGACCTAAAAAATTACCTAACTAGAAACAACGAACTGAAAAATAAATAATTACATGAATTGAAACTTTTAAACTAATAATACGAGCTTCTTCTTCAATAAATAGACTTTAACTGTACAAGCTCGCTTTTCATCATACTAATACTGAATATACTTCGATGTTTTTTTTTTTTAAAGATCAAGTAATAATAAAGAACTTTAACAACTGAAATAAAGAACATAGTTAGGCAACTGGTCAAATCAAATCTCGACAAAAAGGGTAGTCAAGAAGAATGGTGATAACAAATACAAAGGGTTTTGGGTTAATATTAGTGGGTGAGTCAATAAAAAGGGTTGTTAGGATCAAAGGGGTTCACTAGGGGTTAATTATGAATGTAGGCTTTTTATGGAGGAAGTGGGTTAAATCCTAGATGCCTTTATCATTTCTGTATATCAAATCAAAGATGTGGTCTCAACATGTATAATCGAGGCAAGTTCTAGAATAACAGTTCAATGTTGACACACTCATAATCAAAAAGTGAGCATGAAAAAGGATATATGCTCTTATAAGGCTCAAAATCTCACAAAAATTATGGGTATTTTGATATCAGCCTCGTAAATTTCAAACTTCAAAGTAATATTCAAATTCAGGTAGACAACCTAGAAAAATTTTTAATACCGAAAAATAAACTTATCATGCTTGATTCTCTAGTATCTTAGAATTTAATTATCAATGAACAATTATCAATGACTTAATCTAAAACATATCAATAAAAATCATAAATCATGGAAATTTCATCCTAATCATAATATGAGAAACTTACATTAGAACAAGGCATAATTCAGGGATTTGAGAATAATGCAAAAAGTTTGGAATCCTTAAGATTCACCCCCTACACTTAAGATGTACATTGCCCTCAATGTACAAAGATAGATAATAGCACGATAATAACAAAATCATAAGATATGGGGAAAAGTGAAACTTCCTGAATTATGGATGACATCCTTGGATTGGAGGTGAAAGATACGTTGGAGGTGTCGTCTTTTGTTGTGGCGGTTACTAACGAGCTCTGTGCTAGATGAAGAAATTGGGTAGCTCATGAAGGATTAGCCAGGATAAAAAAATAATGATTAAAACTATACTAATTAAATACTTAAAGAAAAGCAAGCTAAAGTGAAGAAAAATAAAAAATAGAATAAAATTAAAGGAAAAGATAAGATAAATGGACCGTAGAGTCCTTATTGTTGGATGGCTCATGAGGTGGGCGTGATTTCTAAGGCTATGGATATGGTGGTGGTCGTGGTGTGATTCCCAAGCAGCCTGAAGAACCTAAAACCAAGAAACTAAAATAAAATAAGTTAAATTAAGCAGAAGAGAAGTAAAGATAAGGAAATTGAAGCAAAAGAGAAAAACGAAATAAAAACTAAATGGCCTCAAATATCCTTGGCTCATCGAATGATTGAAGTGGTCGGCATGAACTTATATAGATCGGTCTCCCTCTGGGAGACTATGCTTGATTCCTTCCGCTTCTTCGGCATTTGGTGTAGCTCAAGGATTTTGGGAATGTATTGGAGAAGAAAAGTAGGGGGAGGTCTAAATAATGGGATAGGATAAAGGGGATGGGGAGTAGGAAAATGAGTATGGGAAGAGATGAGAGGAGGTTTAAATAGATTTTCAGGCTTGGTGCAATTCCACGCCCGTATACCATGGGCGTGTTGATTCACACGGTCACCTCGCACGGCCGTATTATGCATCGTATCGTTTCTCCCACGCCCATGTTTTGGTTGCCACTCCCGTGTGTAAACTACCAGTGTCGACCACGGCCGCATCGCACGGCCGTGTTGGGCATCGTTCATGTCTCCCACACCCATGTTCAAGTCACCACGCCCGTGTCCAATCTACTTGATGTCACCACGGCTGCGCATCGCCGCGGCCGTGGCGGGTAGTTGGGTCCGTGACTCGAAGATATGATTAAATCCCGACTTGTACCATCTCTCGCCATTGTCGATCTGATTGCAGACCTCCACACGGCCACGCCACGCCACGGCGTGTGCAAGCCGCGTGTGAAAATGGAAATCTGCACTTTTGGTTAGTTTAAAACTAGGTGTTTAATACTAAGAGAAGAGAAGAAAATAAAATAAAAACAAATATGAAAGTAATTAGGGTTAGTGCTCGGGTTGCCTCCCGAGAAGCGCTCGTTAAAGTCTTAAGCTAGACTTTCCTCGTATTCATAAAAATCGTGGTGGTTTAAAAATTTGAATATCTTCCCTCATGCTATCGTTCTATTTCCTTGATAAAGTTTAAGTCGAGAAGCGTTTATATTGAAAGTACCAAAAATAGGATTACTTACCTCGACTGTTCCATATGGGAAAATATTGTGTACCTCAAGAGGAATTTCTTCGTTTATGTTCAGGTCTGATGTGATGAGGCGAGGATCTGCTTTATCTAACAGTACCTGGTCTCCTATTTTGAAGTGGTTTTTTGTTCCTATGAGCTCTTCTGGGGGCTCCTTCGATTTTTCTTCGTGTGGTTCCGGTTCTTCTTTGGATTGTGTTTTCCACTCTTCTAATTTGTCGACCCTAAGGCTTCGTTCCTTATGTAATTCTTCTTTAAAAGTTTAAGAAACTTACTGAACTGTTCCTTTGCATCGTCTCTCTTCATCGCTTCGGGATAAGGAATGCGAGGTTGGTACTTTTTGATTACCGATTTTGGCTTTTCTTGTGTTACCTTGACTTTACCTTTCTCTACCTCATTTTCTTGTATTGGATTAGGTTCATCTAACCCTATACTATCATGAGCTGTGATAGCTTGGATTTGCTCCTTTGGGTTAATCTCAGTGTTGCCTGGTAGACGCCCTTGCGGTTGTTCAGAAATTATATTTGCAAATTGTCCAACTGTCTTAGTAAGTTCCCCAACTTGACTTTCGATACCCTTAATTGATGCCTGTTGATTCTTAAGGGTGGTTTCAGTGTCTTGGAGATGGTTATCTATGGCTGTCATGAATTTTGTCAGCATCTCTTCAAGGTTCAGCCTCTTTTCCTGTGGATAGGGCTGATTTTTGGAATTTTGAGGAGGTTGTTGTCTTGGAATTCCTTGATTTCCTTAACCTCCCCATGAAAAATTTGGGTGGTTCCTCCAACCTGGATTATAAGTATTACTATAAGAGTTATTATTAGATCTCGAAATTATTACCTATATAGTTCATATGTTCGCTTTACGTGCTGGTTGGTAGGGTGGGTACTCGGGATTCGCCACAGTTCCACTTGCGCATGCGATTGCATTCTTGGATGTACTGCGAAGAACACAAACTATCAAGCTTTTTATTCATCATCTCTACTGTCGGCCGATAGCATGGTTCTTTGCGTCGAGGTTGAAAACTCCGGTGATTTTGTTGGTTTTGTCCTTGTAACTTCGCCACCGATAGTTATTCGGTGACATCTCTTCAATAAACTCGTAGGTCGCTTCAGAGTTCTATTGTTCAGGGTTCCACAGGCGGCTGAATCAATTAGTTGCCTCGTTAAGGGGTTTACACCGTTATAAAAAGTTTGGACTTGGAGCCACAAGGGTAAACCATGGTGCAGACACCTTCTCAAGAGATCCTTGTATCTCTCCCATGCATCGTATAATGTCTCTAAATCCATCTGCACAAAAGAAGAGATATCATTCCGTAATTTGGCTGTTTTGGCCTGTGGGAAATATTTTAATAAAGAAATTTCGGTCATTTGATCCCATGTAGTGGTTGACCCTCGTGGTAATGAGTTTAACCACTGTTCGGCTTTATTCCTTAATGAAAAGGGAAATAACCGAAGATGGATGGCATCATCAGAAACGCCATTTATTTTGAAGGTATCACAGAACTCTAAAAAATTAGCTATATGAGTATTTGGGTCTTCGTCCTGTAAACCATCAAATTGAACAAATTGTTGAATCATTGGTATAGTGTTAGGCTTTAATTCAAATTTATTAGCAGCTATAGCAGGCCTAATAATACTTGATTCTCCTCCTGTTAAGTGAGGTTTAGCATAATCATACATAGTACGCGGAGCATTATTTTCTGCACATCTTGTGGTGGTGGATTATTCTCGTCCATCCCTTCAGTAGGATTGGATCTACCTTCTCGCTCTTTTTCTGTGTAATTTAGGGCTCGCCTAATTTCTCTGCGATTCCTGCGAGCGGTAGCTTCAATATCACTGTCGTATACTAGTGGTCCTCTCGGGTTCTTTCTAGTCATAAACTAGAGGTACTTGCTAGGAAAAGAAAGAAAGAAAATTTAGCAAAGTTAAAAACAAAACAAAAATAAAAATAAAAATAAAAGTAAATTGCGGAAAATAATGGCTAAAGTAATAAAAATAGAGCTTTCTTAATATTTTAGTTCCCCGGCAACTGCGCCAAAAACTTGATCGTGGATTTAAGAGTTTTAAATTTATAATGATCGAACCTGGAACTAACTATAACAACAATTGAGGCAAGTGCACCTATCGAACAGTAGTATAGCTTAGGCAAGACCGGATTGTCGAACCCAAAGGAACCAAAAGTACTAATACTAACCTTTTTTTTTATTATCTAGCCTAAAATAAGTGAAGTTGTTATTTAACCTAAATTTAACTAACTACTAAGCTAAAGACGCAAAGACAAAAAGAATGAATTGGGGAAATACTGTTGGAAAAACTCAGTTGATTAAGACGATACCCTTAGGAAGAATCCACCTACACTTCACTTGTTATCTAACTCTGAACCGCACGATTTATTCACTTGACTTGATCCGTAAGACTCCTAATGTATATTAAACCCTCTCTCAAGCGAATAACGTCTAACCCTAGGTTGATTAATTGAAATCTCTTTCTAATTAAAACCCCTAGAATTGCGATAACTTTCGATCTATGGACTCCCATATTAGGTTTCACCCTAATCCAAAGAAAATCTCGTCACCCTATCTCTAGGCGCGCGATCAACTCCGCTTAATTATGCTAGATCTACTCTTAAGCAGGGACTTTTGCTCCTCCACCTAAGCACATCAAACTTGAATCAATATCCCGGAAATATCAACACAAGAATTAAGAACACATAATTAAGAACAAATCAAGTATTTATCATATAGTTCAAATAAACGATAACAAGATTCATCTAAGTTTCATCCCCTCTGTGTATCTAAAGGGTTTAGTTCATAATAATAAAAGAAAACATCTCAGAAGAAAAGATAAAACAAAACATAAGAAATCCCTAAAACCCCCTGAAGGAATTGAAGGAGAGATCCGCCATCTTGAGTAGAATTTTGGCTTCTTGAGATGGATCAACTGGCTATCTTCGAGTGTTTCCCACAAATCTGACCTTTTCGGCTCGGCTCCTTGGCCTAGCTCACCGCCCTCCTTCTAGGTTATACTTAGGGTGTTTATATAAGCTTTTGAAATAGGTTTCTTTGCCCCTAAGTATCCTTCTCCGAGTGAAATTGCTCTTCTCCACGACAGGGACACGGCCATGGCATACGCCCGTGTGAATCGTCTTTAGGTCATGTTTGGACTTTTAATGAGGTGACACGCCTGTGTAAATCGTGATTAGGCTGTGTTCTAGTCTATCAAGGAGACACGACCGTGTTGGCTCAAGTCCAGGCTGTGTCGGTTTTCACTTTGGCCTAATTTGGTCCGTTTTGAGCCCGTTTCTCGTTCTTTCCATCCTCCAGTGCTTTCCTGAGTATAAAACATGAAAAGAAAGGATTAAGAGCACCTTTTTACATAAATCAAGGGATAAATCATCAAAAAGTATGCTAAATGTGGGATTAAAATATGTTACTTTTACGGTTTATCACGAGCCACATTTGAAACAAGCTTTGTAATTCATCCAGCAATCTCCAAAATGCCGTCTTCCACACTGTTGACACTTGGGTTTGTTATTTCTAACACTACCAACACTCGATACTAAAGTGGCTGGAGCTTTAGGACTCGTGCATTGCTTTCCACTATCTCTATTAGAATACCCCACTGAAGCATTCAAACGATTGTACAAATCCAGTGATTTCTTTGACGAAAAGTGATAGGGTTTACTCATCGACCTCTTTCTCGAATCTCTAGCCTCGAAATCAACTTTTATTTTTTCTTTACCAATTTCTTCGGCTTTGCAAGCTCTGTCTACTAACACAACAAATTCTTTTAATTCTAGAATCCCGACTAGAAGTCTAATGTCTTCATTCAACCCGTCTTCAAATCGCTTACACATAATTGCCTCAGTGGAAGCACATTCTCGAGCATATCTACTGGGTCTTACAAATTCCCTTTTGTACTAGGTCACAAACATACGACCCTGTTTCAACTCTAGAAATTCTTTGCGCTTTTGGTCGATAAACCGTTGGCTTATGTATTTCTTTCTAAACTCAGTTTGAAAGAATTTCCATGTGAACCGTTCTCTCAGCACCACAGATATCAAAGTATTCCACCACTGATATGCAGTATCTCTCAAAAGTGATACAGCGCATTTGACACACTCTACTAGCGTATAAGATAACTCATCAAATACCCGGATCATATTTTCAAACCAAAACTCGGCTCTCTCAGGATCGTCATCAACAGTAGCTCTAAACTCTTCAGCCCCGTAATTTTGAATTTTGTCAACAAGCGGCTTACTTATACGTAAGGGTTCTAAACCTTGAGGAGCTTTGGGGACCGGTTGGGGAATAGGTGGGGTGGAGGTTGCTGAGCAGCCGGATTAGTTCGGACAAACTTAGTGAACCATTCGTTCATCATTTAGAATAAGGCTTCTTTGGCCTTTCCTCCCTGACTACCAGACACCGGTCTCGACTCAGATTGCGCTACTCCTTGAACGAAGGCTGGAACATTACTCTCAACATCATCATCCATTGCTCGATTTGGATCCATTACTATATGGAAACACGATTTAAACTGTCAGAAGATATCACACTATCACAGGTTATTTATGACATGTATAGCTAGACTCTCACTCGCTACGTTAGTCCTAGAATCGACTAAACCGTAGCTCTGATACCAATAAATGTAAAACCCCTAACCTGTATTCATTACCGGAATAGGGTTACGGAGCATTACCAGACTTATTACTTAAACGAACATATATTTCTCATACATTAATCATATCCAACTATAAATCATTCACAAATAATCATATAGTCCCTAATACGAGCCTACGAGGCCCAATTCATGCATTAAAAGTGTTTGGGGACTAAATCGATAACTTAGAAATTTTTTGGAAAACTTAGAAAATTTTTCAAAATACAGGGGACACACGCCCGTGTGGTCCGGCCGTGTGTCTCACACGGCCAAAGACAATTCTGTGTCACCGATCGTGTGGGCATTCGAAATGGGACCACATGGACGTGTCCCAGCCCATGTCCGACCTCGTATAACTCTCTGACTTAGGTCACACGGCCAACCACACGCCCGTGTGTCTCTCTGACTTGGGTCACATGGCCTCACACGACTGTGTGCCAGGCCGTGTGCTAGGCCGTGCCAAAACTGTAGGGTATACTGACTTATGCCACACGGCCAATTCATACGTTCGTGTGCTGTACCGTGTGGAGCATACTAACTTGATTTCTAATTAAACACCAAAGGACACACGGCCGTGTCGCCTGACCGTATATCACACAAGGCTAAGACACACGCCCATGTCTCTGCCCGTGTGGACAAAAATAGGCTATTTACCAAGCCATCTTGCTCACCCAAATTTGCATTCACTTACATAAATCAAATGGCATATAACATGGCATGAATAGGCATTCAAACCAATCTCAACCAAGCCTAATTCATGCCAATTCCATACCATCAACCACAAGACACACAAGTATCAAAATAAGCCATTCAATTTATACCAATTACACATTCTCAAATCATCTAAATGGCCACTTTCAATTATGCACTATTTTGCCTAAAACCATAAGAATACCAATCTCAATTTTCAACCATTTGATACTCAAACTACAAATTCACAACAACCTTTCACATGTAAATTTTAAACCACATCACAAAAGGGCATTTGCACATATATATATAGTCAAAAATACCAAAATAAGCCAAGTCACATGGCTATACACATAACTAACCATTCAACATATATAAGCCAAATCAAATGGCTAAATTCATTACTAACATAAATACCAAAATGACCATAACTCCTATACATGCCATATAACCAAATAGATAAATTCAAAAGTACCAAAGTGATAGCTTGATAGTGTGATGAGATCTCCGACGACTCCCAAATCCGAGCAAGCTTCGATATTCACTATAAAACACAGAAAAGTAAACAGAGTAAGCTATAAAGCTTAGGGCCTATTTTGCAATTCTTAAAAAAAGCACTTCTGGCTCCAAAAGCACTTTTGGAAGAAAAGCTGTGCGAAACAAGCTGCTTTTGGCTGAAATTTTTGGCTTTTCAGAAGTGCTTTTCAAAAGCACTTCTGAAAAGGAGAAGCTAATTTTTTTAGCTTTTCCTCTCCCAAAAGCATTTTTAGTGCTTAATTATTTTTTCACCCCTCCAATAACATAGTACTTTCCTTGATCTATATAATATCAAATTTAACTTATTCAATTATCCTTCTATTCAATTTAGCCCAAAAATCACATTATGGCAAAATTACACTTTTGCCTCTAATATTTCAACATCTTTACAATTTAGTCCTTCGCTCACAAAAAATACAAATTCATGCAATTAGGTCCATACCCATGCTAGCCGAATTTCCCTTATTATCCTAGTAGCCCATATTTTTCATTTATTTCATAATTTAACCACAAAATTTTCACATTTCACAAATAAATCCCTAAATGACAATTTTTATCAAAAAAATCTCTTAACAAATGTTGTTTATCTAACAACAACCATTTATTTTCTATCATCAAAAATCAAAACACACCTATATTCATCAATGGTAACGTAACAGCCTATTTTTGTGTCAAATCAGAACAATGGTTTTTGGACCACAAATCTGAGGTCAAAATATTTATTTTATTATTTTATTGAAGTTTACAGCATGATAGTATTATTGGGTGAAAGTTTCGTAAAGAAATTTTACTGTTTGAATGCTTAATTCGGTAAAAAGGACTAAATCGCGTAAAGCATAAAATTTGGGTTCTAATAGTTAAAAGTATTAAATAGCTATGAAATTAAATTGTGAGAGTCCTTAGGTTGATATTAGACCATGATTAAGGTTAGTGGACGTTTATGTCCATGGTTTATATGTTATATTAAAGTTTTATTAAGGTTAAAAATGATAAAAATATAATTAGCCATCATCTTCCTTAAGTTTGTTCCACCGAAAATAGAAAAGAAAATAAGGGTTTGAAGTTTCCATGGATTCGACACACTCCTAGATTGATTAAGGTACGATTTTGGCTCAGTTTTTGATGATTTCTATGTTTTTGTGATCGTTGCTTCATATTATAGCTAGCCCGTACCTTAGATTTTGAAATTGTTAAAGATTTTTCATGTTGCCATTGTTGAATGTTTGAGTAATTGGATGGTTGATGATGGATTTTGATTAATTGTTAAGTTAAACTAGTTTTGTAAAGTGATTTTTTGACAAAAATGCAAAATAGGGATTAAATTGTGAAAATGTAAAATGTGGAAGTTAAAAGTGTGAAATAATGAAAGATATGGGTTGCTAGGAGTCCCTATGAAATTCAGCTAGGCATGGGCTGGTACTAAATTGCATGAATTTGCAATTTTATGTGATAAGGACTAAATTGTAAATAATATGATAGTATAGGGGCAAATGTGTAAATTTGCCAAAATATGAATTATGGACTAAATTGAATAGATTGAATGCTGAATGTATTGAATTTGATAATATATAGATCAAGAAAAGCCGAGATCAAGTTTAGATCGGGGAAAATGGAAGATTGACGAATAGCCGATAGTTTTTATCCGAGCAATACGAGGTAAGTTCGTATAATTAGAATCGAACTTTTAAATACTTGTAATTAATTTAAATGTATGCTTATAATTGAGTATTTGATACACTTGGAATACAAATGCTTAATTCGTAGGATACGAGTGACATGTCACTAGGTTTACCGTTTTGGTCGAATTCCTGCATTTTTTGCGAACTCACCATAGTTTGTATGAGCTTATTGATATATCAGCTCGTAAGAGCTTACTGTTTTTAGCTCATTAAAGCTTACCGTTTCAGCTAAATTGAGCTTACTGTCCATCAGCTCAGGAGGAGCTTACTGTTCATTGCTCAAAAGAGCGGTAAATGATAAGGAATTGACGAATTACTGATTTATATGTATTGTATATCACCCGAGTATCCCTCGAGATTCTAATAGGTTCAACGGGCATAAATTCTATGATATGGTAAAGTACTGTTTATACGAATGAATTGCTCTTTATATGATTGAAAGTAAAATGTTATAAATGATGTATATGATGTATGTAAGTTTAATATGATACAATGTAATAAGTAATTACATTGAGTTAATGGATGGTTTCATGAATTTTGGTGACTAACTTGTGATTAATGTTTGTGTTTAGGCATTTGTTAATTGAATTAAATACTTCTTAATTGTTTCCTTGATTATGTATAAATGGTAAGTTTAATTCTGAATTATACGAGCTTACTAAGCTATAAAGCTTACTTTGTTTCCTTTTCCATGTTTTATAGAGGTTCGTTAGCTCGCTCGTTTCGGACAAGTCGGAGATTACACATCACACTATCCAATGGTCGATTGGTACTTTTGAACTTGTGGATAATTGTAAATATGGCATGTATAGGCTAGTTTTAAAGTTGATAAATATGGTTACTTGAGATCATGGTTTTTGTACATTTTGTGTAAGGTTAAGCCATGTGATTTGGCTAAACTTCATAGTATGTTTTGGTATGTTTTGTCAAATGTTGATGGAATGGAAATTATGCAAATGATGTCTTGTTATTTGAAATGTATATGTGTAACACCCCTTACCCGTGTCTGATGCCGGGACAGGATACGAGGCATTACCGGACTTAAACATAAACACTTATACAAAACTGGGCCATAAAATTTCATTCAATTTAAAATCACTCATTCACATGCATATCATCCCTTATATGGGCCCACGAGGCCCAAAACATACATTGGGAACTGTTCGGGACTAAACCGAGAACTTAGGAAACTGCAGGAAGACTTAGAAAATTTTTCATCAAAACTGGGGTCACATGCCCGTGTGGCTTGGGACACGCCCGTGTCGGTAGGCCGTGTGGTCACACACGCTCGTGTCCTCAGCCCGTGTAACTCTCTATTTCTGACATCATCAACAAAATAGGGTCACACGGCCAAGTCACACACCCGTGTGCTTAGGCCGTGTGGCGAATTAAATTCTGAAAAATAGATGCAGACTTCACACGCCATGGGCACACACCCATGTCCTGGGGCCGTGTCCTTCACACGGCTGAGATACACAGCTGTGTCTCTGCCCGTATGGCCATTTGGCACCCTCATTTGCACATACTTAAACACATCTTCAATGGCATCTTTCATGGCATAATTGAGCACTTAAACATCATCAAACAAGTCATGATCATAGCGAATTCATATCAACTTATTCATGCATAAGGCACCATACTTTGCCTAGCTTAAACTTATCAAACTTTCATGCCATGATTATCATTAACACATCCTCAAATCTCATACTTATACTAAGGTCTATCCATATGCCAATTTAATCACATTTCAATCATCAGGTAATCTAGACAATACCAAACACACATAACCACATCACATGAAACCTTTAGTATAAGCATACACATATAAATAGGCATTACAACTCAATAACCAATATGAGCCACATCTCATGGCCATATACAAAATGAATCATATTACCATTATGAACCAACACATTTGGCCAAATCAAATGACACATACATAATTGACTAAGTCCCTATACATGCCATAGACTCAAAGGGGTTTGTATTTACTTATATCCAACATGATAGCTTGATAGTGTGATAGCATCTCTGGAAATCTCCAACTCGAGCTAGCATACAACCTTATAAGATATGGGAAAAGAAAGGGAGTAAGCTACAAAGCTTAGTAAGTCCGTATGCAAATGATAAGGAACAATAGTCATCCATTTGTCATACAACTTACATAACATAACACAACATAAACGTCATTAAATCTTCATAGGCATAACTTACTCAATCATGATGCTTACCCCCTTCAATTTGTAAGCATAGTTTAATACATCTCAACAATTGCCAAACATTCGTAATCTCTCCAACATAACATACCATAATAATCATTAACAAATCATCTCAAGCCTTATAGTAACATGCACATTAATTATCTGTATTCATACTTTCAAGCCCAAAGCTTAACAGCTTTCAATGATTTAAACTCTTAACTTATCATACTTTCATAACCATTTTAATAGACAATTATGCAAATCTTTCATTTTTCACACATATCCAATGAAATCACAAATCAAGTGAAATAAACATATTATCTCTCAATTTGATATGGCTCAAAAGCCTAACACATGATTCTCAACTGAATTTACCATGAATTTACACATCATCAACATAAGCACTTGTTCACAAGATTAACTTAAGGTCAATTTCATAGTGTTCATGAACTTATAATATCATGAAGCCAACGCTTATAAACTTTACGTACATACCTGTACGAACTCGTAACACAGTCATATCTTTTCACATCTTTGACATAATCTTTGAATTACCTGTTGAACCACTTGGAATACTAAAGGATACTTGGGAAATCTCATACACATAGTAAGATGTCAATGCCATATCCCAGATATGGTCTTACATGGGATCATATATCGATGCCGATAGCCAAGCAATGGTCTTACACAATGTCTCATATCGATGCCATATCCCTGATATGGTCTTATACGAATTCTCATATCGACGCCATGTCCCAGACATGGTCTTATACGAAATAACATACCGATGCCATATCCCAGATATGGCTTTATGTGGGATCTCAATAACCCTAATGTCATGACATTTGTATCCTATCTATTCCTAAGGTTCAACCGGGATTTCGAGGTATCAAATCTTCGTCGAATCGTCATCGAGTCATCATTAATCAAATCCACAAAGACAATTATACAATTCATGCAATATTAAATCATTAAATACATAACAATGAAATGTTGCATTATTTACACATGAACTTACCTCGGTAGCACAATCGGTGAAAAGGACTTATTCGTCATATTCTTTGTTAATCCCCCATTCTAAGTCCGAATCTCGTTTTTCTTAATCTATAACAACACATTTAAATTATTTATTCATTATGCTACTCAAATTAGCCCAATTTCACATTTTGGTAAAATTACATTTTTACCCCTAATCTTTGTCATATTTACATTTTAGTCTCTAGGCTCGTAAAATGATTTTCATTCAATTTCTTCATACTTTAAGCCTAGCTGAACCATTTTCATAATTAGAACAACCCACATTTTTCATTAAAACACACTTTATAAACTTTTAGAATTAGGTCCTTTTGGACATTTTCACCAAAAATCACTTAGTAAAAGTCATTTCTCTAACCATAAACATGCATAATTTACCATTATTCTTCAAAATACACAAATTTCTAACATGGGTCAAACCCTAGACTTTCATCATATCTCAAATAAGTTGTAGAAATAGGTAGATCGTGTTACGAGGATTTCAAAAACGTTAAAATCATTAAAAACGGGGCAAGAATGGACTTACTATGGAGCTTGGAAAGCTTGAAAAAAGCCCTAGCCATGGCTTCCATGGTATATTCGGCCAAAGGGCTGAAGATGACAAGAAATTTTTTCTTATTTTGTTTTTTAATTCATTTATTTACTAAATGACCAAAATGCCCCTAACTTAATAATATTCTATTTCACCTATTTCTTGTCCATTTTTGTCCAACAAATTACCCAATGGTCTATTTAAATTTAAGGACCTCCAATTTAAAAAATCAAAACAATTGGACACTTCTATTTTCTAGAACTCAAGTTTTGCACTTTTTACAATTTAGTCCTTTTGAATAAATTGAGTGCCCAAACGTCAAAATTTTCGAACAACATTTTCACGAAATCATTCCGTGAAATTGTAGACCATAAAATTATAATAAAAACACATTTTTCTATGTCAAATTTGTGGTCCCGAAACCACTGTTTTGACTAGACCCAAAATCGGGTTGTTACAATATGAATGGAAGATGTATGATATTAGTTAAGCATTTGAATGGCAGGAAGAAATGGTATTATATGTATATGAATAGTTATGGAATGGCTGCCAATTGGGTTGTATAATTGTTGCCATTATGATTGTGTATGCATATGATAATAGGGTAGCAAAATCGCTAAACAAATGGCCTATTTTTGTCCACACAGGCAGAGACACGGGTGTGTGTCTCAACTGTGTGTGACACACGGTTATGTTACACGTTCGTGTGTCCCCTGGTGTTGGAATTAAATTGAAGTCAGTATGATCCACACGGTCTCACACAAGGGCGTGTGACTGGCCGTGTGGCACTAGTCAGTATACCCCCTAAATGGCACACGGCCTAGCACACGGGCATGTGACTTGGCCGTGTTGCGTAAGTCAGTATACCCTAAAATTTTGACATGGCATGGTACACAATCGTGTGTGGCAATTTCAAAGGGCACATGGGCTAGACACACGTGCGTGTGGTTGGCCGTGTGACCCAAGTCAGTATACTCTCCAGTTTTCACACGGCCTGGCACACGGGCGTGTCATCGACCGTGTGATGCAAGTCAGTATGTATGCCCTAGTTTCACACGGTCTGAGACATGGGTGTGTCTGGAGCCGTGTGAGGCACACGGTCTGTTCACACAACCGTGTGACCCCTGAAATGTTGAAATTTTTCTAAGTTTCCAAAATCTTCATATATTATCGGTTTAGTCCCGAACCACTTCTAAAGCATGTTTAAGGCTTGGTAGACCTTACAAAGGGACAAGATGATTGTTTTGTATGGTATTTGAATATGAATGCATAAATGTATGGGTTATATATGTTAAATTAAGTGTATTGATATGTAATACCTTGTAACCCTACTCCGACGACGGACACGGGTTAAGGGTGTTACATTTATTGGTATCAGAGCTACGGTTTAGTCGATTCTAGGACTAACGTAGCGTATGTGAGTCTAGCTATACATGCCATATATATAAATTGTGATAGTGTGATGACTCTTGACGTTTTTAAATGTGTTTTATATAGTAAATTGATCCTGATCGAGCCGTAGTTGATGAGGTCAAAAGTAACGCGCCTGCTCCCACGCAAGGGACAGCGCCATCTAAATCTAGACTCGTAATGGGTAGCTAGGGAGGAGAGGCTAAAGAAGCCTTATTCCAAATGATGAACGAATGGTTCACATAATACATTCGTACGAACCCGGCTGCTCAACAACCTCTATCCCCACCTATTCCCCAACTGATCCCTGTAGTACCTCAAGGTATGGATCCTTTGCAAATGAATAAGCCATCTATTGATAAGATACAGAAACATGGGGTCGAAGACTTCAGAGCTACTATTAGCGACGATCCTGAGAGAGCCAAGTTTTGGCTTGAGAACACGATTCGAGTATTTGATGAACTATCATGCACACCTGATGAATGTTTAAAATGTGTTGTATCATTGTTGAGAGACACCGCGTATCAGTGGTGGAATACATTGATATCCGTAGTTCCTCGAGAAAGAGTTACTTGGGAATTCTTTCAAGTTGAATTTAGAAAGAAATACATCTGCCAAAGGTTTATTGATCAGAAAAGAAATGAATTAAAACAGGGCCGTATGTCGGTAACGGAATACGAAAGAGAGTTTGTACGACTCAGCAAATATGCTCGTGAACATGTTTCTTCTGAGGCTATAATGTGTAAAAGATTCGAAGATGGGTTAAATGAAGAAATCAGACTATTAGTGGGGATTCTTGAGTTGAAAGAGTTCGGTTTTTTATTTGACAAAACCTGCAAAGCTGAAGAGCTTAGCAAAGAGAAAAGAAAAGCTGATTCTGAGGCTAGAGACTTTAGAAAAAGATTTGTGGGAAAATCACATCAGTTAGCATCAAAGAAAGCTAAAGAATATCATCCTCGTTCTACTGCTTCTGCGGGGATTTCAATTAGAGAAAAAGATGCAAGAAATTTCAGCTCTAAACCTCAGACAACATCAATTGCCAGTGCGGGTAGTGTTAGAAATGTTATACTTAAATGTAAGTATTACAACAAGCGACATTACGGTGAATGCAGAATAGTGAGCGAAGCTTGTTTTAGATGCGGATCTCTTGATCATTTTCTCCGGGACTGTCCAGAAAAGTCTATAACTAAAAGAGATCAACCAGCGAAAGTGAGTAATACGGCTACTAGAGGGAGACCACCCCAAAACACTGGAAATACGAGTGGTAAATAAGGTGCTACGAGAGATTCTATTGTGAGATCTGAGGCACGAGCACCTGTCCGAGCTTATGCTATCCGTGCATGGGAGGAGGCATCATCGCCAAACGTTATTACCGGTACTTTTTCTCTTTTTGATACTGATATAGTTGCGTTGATAGATCCTGGATCAACCCATTCATATATCTGTATGAATTTAGTATTTAAAAAGAGTTTACATGTCGAGTCTACAGAGTTTGTAATTAAAGTATCGAACCCCTTAGGCAAATATGTGTTAGTTGATAAAATTTGTAAGAATTGTCCTTTGATGACTCGGGGTTACTGTTTTCGAGCTGACTTGATGCTTCTACTGTTTGATGAGTTTGATGTGATTCTAGGTATGGACTGGTTGACTACGCATGATGCAGTTGTGAGTTGTAGACGAAAGACTATCGAATTGAAATGTCAAAACGGTGAAATTTTTCGGATTGAGTCTGATGATTCGAGTGAATTACCTACTATGATATCGTCTATGTTAGCTTAGAAATTTATGAAAAAGGGCTTTGATGCATATCTTGCATATGTATTAGATACTAAGGTATCCGAATCAAAGATTGAATCTGTACCTGTTGTTTGTGAATTTTCAGATGTATTTCCAGAAGAATTACCGGGATTTCCACCGATAAGAGAGGTTGAATTTGGTATTGAATTAGTACCAGGAACAACACTGATATCGATAGCTCCGTACAAAATGGCTCTAACAGAATTAAAAGAATTGAAAGCTCAGTTGCAAGAATTGACAGACAGAGGTTTTGCAAGACTAAATTATTCGCCCTGGGGTGCACCGGTATTGTTCGTGAAAAAGAAAGATGGCACGATGAGAATGTGTATCGATTACAGGCAACTGAACAAAGTGACTATAAAGAACAAATACCCTCTACCATAGATTGATGATTTATTTGATCAGTTGAAAGGGGCTACAGTATTTTCAAAGATTGATTTGGGATCGAGTTATTATCAATTGCGAGTAAAAGAATCGGATGTGCCAAAAACTGCGTTCAGAACAAGGTATGGACATTATGAATTCCTTGTTATGCCTTTCGGATTAACTAATGCTCCAGCAGTTTTTATGGATTTGATGAATCGAATATTCAGACCGTATCTAGACAGATTTGTTGTTGTATTCATTGACGACATTCTGATCTATTCGTGAGATGAATCTGAACATACCGAGCACTTGAGAGTTGTTTTAAAAACTCTACGTGACAAGCAATTATTTGCAAAATTCAGCAAATGTGAATTTTGGCTTCGAGAGGTTGGATTTCTGGGGCATATTGATTCAGCTGACGGTATTAGAGTTGACCCGAGTAAGATTTCTGCTATTGTTGATTGGAAACCTCAGAGAAATGTGTCTGAAATTCGTAGTTTTCTGGGTTTAGTGGGCTATTACCGAAGATTCGTGAAAGGATTCTCAATGATTGCGACACCGATGACACGACTACTTTAAAAAGATGTGAAGTTCGAATGGTCAGAAAAATGTCAGCAGAGTTTTGAACAGTTGAAAGTACTATTAACTAAAGCATCAGTATTGGTTCAACTGGAATCGAGGAAGGAATTTGTGATTTATAGCGACGCGTCATTAAACGGTCTGGGATGTGTTCTGATGCAAGAAGGAAAAGTTATAGCTTATGCTTCTCGACAATTGAAACCACATGAAAAGAACTATCCGACACATGACTTAGAGTTGGCTGCAATTGTATTTGCGTTGAAAATTTGGCGACACTACTTATACGATGAAAAATGCCACATTTATACGGATCACAAAAGCTTGAAATATTTGATGTCACAGAAGGATTTGAATTTGCGACAACGAAGATGGCTCAAGTTATTGAAAGATTATGACTTTGTGATTGATTATCACCTAGGAAAAGCTAATGTTGTTGCTGATGCCCTGAGTCAGAAATCTTTGTTTAAACTACGAGAAATGAACACCCAGTTGATGATCTGTGATGATGGATCTATTTTAGCTGAATTAAAAGCTAAAACGGTATTTCTTCAACAAATCTGTGAAGCTCAGAAAGATGACTGTGAATTGAAAATTAAACGGATTCAATGTGAGAACATCCCTGATTCTGAGTTTCAGATTGGGACCAATGATTGTTTATGGTTCCGGAATAGAATTTTCATACCAGGAAATTCAGAACTCATTCAGAAGATTTTGCACGAAGCGCACCATAACTGCTTATCTGTTCATCCGGGAAGTACCAAAATGTATAACGATTTGAAACAATTTTATTGGTGCCAAGGCATGAAATGGGATATCTCAGAGTTTGTTTCTAAATGTTTGATTTGTCAACAAGTCAAAGCTGAACATCAAGTACCATCTGGTTTACTACAACCTGTAATGATTCCTGAGTGGAAGTGGGATAGAGTTACAATGGATTTTGTGTCAGGATTGCCCCTAACTCCGAAAAAGAAAGATGATATCTGGGTTGTCGTTGATCGACTAACAAAATCTGCTTATTTCATACCGGTACGTACAGATTACTCACTTGACAGATTAGCTGAATTGCACATTTCTGAGGTTGTTCGGTTACACGGAGTGCCATTATCTATTATTTCTGATAAAGACCCGAGATTTACGTCGCGGTTCTGGAAGAAACTGCAAGAAGCTTTAGGTATGAAGTTGAATTTCAGTACAGCTTTTCATCCTCAGACTGATGGTTAGGCTAAAAGAGTTATTCAGATTCTCGAAGACATGTTGAGATGTTGTATTTTAGAGTTTGAAGGCAGTTGGAAAAATACTTGTCGTTGATTGAATTCGCATATAATAATAGTTTTCAGACGAGTATAAAGATGGCACCGTATGAAGCTTTATATGGTCACAAATGTCGAAATCTGATATACTGGACTGAACTAAGTGAGAAAAAGATTCACGGGGTTGAATTGATCAGAGAAACTGAAGAAAAAGTGAAAACGATTCGCGACAGTTTAAAAGCAGCTTTAGATCGACAGAAATCATACGCAGATTTAAAACGTAAAGAAATTGAATTTCAGGTCGGGGACCGAGTGTTTTTAAAGGTGTCACCGTGGAAAAAGGTTCTTCGATTCATTCGTAAAGGGAAGTTAAGTCCGCGATTTATCAGACCTTACAAGATCATTGAAAGAATAGGGCCGGTAGCATATCGACTAGCTTTACCATTAGAACTTGAAAAGATTCATAATGTTTTTCATGTTTCTATGTTACGTCGATATAGATTCGATCTGTCACATGTGATTTCTTCGGTAGATGTTGAGATACAGGCAGATTTGACATATAGTGAAGAATCGATAAGGAATTTAGCTCGTGAAATCAAAGAATTGAGAAATAAGCGCATAGCTCTAGTAAAGGTCCTCTGGCATAAACACGAGATCGAGGAAGCTAAGTGGGAACCCTAGGAAGCTATGCGAAAACAGTACCCTAACCTATTCACTGGTAAGATTTTCGGGGACGAAAATCCCTAAGGGGGAGAGTTGTAACAGCTCGTTTTTTGGTCAAATCGGAACAGTGGTTTCGGGACCACAAATTCGAGGTCAAAATATTTTTTTTATTTTATTGAAGTTTACAGCATGATAATATTATTGGGTGAAAGTTTCGTGAAGAAATTTTACTGTTTGAATGCTTAATTCGGTAAAAAGGACTAAATGGCATAAAGCGTAAAAATTGAGTTCTAATAGTTAAAAGTATTAAATAGCTATGAAATTAAATTGTGAGAGTCCTTATGTTGATATTAAACCATGATTGAGGTTAGTGGACATTTATGTCCATGGTTTATATGTTATATTAAAGTTTTATTAAGGTTAAAAATGATAAAAATAATTAGCCATCATCTTCCTTAAGTTTGTTCCACCGAAAATAGAAAAGAAAATAAGGGTTTGAAGCTTCCATGGTTTCGGCACACTCCTAGCTTGATTAAGGTACGGTTTTAGCTCGTTTTTGATGATTTCTATGTTTTTGTGATCATTGCTTCGTATTCTAGATAGCCCGTACCTTAGATTTTGAAATTGTTAAAGATTTGTCATGTTGCCATTGTTGAATGTTTGAGTAATTGGATGGTTGATGATGGATTTTGATTAATTGTTAATAGTTAAACTAGTTTTGTAAAGTGATTTTTTGACAAAAATACAAAATAGGGATTAAATTGTGAAAATGTAAAATGTGGTGGTTAAAAGTGTGAAATAATGAAATATATGGGCTACTAGGAGTCCTTATGAAATTCGGCTAGGCATAGGTTGGTACTAAATTGCATGAATTTGCAATTTTATGTGATAAGGACTAAATTGTAAATAATATGAAAGTATAGGGGCAAATGTGTAAATTTACCAAAATATGAATTATGGACTAAATTGAATAGATTGAATGCTGAATGTATTGAATTTGATAATATATAGATCAAGAAAAGCCGAGATCAAGTTTAGATCGGGGAAAAGGGAAGATTGACGAATCGCCGATAGTTTTTATCCGAGCAATACGAGGTAAGTTCGTATAATTAGAATCGAACTTTTAAATACTTGTAATTAATTGAAATGTTATGCTTATAATTGAGTATTTGATACACTTGGATTACAAATGCTTAATTGATATAGACAGATTATTACTGAGCCCCGTTTGAACCGTATTAATTCGTAGGATACGAGTGACATGTCACTAGGGTTACCGTTTTGGTCGAGCTCCTGCATTTGTTGAGGACTCACCACAGTTCGTATGAGCTTACTAATATATCAGCTCGTAAGAGCTTACTGTTTTCAGCTTGTTAGAGCTTACCGTTTTAGCTCAATAGAGCTTATTGTCCATCAGCTCAGGAGGAGCTTACTGTTCATAGCTCGAAAGAGCGGTAAATGATAAGGAATTGACGGACATCGATTTATATGTATCAGTATATCACTCGAGTATCCTCGAGATTCTAATAGGTTCAACGGGCATAAATTTCGTGATATGGTAAGCATCATTTATACGAATGAATTGTTGTTTATATGATTGAAAGTAAAATGTTATAAATGATGTATATGATGTATGTGAGTTTAATATGATACAATGTAATAAGTAATTACATTGAGTTAATAGATGGTTTCATGAATTTTGGTGACTAACTTGTGATTAATGTTTGTGTTTAGGCATTTGTTAATTGAATTGAATACTTTTTAATTGTTGCCTTGATTATGTATAAATGGTAAGTTTAATTCTGAATTATACGAGCTTACTAAGCTATAAAGCTTACTCTGTTTCCTTTTCCATGTTTTATAGAGGTTCGTTAGCTCGCTCGTTTCAGACAAGTCGGAGATTACACATCACACTATCCAATTGTCTATTGGTACTTTTGAACTTGTGGATAAATGTAAATATGGCATGTATAGGCTAGTTTTAAAGTTTATAAATATGGTTACTTGAGATTATGGTTTTGCTACATTTTGTGTAAGGTTAAGCCATGTGATTTGCTAAACTTGATAGTATGTTTTGGTATGTTTTGTCAAATTTTGATGGAATGGAAATTATGCAAATGATGTCTTGTTATTTGAAAGGTATATGAATGGAAGATGTATGATATTAGTTAAGCATTTGAATGGTAGGAAGAAGTGGTATTATATGTATATGGATTGTTATGGAATGGCTGCCAATTGGGTTGTATAATTGTTACCATCATGATTGTGTATGCATATGATAATAGGGTGGCAAAATGGCTAAACAAATGGACTATTTTTGTCCACACGAGCAGAGACACGGGCGTGTGTCTCAGCCGTGTGCGACACACAGTTATGTTACACGGCTGTGTGTCCCCTGGTGTTGGAATTAAATTGAAGTCAGTATGCTCCTCACAATCTCACACACGGGCGTGTGGCTGGCCATGTGGCACAAGACAGTATACCCCCTTAAATGGCACACGGCCTAACACACGGGCGTGTGACTTGGCCGTGTTGCATAAGTCAGTATACCCTACAATTTTGACACGGCCTGGTACACGATCGTGTATGGCCATTTCGGAGGGCACACGGGCTAGACACACGGGCGTGTGGTTGGCCGTGTGACCCAAGTCAGTATACTCTCCAGTTTTCACACGGCCTGGCACACAGGCGTGTCTTCGGTCGTGTGATGCAAGTCAGTATGTATGCTCTATTTTCACACGGTCTGAAACATGGGCGTGTCTGGAGCCGTGTGAGGCACACGGTCTGTTCACACGGGCGTGTGACCCCTGAAATGTTGAAATTTTTCTAAGTTTCCAAAATTTTCATATGTTATCGGTTTAGTCCCGATCCACTTCTAAAGCATGTTTAAGGCTTCGTAGACCTTATAAAGAGACAAGATGATTGTGTTGTATGGTATTTGAATATGAATGCATAAATGTATTGTTTATATAGGTTAAATTAAGTGTATTGATAGGTAATACCTCGTAACCCTACTCCGGCAACAGACACGGGTTAAGGGTGTTACAAGTAAAAACCTAAACCTTTAACAGTTTTGCAAAGTAGTCCCTGGGCTAGCTAGATTAAGCTGCATGATCTCAAAAACATAGAAATCATTAAAAACGGGACAAAAATCATACCTAATTCCAAGAAATGAAGATGGCTGAATGAAGAACCCTAAAATGGCTTCTTCTCATGTTAATTTCGGTTGGAAATAGATAATGGAAGATGATGATCATTTTTGTTTTATTTTAATTAACCTTAATTTGTTAATTTACTAAATTAACCTTTAAAACACTTATTAATTATTCCAAATACCAAGCCACTATCATCCACTAGCTCAATAATCGGCTATTTACTACATAAGGACCTCCACTTTAAAGTTCTACAGCTATTAGACACCTTTAGCTAATAGAACTCAAATTTTACACTTTACACGATTTAGTCCTTTTTATCAAATTAAGCACTCAAACGATAAAATTTCTTAACAAAATTTTCACACAATCATACTATCATACTGTAGACATTACAATAATAAAAAAAATTATTTTGATATCGGATTTGTAGTCTCGAAACCACTGTTCCGATTCGACTTAAAACGGGTTGTTACAGTCTATCTCAAACACAGACAAAAATAAATCTATAAACTTCTAATTTCCAATCGCAAGGAAAAAATTAAAAAATATATTTTTTTAACAAAGTGAAAACGTGTCCTAGAAGACGTGTTTTCCTTTCTCTCTCCACTTTCAGCATATATTGGTAAATTAAAAAAAAAAGCATACATTCTCAAATTTAATCTTTTTTCAGCATATTTCGGTAAATCAACCACATTGTGGGTATGATATTTCAAATATTTTTATATGTAAAATATTTCAATTAGTTATTTCAAATACACATGTAAAAATAGATAATACTAAAATTCACTACACTCATTATATGGATTAAAAAATAAATATTACACATATAAAAATTATATTTACTAAAAATAATGATATTTGCAATAATTATTTGATTTTATAAATAAAAGAGTTATTAATTAAAAATATTAATTAAAAATTTTAAAAAAATAAAAATAAAATATTTATTAATAAAAACATTAATTAAAAGAAAGCTTGAAACAATATGAAAAAAAATATAAATGTGCTTAGAAGAGGAATTAACCTTGAGACTCAAGGTTAATGTAACACCCCTTACCCGTATTCAACGTCGAAACAGGGTTCGACGCATTACCGGACTTATATCAAATACATACATACAATTCCGAGTCAAGAATTTGCATCCAAATTGAAAACTTTTCACAAACACTCATAATGTCCCTAAAACGAGCCTACGAGGCCCAAAACATGGATTAGAGGTGGTTCGGGACTAAACCAAGAACTCAGGAAAATTTTACGAAACTTAGAAAAAATTTCATGTTACAGGGCCACACGCCCGTGTGGGTCAAGTGACACGCCCGTGTGGCATATCACACGCCCGTGCTTCAGGCTGTGTCCAAACTTAGGGTACTTACTGACTTGCTTACACGTACGACTACACGCCCGTATGCTAGGCCGTGTAGTCGATTTAATTTCCATAATTTTTCATGAACAAGGTGCAGACTTCACACGGCCAGGGCACATGCCCGTGTCCACGGCCTTGTCCTCCACATGGCTGAGACACACGCCTGTGTCTTTGCCCGTGTGGTGGCTACTGGAAATTCTGTTTTGCAAAACTTAAGGTGCAGGGGACACACGGCCTAGACACACACCCGTGTGTCTACTCGTGTGAACAAAACCAAGGCTATTTACCAAGCCATTTGCCACCCTCATTCGCACCCACTTGCACACAACTTCAATAGCGTAGTTCATAATACAAACAAGCAGCCAATACCATCATAACTAAGGCTTATAAATGTCATTTAAAAGCCAACATCTATCATGCTTAAAACATCATACTTTTCCACACCAAATCCTACAAGACTTCACATTTGCAAGAGGGCATTAACAATTACAAGCTGACACGTATGGCCAAATTAATCACAACACCTATAACAAATTGACCTAGTCCCTATACATGCCTAGACTCAAAATACTTGAATTCATCAATTCCCGTAGTGATGGCTTGGTAGTGTGATAGAATCTCTGACGATCTCCAACCTGAGCTAGCTCATTAACCCAATAAGACATGGAAAGGAAAGGGGGTAAGCTATATTATATAGCTTAGTAAGTTCATATGCAGATAATAAGCAACCTCAATCATACATATATCATACAGTCAACATAATGTAAATCCTTACGAATGTCATTTAAGACTTGTAAGTATAACTTACTCATTCACATCTTACCAAGTGTTTATCAGGTTCAACAATATGAACACAATTTATTATAATCTACCATAATCTCATGGTCATAATTTTACTCAGTTACAATGTTTGCTTTATCAACTTATAAGCATAATTTAACATATTCGGGCATTAGCCCCAACAACCGAAATCTTTTCATTGTAACACATTACAACAATTAACAAATCATTTTGAACCACATAATAAACATGCACATTAATTATGCGTACTTATACTTCTAAGCATATATCTTTCATTTGCCTAAACTTTTATCTTTCCGTACTTTCATAACCATTTAATAGGGATTTATGCCAATCTTCCCTTTTTTATCACATACGATAATTCACAATTTATGCGAAATAAGCATACTATATCACAACTCAATTTAGTCCGAAGGCCAATCACATAATCGTCAATCGAATTTACCACTTATTTCATATATCACAAGTATAGACTAATAATCACAAGGTCATCACAAAGTCATCCCCATAGTGAACATAAACTCACAATATCGTGAAATCATTGATTATAAACCTTACGTACATACCTGTACCATTTCCACATAATCTCGTATTCATCTTTGTCTTTGACATAATCATTGAATTTTCCATTGAACCACTTGGAATACTAAAGGATACTCTGGAATCTCGCGCATCTAGTACCATACCAATGCCATATCCCAGATATAGTCTTACATGGGATCTCATATCGATGCCAATAGCCTGGCTATGGTCTTACACAAAGTCTCATATCGATGCCATATCCCAGACATGGCCTTACACGTAATCTCAATAACCCTAATGTCATGACATTTTGTATCCTAACTATTCCTAAGGTTTAACCGGGATTTTCTCGCTTATCGAACTTGCCGAATTCAGTCAAAGAGTAAATTACAATTCATACAATAATAACACAAGTAAAACATAAATAATAATGCATCATTTACATACGAAGTTACCTTGGCATAGAAACGGCAAAAAGGCTAAATCGTCAAATACTCGTTTTTCCCCCGTTCTAGGTCTGAACCTCGTTTTTCTTGATCTATAACATCACATTTAACTTATTTAATCATTATACTATTCAATTCAGCCCAAAATAACATTTTGGAAAAAATTACATTTTTGCCCCTAAAGTTTGACATATTTACAATTTTGCCCCTAGGCTCGAAAAATGAAATCTATTCAATTTATTTAACATAAAAGCCTAGCTGAATCATTTTCATAACTATAACAGCCCACAATTTCCATTAAAACTCACTTTTACTACATATTTTATAACTTTTACAAATTAGTCTTTTTAGGCATTTTCACCGAAAATCACTTAGTAAAAGTCGTTTCTCTACCCATAAACATGCATATTCTACCATTAAACATCCAAATACACACATATTCATCATGGGTAAAAACCCTAGACTTTAACCATACTTCAAATTAATGGTAGAAATAGATAGATCTTGTTACGAGAATTTCAAAAACGTAAAAATCATTAAAAATGGGGCTATAACGGACTTACAGTCGAGCTTGGAAGCTTGAAAAACCCTAGCCATGGTTTCCCCTTGTGAAATTAGGCCATGGGGTTGAAGATGGACAAAAATTGGCTTTTAATTTTGTTTTTAATTCATTTTAATTACAAAATGACCAAATTGCCCTTAATGAAAAACTTTAGAAATATACCAAACCATGTCCATTTTTGTCCATCAACTTAACCAATGGTCTAATTACCATTTAAGGACCTCTAATTTAAAATTTCATAGCAATTAGACACCTCTAGCTTCTAGAACTCAAGTTTTGTACTTTTTACGATTTAGTCATTTTTACTAAATTGAGTGCCCAAACATCAAAATTTTCTAACGAAATTTTTACGAAATCATTCCATAAAACTGTAGATCATAAAAATATAAGAATATTAAATTTTTCCTCGTCGGATTTATGGCCCTGAAACCACTGTTCCGACTAGACCCAAAATTGGGCTGTTACAGTTAAAATCACTATTATTTAACCATCTAAACAAATGAGCTAAGATGATGAAAACATTAATTAAAAATAGGAAAAATACCTTGAAACAACATGAAATAAAAAAATACAAATGTGAGTAGGAGAAGAATTGAACTTAGGACTTAAGGACAAAACCACTAACATTTAATCATCTGACCAAAAGAGCTAATACATTAAAAAAGTCAGAAAGCCCGCCTTGTAGGACACATTTTCATAGTGAAAACATGTCCTACATGGTGCGCTTTCATCTTCTCTCTCTAAAATCGGTCTATTTCCTTAAAATTTGAAAAAAAACACCCATTTTTCTATTTTTTTCAAATTGACATTTCTTCAAATTTGCCCTAAATATAAATTTTTAAAAATATATAAATTTAGATAATATAAATTATCAATTTATTAAAATTATATAAAAAAGAAATATTTTAGATACAACATGAATTGTTTATTTTTATAAAATAAATACAATATGAAATGATGGAAGAATAATCTAAATTCATGTTTGTCTAGATAGCAAGCTATTGACTTGGAGTGGTCCCGTTGAATGTTGGATACACTCGCCCGAAGTACAAAATCTAACACAAGCATATTATGGCTATTAGGGTATATTCGTCCCATTAGATCAGTACATGGATCGGTGGACGGTTCCATAGATTCCATACATATGAGTGGAATATTAGATACCATATTTTTCAAGAGCGGCTCAACTTGAATTTTAATTAATTAATAAAAATCTTTAAATTAAATTTATTTATAAAATATAAAAATAAATTCTTTAAACTTTAAAAAATCAATTAATCCTTGAGAAAATGCAGTTAATGTAGCCTTCAAATTAAAAAATTGTATCAATTAAGTAAGAAAATCTGATCATTACTGTGTTAACATAACTATTAACGGGTTAGCTATTGTTATGTTAATGAAGAAAATTAATATTTTTTTAAAATTCTTAAAATAATTAAATGTATGGAAGTTATTTATAGCCCTCAAAGATTTGACCCCTAACAAAAAGCTAAGGTTAATATATTAAAAAAAAAACTCTTAAACTATTACACTTTGTTTTAAAAAAAATTTATACTAGTTAAATAAATCTTTAACCTGTGATTTTTATTTATATAAACCCTTGATTTTAATGTTAAAGTAAAAATATTTTGAATTTCAAGCTCTTATATTATTTTCTTGTTGATGTAATAGAAATTATATAAACTTTAACATCAACAAAAAATTAAAAAAGTCATTAGAAATTTCAAAAGAGTGTTTAAGTGTGTTATGTATGTAACACTGTAAAATTTTAAAATTTTAATTTTTTTATTAGCTTAAGGTTCAAAAGTGCCCTAAGTAAAATAAAAAATAAAAAAGCAATGAAACCCTTAGGGAAAAAGTTCATCCTATTGAACCTTTATTGCCCAAAAAAAACAATAGGTTTCATTAACGAAATTAGGGTTTGACCATGTTGATCGTTAACAGTCTATGACATGGCTAACGAAAACTTCCTGATTGTGCCTCATGTATATGTGGAAATTATGTTTTAAAAAGTTGACAATTAAATTTACTCCTAGCAGTAAAAAACGATTTATTAAACCTAAAAAATAATTAAAGCCTTCCATTAAAGCTTTTCCCTTATTCATTCCCAAGATATTTGTGGAAGTGTGTCTAACATTTCAAACCAAACAAGGTTGACGTCTGGATGAGGAAGAGTTGACATCCTGATGACACGACACTGACGTCATGATGAGAAGATTTGCCAAGGCCTGACAACACGATTAAGGACATCCCGACGAGGAAGCATGTCACATCACAACATGGTGACGTATTCCCTACTTAACCGGGTTTTTTCTCCTAGTTGAACTCTATTATATTTTCCCAGTCTAACTTTAATTAATCTAGGGATATTTTAGTCATATTTGTACACAAAATTCAGCCTATAAATAGGCCTGTTAGTAACCTTGGATTGTTAAGAATAACAATAACAAAATTAAGAGAGTTTGTGCGAATTTCAGGAAAACTTTGTGTTTTGGGTTTTAGGGTTTATTTGTTTCTCCATCTTGTACTCCTATTTTCAATTTTTTTTTGCAGTTTTAGTGAAGCTTTCTTTGCTTGTGGTTTTTTACCCTCTTCGGAAGGGTTTTTCCACGTAAATATTTGTGTCCAATACTTCTTGATTTTCTTTCATGTTCGTTGCATAATTTGAGGTTGACCCAACAAACTTGTATCAGAGCTTGGTTTGATTTCCATTTTCAACCCATTCCGAGATGTCAACGAGGTACAATATGGAGAAGTTCGATAGGATTAAAAATGTCACCTTGTGTCAAGTTTGGATGATGGAAGTTCTGGTTCAGGAAGGTTGTTATAGGGCAAAGGTCCGCGCGAATTAGACAGAATGGAAGGAGTGTCACACCGGAATTTCTTTACAATCCCAAATTTAAAAGAGAGTTGGGAGTTAATTGACTAAAGCGGTAAGATAGGGGCCTCTAATGAGTAATTCATAAACTTTGGTGGCTGATTAGCAAATAGTTGAGATTCAATTCTAGTTTGGTTAAGATGGAGCTGGTTGATTCCATAGATGGATACGCAATGATTGTTGATGGATGGCTAATTGAGGTTTGGAGACCAAACAAGATGACTTATATATTTGGGCAAGAAGCCTTAATCAATAAAGAAATATTCCTTCTCATCTGCATTGTCTTGTTCGGCTGCTCCGAAGAAAAAGAGGTTAAGAAGAGCGCTGCATGGAGTAGAGATTATGAGATTTGAAGTCTAGGAGTAGAGAATCTGAGGAACTAGTAAGCCTTCTTACCTTTTCTGTACTTGTGGTTTAGAGAAAAAGATAGGGTAAGGATTCTTGATAACTTTTTGTAACCTGGTTCTGGGTTTTAAGCTTTGAATGCCTTCAATTTAATTGATATATGATTGTTGTGCTTAGCTACCAAGATGATGGAGGATCTGACATTTGGAAAAGCTAAGCTGACGAGGATTAAGTAGTTCAAGTGAGTTTCTATACTCTACCTTTGGGTGGTTGATAAGAATGTACAGCTTGAATGATTTGTGTTGTGTTTGTTCTGAGTTGTTTAAACCCGCTATTGTGTATAAATATGTTGTGTATGCATAACATTGTGTAAGAGAGTGTACGTTGCAAGTATATTTATTACATGACCCATGGTTATGAATTGACGTATCGATAAATGGCATACTATATGTTATAGTGATAAATTCAATGAATCGTATGAAATGCATGTTTATATCGTGTGCAGAGTACGGAGGGAATTACCTTGATGGGGTAAATGAAGATAGGGAATGATGGCGTAATGGACGAATGGGCAGATGTTATGGGACTCAAATGAGTTGGGCGGCATCGCGGTAAACTCAGAACAGTGGTTTTGGGACAACAAATATGACTAGTAAATATTTATTTTATTATTAGTTTAATGTCTACGGTATGTTAGTTGTGTCGTATAAAATTTTCGTTAAGAAATTTTTTCATTTGCATTCTTAATTTGGTGAAAAGGACTAAATCGTAAAAGGTGCAAAAGTAAAGTTTTAGTAGCTAAAGGTATCAAATAGCTATGAGACTCTAAAGTTAAAGGACTTAAATGGTAATTAGACCATTCATATAGTTAGTGGACATTCATGGATTAGTTTTATTGAAATTATTAAAGTTTTTAAAGATTATTTTGGTAATTAGGTAATTAAGGTTAAAATTTTAAAAAAAAATCTATTTTGTTTCATTCATCTTCTTTCCTACCGATTTTGAAGGCTAAGAACACCATTTTAGGGCTCAAAGTATTCGGCCAACTCTCTAGCTTGCATGTAAGTGAAATTTGTCATGTTTTTAATGATTTTTATGTTTTCAGAATCGTTGTAGCTTAATCTAGCTAGCCCAAGGACTAATTTACAAAACTATTAAAGGTTTAGAATTTTTCCATGAATTTTCTTGCATGATTTATAAAGTTTGATGAAAGATTATAATTCCTTGTTGATAACTGAACAAATTTTGTAAAGTGATTTTTTATGAGAATGTCAATTAAGGATTTATTTGTAAAAGTAGAAAAAGTACATGGTGAAATTGTGAAATAATGATTTGCATGAATTGATATGTTTTCATAATCAATTCAGCTAGCATTGGTTAGGGATGAAATTGTATAAATTTTTATTTACGAGCTTAAGGACAATTATAAAGAAGTTAAAATGTTAGGGGCAAAAATATAAATTTACAAAAGTATAAATTTTGGATTAAATTGAATAGTATGTGTATTAAATAGATTTAGTTTACCTATTTAGATCAAAATAGACCTCGTACGGATTTAGATTAGGGTAAAGATAAAGCTTCGGATTAGTCGACTCCGTTTCTACGCCTTAATCGTCGAGGTAAGTTCATATGATTGTGTATCATTGTAATGCTATGTTTTGAGCTATATGTAATATGCTGATTATCATGTAACTGAATAATGTAAATCCAACGATGTTACAACGACTATCGAGCCTCGTTTGAACCTTAGGAATTCGTAGGATACAAATGACATGTCATTAGGGTTTCCTTGTTTTGGGTGCTTGTTTTGAATGTCCTACTGATGGCTGAGGTCCTACATTTTTGTGGATACTCCACAGCTCGTGTGAGCAGCATTGTGTAGCTTACATTCGACCCACAGCTAGTGTGAGCAGGCCCATTTCATAGCTCGTGTGAGCAATGATGTAAAGGAAATGAAAGGTTACGATTATATGTTTAGCACACTTCGTGTGAGCTATCTTGTGTATCCGATGATATTCTAAATGGTTCAACGGGCATAAAAAGGAAAGAAAATGGTAAGTGTTCAATATGAACCATGATATGTATTTATGAAAAGAATTGAAATGGTGAGTACATTGAAAGTATGTTATGTTAAAAAAGATGATGAATTCAAATGGATTATGTTCATGTATAATAGCTTACCCATATTAAGTTCATATGAATCATGTTTTAATATGCTAACATATGTTGTTGTTGGTGCTTAGGCTTATGCCAAGTTTGTGGTTTGATTTTGTAATGCTTGTTCTTAATCTTTATTGATGAAGTGGTAAGTTATGTTTTATGTTCTACGAACTTACTAAGCATTACATGCTTACGTAGTTTTCTTTCCTATGTTTTATAGATAACCGAAAGCTTGTTCAGTTGGGAAGCTCGTCGGAGACCTATCACACTATCCAGATATTATATCGATAGATTTTAATGTTTTAGTCATGGTTATAATGGAATGTATAGGTGGACTTGTGTTTAATGAGCTAGTTGTTATATTTGGCTTGTATATATGGTAATATCGTTCATGTGATTTTGGCAGTTTGATGCCTTAATGGTTGGTGTTTATATGGTCAATTTGATGCATGTTTTGGATGACCAATTTGGTATGTGATGGTGAAGTTTCAATGTGGTCAATTATGGCATGCTTTGATATAGAATTGAGTTATATGTGTTTGGTTGAATATGACCATTTAGGCATAAGTTTAGGTATATTTGCTTAATTGTGTTTGAGGTACCTATATGGCATATTATTTTGATGAGTAATTAGTCTATTGAATTGGTCTTATTATGCATGTTTTGGACATATAAGGTCTTGGTTATATGTGCAAATGGCTTGTAGGTACATGCTTGATTTGGGTGAGAAAAATGGCTTGATTTTGGACTATTTCTTGTCCATACGGCCTAAGACATGGGCGTGTGTCTAAGCCGTGTGTGACACACAGCCACAAGACACGACCGTGTGTCCCCTGTAGGTTTTAAAGGTTGCACTTTGAATGTTACACGGCCTAACACACGACTTGGTACACGGGCGTGTGTGGCCATTTCAAATGTTACACGTCCTGGCACACGGGCGTGTGGCTTGGCTGTGTGACCCAAGTCAAGAGTTACACGGGCTGGGACACGGTCGTGTGTCCCTATTTTGAAAGTCACACGGTCTGACACACGGGCGTGTGTCTCAGCCGTGTGACCCCTGTAGTTTGAATTTTTCTAACTTTTTCCTCAATGTTTCAAATGTTCCCGATTTAGTCCCGAATCATTTCTAAAGTGTTTCTAAGGCCTCAAGGGCTTGAATAAGGGACGATATGCATGTGTATAAATGGATTATGATATGAAAATTTTGGAAAGTTTGGAAATGAATGTTTTTAGGTTACGTTTTTTAGTAATTCTCTGTAACCCAATTCTGGCGATAGATACGGGTTAGGGGAGTTACAAAGGGGAGGAAGATGATGAGATGGATTTTGAAGAGGATGACTGAACCTCTAATTTTTGTTTTGAAATATTGTATTAAATTTGGGATGATTATTTTTATTTCCATTGTTAGGAGTAGGAGTAAAAATAGACTAGTAGTTGTTTTGTGTTTGAATTTTCTGTGCAGGAACCTCACATGGAAGAAGCACAATGATTTTGAGCTTTCAATGATCAAAGATGGAAGCACCCACCAATAGTCTGCGAAACCATCACGATCAATTGGGTAACTTCATTCCATATCTTTTCAGGGTTACACATTGAGGACAATGTGTTTTCTAAACTTTGGGAGGTAACATAGAGAATTTGTTTAATTTTTAAGTTTTTCTTGTCAATTGTGTGCTTGAGCTTGTAGAAATACAAGTGATTGGTTAGGAGCATGTACATAGGTTTATTGTATTTACAGTAAATTTGGTATGATGATAGGTGATTTTAATTTTTTTATTATTTGACTATTAAGTTCTATATATTACACTGTAAATAGGCATTAAGCAATTGAATGTACCAAATGAAATAAAGAATATAAGGAAACAAACATGCTAATATGAATGATAGATGGTTGAATTTCTGATTGTTTGGTTGACTAAATTTGTGAATAATGAGATATCTAGGGATGACCTAAGGCATTGTTTGGTATAAACTCAGGGCCAAAAAGCTAACCCTTATTGATTTATGATTAGTACTTATTTTTGAGCCAGAAAACACTTCTATATGAACCTCTACACAAAACCTAAGCTAAAAACTATACTTTTTGCTTACCCTTTTCTTTAGTCCTGAATTGCATGATTATAGACGTTTGAGCATACATATTGAGGGTTAAGTAGATACATCATGGTGGTTTTGTAAAAATAGAATAAATGGGAAAGATTAGTGCAGTACACTAATTATAGGTTAGCTAATATGTGCAGTAAAAGAAAAATCCAAAAAGAAAATAAAAATCGAGTAGAAAAAGTTCTTGAGAGTAAAAGCATTTGTGAATGTGAAATGTATTGAAAACAAAGAAAGAAAAGTTACAAATTCACCAAAAATAGAGAGACTCGTTAACTAGTGAAAATAAACTCATGAGTTAGCCATAGTTGTTGTATTACGCTGTGATTTCCTATGGAAAAATAAGGAATGTGAGAGGAGAAATAAGGAGGTGAGCGGGAAAGGGTCGCTAAGGGGGAAGAAGAGGGAACAATATGATGTGCTAAACTATTTTTGTGCTTGAAGCTATTTGATGGTTACTATTCTTGAATTCCATACCTGTCCAAAGCCTCAAAATGTTACAAGCCAAAAAGCCCTATATGATCTAGGTAGACTTATTTACAATTTGAAATCATACTGAATAATTTCATTTACGAATGTTTGTATTCTGCTAGGATAATCAAATTACTTGTATAATTTATTGATGGATTCTTACATTTGAGACCCTTAATACTTATATGCTTTATAATATACTAAACTTAGGTGTTTAATACCAAAAGTGGTAAGTCAGCTATAGATCATGTCAAGATTATGTGTAAATATGAAATGCTTATTCATGTGCTCCAAAACCAACATTTGTACCATACCGACTCAAGGGTCATCTTTTAATTTAATGTTTTTGTTTGCTTTGCTTGAGAACAAGTAATGAGTTAAGTGTAACAGCCCGATTTAGACCCTAGTCAGAATAGTGGTTTTGAGACCACAAATCCGAGGTCGAAAAAATATTTTAATATTATTTTTGGTGTTTACAGTATGTGATTAAGCATGTGTGAAAGTTCTGTGTGAAAATTTTAACGTTTGTGTGCTTAATTTGAGAAAAAGACTTAATTGCATAAAATGAAAAAGCTGTGTGCTGATTGTTAAAGTGCTACATTGCTATTGTCTTTATAATATGGAGTCCTTAAATTGAAATTTTACCCTTGGGAGCATGTAGGACGGTATTGGATATAAGTTAATGGGATTTTAGTGTTAATATTAAGGGTAAAAATGGTAATTAGTATATTAATGTTAAAATAATAAAAACAAATTTAAATGGTGGTCATTTTAGTGTTCATCCACCGAAATAACAAAGGAAAAGAAATATTAAAAGCAAAATAGGGTTCGGCCCTTTGAAACTTCAATTGACCAAGAAAGGACAGATTCGGATCAAGATCAAGGCAAAGACAAAGTGCTTGATTGATCGACTAGTCTCGGTATTTCTACGTCTGAGGTAAGTTTGGATATAATACGTGTTATTGAGTTTATGTTTAAATGTTATGAAATGAATAATTATGTGATTATTGGATTAGATATGTTATATGTGAAATTGAGAAACGTGGCACTAAGTGTGTGTAATTGGAATTGAGACAGAGGTGATTAGCACTATGTGTGCGAAATAATAGAAGCTTCGGCTTTATTGATTGGCACTGTGTGTGCGATACCGAGATACATTCAATTTTATGTAAAGGCACTAAGTGTGCGATGATATTTATGCTTCGGCTATGAAATTGGCACTAAGTGTGCGATTGAATTGAAGGAATAATGAGGTTCAATCGAAATGTAGCATCGAGCATTGAGTAGAAAAATTAGTTGTTAACTAAGTGTTGGCAAAGGTATGTTCGAAACCTATGTGGTTGATAATATCGTATATGGATAAATGAATGATTATGTGCGTATTGGTATGTATGAGGTTGAGCATACTTGTGAAATAATCTATGTGATGGAGTATTTTGTATATTGATTATGAATCTTTGAGTTAAATGTATTATATTACGAACTGACTAAGCTCTTAAGCTTACTGTGTGAAGTTTTCTCTATTTTACAGTGTATTTAAAGCTAGCTCGGATCCGGGGATCGTCAGCGACTCAATCACACTATCGGCTATCTATTTTGGTACTTTTGGAAGATGTAAATATTTGAATATGGCATGTATAGGCTAGTGGATATGGTATATTTTGAGAAGTTTGAATCTTGCCAAGTGATTTGGCTTGATAGTTGATGGCTTGGTAAATGTTTTGGTTATGTGGAACGAATGAATTACATGTATATATGTGTGTTCTACATGAGTGATCATTATTACATGAATCAGCAAGATGGAAATGGTATGTTTTATGATAGAATTGGTAAGTAATGAATGTTGGATAGTTTTGAGAGTTTTGGGATGTGAAATTGATAATTTAGATGGATTTATTTGAGTTGAATTTGAGCATGAATGTAGATGGTTAGATGATGATTGTTTGGTGCATATATTGGTATGTTTTGGTTGCCATTTGAGGTATAAATGCATATGGTAAAATGCTTGTAAGTGAGACCCTAAGTGTAGGTGGCAATTAGGCATTGCAAATGGCCTATAATTGCCCACACGGTTGAGCACACGGGCGTGTGGCTCGACCGTGTCCTTCTTGGTTGCATTTCAAAACAAGTCAGGCTTGACCACGGGCTAGACACACGCGCGTGATCTGGCGCGTGTGATGCAAGTCGCTCGACCACGGGTGAGGCACACGGGCGTGTCTCAGCCGTGTGGTCAAGTCGATATGTATACCTGCTTTGACACGGCTCGGGCACATGGGCGTGTTCGAGGGCCGTGAGGCACACGGCCCGCCCCACACGGGCGTGTGACCTCTGTAGCTTGGAAAATGTTTGATTTTTGGAAAAAATTTGTATGACCCAGCTTTAGTCCCGACCACCCTTTCTAGTGCATGTTTAAGGTCTCGTAGACCTCGTTAAGGGACTATATGTATATATCTTGATATGTTTGAATGATGAAATACTTTGTGTTGTAAAATGATTGTAAATGTTCCTGTTTGTTTGGTAATCCGGCGACAGTTACGGGTTAGGGGTGTTACATTAAGTGTGGGGGAGTTTGATCTGTTGTAATTTGATGTAGCAGATTAAACTAGTTTTCGTACTCTAGGAGCTTGAACACAGGCATTTTGGTTAAGTTTTTATTATGTTTTCACAAGTTTAGTTAAATTCAATAAAGTGTGTAATCTGAGTCTTTTATTGACCTTAGGGGTTGAATAAGGCCTAAAGGTGAGCTAATATACTCTGTGAGCATGCAGGAGACCATTAGAAGGTGTGCTAAGTCAATTTTGGTCATTGTGTTGCAACACGGAGAGTTGGATGTCGCATGTAACACCCCAAAACATGGCCTAGGAGTTCTAAGGGTAATTTAAGATTTTTTTTTCCTTAAAGTGTTTGAAATTTTGCGACATGGTTTATCAGTAATATTTTTTACTATGGTTTTTTAGGAAATTAAATCAATTTTTGAAAAAGAGTTTTAAAGACCTTTAATTTTGAGAATTGGACTGGTTTGTAAATGAGGAAAAAATGTGAGTTTTTAAGATGTAATTAAACCAAATTTTAAAAATCACCCTAATATCATCCCCCACCTATAAATTTCACGTTAGTCTTCTTCCCCTTTTATTGTTGTTGCCGTCCCTTGCTTCCCTAAGCCCTTTACAATTGATTCCGGTTCCTAGACTCTATTCCTTTGATTTCTATCATCCTCCTAGTCATAAACCTCCATAGAAGTTAAGAAAAACACCCAAAAACACCATTGATTTCTCCATTGTCAAGCTTGTGAGTTTTTTGGTTTTTCGAACAAACGATCAGTTTTTCATCGTCTAAGGTAACAATTGAACTTCTAATTAGTTTTAAATGTTAATTAGTCTTTAAAACTAAATTATTAGCCATTAAATCGCATGTTTTGAATAAAAGCCAAAAATTGGCTTGTTAATGGTGAAATTTGGGTAAAAACTTGGTTTCAAAATGTTTTTCAATTAGTTTTGACATGATTAAGAGGTTTCTAAACTTACTTTGAAGTTTCTTTAAAGATTTCTTGAGTTTTAATAAATTTTCAGAAAATAGCCATAAAACATGTCGAAAAACTCATTAATATAAATTGAGTATTTTATTGTAGTTTAAAGGTTGGAATTAGTCGTAGGTGAATAATTAGATGAATGGAACTTGTCTTAGGTGAAAATATTAAGTGTAGATTGAGATATTTGGATTTCAAGTTGGTTATGTTAAAAGTTTAGGCTACATGAGAACATAGCTTAGGCTTATGTTTTTTATTGCTTGTGGTGAGTCCTTAGCTGATTTTTTAATGTATTTTTGTGTGAATTATTGCATTGAATCTTCAGTTTTGTTAGGACCTTCTACTAGCAGAGATAAAGACAAGGAAAAGCTAGTTTGAGCTTTTGGCTTTTCAGCGAAAGTGTATTGGTGAGTGTTTGGAATAATTTCTTGTAGACATGGTTCAATGCATTATTTGGGAATTTAGTAGTAGCCTAAACCCCTTCTCTAATTTTCGAGTGTAAGCTTTATCATACCTATGTTATCTTGTGAATAAATTGCTTATGTGTTTGCGAATATGTAAATTGAGATGAGATGCTATAACATGTGATATGTGGTTATGATAACTGTTGTGAAAGTGGAAATATGTAAATGTTATGTATATGCCAAATGTTAGTGATAGTGTTTTACTAAAGATGCAAATATGCAGTGATTATGCACGGATAATCGGTAAATTATATGTGTTTGACTTTTGATATTTTGGCTTATGATCTTGAAGCCATTAGATATAGTTGGCATGCCATAGGATTGTGAGTACTCACCTATATGTACAGTGATTTTGGGTGTTGAGGCCCTGGGACATGTTGGAGGGATAAGGGAATGTGAGCTAAGCTCCATTCAAAGGGACATGTGAGGGGAAATAATGAAAGTGTTAGCTTTATGTGTCACTGTTGGGACATGTTTGACTCTATGAGTCTATGTTTGGTGTGTTGGAGATTTGTGTATCTGATGAGTGATGGTAGATCTCACTTTTACGTTTCATAACTCAAGTGTCAAATTATCTTAAAATTTATATATGTGTAATGTGATGTATGCCTAAATGAGTATATGGTTGCTATGCAAATTATCTTAACTTATGAATGTGTGTATTGTGATATGTGTTTAAATGACATGTGACCATTATGCAATTTATCTATAAAGATGTTTTAGAGTATTGTGGTATATGCTTGAATGTTATGTGATTTTACGAGTATTGTGACATATGCTTAAATGTTATGAGATTATATGAGTATGGTGATATATGCTTGTATGTTAGGTGATTATATGTGTAATATGGTATATGCTTAAAAGTGAATATTTGTTCCATGTAAATGAACTGGAAAATAATGCACGAGTAAGTATATCATGACACTAAAGTTGGAACTGTTGAGGTTGTGCTATATGGTTGTTTCGTTAATGCTTGATGAATTTTTTGCAAGGTAGATGTTCTAGGCATTCACTGAGCTTGTTAAGCTCACTCACTCCTTTTAAACTATTGCAGATTAGTTGTGTGTTGGTGTGAGCGGTGTGGTTTCGAGGGTGATCCAAGCAAGTCTATTTGTTATTTCGTATGTGTTCTACATTTATTTACGTTTTGGGGAATATTGCAATGTGGTAGACTTGTTTATAGTCGTGTTAACTTCTAGGTATTTTGCTGGTTTTTGGTTCGATTTATAAGGATTACATGTTTTTGTTATGCTTGGGTTTATGAACATGAAGGTGGATTGTCATTACTTGCTCGAACATGATTTTGCATTATTAAACTGCTAATTAGGTTGTTGAATGATTATTTGTCAAAGTAATTGATGTATGATGTTTAGGAACTAAATTGGAATGGACTAATTGCTTAATTATATTGCATTTTTGAGGTCTAGAGCAAAGGTATCGATATTTGGGTTTTAAAATCGATACCTCTGTGGTTTGAAACGTGCAGGGAGTCAAAATAGAGAATTGGTATCGATACGTTTTCTCGAGTATCGATACTCGGGGTTAAAATATCAATATTTCATGGCAGGTACCGATAATTTTCGAGACTTTGACTTTTAATTGAGAAACATGATGCAAGTTTGGTATCATTTTTCCAAGTTGTATCGATACCACTTAAAGAAAATATTGATACCCTAGTGTCATTATCGATACCTACGTGATAGTTTTGATATTTTGTTAAATGGACCTTATGCATGTTTAATCAATATTATAAGACTATTTGATGTATGGTTAGCGTGTAACATTGATAACTAACAAGTATAATTGACTTTAAACCTATACAATTGATAATATGAAAGACATTTCTTTTAGAATAAACTTTTACTTGTTGTAAATGACATGAGAAGGTGGTGTGGCATCCCATATTCGGGCTTGGATAATAGAATAATTCCAAGATTGCCTTCAGTGTCGCGACACAGTCTGAGGATGTCACGACACACCCCTAAAAATACCATGAAGATGAAGCATACTGCCCTCGATGTCGCGACACATGACCTGGTGTGTCACAACATCACCTCTGTACGGGAAATAATTATGAGCCAAGGGCATTTTTGTCCGCACAATCAAACATTAAGCACAAGGATGACAGCTGACCTAGGGTTAAGGACAACGACCACTCTAAAGTCTATAAATAGGCTCAATCAACACATGTTCTGAACAACTTTCATAATGTATAATTTTCTTCTTAGATTTAATCTTTTGTTTTTCTCTTTTCTTAGGCTTTAGGTTTCTTTCAGTTTTTGTTCTTTGGTTTGTGGAAGAAATTAGATTTATGAAACATAATCAAACTCTGTGAGGATTCAGCATTCAATTCTAATACAAATCAGACTTCTTCTAAACCTTATATTCTTGAATTATTGTTCATGCCTATTTTATACATCAAGTCTATATTGTTTATGAGATCCATGAGGAACTAATCCTCTTGTGGGGGATTAGCGAGTGCAGGTATGATTAATTAATTGTTTTGTAAGGTTCTCGTAGGGGATCAACTATTCAGGAAAGGAAGAACCTAAACCCTAGGCTTGACAACCCTAGGAAGTCATTAAGGTTGGAATTAACCAAAATTTGGTACGACCTATCTGTGAACATCTTAACCATGAACCGATTTGAACTATAAGGTTAAGAAATAATTAGTTCTTGTCGACTCATTATTCTAGTGGAAGATCGAAAGATCCTGTAGGGATATTGACTAGTTGTAACAGCCCGTTTTTTGGTTAAATCAGAATAGTGGTTTCGAGACCACAAATCTGAAGTCAAAATGTTTATTTTATTATTTTATTAAAGTTTACAGCATGATAGAATTATTGTGTGAAAGTTTCGTAAAGAAATTTTACTGTTTGAATGGTTAATTTGAGAAAAAAGACTAAATCGTGTAAAGTGTAAAACTTGTGTGCTATTAGTTTAATGTGCCTAATGGCTATGGTTTATTAAATTAGAAGTCCTTAATTTGTAATTAGACCATTGGTTGTCTAAATGGACATTTATGGGGATTATTATGCTTGTTTTAATGGTTATATTAAAAGGTTATAATAGTAATTAGGTATATATTAACTAATTAAACAAAATAAAAGATGGCTATCATCTTTTTCTATGAACCACCACCGAATATTGAGGTGAAAAACCATGGAAGAGAGCTTGCCAGGGTTTGGCCATGTTGATGCTCAATTGAAGGTCCGTTTTTGTCCCGTTTTTAATTATTTTTACATTTTTGAGATCGTTGCTTCGTATTCTAGCTAGCCCGTACCTTAGATTTCAAAATTGTTAAAGATTTATCATGTTTCCATTGTTGAATGCTTGAGTAATTTGATGAATTATGATAGATTTGGAAGGTTTAATGTTAGATTAATAGTTTTTGTAAAGTGATTTTTTGACAAAAATGTCAAAAAGGGGTTAAATTGAGAAAATGTGAAATGTGGTGGTTAAAAGTGTGAATAAGTTGAAAATATGGGCTGATATGAGAATGGGTAATCTTCGGTCAGCATGAATTTGTATTAAATTGAATGAATTGTGATTTTATTAATAAGGACTAAATTGCAAAAATGTGAAATAATAGGGGCAAAAATGTAATTTTACCAAAATATGTAAATTGTGCTAAATTGAATAAAATGATGATTAAATAAGTAAATTTTGATATTATATAGATTGTGATAAACGAGATTTGGATCTAGAATGAGGGAAAACAAAGTATCGGATTAGTCGACCTAATTTGTCGTTACAACAAACGAGGTAACTTCATATAATTAGAATCAAACTTTTAAATACTTGTATTTATTTGAAATGTATGTATATAATTGAGTAATTGATATACTTGGAATACGAATGCCTATTTGATATAGACTGATGGTTATCGAGCCCCGTTTGAACCGTATGAATTCGTAAGGATACGAGTGACATGTCACTAGGGTTACCATTTTGGTCGAGCCCTGGCATTTGTGGCAGACTCCCACAGCTCGTATGAGCTTACCGATATATCACCGTAAGAGCTTATCTTTTTCACTCGTTAAAGCTTACCGTTTCAGCTCAATAGAGCTTACTGTCCATCGGCTCAGGAAGAGCTTACTGATCATAGCTCGAAAGAGCGGAAATGAAAATGAATTGACGGATTACTGATTTATATACATAATGTATATCACCCGAGTATCCCTCGATATTCTAATAGGTTCAACGGGCATAAATTCTTTTATTGGTTATGTGAAAAAGCTATGTGTTATACAAATGAATTACTGTTATATGGATGAAGTACTGTTTAGACGAATGAGTTACTGTTATCGGATGAATTAATGTTATATGGATGAAGTACTGTTTAGACGGATGAGTTACTGTTATCAAATGAATTACTGTTTATATGATTGAGAGTGAAATGTTACAAATGATGTACATGATATATGAATTTGATATAATACATTGATGTATGAAATTGAGATAAAGGTTGATTATATGTATTTATGAGACTAACATATTGATGAATGTTTGTGTATAGGCATTTGGCAAGTGAATTTGATATACTTTGTTTATTTGTTTGATTATGTATAAATGGTAAGTTAAATTCTTAATTATACGGGCTTACTAAGCTATAAAGCTTACTCTATTTCTTTTCCATGTTTTATAGAGGTTCGGTAGCTCGCTCAATTCGGATATAGTCGGAGATACGCATCACACTATCAAGTTGCCAATTGGTACCTTTGAACTCATGGATATATGTAAATATGGCATGTATAGGCTAGTTATAAGATGATAGATATGGCTATTTGAGATAGTGGTTTTGGTTCATGTTGGTTTAAGATAAAGCCATGTGATTTGGCTTAAATTGTTATAATGTTTTGGTTGTGTATAAGTATATAAATATGGTATGTTTTGGCAAGTAGTAGGTGGAATGGAAATATGCAAATGTTGTTTTGATATGTAGTAAGCATATGAATGGAAAATGCATGTTATTAATTAGGTATTTGATTACTATGTTGAATTGGTATAATATGTGTATGGAATGTAATGGAATGGTTGCCTATTGGGTTATAAAATGTTGCAATTTATGCTTGTGCATGCATGTAAAAATAGGGTGGCAAATTGGCTTTGCAAATAGCCTATTTTTGTCCACACGGGCTGAGACACGGGCGTGTGTCTCGGTCGTGTGTGACACACGGTCATGTTACACGATCGTGTGTCCCCTGGTGTTGATATTAAATTGAAGTCAGTATGCTCCACACGGTCTCACACACGGGCATGTGACTGGCCGTGTGGTACTAGTCAATATACCACCTAATTTGCACACGGCCTAGCACACAGGCGTGTGACTTGGCCGTGTTGCATAAGTCAGTATACCCTACAGGATTGGCACGGCCTAGCACACGACATGGCACACGGGCGTGTGGTTGGTCGTGTGACCCAAGTTAGTATGTACCCCCTGTTTTCACACGGTCGGTGACACAGGCGTGTCTAATGGCCTTGTGAGACACACTGTCTGGCCACACCAGCGTGTGTCCCCTGTTTTGAGAAATTTTTCAAAGTTTCGTGAAAGTTTTATAAGTTATCAGTTTAGTCCCGAATTGCTCCTAAAGCATGTTTAAGGCCTCGTAGGCTATTATAAGGGACAAATTGATTTAGATTGAATGATGACTGAATGGTTTGATTGAATGTATGAGAAAAGTACAGTTGTATGTGTTATAAGTCCGGTAATGTCGTAACCCTATTCTGGCGTTGAATACGGGTGAGGGGTGTTACACTAGTTGATTGAACAAGAAAACCTGAAACTACAGTTAATTATGATTATCGAAGCGATATAATCACCTATGCTCAGGTTTGTTATGTTATAAAATTAAACCTTAAACATTTATCATAAAATCAATCAAAAACAAATAAATAAATCATAACCATTCATTTCCATGGTATTCAATCAACTTGGGATCTAAATCGAGCTTATATAACATTTAAAACAAACTAGAAACAATTATGGATTAAAATGAATCTTTAAAAAAAATTTAAGTAAAAAGTGAAAATAGGGGTTATACGGCCGTATGATAGGGTTCAGATCGTGTGGCCAAACCGTGTAATAATTTATGCCCATGTAACTCATGGTCACACGGCCGTGTTGCCAGGCCGTGTAACTCTCTGAGACTGTATGGACAATTCTGCACCAAAAATGAAAGAGGTCAGATGGTCGTGTCATGCAACCATGTGGTAGACTGTGTCCTAGGCCGTGTGTGCCCAAAAACACCTTCAAACACAAGGCATTTAACATACAAAAACTTAGACTCCAAGCTATGAATTAACCAACTTTCAAACCTATTCAAAATGTGGCAAAATAAGCTAAAATATACCAATTCACAATCAACTTATGTGCCTAACCAATATGCCCTTATTGGTACCTCAATTTCAAACATAAACAACAACATTCAACCAAAACATATACCACAAGTTAAACTCATTCAACTATCATCAAAATTCTAAACACCAAATGCAAAATTATCAAATGCACATATATCTAGTCCTAGGTTCACAACTTACCACAACCAAATTGACCATTTCCACTAAACACAAAAAATTCCAAGTTGCCTATTGACATAAACATACCAAGACAATATTAAAAGTACCTTTAAATACAATATCATTCATTCACCATCACATACTTCAACCAACCAACATACCAATAAGATTTGTATCAAAACATACACTATATTCTTCAAAAAGCACAACATATAGCCATAGTATTTATACCAAACATAACCAAATCCCTATTTGCATGCCACTTATAACCAGGCCAAAATAAGCGAATAGCTACCGAATGAGTTGTCGGATAGTGTGATCTCCAATGTTGTTCCAATCGACATCAAAAGTTCGACAATCTACAAAGAAGTAAAACCTAATAAAGTAAGCTTGTGGAAAGCTTAGTAAGTTCGTAAACAAAACATGACATATCTATCAACTTAGTTACAAATCATATAAATGTAATACTACTAACTCTTGTCGTATTTCATCATCTCAACTATCGAAAATACTTAAACCTGGATGATTCATATCACCAAAACATAACATATCAATATTTACACACCAAAACATAAATCATCATATCTTTCTATTCCATTTCCATTTCGATCATTAACTATTATGCTCGAAGAATAGTAGTAAATTGACTTCGAATACACGGGAAGGTAATGCTCACACGAGCTAACAAAAGGACATTAATTGATACACGATGCTGCTCACACAAGCTTCAGAGAATCTGCAACACATGTAGGACCTCAAGCCATCAATACGATATCCATCATCGGTACATAGTATCTGCTAAAATATAACACTGACACATATTGTCTGCTAATACAACACTGGTACAAATTACTTGTTATAGAGATCACCAACAACTAATGCCTGCTAAATATATCACTGGCCTGCTACGCCCTAATGACATGTCATTTGTATCCTAGCTATTCACTAAGTTCACACGAGCTTATTCTAATTTTTCCGAAGCCATTTCCTGCTCAATCTTTATCTTTCAAACCGAAATCTCTCCATTTTATTACCATTCAATAAAACATACCATCAACCAAATTCATACAATCAAACACATACTAAATTAAAACATTGACAACATAATAAACATAATACGAACTTACCAAAATACGATAGCTCGATACATGCGACGATGATTACTCAACGACTTTTCATTTCCCGTGTTTTGCAACAAATTGATTCATGTTTTGATCTAAATATAATAATTCTATTCATTTAACCAATTCAATATCATAAAACATTTAAATTTGCATTTTTTACCCTTTAACAATATTTTACACTTTTACCCTAAACTTTTACATTTTATTCAATTTAATCCACAAACACGAAACTTCCAATTAAATCACAGATTAACTCAAAAAAGGTCAGCCGAATTTTCCTCTATGTATATACAGTCCATAATTATTGATAAATTACAAGAATTTCATGATAAATTTATTATTTTATCATTTTAGCCCTTAAACTTAAAATTAACTAAAATCATTTTACAAAATAGTCTTATCTAACAACCAAGCTTAATAATCTTTCATCAAACTTCAAAAACATTACAAACTCATCAATGACATAACTTAAAACATTTAGCAGTTTTATGAATTAGTCACCGGGTTAGCTAGATTAAGCTACAACGATGTTAAAAACATAGATTCATGAAAATTTTGTTGAAAAATACATACATGCACCCAATTTAGGCTTTGCCAAACTTAAGAACTCATCAATGGAGTTTTTTTCCTCTCTTACAATCAGTGATGACGAAACAATAAGGATGATAACATATTTTGTTATCTTTTTGTTTTTAGTTTATTTATTAAATTACTATTTTAACATTAGTTATTTAATCAAATTTCACTCCAAACCTATCACCAAACCGTCCACTATTCTTTAATTTGGTAGATTTACCATTTTAAACCTTTAATTCTTGGTTTTTATAACTATTTAATATAATTTTGACTTATAGCGATTGACTTTTATGACTTTTTCAATTTAGCCCTTTTTCCTTAATTAACTATCTAAATGTTAAAAATTTCTAACTAAATTTAATATGACACTTTGATAACCTTATAAATAAAAAATAAAAAATAAAATACTGACTCATTGGTTGGAATCATGGTCTTGAAACTACTGTTCTTGACACCACTGAAAATTGGTTGTTATAACTCTCCCCTTAAAAATATTTTCATCCTTGAAAATCTAACCAAAAAAGAGGTTCGGTTATTGCATTTTCATAGTCTCCTTGGGTTCCTAGGTGGCTTACTCAACACTGTGACACTGCCAAAGAACTTTAACCAACGATATTTGTTTGTTTCGAAGTTTTTTAACTTCCCGATCTAAAATCTTAATCGATTCTTCATTATAGGTCATATCAGGCTGTAACTCTATCTCAATCGGAGAAATCACATGCGAAGGGTCTGATTTGTACCATCTCAGCATCGACACGTGGAAAACTTTATGAATCTTTTTAAGTTCTACCGGTAATGCCAAACGATATGCTACAGGACCTATTCTTTCAACAACCTCATACAGGCCAATAAAACATGGGACTGAGTTTCCATTCTGACCGAAACGAAGAACCTTCTTCCAATGTGAAACCTTCAAGAATATTATCTCACCAACCTGAAACTTAATATCTTTTGTTTTTAAATCAACATATGATTTTTGACGGTCTGAAGCAACTTTCAGACAATCTCGAATAATCTTAACTTTATGTTCAGTCTCGCGAATCAAATCTGTGCCAGAAATCTTTCTACCGCTCAATTCAGTCCAGTATAATGGAGTTCTGCATTTTCATCCATACAAAGCTTCATACGGTGTCATTTTAATGCTCGTTTGGTAACTGTTGTTATAAGAAAATTCAACCAACGGAATAAACTTTTCCCAGCTACCTTCAAACTCAAGTATACAACATCGAAGCATATCTTCAAGTACCTAAATTACCTGTTCTGACTGACTGTCTGTTTGGGAATGAAAAGCTGTACTAAATTTCAACTTGGTACTCGAAGCCTCATGTAATTTAACCTAAAATCTAGAGGTAAACCTCGGATCGTGATTAGAAATGATTGATAATGGAACACCGTGCAATCTGACTATTTTTGAAACATACAACTCTGCCAATTTATCAAGCGAGTAATCCGTACGTACAAGTATAAAATGTGCAGACTTTGTTAACCGATCAACTATAACCCTGATTGCATCTTTCTTTCTCGGGGTTAACGGTAACCCCATTACGAGATCCATAGTGACACGCTCCCATTTCCACTCCGGAATCATAATAGGTTGCAATAAGCCAGATGAAACCTGATGCTCGGCTTTTACCTGTTGACACACAAGACAATTAGATACAAATTCAAAAATCTCACGTTTCATTCTCGGCCACCGATACATCTATTTCAAATCACAATACATTTTTGTGCTTCACGAGTGTAACGAATAAACACTGTTGTGAGCTTCATTCAAAATATTCTGTTTCAACTATGAATCATTGTGTATACACAATTTGTTACGGAAATATAAATTGCTATTTGCACCAATACTAAAATCAGCTATTTGACCATTCTCAACCATTAAAATCAGCTATTTGACCATTCTCAACCATTCTCCGTAATGCAATTCAATCAACACATAACAATTGAAGCGTACTTCATGCAATAAGAGTAAAACAATAAATTTAACATACCCTATCTTGTAGGGGTGAGCAAAACTCGATTCGATTCGAAAAAATTGAAAAAAAATTCGAATTTCGAGTTAAACGAATCGAGTTATTCGAGTCAACTCGATTTTTTTTCGAATTCGAGTTCGAATCGAGTTGAGTTTTTGAATTCGAATAACTCGAATAATTTGAATATCAAACTATAATATTTTACATTTTTACCCCAAAACTCCCTAACCTTTTTACTTTTCCCTCAAAACTTTTACTCCTTCCCACTTTCCCCCCAAAACTTTTACTCCCCTCCCATCCCAACTCCCCAATCTACCCATAATCTATTTCCCACCAAAATTTTACTCTGCCATTTACTTTTTCTCAAAATTTTACTCCCAAAAACCCTAAAAAAATTTTATTTTCCCCCAAAATTTTTACTCCCTCCCACTTTTCCCCTAAAACTTTTACTCCCTTCCCATCTCACCTCCCATCTACCCCAAACCCATCTCCTCCAATTTTTTTAATATTTTCCCTTCAAAATTTTACTCCCCTATTTACTTTCCCTCAAACTTTTATTCTCCAAAACTTTTATTTTTCCCTGAACTTTTACTTCTCACCCTTTACTCTCAAATAAAAATCAAAATTATCCAAAAAATCACTAAACATAAATAGTAATAATTTTATTTATATCTACTATTTATATTATTAAATTAAATTTCACATTTTATATTATTTATATTATTGAATTATTTAGTCATATTGAATATTTATATTAAAATTGAATTATTAATTATGCCATAAAATATTCGTGTTAAAATTTTATATTGGTATCAATTTCACATTTTATCCTTAAAATAACTTTCATTAAAAAATCACATTTTTACATTTAATATATTTTTTTAATTCCAAAATACATAGTGACAAGAATCTGAAGATAATTGAAACAACTAAGCAAGCAAAGAAGCTAACCCGTATATAAAAGATTAATAAATAAATTATTTGGTGATGAAAGTTAATAAAAAATTTGGTTAAGGTGGACAAATTTTATTACGATGGGTGACAATGGTTACAAGGACCCAAAATTATTTTTTAAAAATTAACTCGAACAAATATATTCGATTCAATTCGATTCGAATTCCATCTCACTCGACTCGATTCGAGAAAATTTCAAATCAAATTAAGATGATAAAATATGATTCGTCAACTCGATTAACTCGAATTTTTTTTATTCGATTCGATCGAACGCTCACCCCTATTGTCTTGTGATAAAGGTTTCTTTTAAATCAAAATTTAACAAGGTCACTAACCTTGATCCAACCACATTTGCCATTATCTTTAGCAATAAATATAATTATTCAATAGATGTCTACTTGAATAATTAAGACTATTCATTAATAATTAAGTGACATAACTTTTCGTTACTTATAACTTTTCATTTGCAACTATTAAAATACTATATAAAATTTGAAAATGTTGTAACATTATTGAGGAAAATGGCAGCGCTTTTAAATTGAAATTGGTCAGTGGCAAAAAACTGGGACAACTTGCATCCTTGTATGTGCATGACATTAGCACTGTTCACCGACGTTAAAGGAAATTGGGAGTTTGGGACCAATCCATCGCTAAATTATTTCCCAGGTAAATATATTTAAAAAAATTCATATATTCATGTATTTAGTATATGGTCTAAAAATATATAATTGGTTCAAAAAGTTTTGCTCTTGAAATCAATAGCTTCCCCGAAGAAAGAACAACCCAATGAAAATAACAGAACTCCCATCGTCAGTAAACAAAACAACTAAAACCTTCCAAAAGAAAAAAAAGAAAAAGAACCCATATAAAAAAAAGAGAGCTTAAAAATCAGCGAAGTACCTGGAGAAATGATGAGCTGAATGATGAAGAGTTGATGAGATGCGGTAGAGAGCTGAACGGTGAAGAGTTGATGAACTGAACGGTGGAGAGTACTTTTCTCTCAAATGAGCGGCTTTAGCAGGAGGACGAAAGGGAAAAAGGGGGAAGTAGAAGTTAAAGGCTTTCCGTATGATATTTTTCTTAAAACATTGGTTATAATTTCAATTTATTTTTTAAGGTAATTTTAATTTTTTATAGTGATAATTTTAAATAATTTATAAATTTATTTAAATTAGTTAACTATATCTATTTGTTCTAAAACTTCCTTACAAAAATATTTATCATTATTTAACAAGAATTTTTATTTATATTTTATATTTTTCAAAATATTAAAATATGTTTCGAGTCTCTATACATTTTAAATTTAATTTTTTAACTTTTATTTTTAAGAATTTAGTCTTTATACATTTTATATTTAAAATTTCAAGTACAAATGTAACATCATTAAAATTTTTCTATTAAATTCGCGGGTGTAACATTTTGAAATTAAAGAAAATATTACCTAACTAGAGTGACTAAATTTCTTAAAATAAAAGTAAAAAATTAAATTTTAAATAAAAAAATATAGGTAATTAGTACATCTTTTAATCTTTTAAAATATAATTTAATCAATTATGTCCATCACACGTCCATTGGAAAAATATTATTACTATGTATAATTTCAATCTTTGTCTTGAAAATGTCCATAACTATTTATAATCTCAATCAGGCAAAATAATTTCTCTTCATTTAAAAAGTTATTTTCTAAAAAATAATTTAATTCATTAATTAAATTCGTCACAAATCCGTCATAAAATTCAGTCACTATTTATAATTATAATATTTCTAATGGAAATCTTCGTCACAAGTCTATCACTAAATTCCGTCACAATGAATAGTTGAGTTTGAAAAGTTATTTTTTGTCGTTGTCACTAGTCTGTCACTGATAACCTATAACAGTGATAGAAATTTGTGATGGAAATTTTTTGTCACTGTTAAGACAATTTCTAGTAGTGGATGTTTTAGTTAGTATTTTTATAAAAATATTATTTTAACTCTTTTTAAATTGTTGGTGGATGAATTCGAATTTTTTTTAAAATTAATAATTAAATTTAGTTTTAAAAAAAGGTTAAATTAGCAATAGAAATAAAAATTAAATTAAATGGTAAATTATATCTTTAGTCACTAAACTATGGGTAAGTTTTTGTTTTAATCATTTTAATTAAAAAAAGTTACAATTTGGTCGCTAATGTTTTCGATTTTTTTAGTCACCCGACTGTTAAGTAGACTTTTTGAGTTAGTATAATAACAAATCTAGTCATCAGTTTCTATACTTTCTACCAATTTGACCCAGATTATACATAAAATGATAAAAATTTAAAATTCTTTTTGAAAATTTAGAAATTTATAAAAAAAATAAAATTTATATAAAAGTAAATAAAAATTAAAAAATAAAATTTATATAAAAGTAAATAAAAATTAAAAAATAAAATAATGAGAGAGAAAATGAGGGAAAATTATTTTTAAACCCTCCAAATTTTCTCTTTATATTATATGTATAGAAATATCCAATACTCAATCCTCAAAATAACATAGAAAAAAAAACATTAAGCAAAATTATTACTTTTTTTTTTATTTTTTTTACCTCTTCTATCTCTTGACATAGCTTTTTCGTTATAAGAAAAGAATATAATCAGAATATAATTTATTTTTACAAATTGAATTTTGAAAAATAAATTAAATGAATTGAAATTATGAATTGAGTCTGAAAAAATATTCTAGTATATTTTGTTTTTCTTTGTGCCTAAAAAATGGTATCAGAATCAATTAAACAAGCCTCTTTAATATCAATTTTGAATGTTCTTCAAGGGCATGAGACTTGACTTGAAGACATTACTAATTTGGTTTCGAGAAAAACTTGAAAAAGTATATAGTGATCTATTTTTTGTTTCAATTTGTTATTGCATTCTATTAAATGATAATTTTCTTTATTTTCCATACATATTAATTATTCAAAATATTCAAGAATTTATTTCTCTAGAAACTTTATATAGAATTTTAAAATTTTAAATAATTTTGAGTTTTTTTTCATAATTTTTTTATATAGAATCTGTAATAGCCCGATTTTGGGCCTAGTCGGAACAGTGGTTTTGAGACCACAAATTCGATGTAAGAAAATTTTTTTATTATATTTTTATGGTCTACAACTTCACGAACGATTTTGTGAAAATTTTGTTTTAAAATTTCGACGTTTGGGCACTCAATTTAGTCAAAATGACTAAATTGTAAAAGTGCAAAACTTGAGTTCTAGAAGCTAGAGGTGTCAAATTGCTATGAAAATTTAAATTGGAGGTCCTTAAATGGTAATTAGACCATTGGTTAATTTTTTGGACGAAAATGGACATGAAATAGGTGAAATAGAATATTTTTAAGTTAGGGGCATTTTGGTCATTTAGTAATTAAAATGAATTAAAAATAAAATTAAAAGCCAATTTTTGTCCATCTTCAACCCCATGGCCGAATTTCACAAGGGGAAACCATGGCTAGGGTTTTTCAAGCTTCCAAGCTCGATTGTAAGTCTGTTCTTGCCTCGTTTTTAATGATTTTCACGTTTTTGAAATCCTCGTAACAAGATCTATCTATTTTTACCACTAATTTGAGATATGGTTATAGTCTAGGGTTTTGACACATGATGACTATGTGTGTATTTTTGTGTTTAATGGTAGAAAATGCATGTTTATGGTTAGAGAAACGACTTTTACTAAGTGATTTTCGGTAAGAATGCCTAAAAAGATTAATTTGTATAAGTTATGAAATTTTTCATAAAAGTGTGAATTAGTGGAAATTGTGGGCTGTTGTAGTTATAAAAATGGTTCGGCTAGGCTTAAAATACAAGGAAATTGAATAAAAATTATTTTACGAGCCTAGGGGCAAAAGTGTAAATATGACAAAGTTTAGGGGCAAAAATGTAATTTTTGCCAAAATGTGAATTTAGGCTAATTTGAGTAGCAGGATGAATAAATAAATTAAATGTGTTGTTATAGATCAAGGAAAACGAGGTTTGGAACTAGAACGAAGGAAAAACGAGTAATTGACAAATAAGTCCTTTTCACCGATTTTGCTTTCGAGGTAAGTTCGTATGTAAATAATACATTGCTTTTTATTTATGTTTTAATATTTTGTTATATTATATGAGATATGGTTGAATATAGAGTAATTATTTGATGTAAATTATGAATTGTGATTGATTATGGATGAATTGGTAAAATGTTGAAAAGTGAGAATTCCCTGTTGAACCTTCGGAATGGAAAAGATACGAATGAGGTAGCTAGATCACATGTGTGGTACTAAGTGTAGGCCACTATGTGTACAAGAGATCTACGAGGTGGTTTTAGGTCACGTGTGTAGTACTAAGTGCAGGCTACTACGTGTACCAGACAGATAGGTCGCATGTGTAGTACTAGTGCAGGCTACTATGCGTACTCGATAGCTTCGATCACATGTGAGGTACTAAGTGCAGGCCACTATGTGTAAGTGATGGTTTTGGTCACATGTGTAGTACTAAGTGCAGGCTACTATGTGCACCAGATAGCTTCGGCTACAAGGGTGGTACTATGTGCAGGCCACCGTGTATCTGTTATTATTCCGATGAGTTCAACGGGAAATTGGCTAAGTGAAAATACATGTGATCATGTAATGAATAAGTGTAATTGAATATGACTATGTGATGAATAAGTGCATGTATAAGTGTGAAAATTTATGAACAATGTGCTCGATATTTGATCGAACCTTCGGTAAGATGAAATGGAGTAAGTGAAATTATGAAAGAGTAAATTTAGCAACAAAACAGTTTTGGATAGCAGCAGTTGTGTTACTTTAAAAAATCACCAAAAATGGTGGAAATTGAATTAGAGGTTTAATAAGATATGAAATTAAATCTGAATGAGTCTATTTTCATATAAAATAAACGATGTAAACAAAAAAATTTCATATTCTGTGATATTCGAATTTTTGTGAGACAGGGTCAGAATGATGTCGGAATCCCCTGTTCTGACTTTGGAAAATCACTAAAAATTATATAAAAATAATTATGGTTTATAATTTATATGCTTAAATTTATTAATGAGTATACCTTCAATAGAAACAAACGTGAACATCATCCGAATCCCGTACGAAGAGATAATTAATTTTTAGTGAAGAAGGGTCGAAACTGTCAGACAGCAGAATAGGGGAGACTTTAAAGAATAAACTGTACTTATTGGATACACCAAAAATTCTGAATATTTTATGGTAATAATATATATGAGTCTAGTTTCAGGGAAAATTAACGGATCTTAATTTTTAGTTCTTTAGCTCGAGATATAAATAATTTAGTGACTATGACTCGAGTAGACAGCTTGAGATGAACATGAATAAATAGTGGAACTATGTGCAATTATGATTGTATTATCTTGAGAACATATTGTGAAGATTTATAAAAACTTGTTAATAAATCACTTATTATTTGCATACCTACTTACTAAGCTATAATGCTTCCCCCCTTCCGTTCCTTTTTCCTATAGTGTCACAGAGGCTAACTCGGGTTGGAGATCGTCGGAGATTTTATCACACTATCAAGCTTTTGACTGGTATCAATGCCTTCAAGTAATTTAAGTCTATGGCATGTATAGGGACTTAGTCATTTTGTGTATGTGTTATTATGTTTTGGCCAAATGTATTGGCTTGTAATGGTTAAAGGTTATTGTAGTATGTAGCCATGCTAATTGGCTTATATCGGCTAATTGATTGTAAGCCTATATATATTATTTATATGCCAATGTCTTGTGATGTGAGCTGTGTTTGCATGATACATGATGAGTTGTGGGTTATGGCCTAAATACCTAATGGTTGAATGTGCTAGTAGTCTTGATGTTGAATGGCTAAGTTTGGCTCAATGGTATGGTATGATAATTAGATATAATTATGCATGTATAAGAGTTGTTGAGGATGCAAATTGAGTGTGACCCTGTTTTGAAAAAAAAATTTCTAAGTGTTGTGAAATTTTCCAAAATTCTCGATTTAGTCCCGAACCGCGTCCAAAGCATGTTTTGGGCCTCGTAGGTCCATATTAGGGACTCTATGATTGAATATGAAAAGTTTTAAATTTGGATGGAAATTTGTGACTCGAAAATGATCGGTTATATGTGATTAAGTCCGGTAATGCCTCGTACCCTATTCCGGCGACAGATACGGGTAAGGGGTGTTACAGAATCAAGGTCAAAGTGATAGAAAACATAAAAGCTAAGGACTAAATTTGTTATTATAACAACTAAAAAAAATACCACTTAATAGACGAGTGACAAAAAAAATATTTTAAAAACATTAAAGACAAAATTGTAATTTTTTTAGTTAAAAAACCAAAAAGAAAATTTACTCATAGTTTAGTGGGTTGTTAACTAGTGAGGTGAACAAGGAAAGAAGATAAAGGTAGGATATGTGAGAGAAGGATGAAAGTTGGGAAAAGATCTCTATTTTTCTGGGAGAGTCTGGAGATCGAGGGGAAAAAGAAGTTGCCTATGAGCTGTTTGAATAACCCTTTTATTGTGGGGAACAAGCTTAGCTACGAGTCCTAAGTTCGTTGAGTGGAAGTTTGATTTAATACCTTTGGTAGTGGCGGTGATGTGACGTCTTAAGATGAAATGTGTTAGGGCGACTAGCAATCAATTACTCTGGGTTTCAACATGACCCTTACATAGTCTTAGTAGAGCTATCCCTTTTCAATGTTCGCCAAGTTGGGGTTTGCAAACTAGCCTAGGCTCACAATGTGGTTGGTTCCATTGGGAGACATGTGTTCAACTCTCTATGGATACACGACTAAGTTCACGAGGTATGCTGTAAGGTCTGTGAAACCCATTACACAAGGTATAGCATGGGTAAACCACCCCATTGGTCACTTTAAATAAGGGTCGTTCCTATTTTGATCACCCTAATTTTTTTTGTTAATTTGGTTACCAAAAAAAGAAATTGATTAAATTGGTCACTCCATTGTTACATAGTAATAGAAGTCTAACGGTGCATTTCCACATTAGTCACCCTAAAATTAGGGTAAATTACCTGATAATCACTCTAACTAGGAATCGTCCTTATTTTGGTCAATCCAATTTTTTTTCATACAAATGCACTGTTATTCTCCTGTTACTATTTAACGGTGGTATGACCAATTTGATTTTTTTTAGATAATTAAATTAACAAATAAAAAATTAGAGTGGCCGAAATAAGAACGACTCATATTTAAAACAATTTACAATATAGTTTACAATATAGTTTACTAAAAGCTGGCTCGTGGACTAACCAAAAACATGACTGCATTTGTTTAATGTCATTTTCCCTCGTAGGTATATATTCTTAAAAATGGCCAAAAGCCGGCATTCTTTGTGAGTATCTCCTCTTTTGTAAGCGATTATTTCCAAGGAAAGTCTTGGTTGGACCTACTTTATATCCTTCCAAATATATACGTGTATACTGATTTTTTGTTTCTTTTTTCAATTACGTTCCGTTTTATATATTCCATTTTAATTAATTTACCGGAATAAAAATTGATTTCCAAAACTCTTTTATCTTGGCTTTAGATCCCCGTTTTTGAATTATAATAGCTGGACACATTGAAATTAATAAAATTAAATATTGAATTTGAAAATGGAAAATGGAAAATGTTTCGTTTATTTTATTGTAAACTAATTTCTCCAATGCACTATTAATTATATAATTTTCTTATAAAATATTGTAAAACAATTTACACATAATATTTCATAGATAAAATATTTTCGAATTAATTGAAATATTTTTAATAATGCCATATAATTAATTACTTAAAAATATTTTTTTGGACATTATACATTTAAGGTCGATTAATTTATAATGGTAAAATAGTAAAATAGTTAAAGTGTAATTAATTATTTAAAATTTGTTGTGATTCAAATAATTTCTCTTATTTTTTCAACAATAAGGATTACATTAATTTAACATAAAAGATGATGATGTGTCAAGTAATGAAACTATTCTCTTATCACAAAAATAACTGTCACGTAAACAATTTCCTTATATGTTTGTATACATTAAAATATATAATATATATAATTATTGGAATAATTATATACAATTTTGCTTCATTGAGTGTTGTAATATTTGAAGATGATTTTGTATAATTTTGTATATGAAAATTTAGTTTAAATACTGATACTAATGTGGTATTTAGATTTATTTATTCTGTTAAATATGTACAATAAATCAAAACTAATGCTTCATCTTTATAAAAGTAATTAAATCAAAATTTTATACCTATAATTACAGTAATTAAAATTCATGTGACTACCCTTTACATATTAAATCAAAATAAAAATTTATTCATATATTCATAAATTATATACTAGGCCTTTGAATTGTTTTGTCTCATTCTCTCATTTAACCCCATAAATTCACCATGATTCTAAACACTCAAAACATCTCCAACTCACCTTCTTCCTCTAACAATGGCTGCCATCGTCTCTCTTTTCGCCTTTGTTTTTGCCATTGTTGGTCTCTCTAATCTTTCCCTTATTCAAGCTCAAAAGGATGGTTTCAGTGTAGAATTAATCCACCGTGACTCTCCAAAGTCTCCCTTATACAATCATTTAGATACTACCTACAATCGTGTAACCAATGCCTTGCGTCGTTCTTTTAATAGAGTTCATCGTTTCAAACCGACTTCTGTGTCAACAATGGAAGCCGAAGTCGATATTATTGCAGATTCGGGTGAATACTTGATGAATATAGCAATTGGATCCCCAGCTTTTGATATTGTCGCCATTGCTGATACGGGAAGTGATCTTATTTGGACTCAATGCAAGCCTTGTTCTCAGTGTTTCCCGCAAAACGTCCCTCTTTTCGACCCCACCGCATCATCAACATATAAAAAGTTTTCTTGCAGAACAAGTCAATGTGGGGATGTTGAAGGAACATCTTGTTCAAGTAACGGTTCATGCCAATATTCAGTCTCTTATGGCGATGGATCTTACTCAAAGGGCGAAGTTGCTGCTGATACACTCACCTTGGATTCCACAACGGGTAGTCCAGTCGTGGTTCCAAATGTTATTATGGGTTGCGGACATGATAATGATGGAAGCTTCGACGAGAATACCTCTGGCATCATCGGCCTTGGAGGTGGCGACTCTTCGTTGATTTCCCAATTGGGAACTACAGTTGATGGCAAATTCTCCTACTGCTTATTGCCCTTTTCCGAAGCTGGAAATTCAAGCAAGATGAACTTCGGTTCCGATGCCATTGTTTCTGGTAACGGAGCTGTTTCGACTCCATTAACCAAACAATCCCCTCAAACTTTCTACTTCCTCACCTTGGAAGCAATCAGTGTGGGAACCAACCGAATAAAGTTTACGGATAAACCTTTTGGAACAGACCAAGGGAACATCATCATCGATTCCGGTACGACATTGACGCTTTTACCAGATGAGTTTTACTCGGAACTCGAATCAGCGGTGTCTAGCATGATCAATGCGCCGAAGGTTAATGGTCCCGAGGGTCTGAATTTATGTTACGATGCTACAACAGAGTTTGCAGTGCCAGATATTACAGTTCATTTCAGTGGTGCAGATGTAAAATTGCAGCCATTAAACACCTTCGTCTTGGTTTCTGAAACAGTTGCTTGCTTTACATTCAGTCCCGTTCCAAATTTCGCCATCTATGGTAACTTGGCTCAGATGAATTTCTTGGTTGGATATGATACTATTAAACAAACGGTGTCGTTCAAACCTTCCGTTTGCTCTAATTGTTGGAAAAATATAGACATTACATATATAATAAGTATAATTACATGTTTTTATTTATTATCATAAAAGATTAATTCAAATTAAAAGTGAATTAATTTAGTTAAAGTTTATTGAATTTTAATTATTAAATAAAGTATGTGTCAAAATATGCATAGACATATGATTTTGAGTTTGATATTTTGATTATATATGTTGATATTTGAGATTCATGTTAATATGCTTAAGTTTTGATTATTTATAACTTATAATAACGATTTTGGTGTTTTTCTATTGTTATATTTTTAATATGTATGATCGAAATATTAGAATTAATGTGTTAAAAGAATTGTTTTTAGTTGTCGTCATCGGGCAAATATCTCAATAATACTCAAAAAAATAAAAAATTACCGGATAGTACATGGTTTTGGAAAATTGACCGGAAAGTGCAATTTTCCCCAAAAAAGCTGCGCCCACGTCGTAGCGTTTTTGGGGAACGACCTAAAGCGCCCCCGGGGGCGCTTTTGGCTATGATCAAAAAAAAAAAAAAACCTATAAATACCCCCAACCTTCTTTTTTTCACACTTCAATCCTTTCTCATTATTCTCTCAATTTACTCTCAATTTTCTCTCAAATTTCTCTCAAAGTCCTTGAAATTTACACTGAAATTTCAAAATAGTCCTTTACTATTTACGAAAAAGCCCTTTATAATTTTTTTATATATCAATTTTTTGGAAATTTTGAAAAAACTTTATCGGAGTACAATGGCCGGGGAATTACGTCGCCTAGACAACAAGCACATTGCCGTCGAGCAAATGAAAATGGTAAGTTTGAATGTTAATTTTTCAATATTATTAAATTTTTTTAATTATGTAATTTTAATTAATTTTGAATTTTATAATTTTTTAAACAGTCTGTAGATCGGGTGTTGCAATGTTATATTCGCAACATGCCTGGTCCCCCATCGCCATTGATCGAGAATTACCTGCGGGAAGCGGGTTTTTGGCACGTGGCCACGATAGGCCGGGGGTTCAAGTTGGACCCGCCTTTGATCAGCGCATTGATAGAGAGGTGGAGACCCGAGACGCACACTTTCCATCTGCCATGCGGAGAGTGTACAATCACCTTAGAAGATGTGCAATTACAGTTGGGATTACCGGTGGACGGGTCGGTAGTCACCGGGACCGTAACATCTCTCGATTGGATGGCCGTATGCTACGAGCTTCTGGGTGCCATTCCGGATAAAATTCAAGGAGCTCGGATCAAAATGGGTTGGTTACGAGACGCATTCCCGAGCCGAATGAAGGTTCTGCCCGAAGAAGAAAGAATACGGTATGCGCGGGCATACATACTTGAGATAATTGGAGGCTATCTCGATGCCGGACCTCTCTAGAAACCTCGTCCACCGAGATGGCTCCTCAAACTTATTGATTTTGAGCAGTACGGTGAATTGAGTTGGGGTCCTGCCGTGCTATCGAGGTTATACTGGGAGATGTGTGGGCGACGCTGCCGAGTAAAGCAAAAATCGGAGGTTGCCTATCACTACTGCGATCATGGGCATGGTTTCGATTTCCATTTTTACGTCCTCGACTCGACCACCATATTCATTCCCAATCGATAACGAGGTAAATTTAATATTATATTTTACAATTATGTCGTAGATTTATAGTATAATTGCATGCTAAAAGTTTATTTAATTAGGTGGAACCATCCGAAAAGTCATGTTGGAATACCTAACTCGCTTGAGGATATACGGCTCCTATTGGAACAACGGTCGTAATCACAAGTAAGTTTCAATTTCGTTATTATAATTGAAGATTTCGTATGTAGTGTCTAGTATTATGTATATAACTAATATTTTGGTAATGTTAATATAGTTTCAATGGACACCGTATGAGGATCCGAAATTCGGGCGAGAATTCGGAGGAGCTCCTCCAAAATCCGAACAGTTGGCACGTTAAGGTCCCGCTAATCACCTACTCAACCGTGGAGATGCACCAGTCAGATCGGGTTCTGCGGCAATTTGGATGCCGGCAACCGATTCCCGTGCCTCCTGAGGTGCTCGATGATGAGCACAAAGTGGACTTACGGCAGCAGCACACGGATTGGCCAAGATTTTGGTCAGAACATATCGAGACGTGGGAGAACCGGTATGACTTTTTACCTAATCGGGAACCGATCATAGTTCCTGAGTTAGCGTGCGTGCCGGAGTACATGCCATGGTTTAGAATCCATGGCAAGCCGTATCTGTTGTCGGATGAAGAGAGGCAACGGCAAATTCGCGAGCGAAGGGAACGTCGGGCCCCTTTACATTCAAGGAGAACGGGTGATGAGACGGGCCCAGCAACAGCGCCTACACAGTCACCGGGCCCATCAACAGCGCCTACACAATCACCGGGCCCATCAGTTCAGCTGACAACACCGACATCACAGCGTCCACATTTTATGCCAGGTGCGTACCCTGCCCCTTATATGTATCCTCCTAACCCATATATGTTTCCTTTTCCTAGTCCCACCCCAGGTTGGAATGCATGGCCGGGTTCGAGTCCGTTCCCGACAACTCCCGTTAGCCAGCCGATCGTGAGGCCGACGTCGGGATTAGAGGAGGCGCCGTCGGGGAGCAGTTCTTTCTACCATGCTCCTTCACCGTACGGGATGCAGTCACCCCCGCTGTGGTCTATGCAAACACCTCCGGGGTCATTATTTTATCAAGGTGGGTCATCATCGCATGTGAAATGTAACTGCACTCCCCGCTGCCGGAGGAACCCGATTCCCGCCAGAGGTTCCACGACCCCGCCGGAAGCTAGGCGAAGGAGGAATCCAGTAGCAGAATCACCGACCGCCTCCTGTGGCACTGGTTCCCATCGGCATCAACATTGATTAGGGTGGGCTTTTTTTAAATTGTAATAAATTTTTTTATTTTTTGAATAAAAAAAGTTGTTTTTTATTTGTGTTTGTAATTTAATTTTAATATCTTCACTAAAATAGAAGTTGTGTATTTTTTGTATGTAATTTAATTTGATTTTTCTAATAAAATAAAAATTTATTTTTATTTTATATTTTTTAATTTAGTTTTAATATATTCAATAAAATAATAGTTGTTTAATTTTTTATTGTAATTTAATTTTAATATCTTTAATAAAATCGAAATTGTTTAAGTTTTTATTGTAATTTAATTTTAATATATGTAATAGAATAAGAAATTGTTTTTTATTTTTTATTTTATTGTAATTTAGTTTTAATATATTTTAATAAATAAGAAGTTTTCTTTATTTTTATTTGTTTCTAATTTAGTTGTAGTATATTTAATAAATAAGAAGTTTTCATTGATAATTTAGTTTTTGCAATATAAATTTTTTTATATTTAATAAAATTGAGTTTAATGTTCTTTCTTTTGTAATTTAATTTTTTTACTATAGTTTTAATATCTTTTTATATTTCAATTTTCAAGTGTTTCCCCTAAAAGCGCGTCCGGAAGCGCTTTTACACGTCGAAAACGCGTCCTCGTGGAACCGTTTTTTCGACGTACAAAAGCGCTCCAGTGGACGCGCTTTAGGCCGTTTTCCCCCAAAAAGGCGCTGACGTGGACGCGTTTTTGGGGAAAATTGCACTTTCCGGTCAATTTTCCAAAACCCTGTACTATCCGGTGATTTTTTATTTTTTTGGGTATTATTGAGATATTTGCCCGATTTATATGGTAATTTCAAATTTTTATTTACGCGTTTATTTTTCTAATGGAAAAATAAATTCAAGGCAATGTTTTGATTAAGATTTCATTATAAAAACCACGACCAAAGATTATAATTAGAAGATTTGGATGTGCGGCTCATACAGTTTCAATGAATAAGTTTTTTTAGACTAATTTATTTAAAAAGGTCCATTTCCAAGTATATTTACAGAAATGGGCCGATTTCAGCATTATTTACCGGAAAGGGTCGGTTTTGACAAAACGCGTCCACGTAGGAGCTTTTTAGGGGGAAATTTCCAGCAAATCGCGCCCTTCGGGGAGCATTTTTGCCATGTCAGCACAAAACGCGCTGATGTGGATGCGCTTTGCTGACGTGACAAAAATTCTCCTCCAGGGGCGCGTTTTGCTCCGTGTTTTTGACCCCAACGACTAATTTTTTTGACCATTGGGGGGGTCTAACGGTCAAAAAGAGAGAGTATAAACCCCCCTCCTATTATTTCACACAATATTTCTTCAAATTTTAGCAAAAAAAACTCTAAAATTTCTCCCTAAAGCTCTCAAATTTCTCATTAAATTTCTCAAATATCTCTTTAATTAGTTATTTACTTTAATTTTGTTTCTAAATTAGTATTATTTTTTTATAATTTCAAAAATATTTGATCGTGTTAGCAATGGTCGGGGAATTAATTCGTCTCGATCATAAACATATCTCTGCCGAACAAATGAAAATGGTAAGGGTTAATTTTAATTTTTGAATATTATTTAATATTTTTCATTTATGTAATTTTATTTAATTTTAATTTTTGAATATTATTTAATATTTTTTTCATTTATGTAATTTTAATTAATTTGTATTTTATAATTTTTTATAACAGTCTGTAAATCAGGTGTTACAATGTTATATTCGTAATATGTTTGGTCCTCAATCACCGTTGATAGAAAATTACTTGAGGGAAGCGAGTTTTTGGCACGCGGCCATTATAGGCCGGGGGTGCAAGTTGGACCCGAAACTCATCAGCGCGTTAATAGAGAGGTAGAGACCCGAGACGCACACATTCCATCTTCCATGCGGAGAGTGTACTATCACTTTGGAGGACGTCCGGTTACAATTAGGATTGCCGGTGGATGGGTCCACACTCATTGGGTCTGTTCAATCTGCTGATTGGGGAGCCATACGCTATAATCTTTTGGGTGCGATTCTAGATAATATTTACGGAGATCGGATCGAGATGGGTTGGTTACAAGACACATTCCTGGAGCCGGGGAATGATTCGACTGAAGTAGAAAGAATACGATATGCTCGGGCATACATCCTTGAGATGATTGGAGGTTATTTGATGCCGGACTTGTCACGAAACCTTGTACATCTGAGGTGGCTGTTGAAATTCATTGATTTTAGAGCAGCTGGCAAATTAAGTTGGGGGTTTGCCCTGTTGGCTGTAACAGACCGAATTTGACCCTAATCGGAATGGTGGTTTCGGGACCACGAATCCGAGTCCGAGAAATATTTTAATATTTTATTTTGTGTTTATTAAATGTGAATTAGTATATTTGACATGACAGGTGAATTGATTTTGTGAATACAATTTGATAGTAATGTATGTGTTAAGAAATGTGAGTTGATGAATTGAGTTGTAACATTTCGGGCTTTAAGCCTAGCGAGCCTTGTGCCGGTGTTATATATCGAGCTTTGTGCCTACTTGTGCCTTGTGCTTGGTGTTGTATATCGTGCTCTGTGCCTAGCGGTGCTTTGTGCTTAGGTGTTACATTTCGGAACTCTGTGCCTAGCGTGCTTTGTGCCGGTGTTACATTTTGGGCTTTGATGCCTAGCAAGCTTGATGCGGTGACGCGTTTTTAAATGGAGAAACCTTAAATTACTCAAGGTGAAACGCAGTTAATGTATCGAGTAAACGCTCGGGTAAACGTAAGTCCCTTTTTCATTTACCGAGAGTAAGGTAAGTTATGTTTAATATTAATTGAATTTGAATAATACGGTAGAAATGGTATTATGTGAAATTGAGCTTATGATCAAAGAGTATGAGTAGTATGTGATTGAAATTGAGATTGAATACAATACTTTGGTAGATTCGATTATGAATAGAAATGTCTAATGTAATATGATTTTGATTGGGATAACATAGACAATGTGAATGGTGGATTTATATGATTCGAAACAATGTGATTAATGTATCACATATACCTTGTATTTTGATAAAATATAAGTTTAAGGTAAAGAAGTGAAACAATTAGGTTAATGAACTATAGTATTCGGCCTTATATGAATTTGTGTATTGAAATGTTTATTTTTCATTGTTATTGGTAACTATTATAGATGTATAAGTGTTTGGACGTTGTATTACCATTAACTTAAAACTTACTAAGCTAGTGAGCTTACTCTGTATATGTTTGTCTTTTCTGTTTTATAGATCGTTGATTCGATTCACGGACTCAGAGGATCATCAAGAAAGTCGACCACACTATCACTCTCTTTGGTATAAATGTTTACTTTTCGAATCAAAGGCATGTATAGGCTGAATTATGACTTGAATGAATGATGTTCGGTTTTGTAAATGTATATATATATATGGCCTTGTGAATAAGGCTATTACTTTTGGTTAAGTATCGTTTGTATGTTTGATATAATGGTTTGTTTTAATCTTTGATATAAGATGTGTGCATATTATGCTTGGAAGTTAAATGTGGTTATATAGTAATAATCATTTATATGTATTATATATATATGTATGAGTATGCATATTAGGTTGTGTGAATTTTTCTACTTAGATTATTATGTGCTTGGTTAAAATTTAAAGATGATCATGAAAATGTTTATAATTATGTTTTGGGTTGATCATTAGAGTTTTAAATTGAGGACCGAATATATGGTCAATGAATTGGTTGTATTTATATATTTTTTTTCTTTGGACTAGTTACATATCATATGTGTGTTTGGTAGGTTATTCAACAATCTTGTGTCCATTAATTAATAAGGTAGGATGAATTGATAATTAGGGTTTGACATGGCTTTTGTTTTAGGGACATTGCGCATATTACAATAGCATGATGTGTATGATTGGTTATGCTATAAGGTTCAAATGTCACATATGTGAATGAAAAGCAAATAGAGTATCATGGATCTATTCGTTTTTATTATGCATATTTGTATAAGGTATAAAAGATATGTTGATATTCGACTAATGAAAATAGATGTATATATATACATTTAACATATGAAATTTGGTGTTGTTATGTGGAAGCTTGATTGAAACTTGTATAGATTATAAGTAATGATGTGTTGCATTATGAAACCTGGTTTGTAACGTAAGTCTTGAACATTATTTGTTGATATGGAAAAATTTAAATATGCGTATTGGGTTTATTCCATAAAATGACTGTGTGTTAAACTCGTGTCTAGTTCGGTAACACCTCATAACCGTAGTTCAACAATGGATACGGGTTAAGGGGTGTTACATTTTATTGGTATCAGAGCCAGGTTTAGTTGATTCTAGGACTACCGTAGTGTATATGAGTCTAGCTATACATGCCTTTGAATTGTATATATGATAGTGTGGTGACTTCCGACAATTTCAATTGTATTTTATATAGTAAATGGATCCCGATCCTGATAGAGCCGTAGTGATGATGTGGAGAGTGTTGCGCTGGTCTCGCAAGTGGATCGGTGCCATTAGACTCTCGACCAGTTTCGGGTAGCCATGAGGGGAGGCTAAACAAGCCTTCTATCGATGATGAACGAATGGTTTACCCATTATTCGGACTAATCCGTTTGTACAACAACCTCCACCCCTAATAATCCAACTCTGGTACCTTGGCACTTCGATGATAGATCCGATGAGATCTAGCGGGCCTCCCGTTGATAAAATCGAGAAAATATGGGGCCGAGGAATTCAAGGCCAATGATGATGATGACGCAGAGCGAGCCGAGATGTGGCTTGATAACACTATTCGGGTACTTAATGAGCTATCCTGTACACCGGATGAATGCCTAAAGTGTGCTATATCTCTACTTCGTGACATCGCTTATCACACGGTGGAACACACTCGTATATCTGTGGTTCCGAAAGAAAAAGTAACTTGGGACTTCTTTCAAATTGAGTTCCGTAAGAAATATATCAGTCAGAGATTCATCGATCAGAAACGAAAAGAATTTCTAGAATTAAAACAGGGTCGCATGATTGTGTGATGAATATGAGCGGAAGTTTGTCGATTGAGCGATTACGCTCGGAGTGTATATATCTAGAAGCCATTATGTGTAAAAGATTTGAAGACGGCTGAATGAAGACATAAAGTTACTTGTTGGCATTCTTGAAATCAAAGAGTTTGTGACATTAGTCGAGCGAGCTTGTAAAGCCGAAGAGCTCGGAAAGAAGAAAAAAAAAGCTGAAGTAAAAGCTAGAGACACTCGAAAAAGATCATCGAGTAAAACTTTCCATTCCGTGCACAAGAAGTTCAGAGATGACCCCAGTCGACATAAAGCCACTTCAGACTTGCCTAGACGTGATCGACCTCCAGTGAGTTCCCGAGCCACTTCGGTAGCTAGCGTTGGTAATGTTCCATAGAACCGGGCCGAGTGTAAACATTGTGGGAAATGGCATCCTGGGAGTTGTAGAGTTCGTGATCGGTCCTGCTTTAAATGTGGATTGTCAGATCATTTTATTTGAGAGTGTCTGATGTTAGCCGAGCAAAATGCGACTCAGAACACTAGACCAAGCAGTGTGCCAGCACGGGGTAGGCCACTCAGACATTCAGGCAACATAGGTGGCAGTCAGAGAGGGACGAAGGACACCGCAATACGATCAGAGGCTAGAGCTCCAACTAGAGCTTATGCTACACGAGCCAGAGAGGATGCTTCCTCCCCTGATGTCATTACCGGTACTTTCACCCTTTATGATACTACTGTGATTGCATTGATTGATCCTGGTTCGACTCATTCATATGTGTGTGAAACTCTAGTATTGAAGAACTCGCGATTGAGTCTCACGAGTTTGTGATTCGTGTGTCCAACCCTTTGGGTAGATGTGTACTTGTTAATAAAGTGTGTAAAGGTTGCCCGTTGATGAGTCGGGATTCTTGTTTCCCAGCCGATTTAATGTTGTTGCCCTTCGATGAGTTCGATATAATTTTGGGAATGGATTGGTTAACTTCGCACGATGCAGTGGTGAATTGCAAAAGAAAGCTTATTGATTTGAGATGTCAGAACGGTGAGATCATCAGAATTGAATCTAGTGATTTAAGTGGGTTTCCTACAGTAATATCCTCGATGTTAGCCCGTAAGTATGTGAGAAAAGGGTGCGAAGCTTATTTGGCCTATGTCTTTGGATAATAAAGTGTCCAAAAGCGATTGAATCATGCACGGTTGTGTGTGAATACCCAGATGTGTTTCCTGAAGAGCTATCGGGTTTACCACCAGTACGAGAGATTGAGTTCGGCATTGAATTAGTACCGAGAACGACTCTGATTTTGATAGCCCCGTATCGGATGGCACCTACTGAGTTAAAAGAGTTGAAAGCACATTGCAAGAGTTAATGAGATAGGGGCTTTGCACGACCGAGTTTCTCTCCTTGGGGTGCACCAGTTCTTTTTGTGAAAAAGAAAGATGGAACGATGCGAATGTGCATTAATTATCGGCAACTGAATAAGGTAACTATAAAGAATAAGTACCGCTACCTCGGATTGATGATTTGTTTGATCGATTAAAAGGGGCTTGGTATTTTGAAAATAGATTTGAGATCGGGTTATTATCGATTATGAGTGAGAGATACAGATGTGCCAAAGCGCATTCGCACGAGAGGTACGGACATTTTGAGTTTCTGGTTATGCCTTTTGGACTCACTAATGCACTGCTTGTTTTTATGGACTTAATGAATCGAATTTTTAGACGCTTTTTGGATCGGTTTGTAGTAGTGTTTATTGATGATATCTTGATCTACTCTAAAGATGAAACCGAACACGCTGAACACTTGAGATTAGTATTACAGACTTTACGGGATCAGCGATTGTATGCAAAGTTGAGTAAGTGTGAGTTACGGATGAAGGAAGTCGACTTTTTGGGTCATGTTGTTTTGCTTGGTATTGGGTTGATCCGAACAAAATATCGGCTATACTTGATTGGAAACCACCAGAAGAATGTCTCGAAATTCGGAGCTTTTTGGGACTTGCGGGATACTACAGACGATTCGTCAAAGGCTTTTCCATGATAGCTACACCTTTGACAAGGCTACTACAGAAAGATGTCAAGTTTGAGTGGTCGGAAAAGTGTCAAGAAAGTTTCGAGTAGCTGAAAGCCCTTTTGACCGAAGCTCCAGTGTTAGCTCAGCCCGAATCGGGTAAAGAATTTTTTGTTTTTAGTGATGCTTCTTTGAATGGGTTGGGTTGCGTTTTGATGCAGGAAGGCAAAGTTATAGCCTACGCTTCGAGAAAGTTGAAGTCGCACGAAAGAAATTATCCGACTCACGATCTGGAATTAGCAGCCATTGTTTTTGCATTGAAAATTTGGCGTCATTACTTATTCGGCGAGAAATGTCACGTTTATTTGGATCATAAAAGTCTAAAGTATTTGATGACTCAGAAAGATCTGAACTTGAGACAACGCAGATGGTTAGAACTGTTGAAAGACTATGAGTTGGTGATTGACTACCATCCGGGAAAAGCTAATGTTGTTGCGGATGCGTTAAGTCGGAAATCATTATTTGCTCTTCGTGCGATGAACGCACAGATAGTTATGTCTAGTGATGGTTCGATCATAACTGAGTTACAAGCAAGACCGATGTTTATTCAGCAAATTTGTGATGCACAGAAAGTTGACAAAGATTTGATTGCTAGACGAATTCAGTGTGAAAAAGGTGCGGAATCGAGTTTCAAATTGATGCAAATGATCGTTTGAACTTTAAAAGTGAATGTGTGTTCCAAAGAACTCGGATTTGATTGGATGATTACGAGTGAGGCTCATAGTGGTCGATTATCGATACATCCGGTAGTATACGAAAATGTATAATGATTTGAAACAGATTTTATTGGTGGCACGGCATGAAAGCGGGATATATCCGAATTTGTGTCAAAGTGCTTAATTTGTCGCAAGTAAAAGCCGAGCATCAAGTGCCTTCAGGTTGCTTCACCGATCATGATACGAATGGAAATGGGATAGAATCACTATGGATTTTGTATCCGGGTTGCCTATGACACCGAGCAAGAAAGATGCGATTTGGGTTATAGTAGATAGGACCGACCAAATCAGCTCATTTTGTACTAGGGTTCGTCACAGATTATTCACTCGATAAACTTGTTTGAGTTGTATATATCTCAAATTGTGAGATTACATGGTGTACCGAGTTTTATTATCTCGCATGAGAGACCGAGATTCACATCGCGATTGTGGAAGAAGTTGCAGGATGCTTTAGGTACTAAACTCCATTTTAGCACCGCCTTTCACCCGCAGACAGACGGTCAGTCTGAGTGAACTATTCAAACACTTGAGGACATGTTGAGATGTTGCGTTCTCGAGTTTGAAGGTACGTGGGAAAGGTACTTACCTTTGATTGAATTTGCTTATAATAATAGTTTTCAATCAAGTATCAAAATGGCACCCTATGAAGCTCTATATGGCAGCAAGTGTCGTACGCCTTTGTACTGGATCGAGCTCAGTGAGAATAAGATACTAGGGGTTGATTTGATTAAAGAGACTGAACAGAAAGTGGCTATAATCAAAGATAGTTTGAAAGCTGCATCAGATCGTCAAAAGTCTTACGCTGATTTGAAACGTAAAGATATAGAATTTCAAGTAGGAGATCGGGTATTCTTGAAAGTATCTCCGTGGAAGAAAGTACTTCGTTTTGGTCGGAAAGGCAAACTGAGTTCGAGATTTATTGGACCGTATGAAATCATCAAACGTATTGGGCCTGTTGCCTATAGATTGAAGTTACCTTCTGGGTTAGAAAACATACACGATGTATTTCACGTTTGATGCTTCGTGAGATCTGATCGATCCATCACATGTGATAACCCCCCGTCGAGATTGAAATCCAACTTCGATATGATGTATGAGGAAGAACCGATCCGTATCTTAGCTCGGGAAATAAAAGAGTTAAGAAACAAAAGGATTCCATTAGTGAAAGTACTATGGAATCGGCACGGAGTTGAAGAGGCTACATGGGAGCCTGAGGACTCAATGAGGCAACAATATCCGATGTTGTTTAACGATAAGATTTTCGGGGACGAAAATCCTTAAGGGGGGAGAGTTGTAACAGACCGAATTTAACCCTAATCGGAATGGTGGTTTCGGGACCACGAATCCGAGTCCGAGAAATATTTTAATATTTTATTTTGTGTTTATTAAATGTGAATTAGTATATTTGACATGACATGTGAATTGATTTTGTGAATACGATTTGATAGTAATGTATGTGTTAAGAAATGTGAGTTGATGAATTGAGTTGTAACATTTCGGGCTTTAAGCCTAGCAGGCCTTGTGCCGGTGTTATATATCAGGCTTTGTGCCTAGCAGGCCTTGTGCCGGTGTTGTATATCAGGCTCTATGCCTAGCAGGCTTTGTGCCGGTGTTACATTTCGGGCTCTGTGCCTAGCAGGCATTGTGCCGGTGTTACATTTTGGGCTTTGATGCCTAGCAGGCTTGATGCCGATGACGCGTTTTTAAATGGAGAAACCTTAAATTACTCAAGGTGAAACGCGGTTAATGTATCGAGTAAACGCTTTCGGGTAAGCGTAAGTCCCTTTTTCATTTACCGAGAGTAAGGTAAGTTATGTTTAATATTAATTGAATTTGAATAATACGGTAGAAATGGTATTATGTGAAATTGAGCTTATGATCAAAGAGTATGAGTAGTATGTGATTGAAATTGAGATTGAATACAATACTTTGGTAGATTCGATTATGAATAGAAATGTCTAATGAAATATGATTTTGATTGGGATAACATAGACAATGTGAATGGTGGATTTATATGATTCCAAACAATGTGATTAATGTATTACATATACCTTGTATTTTGATAAAATATAAGTTTAAGGTAAAGAAGTGAAACAATTAGGTTAATGAACTATGGTATTCGGCCTTATATGAATTTGTGTATTGAAATGTTTATTTTTCATTGTTATTGGTAACTATTATAGATGTATAAGTGTTTGGATGTTGTATTACCATTAACTTAAAACTTACTAAGCTAGTGAGCTTACTCTGTATATGTTTGTCTTTCTGTTTTATAGATCGTTGATTGATTCACGGACTCAGAGGATCATCAAGAAAAAGTCGACCACACTATCACTCTCTTTGGTATAAATGTTTACTTTTCGAATCAAAGGCATGTATAGGCTGAATTATGACTTGAATGAATGATGTTCGGTTTTGTAAATGTATATATGTATATATGGCCTTGCGAATAAGGCTATTACTTTTGGTTAAGTATCGTTTGTATGTTTGATATAATGGTTTGTTTTAATCTTTGATATAAGATGTGTGCATATTATGCTTGGAAGTTAAATGTGGTTATATAGTAATAATCATTTATATGTATTATATATATATATGTATGAGTATGCATATTAGGTCGTGTGAATTTTTCTACTTAGATTATTATGTGCTTGGTTAAAATTTAAAGATGATCATGAAAATGCTTATAATTATGTTTTGGGTTGATCATTAGAGTTTTAAATTGAGGACCGAATATATGGTCAATGAATTGGTTGTATTTATATATTTTTTTTCTTTGGACTAGTTACATATCATATGTGTGTTTGGTAGGTTATTCAACAATCTTGTGTCCATTAATTAATAAGGTAGGATGAATTGATAATTAGGGTTTGACATGGCTTTTGTTTTAGGGACATTGCGCATATTACAATAGCATGATGTGTATGATTGGTTATCCTATAAGGTTCAAATGTCACATATGTGAATGAAAAGCAAATAGAGTATCATGGATCTATTCGTTTTTATTATGCATATTTGTATAAGGTATAAAAAGATATGTTGATACTCGACTAATGAAATAGATGTATATATATCTGTTTAACATATGAAATTTGGTGTTGTTATGTGGAAGCTTGATTCGAAACTTGTATAGATTATAAGTAATGATGTGTTGCATTATGAAACCTGGTTTGTAACGTAAGTCTTGAACATTATTTGTTGATATGGAAAAATTTAAATATGCGTATTGGGTTTATTCCATAAATGACTGTGTTAAACTGTGTCTAGTTCGGTAACGCCTCCTAACCGTAGTTCAGCGATGGATACGGGTTAAGGGGTGTTACATTGGCAACATTGTATCGGGAGATGTGTGGGGCGACGCCACAAAATAAAGTCAAAATTGGAGGTTGCCTATCACTACTACAATCATGGGCTCGGTTTCGCTTTCCATTTTTACGTCCTCGAGTGAACCACCTATATACATTCCCACTCATAACGAGGTAATATTTTTATTTAATTTTACAATTATTCCATAGATTTAAAATAAAATTGTATGCTGAAATTTTTTTTATTTAGGTGGAACCATCCGGCGAGTTATGTTGGAATACCTATCGCTCTTGAAGATATACGGCTTCAATTAGACCAACGGTCGGAAGCGCAAGTAAGTATTAAATAAAATATATATACTTAAAATAGTCATTTCATATTTAGTATTTAGTATTTAGTATTTAGTATTTAGTTTTATGTATATAACTAATATTTTTATCACGTTCATATAGTTTCAATGGACACCATACGAGGATCCAGCAATACGGGTAGTAATTCTGAAAGAATTCTTTCAAAATCTGAACATTTGGCATATTAAGGTTCCATTGGTCAACTATGCTACTGTCGAGATGCACTAGACAGATAGAGTGTTACGGCAATTTGGATTCCGATAATCGATTCTTAAGGAACCTGAGGTGCTTAATGACAGGCACAAAATTGACTTACGGTAAATGAATACGAATTGGCCGGTATTCTCCTCGAAATATATCAAAATTTGGGAAAATCGGTATGATCATATACCTGATCGCGAATCGATCATCGTCCCAGAGTTAGCATGCGCGATGGATTACATGCCATGGTTTAGGATCCATGGCAAGCCATATTTGTTGTCGGAAGAGTAGAGGCGTCGGCAAATCTGTGTCGAAAGGGAACTACGGGGCCCTTTAAATCCAAGGAGAAGGGATGACGGTACGGGCCCATCAACTGTGCCCACACAATCACCGGGCCCAACGCCTCAACCGACGACATCCACAACACAACCCTTCAGATTATGCCAGGTGCGTATCCTAGCCCTTATATGTATCCTAACCCTTATATGTTTCCTTTTCCCAGTCCTATGCCAGGTTGGAATGCATGGCCCGGTGCATCTCCTTTCTCGATGACTCTGACTCAACTGATGATATATAGGCCATCGTCGCCAAAGGGATCGAACGAGGCACCGTCGGTGAGCTCATCTCATTACCAGTCCCCATCGCCTTATGGGATTCAAACACCTCCGTCGTGGGTGATGCAAACACCTCCACATTCTTTATTCTACCAATGTGGGTCATCCTCCCAACACCCACAATCGGAGCAACCACAAACCCCGCTAGAGTAACCACAACCCCCGCCGAAAGCGCAACCAATGAGGAATCCAGCGCGTAGTCGTCGACCACCCCCATGTGGCATTGATTCCGACCGGCATATACATTGATTTTTTTAATATATTTGTAAAAATTGTTTCTATATTGTTTCATTTAATAAAATAAAAGTTGTTTTTAATGTTTTAATAGTAAATTAATTTTATATTTTTAATAAAATATAAGTTCTTTTGAATAAGGCGGAATAGAAATAATGCAACATAGTTTCATTACAGCAATTATCAACTATTTCTGTTTAGACATGATCGAATTGTATGACCTGGGTTCCTACACCATCCACACAACTTCTGTTGGTTCATTCTTTCACGGATATCCATATTATTACATATTCTACTCGAGCAAGGTCGACCTTTTGGTTTGCGACGCAATTCTCTATCCGATAACAACTTAAACAGAGCAAGCGATACAGACGGCCACTTACGTTCATCTGGGACCGGTGGGAATACGTGTCTCCACACATTGTACATGTATTCTATTTTGTACATTTCGTCGAAATATATCATGGGATCAAAACGGAGATTCTGACAAGCTGCAATTGCATGGGCGCATGGATAACGAAGTGCATCAAACGTCCCATATTCACAAGTCCTATTTATCAGGTGTACACGATATTGCCCGCCGGTAATACATTGGCTTGGTCTATCAAACTTCGTCACACGAAACCATAGTTTGTCACGATCGTGACATACTGTGTGCATCGTGTTGGCCCGCGCCTTCGCCTTGTTAATTTCTTGCAATACCTTTCGGAACCATACATGGCCTCCCTGCATTTGGCCTTTATAACTCACTGCTTGCTTTGGAAATAGTGCTGCCAAATGAAAATATGTCTCTTGCACAATCGAGGTTATCGAAAAATGACGAGTTCCTTTTAGAACAGAATTTATGCATTCAGCCCCGTTTGTGGTCATATGACCATATCGTAGGTCGCCGTCGTATGCTTGTGTCCACTGTTCGAAAGGTATGTTATAGAGGTAGTCTGTGCCTTGATCGTTAACTGAACGTAAAATCCCCAACATCTCATGAAAACGGTCCTTATTGATCTCGTACTCTGCCAATATAAGTTGATAGTGAAAATTACATACCAATATTCCATTCAGAATAAATTGAATATTACAAACGAAAGTATATTAATAGAGATTAAATACCAATGTTGGTCACTTGCCATCGTTCAGTGGTAGACCGATATTGCCCGTAGTAGTTGGACGCAATGTGCCTTAGACAATATCGATGGTGTGTGCAATCCCATAGGCTTCCCTGTCGCTCAATTGCGACTAGTATTCCAGTGCCCCAATCCGATATAAAGCAGATATCAGGTTGGGGGCATACATACCTCCTTAATCTAGAAAAAAAGAAATCCCAGTCATCATCTGACTCCCCGGTGTTATTGCAAACGCAATTAGAAGGATTCTCTCACTGCTATCATGTGCCATAGCTAGCAATAGCCGATGGGTGTATCTACCATATATAAAGGTACCGTCAATTTGTACCGATTGCCTAAAGTACACAAATGCGTCCCGACATTACTTAAAGCTCCAGAACAGACGCTTGAACACTTGGCATCCCCAGAGCAATCGATTGTTGTAGTACGCAGGAATCGTTTCAAGGACTTTTATGCAACCTGGGACGTACTTCTCCAGCACCTGACACCACTGTCAAACCTCATTATATGAAGCGTCCCACCAACTATGCATATTTTCCAACACCTTCTGCTTAGCTATCCAAGCCTTGTGGTAAGAGGGCGTGTAACTCAATTTGCTACGAATACTGGCAATTATGCATGACACAGAAATCTTGGGATCCGCCTTCAACATCGGTAGTGTTAAGCTAGTTATCATACTCGAATCCATCTTGGGATGATCTTGTGAAACACCTGTCAACAAAGTACGTTAAATAATGCAACATTAAGTAATAAAATTATTATTCAAAAACCCTAAACACCCAGTGATACTGTACCGGTAACACAGGTATGTGGACATTTGTACTTTTTTATCTCCCACGAGCCGGTCTTTTTCCTAAAAGAAGCCATGATTTTCCATGAACATGTACCGTCTTGCACTGCACACTTGGCCTCGAACTTCTCAGATTTGGATTTAACCACGTTGTAGTTAACCCCGTGATTGATGCTATGTTGTTCCAAATCACTAAGAAAACTATCCTTACTGGAAAACTCCTTACCAACTTCTAATTCACCCGAATCCAATGACGAACCTGTACGGTCACGCGTTCTGTGTGGTAGATCTGGAAACTCCAACGCATCATCTACCGATATATCGACATTATGCATGTGGGTTAGAGGCGAGTACGCCCTGAATCGTGGATCTTATTCTTCATCTAAACCCCCTTCAACGTCTTTAGGTTCGGATGGAACAAGCTCCGGTTCAGAAAATAATGCAACTTTTGCACCATCAGGGCTGGGCTCTCGAGGTGGATCCACATCGGACTCATCATCCAACCCACCATCATCTGCAACGTACGAGGTTCCCTCACCGGTGGACGTCGTAGGGAGTACATCATCCCTTCTTGTGGACGTTTCGTAACGTCCCCAATCAGATGTGGATTGCCAACCACTAAAAGTTGATGTCATTTACTAATACGTGTTTCCAGCATTGAATATCGACCCATCGATGTGCATGTTCTGTAACATCCTGAAAAGGGCCTATGCATTTTTGGTTTAATTGTACGAAATGACATATCTTATGTGTTATGAATATATTTTGAACACTTTTGGAAACCTGGAAATGTATGGAAATGTTAAGTTTAAAAGAGGAAAGTGAACATTTTTAGAACCTTGGAAATGTAAGGAAATGTCTTGTAAGGAAATGTCATGGAAATGTAAGGAAATGTCTTGGAAATGTAAGGAAATGTCTTGTAAGGAAATGTCATAGAAATGTAAGGAAATGTCAAGTTTATAGAGCCGATCGAAAATTTTTGGAAACTTAGAAATGACCTAGAAATGACGAGTTTTAAGGTTTAAAAGGGAAATTAAGGCAAGATGGCCTTAAAAGAAAAGGTTTGTGAAATTTGACACATAATGCAGGCTTGGAAAAGTGGTGCGAAGATGCCACTTAGGGCCTATGGAAATGGCGCCATATGCAAGAGGAATGGGCCTAAGTTCGAGTCACATGGGAAGCAAATAAAAGAAATTTTATTTTGCTACAAGGAGCAGAGAGGTGGACGGCACATGGCTATAAATTAGGAGCTTTTATTATTTTATAAATAGTGGATAAATAAAGGGATTTATTTATCATTATTTTCAAGAGATAATTGTTGGATTAAATTCTTTTAATTTGAATAAAGAGATAAAGAGGAAAATAAGGGAGAAGTGATGGCCAAGTAAGGGACTTTGAGTTTAATAATTTCGGCTAAGTAAGGATAGTTCTTTGAATTATCTTTTATTTTAAGTGATAATTAAAGGATAAAGTTATCGGATAGAGGAGTGGTGGCCAAGTAAGGGACTCCTTAGATGATAATTTCGGCTATAAAAGGAAGGAAGGAGGGCTACTCATCAATTTGTGCTTCCTCCTTTCTCTGCGTAATTCTTAGTGCTCTCTTCTCTTCTTTTCTTTCTTTTCTTTTGTCAAGCCGAAATTAAGTAATTGTTGGAACCTAGCCGAATATTTTCCTCTCCATTAGAAGCCATAGCCGAATCCTCCATCTTTATTCTTCCTTTTCTTTTCTTTGTAATCCTCCAAAAGCCAAAAGTTGTGAGATCATCATCTAGCCATAGCCGAATCTCTCGAAGGTTGAAGTGAAGGTGCAATCGATTTCTTCAAGTAAGGGTAAGATCTCATTCGGTTTCATCCCTTTTCTTAAGATTTGCCGAAATCTAGGACTAACCCCATTAATATCTTGTTGCCGAAACTTTGAAGAGATCTTTGGGATTTACTAAGTGTCGACTACAAGGAAGGAGAAGTTCTTTTCCGAAGGTACACTATAGGCCACGTGTTCCCTAGTTATTCGGTGAGTTTTTGGGATTTAAAATCCACAAGGTAAGTGTCTATAGTATTCGGCCAAGGCCATGTTTGGTAAATATATGTATTCATTAATTATTCAAAAGCCGAAAACTAACCAAGTTAATTGATTCAATGCTTGGCCGAATGCAAGAAGAGTATAGTAGAGATTTCAAGACTTGATTCTTAAGTCAAATGGCAACAAGGTAAGTTTAAGTATACTAATCCTACTAGGATTTGGATTTATGGCCGAATGGCTTTTTATTAAAGTAGTAGGTGATTAATCAAATGTAGGGATTAAGGATCTAAGCATTAGATCAAGCTTTTTGGGATTTCAAGACCCTTTCGGTAAGTATGATAAGTTGTGGATATTTGGTTAAGAATTTGTATATTGATGATTAAATCGATTGTTCTGATTAAGTGTGTTGATGGAGGCGAATACCATTCAAGAAGGGAAAGGGAAGGTCCCTATCCCGAAGTTTAAGAAGAGATCTGTCTCGACAGTTAGGGATTGGCCACCGGGGTGTGGACCAGCGTCGAAACAAGAAAGTAGGCAAATAGCCGTAGTATCGCCTAGTGATAGCATCAGTATCGAAAGCATAGTTCTCCAAGTGATCAGGTGTGTGATTAACCCACCGTTTTCCGGGTATATGATATGTATGTGAAATGTGTATGTGTTATGAATGTGCTATCTAGTGCAGTGGAAATTGTGATAAGGATACCCTCAAGGGGTATGTCGATAATCCGGTAAGTACCAAACCTGATGATATGTGATTATTAATATGAATATGTGATAATATGCTTGATGAACATGCTCATGCATCATTACATTGTATCATTATTTTATGTGGCATGTGCATGGGTTGGGATATGAAAGAAGGTACGGGTGTACTTCGAGTACATGGTTTGATGTTAGCCTTGAGCTACATTGTGGATTGACGTTGACTGAGGTCACGTTGTGGATTAATTGCGATTTAGTTCGCATGGCTTGATGAGTGGCTATGTGCCTCATCGTGGTTGATATCGGCTATGTGCCATATCGTGGTTGATGAGTGACTATGTGTCCCATCGTGGTTTTTGATGTTAGCCTTGAGCTACATCATGGATTGACGTTGACTGAGGTCACGTTGTGGATTAATTGCGATTTCGTTCACGTGGCTCGATGAGTGGCTATGTGCCTCATCGTGGTTGATATCGGCTATGTGCCATATCGTGGTTGATGAGTGACTATGTGTCCCATCGTGGTTTTTGATGTTAGCCTTGAGCTACATCGTGGATTGACGTTGGATCGAGGTCACGTTGTGGATTAATTGCGATTTAGTTCGCTTGGCTTGATGAGTGGCTATGTGCCTCATCGTGGTTGATATCGGCTATGTGCCATATCGTGGTTGATGAGTGACTATGTGTCCCATCGTGGTTTTGGTGTTAGCTACGGCTACATCGTGGATTGGCGCTGACTGAGGTCGCGTTGTGGACTATTATGCTTAATTACACGTGGACGGCAGTGATTGCCTTTGGAGTGAAAAGGAGAGGGTGATTTGATAATCCCCTGGTGTGTGGTAGGCTCGATAAGGGGGTGTGTAGCGGATGGACCCTAGGTTTGGGTTGGGCTTCATAATTGCATGATTTCGTATGTGAACATATGTGGAAATGGGCCAAGCCCAATATGATATGTGGATTAATGTAAAAATGGGCAAAGCCCAGTATATGAATGTGGATCAGTGTGGAAATGGGCTAAGCCCAGTATGTGGAAATTATGTGGTTAACTACCCTATTAGATGAATGTGATATGAATATGGGCCAAGCCCAGAATGTGTTAACATGTGAATATGATATTTGTTATCTGATATATGGGTTAATATGTGGTTAACATGTGGGTGGAATTCAGTGGACTAATTACACACTGAGTCTATATGACTCACCCAATTTTTATTAAACATCGCAGGTGATCGTGATTTTTGGACCGGGTTGGAGTGGATACAAAGGTGGCCATGCAGAAGCAGATATCCATGCAGAAAGATAGTTAAAGTATTTAAGTATTTCTATTTGAGTATTTTTATTATGTTAAAGCAAAGTGACGATTGAATTATTATTTTGAAACCGGTTTATTTTCGGCAAAACTATATCCTAAAATGTATCATAAAGTTTTAACCAGGACATTTTTATAAACACCACACTTTACTTAAGATTTTAAATGGTCACTGTTTTACAAACTCAACAAGTTGTCATGATTTTATCTTTAGGTCGAATCTTTTCAAACGTTTTTCCGCAGTGGCATCTCAAATTCGGTCGTAACGAATGGGCCGGGTTTGGGGTGTTACATGTTCCATCCACTAACCGAGTTTCGTGCAGGAGTTGTGTTTTCCATACTGCCACCAAACACGGGCGCTTATGTCTTCTGCCTCCCACTAACAGAGTATCGGGTAGGGGTCGTGTATTTCTCTCGAATAGTAGTTGATGTTGAAGTCGCAAATGTTTCATTTTGCAATGAAAATTGAACATATAACTCAAGATAGGGTGACCCACTAGCGAGATGAGTCTGCACCATCACTTCAAAGCTACGACCACCTTTAATATCAAATGAGTCATATGTCACGAGATCAATCGAAGTACAAAATCGATACTTAATAGAAGAAACCCTACTTGGCGTCGTTCCAAAGATTTTGCGCCTAATTCTTTTACGAAATTCTGTAAAATCTATACTCTGGTTAAAAACCATTCGCGTTTTGTTCTCTGATAAGAAACAACGCTGTTCTCAGTGTCACAGACCCCACCATCATAGTAAATAACAACAGTAATACGTTCAATCATCTTCAATTTCTATTCTGCTTAGCCTCTCTAATTTTTCTTGCTGTAACTTATGCAACCTGAGAATGAAATTTGCCTCGTTTATAGCCTAAGGCCGAACATGAACTACTGTAGAAAAAGAGCGTCCACGTGGGAGCTTTTTTCAGAAATTTTGCTGACATTGTATCTTGCTTGAATCGTTTTTGACACTATTTGTTCAGAAACGTCTTCTCAAAATTATTTTTTCAGGAACTACTATAGAAAAAGAGCGTCCATGTGGGAGCTTTTTCCAGTAATTTTGTACACAGTGCATCCTGCTTGAAGCGTTTTTGATACTATTTGTTCAGAAACGTCTCTTCAAAATTATTTTTGCAGGGTAAAAATAGTCAATTTTGTTAAAAAAATAAACACAATATTATTTTAAAAATACTAAACCCTAATTTAATTAATTTTAACCCTAAACCCTAATTTAATTTATTTATTTAAAACCCTTAAACCCTAATTTACTTAATTTATTTAAAAACCATAAACCCTAATTTAATTATTTTTTATAAAATAACACTAAATCCTGATTTATTTTTAAAATCCACTAAAACCCTAAACTCTAACTTATTTTAACAAAACCCTAAACCCTAAACCTAAATTATTTTAGCAAAATCCTAAACCAAAAAACCCTAAAAAACCCTAGCGACTAAACATGAAAAAATCCCTAACCGATAAAAAAACACGGAGCAAAACGCGCCCCTAGGGGACCGTTTTTGCCACGTCAGCAAAGCGCGTCCATGTCAGCGTATTTTGTGCTGACATGGAAAAAACGCTCCCCCAGGAGTGCGATTTGCTGGAAATTTCCCCCTAAAACGCTCCTACGTGGACGCATTTTACCAAAACCGGCCTTTTCCGGTAAATAATGCTGAAATCGGCCCATTTCCGTAAATATACTTAGAAATTGGCCTTTTTAGGTAAATTAGTCGTTTTTTTATTATATTTAAAATTGAGTATAGGTTACAGAGAAAGTACAATTGAAATTCAATTCTCATAATATTTTTTTATTTGGTTTGGTCTCTCGTTGGATGCCTTGAATTATTTTTTCGATCTATTTATTTGATGTGGTTTATATGATTTTGAATATGGTATTTGGTTAAATTAAGTATGTGATCGCTAAGTGCTTTTTTCATTGTATGGTTTATGTATTCATGTTATTAGTATATGTGAATTGGTTTGATATGAATATTTGTAAAATATGGTATTCAGTTTCTCATTCAGCAATGAGACAATTTTTTTTGAGTCATTTTTATGAACATTTTAAATTTAAATATTGGTGTGTATATATATTAAAATAACTTAATTGAAATAATAAGTTGCCAAAGTAACCTCTGTTATTAAAATTATTTTATTTTAAAATATAAATGGTTGTGTGCATGTAACTTAAGTTACGTTAATATTGATTGACCCAAAGGAAAGTTAATAATTAACAAAATTACATGTGCAACTATGATAATAAAATATGTGACGATTATTGGGTTTTACACGTGAGCAATAAATCGGCCCAAAGGAAGATTTATTGTTCGACATGTTTTTATTATCAGTCTTTGATTACTACAATAAGATATCACTTACAAGTTAATATTTTTGTCCAAAGAAGAAATATTAATGTAGTGTCCGATATCTTGAGATGATATTTACTTTTATTCAAATGATTACAGTTTAAATTTAAAATATTTTGAAACAAAGAAATTCAGATTTTGGCTTTGGGATTTAATTAAGAATGTCTAATATTTTAAATAGATCAGTTGACACAAAATGCCACCAAAGTGACATCTTTTGAGTAGATTAATTTATTTAAAATATCAAGATGATTATATGTTTTTGTGATTCATACGTTTATTAGTTGACCCAAAGGTAAGTTAATATTTGGCAGAATTTCAACGACATCTATGGAGATAAATGTGTGACAATTATAATGTATTTTATATGACCAATAAGTTAGTCCAAAAATTGATTCATTATTTAACATAATTTATTGTCAATGTTTGATTGCTACAACGAGAGTATCACTTACTGTTAAATTACTATCCAAAGACTTGGCATTAATGTTGTGTTTGGTATCTTGAGATGGGATTAGTCACTACTTTGAATATATTGTTTACTAATGAATATTGATGTGAGCTTGTTTTTATCTATTTTGTTTAATATTTAGCTAGTTCATTTTCTGTTGCCACAATACCTGATAATATAAATTATATACCCGTGCTTAATGAGACTAATTTTAAGGAATGCAAAAGACCAACTTACTTATAATGTTTGGTTGTATGGACATAGACCTTGCACTAAGGGAAGAACAACTTGCACCTCTCACTGGGATAAACACCCCTGATGCTAAAAGGGATTTTGAGAGGTGGGATCATTCAAACCATATGAGTTTAATGATCATGAACACAACATTCCAGGAGCCTTTAGGGGAACAGAATCTGAAGAGATTATTCAGGCCAAGGGTTTCCTTGACGAAATTGAGAAACGTTTTGCCGAAAATAATAAGGTTGAGATGACATCACTTCTTACTTCTTTAATGTTTGTGAAGTATAAGGGTTAAGAAAACGTGAGGGAGCACATTATGGAGATGTTCCATGTTGTTTTAAGACTTAAGGCACTTAAGATCGACCTTTTTCAGGAATTGTTTGGTCTTATGGTTTTGGTATCGCTTCCTACACAATTTAACAAATTTAAAATTAGCTACAACTATCAAAAGGAAATATGGACTCTAAATGAGCTAATTTCTCATAGTGTGCAATAGGAAGAATGGTTGAAACATGTTAAGTCTGAAAGTGCTCATTTGACCAGTGCCTCTAAAGATAACTTACATTCTGAATAGAGTACCCACTAAAGCAGCTGCAAAAACATCTTATGAGCTTTGGACAAGTGAAAAGCCTAGTCTAAATCACTTTCACATTTGGGGATATCCAGCTAAGGTATGGCTTTATGGGCTACATGAAAATAATTTGGACTCCAAAACAGTGAGCAACTACTTTATTGGTTATGCTGAGTGATCTAGGGGCTATAAGTTTTATGATCCTATAATTTGGAATATTTTTAAGATGGGAACTACAACATTTTTTTAGGATGTTGAGGTTGGAGAGAAAAATAAGGTTAGAGATATTGCTTGAGGAGGAATTGGATTCCAACTCAATTCCTGTTATCACTTTTGACGATGTTCAGGTTCTCATACCTATCATTGATCAAGAAGTGAACTCAAAACCTCAACAAGACAATATTGAAAAACTCCCTATTCAAGATGAGGTAATTGTTCTAGAAGTAAAATTTGAACAACCTCAAGAATAAGTGCCATTAAGGAGATCCACGAGAGAGAGGAGAAAAGTTATTGAAAACGATCATGTTGTATTTCTCCAAGAATATGAGGATAACAATGGAATGATGGAAGATGATCCAATCAACTTTCGTTAGGCCATGAAAAGTTCTAATTCTAAAAAGTAGATTGATGCCATTCCAAAAGAGTATAAGTCTATACAAGACAATAAAGTTTGGGAACTTGTCCCATTACCTGAAGGTGCAAAGCCAATTAGTTGTAAATGGATATTTAAAACCAAGATGGATGCAAATGGTAATGTTGAGATGTATAAGACACGTCTTGTAGCTAAAGGATATACTCAGAAAGAAGATATTGATTTTACAGAGACTTTCTCTCCAGTTTCATCGAAAGACTCTTTTAGGACAATCATGACGCTTGTTGCTCATCTTGATATTGAGTTACATAATATGGATGTTAAGAATACGTTTCTCAATGGCGACGTTAAATAAAGCATTTATATGGTGCAACCATAAAACTTTGAGTCGGACACCCAAATAATATGGTTTGCAAATTAATAAAATGTCACACCCCAAATTTGGATAACCTGAATTTTAGGTGCATAGACGAGAAGATGTTTTTTTTGGCGCACTCCGGAAGTTAGTTCGACAAATTGTAGCTTCTGGCGAACTAATGTTTTAGGCGAATTAAGCATTCGCTAAGGGAAGTATATCAAGATTCAACCTTTGACATGTTCTTCAGTAAAGAAAGAAAATGACATATAGGAAGAATAAGCGTTGTGTATGTCACCGCCAAAGGTATATTACGCCTAGTTTGTTCCAGTACTTTGAAGGGCAAGTATTTGTAACTAAATCTGGTTATAAATCAACTAAACGGATTGGACATATGACATTTGGAAAATACTTTCATTTATGTTTTCTTTAGATTCTGTAGGCCACTATAAGGGCATCTTCAAAAAATTTGGGACACTTGTCAAATTCCCCTAAATGGGAGTCGATTATATAAATGTGTAAGAGAGGTTTGTGGGAAGGTTTTCCTCTTCTTTTAGAGTAATTCTTTAATTCTTTCTTTTCATAAATATTAAATGTGATTCATGGTTGCTATTCTTATATGATCTAAAAGCTAAGGATTCTTGAATAAGATTGAGGTGTTCCATCTCCTGGTAAGTCTGGTAACTTTGCAAGTTAAGAATAAGGATTCTATGAAGTATATGGGTAGTAAGATACGAATGAGAAGCCCTACATGGGGATTTTCTGTAACATCCCGATGTTCAGGTTCTCATACCTATTATTGATCAAGAAGTGAACTCAGAACCTCAACAAGACAATATTGAACAAGACAATATTGAACAACTCCCTATTCAAGATGAGGTAATTGTTCTAGAAGTAAAAATTGAACAACCTCAAGAATAAGTGCCATTAAGGAGATCCACGAGAGAGAGGAGAAAAGTTATTGCAAACGATCATGTTGTATTTCTCCAAGAACATGAGGATAACAATGGAATGATGGAAGATGATCCAATCAACTTTCGTTAGGCCATGAAAAGTTCTAATTCTCAAAAGTAGATTGATGCCATGCAAAAAGAGTATAAGTCTATACAAGACAATAAAGTTTGGGAACTTGTCCCATTACCTGAAGGTGCAAAGCCAATTAGTTGTAAATGGATATTTAAAACCAAGATGGATGCAAATGGTAATGTTGAGATGTATAAGACACGTCTTGTAGCTAAAGGATATACTCAGAAAGAAGATATTAATTTTACAGAGACTTTCTCTCCAGTTTCATCGAAAGACTCTTTTAGGACAATCATGACGCTTGTTGCTCATCTTGATATTGAGTTACATAATATGGATGTTAAGAATGTGTTTCTCAATGGCGACATTGAATAAAGCATTTATATGGTGCAACCATAAAACTTTGAGTCGGAGACCCAAAGAATATGGTTTGCAAATTAATAAAATGTCACACCCCAAATTTGGATAACCTAAATTTTAGGTGCATAGACGAGAAGATGTTTGTTTTGGCGCACTCCGAAAGTTAGTTTGCCAAATTGTAGCTTCTGGTGAACTAATGTTTTGGGCGAATTAAGCATTCGCTAAGGGAAGTATATCAAGATTCAACCTTTGACATGTTCTTTAGTAAAGAAATAAAATGACATATAGGAAGAGTAAGCGTTGTGTATGTCACCGCCAAAGGTATATTACGCTTAGTTTGTTCTAGTACTTTGAAGGGCAAGTATTTGTAACTAAATCTGGTTATAAATCAACTAAACGGATTGGACAAATGACATTTGGAAAATACTTTCATTTATGTTTTCTTTAGATTCTGTAGGCCACTATAAGGGCATCTTCAAAAAATTTGGGACACTTGTCAAATTCCCCTAAATGGGAGTCGATTATATAAATGTGTAAGAGAGGTTTGTGGGAAGGTTTTCCTCTTCTTTCAGAGTAATTCTTTAATTCTTTCTTTTCATAAATATTAAATGTGATTCATGGTTGCTATTCTTATATGATCTAAAAGCTAAGGATTCTTGAATAAGATTGAGGTGTTCCATCTCCTGGTAAGTCTGGTAACTTTGCATGTTAAGAATAAGGATTCTATGAAGTATATGGGTAGTAAGATACGAATGAGAAGCCCTACATGGGGATTTTCTGTAACATCCCGATGTTCAGGTTCTCATACCTATTATTGATCAAGAAGTGAACTCAGAACCTCAACAAGACAATATTGAACAAGACAATATTGAACAACTCCCTATTCAAGATGAGGTAATTGTTGTAGAAGTAAAAATTGAACAACCTCAAGAATAAGTGCCATTAAGGAGATCCACGAGAGAGAGGAGAAAAGTTATTGCAAACGGTCATGTTGTATTTCTCCAAGAACATGAGGATAACAATGGAATGATGGAAGATGATCCAATCAACTTTCGTTAGGCCATGAAAAGTTCTAATTCTCAAAAGTAGATTGATGCCATGCAAAAAGAGTATAAGTCTATACAAGACAATAAAGTTTGGGAACTTGTCCCATTACCTGAAGGTGCAAAGCCAATTAGTTGTAAATGGATATTTAAAACCAAGATGGATGCAAATGGTAATGTTGAGATGTATAAGACACGTCTTGTAGCTAAAGGATATACTCGAGAAAGAAGATATTAATTTTCTGAGAGACTTTCTCTCGGTTTCATCGAAAGACTCTTTTAGGACAATCATGACGCTTGTTGCTCATCTTGATATTGAGTTACATAATATGGATGTTAAGAATACGTTTCTCAATGGCGACGTTAAATAAAGCATTTATATGGTGCAACCATAAAACTTTGAGTCGGACACCCAAAGAATATGGTTTGCAAATTAATAAAATGTCACACCCCAAATTTGGATAACCTAAATTTTAGGTGCATAGACGAGAAGATGTTTGTTTTGGCGCACTCCGAAAGTTAGTTTGCCAAATTGTAGCTTCTGGTGAACTAATGTTTTGGGCGAATTAAGCATTCGCTAAGGGAAGTATATCAAGATTCAACCTTTGACATGTTCTTTAGTAAAGAAATAAAATGACATATAGGAAGAGTAAGCGTTGTGTATGTCACCGCCAAAGGTATATTACGCCTAGTTTGTTCCAGTACTTTGAAGGGCAAGTATTTGTAACTAAATCTGGTTATAAATCAACTAAACGGATTGGACAAATGACATTTGGAAAATACTTTCATTTATGTTTTCTTTAGATTCTGTAGGCCACTATAAGGGCATCTTCAAAAAATTTGGGACACTTGTCAAATTCCCCTAAATGGGAGTCGATTATATAAATGTGTAAGAGAGGTTTGTGGGAAGGTTTTCCTCTTCTTTCAGAGTAATTCTTTAATTCTTTCTTTTCATAAATATTAAATGTGATTCATGGTTGCTATTCTTATATGATCTAAAAGCTAAGGATTCTTGAATAAGATTGAGGTGTTCCATCTCCTGGTAAGTCTGGTAACTTTGCATGTTAAGAATAAGGATTCTATGAAGTATATGGGTAGTAAGATACGAATGAGAAGCCCTACATGGGGATTTTCTGTAACATCCCGATTTAGGGCCTAGTCGGAATAGTGGTGCGGGACCAAAAATTTGAGGTATATGAATGAGTTTTTGAGGTTTATGCTATGTATGCATGCTAGTGTGAAAGTTTCATGAAGCAATTTTGTGAAATTGCGGTTGAATTGTCCAAAAGGACTAAATTGCAAAAGTTACAAAATGTGAGATTCTAGAAGCTATTTGTGTGAAATAGCTTTAGAATATTAATTAGAGGTCCTTAAATATCAATTTTTCCAATTTTTAATATTTGGACAAAATTGGGCATGGATGAGTTAAAATAGAAAGTTTATCAAAAAGGGCATTTTGGTCATTTATCAATTAAGTGATTAAAATAGGAGAAAAGATGACAAAATTCATTCATCTTCTTCTCCAAGGCTACTAAAATTTTCAAGAGCCATTGTTAGGGTTCTTCAAATTTTTCAAGCTTGCTAGTAAGTGCATCTAGCCTCGTTTTTGATATTCTTTGTATTTTTGAAGTCCTTGTAGCATGAGTAAGCTATTTTTAGCTATTTGATGAGCTATGATGGATGTTCAAAAATGTGGCAATGTATGACATGCATGTATTTTGATGTTTTATGGAAGATTATGAAAGCTTGATGTAGTAGAAACATCTTTTGCTAAATGAGTTTCCATAGAAAATGCATGTAGGGACTAGTTTGTGAAAGTCTTAAGTTTGGTCATACATGTGTGATGTAGTGAGAATTGATGATTGCTTTAGTTGAGTAAGTGATTCGGCTAAGCATGAAAGGCTAGAAAGTTGAATAAAAATCACTTTACGAGCCTTGGGGGCAATAGTACAATTATGAGAAAGATTTGGGGCAAAAGAGTAATTTTGCCAAAGTATGAGATGTGGGTCAATTTGGTCAATGTGTGTATTGAATAAGCTGATTTATTCATTATAGATCAAGAAAGACAAAGCCCAGATCGAAACCGAGGCAAGAGCAAAGTGGTGGACTAAATTGCACGTTTCTATACTTTTGAGTATCGAGGTAAGTCTATGCATAAACAATGCATTCATACTTACAATTTGTTAATGCTAGATAGTGTATAGCATGGTTGAGAATGATTGAGAACCTATGTGGTTCAAGTGAAATGAATGGATGAATGATTAAGTAAGTAGATTTGTGAATGTGTTGTGATAATGCTAAATGGCGGGCTAAGTGCGATACCATCCGAATGCATATTGACGATGAGCTGGCTATGTGCGATGCTATCGTTAGGTATATTATCTAGTGGGCTATGTGCGAAACCACTATGAATACCTTGTTGGTAGGCTAAGTGCGATACTACCTTATTAATTGATTGTGGTGGGCTAAGTGCGAAACCACCGAGACATTAGTTGTGTGGATTAGCTGTGTGGATTAGCTGTGTGAATTAGCTATGTGGATTAGCTGTGGGGATGTATTATCGAGAAATAATAATGTGTTGTATATTGTGTAAATGTGATATTGAATGCAGGGTGCATGTCAATGGTTATGAGTAAGTGACTCATGATGTGTTGGAATAAATGTGGTAAGGGATAGAAAGAGTAAGCATACTTGTACATTATATGTTAGTATAATGCTAATTGTTGTTTAGCTTATACTATGATGGTTAATTGTTTATGTGTAAACTTACTAAGCTCAAAGCTTACTCCCTTTCTTTTCCCTTGTCTTATAGAGTAAAGTGTTGAATCGAGATACGAGGATCAATTGGAAGATCGCCCACACTATTAGCACATTCTGGTACATTAGACTCAATGTTTTGTATATGGCATGTATAGGGGCTAGACAAGTTAGTGAATTTTGTTGTTTATGGCTATGATGTGTTGGCCTTTAGATGGATAATCTATTTTGTATAATGCCATAGTTGTTGGCACTTTATTATATGAAAAGATGAAGTTATCTATGTGAGATTGTAATACTTTGAGTTGATTATGGGTGTGTTGAATGAGTGCATGATTGTGTATGCTAGAAGGGTGAAAAGAACTCGGCAAATAGCTTTGTTCTTGTCCATGTGGGTAGACACACGGGCGTGTGTCTAGGCCATGTGTGACACCCGGTCAACCAATGGGCGTGTGACTTGGCCGTGTGTCCCCTGCATGTTAGTATTTTAAGTCAGATTAGACCACGGACTAGTCACACGGGCGTGTGCCTAGAACGTGTGTGTTAATCAGTGTTGGCCACGGGCTAGCCACACGGGCGTGTGTCTAGACTCTAGGCCGTGTTAAGATAGTCAGTGTGCACCACGAGCGGAGGACACGGGCATGCTCCCTAACCGTGGGGCATTGGCAGAATGCTTGAGTTTTCATGCACGGGTAGTGACCATGGGCGTGTGTGACATCCACGGGCGTGCCAAATCTTACACGGGCATGTGAGCCCTGTATAGATGGAAAAATTTTAAGATCGTAAGAGTTTTTGATATGGTCTCGAGAGCCCTCGTGTGTTTGAGAGAGGCCTCGTAAGTCGGGATTGAGGTTATTGTGATGGCCAAAGAGAGTGGTCATATTGTGCCTAAGTGGCGATCTTGAGGTTTTTAATACAGTAACGCCTCGTGCCCGATTTCGGCGTTGAATACGGGTAAGGGGTGTTACATTTTCTGTAATTGAAATGTTAGTAATCTGTTTGTAAATGGATTTAATGGTGAAATAATGTTCTTTAACCAGTGTTGTAGCTGGTTTGAATTGGATTGCTAAAGTCTAAAGCTGGTAGCTACAGTAGGTGAGTCTCAGGTGAGTCCCTGATATCGACTATTATAATTTCTTCTAAAATAAGATCTGGTGAACAATGTCCCAAAACAAAGAATAATTTCTGAAAATAAGTATGTATGCTTGAAATAGGTATTCGTGTGTCTAAAGTACAATGAATTGTGTGTATGGGTGTATGTGATTCTGTTGAGAAACTAAGTGCATGTGCTTGGAATGTTTACTGTGGGATACGATTATGTTGATATGTGTGAAGCATGTGATGAAGTATGTTTTGGTTAAGAAGATGAAAATAGTCTACCTGAATGTGTATGTATATCGAATGTGTAATATAAAATTGAAATTTTTTTTGGAAATGAGGGTGAATTTGAGTTTGGTGAAGTTGAGTTGTGAGTTGGTCACTGTGGTAGTATACTTAAATAGTTGAAATTTTCATCTAGATAAATATGAAACTGAAAAAGAAATTGAAAATGATAATAAATTCAATCATACTTAACTCTTAGAAGAAGAAATTTAAAATAAAATAAAATTGAATTCTCTTGGAATAACAATTCTCTTCACTTGTTAGTAATATAAGAGAGACCATTAGAACTGCATAAAGGATTAAGTTCTTCATATCTCCATGTTTACGATTTTTACAAGAATTTCAAACATTTTAATTTCAAAACTTGTTGCCTTAACCATATTCTTCCATACTAAAAATGAATCATTTTCCATGATAAAAAAATAAATCTTTTAAAGAAATTAAGCTACTGGAAAGGACAAGAATAGTATTTTTAACATCTTAATTTTTATGACAATTCAGATAAAACTTTCCACCTAATTCATTTCTTTTAGAAATATTTCTGTGCTTAGCTAAGTTCATTTCTATGATAAAGATTTTCCACCTAATACTTGGCCAAAAGAGAAATGCCTAAAGTAGGGTCTCAATCCAAATCCAAAATAATTATATAGTACTCCTATTAAGTTCACTTAATTCCCCCCCAAAAAGTATGCAAACCTTAAGCATACAACCCAAAAAACTATCCCGTCATCAATGAAATGAAGAGTATACAGATGAATTTAGAATTAATGAAGTCATCCACTCACCATATTTCCATAATATAGTATTGTAACATGTAATTCATCCCTGAAAATGAAACAGAATTGAACTTATATTCAATGGTCAATTGAGTTACTAACCTTTAAAATAGAGATTGATATAGGGGAGAGACTTTGGACTGTTGTGTTTAAAAGTGTTTGCTATTGTAGGGTATTTGTCTTTCACTTTGTTTTTACTCTAATTTGGTTGTTGGAATTTTCTCCTACCACTTTTGCTTATGTTTTTTCCTAAAAAATCAACTTATCTTTGTTTATATATTCACTAAACTATGAATGCCAATGTATTTAACTTCTACAATAGATGAGATGAATGGTTGGGAAAGGGAAGCATATGCTAGTTATCAGTCATTGTGATCATAACTTATTTCTTTGTTGGTGCATAGAAATAAAAATAAACTTACAAGAACTTAACAAAGGCTTCAAGGTGTGTACCAATGCCACTTTCTTTATGGTTCTATTCGCTCCCACTTATATTATGGTATGCAACAGAGTTACTGGCAAATGAACCTCGAGGATACAATTAAGCTCAATGACTATATACGTTTTGCACTGACAAAAACAATTAATTGAGTACTGAGTGAAGCATAGCAAGGATATCAATTTCTATAAATAATTTCTACAATAATTCTTTATAGAACAATTTAGGAATATAAAAGATGGTGGGAGAATAGAAAGAAACTTTATTTTTATGTTTTTATAGGAGATCTCATGTCTCTTTATAAGTACATAACTACCCAAATAGATAGTCATATCTTTAGCAATAAATATAATTATTCAATAGATATTTACTTGAATGATTATGACTATTTGTTAATAACCAAGTAACATAACTTTTGGTTACTTATAACTTTTCATTTGTAACTATTGGAACACTATATATATTCTAAAATTGTTCCAACTATCTCCCACCCATTTTCAAAATATTCTAGATTTTGATATTTCTTGAAATCAATTACGTAAATGAAAGTGTCTTACAATTGAACCTTCACTGATTGAAAACATTTAATCAAAATGTCATGGTAGACTATGCTCTGAACCAACTATTCTATTTGATTAACCGAACAAAGCGCACACAAAAATGCCAACACCAGTCAATGCACAATATCTAGGGACATTATTATGGTCATGTGTTTCTAACCTCTTTTCATGGGTGCTATTAGAGCCAAGCCCTTAAGCTTCTAGAAGTGACCACACTTCCAAATATATAAAACCATACATCATGTCTTTTTCACCAAGTAAGTTGTTGTAATGAGGCCTCGGATCCCTTGGTAAAACTAGACAACATATTTTCTATTTTTTATAGCTTCTTTTCAAACTTAATACATGACTTTAAAACCTTTTTTTTTTTTTTTGCATTCATAGTTAAATAAAATTATTTTTTTTAGCACACCATGTATATATAATGGTATAATATATACTGTCATATTAGAGGATAATCAATTGTCCAATCAAGTGACTACAAATTCACACATTAGTTCACCCTTCACCATAGATATTATAAACTAACTATGATCAAAATCATGTCCATCACCTAAATGGGTCAAATATCATTCATATTGCTATTTTAATACTCACGAGATCTTTGATTCATGGCTTCCAAAGTAAATTTCAAAATTTACTACATCTCAAAAATTTATAGAACCACTAGATTATAGATAATATCCAAGCCATATATAAAAAATGACATACACATCGTAAATATGCACAATATGATCTCGAATTCAAATATTATCACGTTATATATTCTCACTAGTTCATACCAGAATAGTGATTTTATTATATAAGGCAATACTTTCTACTATTCTACATTTACTAGAAAAATTAACCATGCTATGCATATGACTTATTTCATTTCTAATCAAAATCACTTTTACTCCAAATTTTATAACATATAATAAAAAATGTGCAATCATATATAAAACTCATTTAGCTTAAGGTTATTTAACAAAAAAAATAACCAAAATTATTTTATATTATATGATCATCTACAAACTTTCATTTTTAGCAATGAAAATGATGTTTCATCAATATCATCCAAGATGCTAGTTACTAATATCATGATTTAAATAAATAAATAATATCATATCTCAAATTAAATATATACATCATAAAAAAGAAATAATACTTTTAGACTAAAAATTTCACTCACTAATTGGATGGAATGAATTAAATTTCAATTCTCCAAACTTTTTTTTTATTTATAATGTACTGCATAAGTGACTCTTTAAAAAAAATCACTTTTCAAGTTGCATTTTGTTGTTTTAAGAAACCATTTCAATTCAACCTTTTAAAAGTATCTGTTGGATTCAAAAGCACTACTTTTGGCTTAGGAAGGTTGTCTCGAATGGTCATAATGCTTCTATTGGATAGAAGTCTGTTCAACTTATGTTTGAACCATGTCGTCACCATTCAAAACAAAAATATTATTTCGATCCATTAATAAATCATTTCCAAGCCATGCATTTTCATTCCATCCATCTTCTTTCTTTCTTTCTTATGATATATAATATATATTATATAATTCTATACCAATCATAATCATGCATCTTAAAATGACATGCACGCAATAGCATTTGATTTTTGTGAAATAGTTGATGCATAAGACACTCACATCTTTTGCGTAATGCAATTCAATAAACACATAACAATTGAAATATAATTCATGTAATAAGAGTAAAACAATAAATTTGACATACCTTTTCTTGAGATAAAGGTAAACAATAAATTTGACATACCTTTTCTTGAGATAAAGGTTTCTTCTAAATCAAAATTTAACAAGATCACTGACTTTCATGCGACCACATTTTCTGATATCCATCCTTAAATTATAGACAAGAGCCTTCTTTAATTTCTCATAAATTACAAAAAAAATAAAACCTTAAAATTGTTGGTGTGTTGGGATAAAAATAAATTTATATGAAATTAACGAAGATTTCAATGCGCGTATAAATGTCAATTTCTTTAAGGTTTTATTTGCCCCACATATATTATGGTGTGCAAAAGAGTTACTAGCAAGTGAACCTCGGGGATACAATAAAGCCCAATGACTATTTACGTTTTGCACTGTCGGAAACAATTCATTGAGCACTAAGGGGAGCATAGCAAGGATATCATTTTTGTTAAGTATGACTCCTATTTTCAGTCAAATTTGAGAAGTAATCTTCTAGTTAAACTCTGTTTATTTGTTTCAATCAAACACTGATTAGTTAGATTGTTTTATTTTTATTTGACCTATAAGTTTAGCCTATAAATAGGCTCTTTTACAACCTCAAAAAATACACCCATTATGTAACAGACCGAATTTGACCTTAATCGGAACGGTGGTTTTGGGACCACGAATTCGAGTCCAAAAATTTGTTTTATATTATTTTTGGTGCAAATTATATGTGATTTATGATGTGTGAAAGTTTCGTATAAAAATTTTATCGTTTGAGTGTTTAATTTAACAAAAAGGACTAAATCGCGTATAGTGTAAAAGTTGCATACTATAGTGGAAAGTGCTTAAATGATGATGGCTTTCTAATATGGAGTATTAAAAGGGTAATTAACCCATTTTATGAGTTAGTGGGCAGCAAAGGTCAAGTGTGACCTTATATTATAAGTTGTTTTTATTATTAATTAATGGTTAAAATGGTAAATCATTAAAAATGTTATTATATGTTAAATTATATGAAATTAAAAGTCATTATTTTTGTTCTTCATCTCTCATTGCCGTATGTTAGCTAAGAAATAGGGGTTTAAAGACTTTGAAGTGTTCGACCATCATCTAGCTCAATTTAAGGTGTGTTTTACTTCGGTTTTCGATAATTTTTACGTTTTTGAGATTGTTGTTTCGAATATTAGTTGACCCATGGTAGAATTTTTAAATTTGAGCATGCTTGATGTTCGGCCATTTACATGTTCTTGTGGTTTTTGATGTTTGATGAGTTTATATTAAAGATATGGTAAAGATTAGCATGTTTTGTGTTGAAAATTTTAGTGAATTTGTGTATTTTGGGCTAAATTACAAAGAATAAATTTTAGAGGGGCTAAAATTATAAATAAGTGAAATTAATGGACTTGTATAGTCCCTATGAACATTCGGCCCTTAGGTGATGTAGTGAAATTTTGTGTATTTTGTGTTTTATGCAAATAGGACTAAATTGTAAAAATGTGAAACATTAAGGGTAAAATGGTATTTTTCCCGTTTATGTGTTTTGGGATTAAATTGAGATGAAATGTGCTTGAATGAGCTGAATTTTAATGTGATTAGATCAAGAACAAAAAAGAACGGATCTGGATCGGGGAAAGGTGAAGGTTATCGAATAGCCGATCTACGCTGTCTGTTGATAGTCGAGGTAAGTCCTTAAGCAAATATATGTTAAAGAATTATTTATGAACATAGTAAATGATGAAATTTGAAAATTTTGAGTATAAGTGATGGCCGAATGTGGTGATATAATATTGGATTGAAGTTATTTTGTTTAATGTAATGTGGTTAAGCATGTTCGGTTTGATATGTGAAAATGATATGAAGCATATGAGGTGTTTGTGAATTTAGCATTAAGTAATGAGTATTGAATGGTTAATAGTGTTGATATTCGGGCTTCGAGCCTAGCAGGCCTTGTGCCGGTGATTTATTTCAGGCTTCGAGCCTAGCAGGCCTTGTGCCGGTGAAATATTCGGGCTTATTGCCTAGCAGGCTAAATGGTGGTGTTTAAATCTCGGACCTTGAGTCTAGCAGGCCTAGTGCCGGTGTGTGTAATTCAGGCTAAGACCTAGCAGGTGCCATACCGGTGAGTTTCAATTTCGAACTTCGTTATATAGTAATAATGTCATGAAGCAAATCTAGTAAACTTGAGCTTTGAAAATGAATTTGTTAATTCGGCAACAAGGTATGTACTCCATACTTTAATGTTATATATATATATATATGAGCTATGATAGTGAGCAAATGAATTGATGAAAAGAAAATGTGTTATACACTTGGTTGTGAAGTTTATATATATACAATATAATATGCCATGTGGTTATTGGAAATGCGAAAGTATGAGTGTGGTTAAAAGGTTCATGTAAGTATATTTATACACCTACTTATGAAATTATCCATGTATATTCGGCAATTGATGTATGTGGTAAGGAATTTAAAGTTACCAAGTTAAGTAAGGTAATGATACCTTGTTATGGTGAGTTTATAATTAAGACATGTAGGTTTAAGGTCATGAATTGTTTTAAATCATGTTTGAATGGTTGAGTGATATAAGTTAACGCTTAAGACTTACTAAGCTTGTAAGCTTACTCTGTTTTCGTCTAATGTTCTGTTTTATAGATTTTGGTCAAGCTACGGGCTCGGGAAAATCGTCATCAGAGTCAACCACACTATCATCCCTTTTTGGTACTTATTTACTTGGTTTTTGAATCTAAGGCATGTATAGGTTAGACTAAGTTGTAAAATCAATGAAATTTTGTTTTGTATATAAGTATAGTCTAGCCTTGCGAAAAAGGCTTATTCCCTTTGGTTAACTTAAGTTTTTATTCTCATCAACATAATGGTTGGATTTTAAAGTTAAGTTTGGATATATGTGTGAATGGTTGAATGCTTGATATGCTTGGTTCTTAGCAAATTTTATCCTTGGCCTGTTACATGCTTATCTAGGTCAATGTATGTTATAGAGGGTATGTTTGCGGTTAAGATAATTCTATGTGCTTTGGGTCTAATATGTTTTTCAAATGATTATTAAGTTTAATCACATGTATTGATAGTAGGTAGTAATGTATGTGTGATGTATTTAGATGGAAATATGGCGTTATGCTTAAATGACTTTGTTTGTGTGATAATTATAGTTATAAAACGAGGTATGAATTTTTAAAAGTGGTTATAAAGGTACGGATGCTAATGGTAAGAAGTGAATTTGTTTTAGGGTTATTTCAAATGCATGTCGAAGTGGTTAGTGAAATGATTTGATTAGTTAATATGAAAAATTGTAAAGTTTAGGTAAACAAATATTATATTCGAATTTGGTATGCATTGTAAGGTTAAATATGTGCAACGCAAATGTAGATTTTATTTTTTTTGAATTATGCGCATACTATGTTAGTACCATGGGCATGTTTGGTTATGTTATTACATATTAATGTCTCATATGTGAATAAATATACCATAAAGTGCTATGGTTTATATGTTTAATATGCATATATGCATAATATATGAAATGATAAGATGACATGTGAGGAAGGTAATAAATGTAGTTATATTCAATATATGTGAATAAAGTGAAAGGTATTTACTGGAATATGTATTAAATATGTATTGGTTTGATAAATGTATGTATGGTGATATATGACTGTGATGATCTGAGTTTGACTTGGTAATGCCACTTTACCCTAATACGACGACGGATACGGGTTAAGGGTGTTACATTTTATTGGTATCAGAGCTACGGTTTAGTCGATTCTAGGACTACCGTAGCGCGTGTGAGTCTAGCTATACATGCCTTATTTATATAAATGATAGTGTGGTGACTTCTGATATTTCAAATTGTGTTTTATATAGTAAATGGATCCTGACAGAGCCGTAGCTGATGATGTACAGAGTGTAGCGCCTGATCGCGCAAGCGGGTCAGCGCCAGTAGACTCTCGACCTGTCTCGGGTAGCCATGAGGGGGATGCTAAGCAAGCCTTCTACCAGATGATGAATGAATGGTTTACCCAATTCATTCAGACTAACCCGGCTGTACAACAACCTCCACCCCTGAATAATCTAACTCTGGTACCTTCAGCACCTCCGATGTTAGATCCGATGAGATCTAGTAGGCCTCCTGTTGATAAAATCAGGAAATATGGGGCCGAAGAATTCAAAGCTAATGATAATGACGACGCAGAATGAGCTGAGATGTGGCTCGATAACACTATTCGGGTACTTGATGAGCTATCCTGTACTCCTGATAAATACCTGAAGTGTGCTATATCTCTACTTCGAGACACTGCATATCACTGGTGGAATACATTAGTATCAGTGGTTCCGAAAGAAAAAGTGACTTGGGATTTCTTCGGATCGAGTTCAGTAAGAAATATATCGATCGAGATTCATTGATCGTAAACGAAAAGAATTTACGGAACTAAAGCAGGTCATATGATCGTGACGGAATATGAGCGGAAGTTTGTCGATTGAGCCGATATGCCCGAGAGTGTGTATCAAACTGAAGCCATTATGTGCAAAAGATTTGAAGACGGTCTGAAAGAAGACATAAAGTTGCTTGTGGGCATTCTTGAGATCAAAGAGTTCGTAGTACTTGTCGAACGAGCTTGTAAAGCTGAAGAGCTTGGGAAAGAGAAAAGAAAGGCTAAAATAGAAGCTAAAGACACTCGAAAAAGATCATCGAGTAAGACTTTCCATTCAACGTTTAAGAAGTACAAAGATGACTTCGGCCGACATAAAGCTACTTCAGACCTGTCTAGACGAGATCGACCTCCGGTGAGTTTCTGAGCCACTTCGATGGCTAGTGTTGGTAATGTTCAGCGAGAATCGAGTGAGTGCAAGCATTGTGGAAAATGGCATTCTGGGAGTTGTAGATTCCATGATCGGTCCTGCTTTAAATGTGGATCGTCGGACCATTTTATTCGAGAGTGCCCGATGCTAGTGACCAAAATACGGTTCGTAACACTAAACCGAGCAACACGGCAAAGACGAGGCGGACCACCCCACATTCGTGCAATGTAGGTGGCGATCGAGAGGGACGAAGGACATCAGAGTTCGATCGAGGCTCGAGCACCAGCTAGAGCTTATGCTATAAGAGCGAGAGAGGATGCTTCTTCCCCAGATGTCATTACCGGTACTTTCACACTTTATGATACTACGTGATTGCATTAATTGATTCCTGGTTTGACTCATTCATATGTGTGTGAAACTCTAGTATCCGAGAAGACTCGCGATTGAGTCATCGAGTTTGTGATCCGTGTGTCCAACCCTTTGGGTAGATATGTTTTCATTGATAAAGTGTGTAAAGGTTGCCCGTTGATGATTCAGATTCTCGCTTTCCGGTGATTTAATGTTGTTGCCTTTCGACGAGTTCGATATAATTTTGGGAATAGACTGGTTAACTTTGCATGATGCAGTGGTGAATTGCAAAAGAAAGATTATTAATTTGAGATGTCAGAACGGTGAGATCATCCGGATTGAATCTAATGACTTGAATGGGTTACCGACAGTAATATCCTTGATGTTAGCTCGTAAGTATGTGAGAAAAGGATATGAAGCTTACTTGGCTTATGTGTTGGATAATAAAGTGTCCAAAAGCGATTGAATTGCACTGGGGTTGTATGTGAATACCCAGAGGTGTTCCCTGAAGAATTGCCAGGTTTACCGCTAGTTCGAGAGATAGAGTTTGGTATTGAATTAGTACCAAGGACGACTCCGATTTCGATAGCTCCATTTCGAATGGCACCTACTGAATTGAAAGAGTTGAAAGCACAGTTGCAAGAGTTGACAGATAGGGGCTTTGCACAACCGAGCTTTTCTCTTTGGGGTGCACCAGTTCTATTTGTGAAAAAGAAAGATAGAACTATGCGAATGTGTATTGATTATCAGCAGCTGAATAAGGTGACTATAAAGAATAAATACCCGTTGCCTCGGATTGATGACTTGTTTGATCGGTTGAAAGGGGCTTCATGTGTTTTCAAGATAGATTTGAGATCGGGTTATTATCGCCATGAGTCGAGATTCGGATGTGCAAAAGCGCATTCGAACGAGGTACGGACATTTTGAATTCCTAGTCATGCCTTTTGGACTTACTAATGCACTCTTTGTTTTTATGGATTTGATGAATCGGGTGTTTAGACAAAGATTTGGATAGGTTTGTGGTAGTGTTTATAGACGATATTCTGATCTACTCCAGAGATGAAACCGAACATGTCGAGCATTTGAGATTGGTGCTACAAACTTTGCGAGATCAACAGTTGTATGCAAAGTTTAGTAAGTGTGAATTTTGGATGAAGGAAGTCAGCTTTTTGGGTCACGTCGTTTCAGCATCAGGTATTCGGGTTGATCCGAACAAAATATCGGCTATACTTGATTGGAAGCCACCAAAGAATGTTTTCGAAATTCGAAGCTTTCTAGGACTTGCGGGATACTACAGACGATTCGTCAAAGGTTTTTCCGTGACAGCTACACCTTTGACAAAGCTACTACAGAAAGATGTCAAGTTCGAGTGGTCGAAAAAGTGTCAGAAAAGTTTCGATCAGTTGAAAGCCCTTTTGACCGAAGCTCCAGTATTAGCTCAGCCTGAATCGGGTAAAGATTTATTGTTTATAGTGATGCTTCTTTAAATGGTTTGGGTTGCATTTTGATGCAGGAAGGCAAAGTCATAGCCTATGCTTCGAGACAATTGAAGCCTTATGAAAGAAATTATCTGACTCATGATCTGGAATTAGCAGCCATTGTTTTCGCATTGAAAATTTGGCGTCATTACTTATTCGCTGAGAAATGTCATGTTTATTCAGATCACAAAAGTATAAGTACTTGATGACTCAGAAAGATTTGAACTTGAGACAACACAGATGGTTAGAGCTATTGAAGGACTATGAATTAGTGATTGATTACCATCCGGGGAAAGCTAATGTGGTTGCGGATGCCTTAAGTCGAAAATCATTGTTTGCTCTTCGTGCGTTGAATGCACATATGGCTATGTCTGGTGATGGTTCGATCATAGCCGAGATGAAAGTAAGACCGATGTTTATTCAGCAAATTTGTGATGCACAGAAAATTGACAAAGATATGATTGCTAGACGAATTCAGTGTGAAAATGATGTAGAGTCAGAGTTTCGAATGGATGCAAATGATTATTTGAACTTCAAAGGCCGAATATGTATTCCGAGGAATGTGGATTTGATTCAGATGATTTTGAACGAGGCTCATAATAGTCGACTATCGATACATCCGGGTAGCACAAAAATGTATAATGATTTGAAACAGTTCTATTAGTGGCCTGGCATGAAACGGGATATATCTGAATTTATTTCAAAGTGTTTAATTTGTCAGCAAATAAAAGCCGAGCATCAAGTGCCTTCTGGGTTACTTCAGCCGATCATGATACTTGAATGGAAATGGGATAGAATCACTATGGATTTTGTATCCGGTTTGCCTACGACACCGAGCAAGAAAGATGCAGTCTAGGTTATAGTGGATAGACTGACCAAATCAGCTCACTTTGTGCCGGTTCGTACAGACTATTCGCTCGATAAACTTGCTGAGTTGTATGTATCTCAAATTGTGAGATTACATGGTGTGCCGAGTTCCATTGTTTCAGATAGAGACCCGAGATTTACATCACAATTTTGGAAGAAGTTGCAAGATGCTTTGGGTACTAAACTCCACTTTAGCACAGCCTTTCATCCGCAGACAGACGGTCAGTCTGAACGAACCATTCAGATACTTGAGGACATGTTGAGATGTTGCATCCTTGAGTTTAAAGGTACGTGGGAAAGATACTTACCTTTGATTGAATTTGCTTATAATAACAGTTTTCAATCTAGTATCAAAATGGCACCTTACGAAGCTCTATATGGCCGCAAGTGTCGTACACCATTGTACTAGACTTTGCTCAGTGAAAATAAGATACACGGGGTTGATTTGATTAAAGAGACGGAACAGAAAGTGGCCATAATCAGAGATAGATTGAAAGCTGCCTCGGATTGTCAAAAGTCCTACGCTGATTTGAAACGCAAAGACATTGAGTTTCAGGTCGGAGACCGGGTATTCTTGAAAGTTTCTCCGTGGAAGAAGGTACTCCAATTTGGTCGGAAAGGCAAGCTAAGTCCGAGATTCATCGGACCGTACAAAATCATCGAACGTATTGGGCCTGTTGCTTATAGATTGAAGTTTCCCTCTGAATTAGAAAAGATACACAACGCATTTCACGTTTCGATGCTTCGTAGATATAGATCAGATCCGTCACATGTGATCATTCCGTCCGAGATTGAAATCCAATCCGATATGACGTATAAGGAAGAACCGATCCATATTTTAGCTCGGGAAATGAAAGAGTTGAGAAACAAGAAAATTCCATTAGTGAAAGTACTATGGAATCGACACGGAGTTGAAGAGGCTACGTGGGAGCCTGAGGATTCAATGAGGCAATAATATCCGACTTTGTTTAACGGTAAGATTTTTGGGGACGAAAATCCCTAAGGGGGGAGAGTTGTAACAGATCGAATTTGACCCTAACCGGAACGGTGGTTTCGGGACCACGAATCCGATTCCAAATTTTTTTTTATATTATTTTTGGTGCAAATTATATGTGATTTATGATGTGTGAAAGTTTCGTATAAAATTTTTATCGTTTGAGTGTTTAATTTAACAAAAAGGACTAAATCGCGTATAGTGTAAAAGTTGCATACTATAGTGGAAAGTGCTTAAATGATGATGGCTTTCTAATATGGAGTATTAAAAGGGTAATTAACCCATTTTATGAGTTAGTGGGCGGCAAAGGTCAAGTGTGACCTTATATTATAAGTTATTTTTATTATTAATTAATGGTTAAAATGGTAAATCATTAAAAATGTTATTATATGTTAAATTATATGAAATTAAAAGCCATTCTTTTTGTTCTTCATCTCTCATTACCGTATGTTAGCTAAGAAATAAGGGTTTAAAGACTTTGAAGTGTTCGGCCATCATCTAGCTCAATTTAAGGTGTGCTTTACTTCGGTTTTCGATAATTTTTACGTTTTTGAGATCGTTGTTTCGAATATTAGTTGACCCATGGTAGAATTTTTAAATTTGAGCATGCTTGATGTTCGGCCATTTACATGTTCTTGTGGTTTTTGATGTTTGATGAGTTTATATTAAAGATATTGTAAAGATTAGCATGTTTTGTGTTGGAAATTTTAGTGAATTTGTGTATTTTGGGCTAAATTACAAAGAATAAATTTTAGAGGGGCTAAAATGCTAAATAAGTGAAATTAATGGACTTGTATAGTCCCTATAAACATTTGGCCCTTAGGTGATGTAGTGAAATTTTGTGTATTTTGTGTTTTATGCAAATAGGACTAAATTGTAAAAATGTGAAACATTAAGGGTAAAATGGTATTTTACCTGTTTATGTGTTTTGGGACTAAATTGAGATGAAATGTGCTTGAATGAGCTGAATTTTAATGTGATTAGATCAAGAACAAAAAAGAACGGATCCGGATCGGGGAAAGGTGAAGGTTATCGAATAAGCCGATCTACATTTGTCTGTTGATAGTCGAGGTAAGTCCTTAAGCAAATATATGTTAAAGAATTATTTATGAACATAGTAAATGATGAAATTTGAAAATTTTGAGTATAAGTGATGGCCGAATGTGGTGATATAATATTGGATTGAAGTTATTTTGTTTAATGTAATGTGGTTAAGCATGTTCGGTTTGATATGTGAAAATGATATGAAGCATATGAGGTGTTTGTGAATTTAGCATTAAGTAATGAGTATTGAATGGTTAATAGTGTTGATATTCGGGCTTCGAGCCTAGCAGTGCCTTGTGCCGGTGATTTATTCGAGCTTCGAGCCCAGCGTGCCTTGTGTCTTGGGTGAAATATTCGGGCTTATTGCCTAGCAGGCTAAATGGTGGTGTTTAAATCTCGGACCTTGAGTCTAGCAGGCCTAGTGCCGGTGTGTGTAATTCAGGCTAAGACCTAGCAGGTGCCATACCGGTGAGTTTCAATTTCGAACTTCGTTATATAGTAATAATGTCATGAAGCAAATCTTGTAAACTTGAGCTTTGAAAATGAATTTGTTAATTCGGCAACAAGGTATGTACTCCATACTTTAATGTTATATATATATATATATATATGAGCTATGATAGTGAGCAAATGAATTGATGAAAAGAAAATGTGTTATACACTTGGTTGTGAAGTTTATATATATACAATATAATATGCCATGTGGTTATTGGAAATGCAAAAGTATGAGTGTGGTTAAAAGGTTCATGTAAGTATATTTATACACCTAGTTATGAAATTATCCATGTATAGTCGGCAATTGATGTATGTGGTAAGGAATTTAAAGTTACCAAGTTAAGTAAGGTAATGATACCTTGTTATGGTGAGTTTATAATTAAGACATGTAGGTTTAAGGTCATGAATTGTTTTAAATCATGTTTGAATGGTTGAGTGATATAAGTTAACGCTTAAGACTTACTAAGCTTGTAAGCTTACTCTATTTTCGTTTAATGTTCTGTTTTATAGATTTTGGTCAAGCTACGGGCTCGGGGAAATCGTCAGCAAAGTCAACCACACTATCATCCCTTTTTGGTACTTATTTACTTGGTTTTTGAATTTAAGGCATGTATAGGTTAGACTAAGTTGTAAAATCAATGAAATTTGGTTTTGTATATAAGTATAGTCTAGCCTTGCGAAAAAGGCTTATTCCCTTTGGTTAACTTAAGTTTTTATACTCATCGACATAATGGTTGGATTTTAAAGTTAAGTTTGGATATATGTGTGAATGGTTGAATGCTTGATATGCTTGGTTCTTAGCAATTTTTTTCCTTGGCCTGTTACATGCTTATCTAGGTCGATGTATGTTATAGAGGGTATGTTTGCGGTTAAGATAATTCTATGTGCTTTGGGTCTAATATGTTTTTCAAATGATTATTAAGTTTGATCACATGTATTGATAGTAGGTAGTAATGTATGTGTGATGTATTTAGATGGAAATATGGCGTTATGCTTAAATGACTTTGTTTGTGTGATAATTATAGTTATAAAACGAGGTATGAATTTTTAAAAGTGGTTATAAAGGTACGGATGCTAATGGTAAGAAGTGAATTTGTTTTAGGGTTATTTCAAATGCATGTCCAAATGGTTAGTGAAACGATTTGATTAGTTAATATGAAAAATTGTAAAGTTTAGGTAAACAAATATTTATATTCGAATTTGGTATGCATTGTAAGGTTAAATATGTGCAACGCAAATGTGGATTTTATTTTTTTTGAATTATGCGCATACTATGTTAGTACCATGGGCATGTTTGGTTATGTTATTACATATTAATGTCTCATATGTGAATAAATATACCATAAAGTGCTATGGTTTATATGTTTAATATGCATATATGCATAATATATGAAATGATAAGATGACATGTGAGGAAGGTAATAACTGTAGTTATATTCAATATATGTGAATAAAGTGAAAGGTATTTACTGGAATATGTATTAAATATGTATTTTGGTTTGATAAATGTATGTATGGTGATATATGACTGTGATGATCTGAGTTTGACTTGGTAATGCCACTTTACCCTAGTCCGACGACGGATACGGGTTAAGGGTGTTACACATTAGATATTAGAACTCATAACACATTTAGAGAATTTTGTGTTTACATTTTGAGGGTTCTTTGTTTTCGGGTTTTCGGAGTTTAGTTTTTATCTCCATCTTTTGTACTCTTCGTTCTGTTGCCATTATAGTAAAATTATCTTTTCCCGTGGTTTTTTATCATCTTTGGAGGGGTTTTTCCACGTTAAATTTGTGTGTCCAATTTCTCAATTTATTACGCTACTTTTACTTGTTCGTTGCTTAATCGGGTCGATTCTAACAAGTGGTATCAGAGCTAGTTCAATTTTTATAGATCAGCCCATTCAGATATGTTAGCAACAAGGTTTGAAATTGAGAAGTTCGATGGTGAGACAAATTTCTATCTGTGGCAAGTTCGGATGATGGCAATTCTAGTTCAAACCGGCTTGAAAAAGGTTGTTACCGGGAAAAAGCCTGAGAATCTAAATCAAACAGAATGGGAATAGCTTGATGAAAAGGCTTTGTCTGCAATCCAGTTGTGCCTCGCGAATACGGTATTGCAGGAGGTATTGATGAAGAAGACCTCATCTGCCTTGTGGAAAAGGTTAGAAACTCTTTATACGACTAAGTCTCTGGCTAACCGTTTAGTGTTGAAACAACGTCTATTTACGTTTCGCATGAACGAAGGTGAGCTTCTTAGAGATCACATCAGTCAATTCATTACTCTTTTAAATGATTTAAAGAATGTTGAGGTTCATATTGACGATGAAGATCAGGCTATGCTATTATTGTGCTCTTTACCCCCTTCATACAAGTCTTTCAGGGAGACCCTGATTTATGGCAGAGACAAACTCTCGCTCGAAGATGTGAAGGGTCATTTGTTGAGTAGAGACAAACTCGACAATGAGCTTCATTTGGATAGCAAGACAGATAGGCAAGCTTCCGTTTTGATAGCATCAAAGAAACGAGACAAAAGGTGTCGCTATTGTAAAAAGTTAGGTCACGTCAAAGCAGATTGTTATAAACTGCGAAAGAAAAGGGCTGCTGAGAGTAACGAGGAAGATGTAGCTGGTGCTAATTTGGCCGATGAAAGCGGTGATGATTCCTTGTTAGTGTCAACGAGCGATAACTCCAAGCTCACGTCCGAGTGGGTCCTAGATTCGGGATGTTCTTTCCACATGTGTCCCAATAGAGAATGGTTCTCCACATACAGTTCGGTTGAAGGTGGAGTTGTGTGCATGGGAAACGATTCATCTAGTAAGGTAATTGGTATTGGTACTGTTAAAATTAGGATACACGATGGGACGATTAGGACACTCTCAGATGTCAGGTATGTACCTGATTTACGAAAGAATCTCATCTCCTTGAGTATTTTAGACTTGAAATGATGCAGAATCAACATCGAGTCGAGCGGCATTAAAGTATCTCATGGGGCTCTCGTTTTGTTAAAAGGTAAAAGAACTGGCATTCTTCATATTCTGGAAGGTTCTACAGTGACCGGTGAAATCAGACGTCCCTCATCCGTTACAGAGTCGAAGTCAACTCATTCAGAGCGGAGGCAACTTGGTCATAGGAGGGAAAAATGTATGACCGTTTTGTTGAAGAGAGGTTCTCTTTTGGATGCAGGTTTTGAAAAGTTAGGGCACTGTGTTCGTGAAAATCAAACCCGGGTTAGTTTTGATTTGGCAGTGTACAAGTCGAAGGCTAGAAGTCTTCCAGTTTCTAAGCACAGATTCGACTCAGTTAATTCCCTGCATGGTTCAAGATAGGCTCGTGGCGGGTTTTGGCAAAGATGGCATTGTGGAAATATGAGTCAAGGTGGAGATTTGTTAAGTATGACTCCTATTTTCAGTCAAATTTGAGAAGTAATCTTCTAGTTAAACTCTATTTATTTGTTTCAATCGAACACTGATTAGTTAGATTATTTTATTATTATTTGACCTATGAATTTAGCCTATAAATAGGCTCTTTTACAACCTTAGAAAATACACCATTAGATATTAGAACTCATAACACATTTAAAGAATTTTGTGTTTACGTTTTGAGGGTTCTTTGTTTTCGGGTTTTTGGGGTTTAGTTTTTATCTCCATCTTTTCTACTCTTCGTTTTGTTGCCATTATAGTAAAATTATCTTTGCCCGTGATTTTTTATCCTCTTTGGAGGGGTTTTTCCACGTTAAATTTGTGTGTCCAATTTCTCAATTTATTACGCTACTTTTACTTGTTCGTTGCTTAATTGGGTCGATCTTAACAATTTTCTATAAAGAATTTCTCCAATAATTATTTATAGAACAATCTAGGAATATAAAAGATGGTAGAAGAATAGAAAGAAACTTTGTTTCTATATTTTTCTGTGTGTCATACAAATGAAATTTTAATCCTATTTATACGAGATCTCATGTCTCTTCATAGGGACATAACTACTTGAATAATTATGACTATTTGTTAATAACCAAGTGACATAACTTTTGATCACTTATAATTTTTTATTTGCAATTATTAGAATACTAGATATATTTTAAAAACGTTGCAACATTCTTGAGGGAAATTGCAGAGCAAAGTTGAAAATAATCAGCGGCAAAAAACTGGGACAACTTGCGTCCCTGCATGTGCATGACATTAGCACTGTTCCCCGACGTTAAAGGAAATTGGGAGTTTGGGACCAATCCATCGCTAAATTATTTCCCAGGTAAAGATATTAAAAAAAATTCATATATTCATGTATTTGTTATATGGTCTAAAAATATATAATTGGTTCAAAAAGTTTTGCTCTTGAAATCAATAGCTTCCACGAAGAAAGAACAACCCAATGAAAATAGCAGAACTCCCATCGTCAGTAAACAAAACAACTAAAACCTTCCCAAAAAAAAAAAAAAAAACAAAGAAATAAAGAACCCATATAAAAAAAGAGAGCTTAAAAATCAGCAAAGTACCTGGAGAAATGATGAGCTAAATGATGAAGACTTGATGAGATGCGGTAGAGAGCTGAACGGTGGAGAGTACTTTTCTCTCAAATGAGCGGCTTTAACAGGAGGACGAAAGGGAAAAAGGGGGAAGTAGAAGTTAAAGGCTTTCTTTTGTGCGTATGATATATTTCTTAAAACATTGGTTATAATTTCAATTTATTTTTAAGGTAATTTTAATTTTTTATAGTGATAACTTTAATTAATTTATAATTTTTTTAAATTAGTTAACAAAATCTATTTGTTTTAAAACTTTACTACAAAAATATTTATCATTATTTGACAAGAACTTTTTATTTAAATTTTATATTTTTAAAAATATTAAAATATGCTTCGAGTCTCTATATTCTTTATATATTTGGAATTTAATTTTTCAACTTTTATTTTTAAAAATTTAGTCCTTATACTTTTTATATTTAAAATTTCAGGTACAACTGTAACATCATTAAAATTCTTCTATTAATTGCGAATATGGCATTTTAAAATTAAAGAAAATACTACCTTAATAGAGCGACTAAATTTCTTAAAATAAAAATAAAAGGACTAAATTTCAAATACAAAAAATATAGTAACTTAGTACATCTTTTAGTCATTTAAAATATAATTTAATTAATTATATCCATCACACGTCCATTGGAAAAATATTATTACTATGTATAATTTTAATCTTTGTAATGAAAATGTCCAGCACTATTTATAATCTCAATCAGGCACAATAATTTCTCTTGCTAAAAAAAAAAAAAGCCAATTTAGCAAAACATATAAACATTTAATTAAATGGTAAATTATATCATTAGCTACTAAATTATGGGTGAATTTTTGTTTTGGTCACTTTACTAAAAAAAGTTACAATTTGGTCGCTAATGTTTTCAATTTTTTTAGTCACCCGACTGTTAAGTGGACTTTTTGAGTTAGTATAATAAAAATTTTAGTCATCAGTATCTATACTTTATACCAATTTGACCCTGATTATACATAAAATGATAAAAATTGAAATTCTTTTTAAAAATTTAGAAAATCATAAAAATTAAAAATTATATAAGAGTAAATAAAAACTTAAAAATAAATAATGAGAGAGAAAAGGAGGGAAAATTATTTTTAAACCCTCCAAAATTTCTCTCCATATTATATGTATAAAAATATCCAATACTCAATCCTTAAAATAACATAGAAAAAACAAAAAAAAAATATTAAGCTGTTATAAAATAAAAGAAAAAGAATAAAGAACAAAGAGAATGGGAGAGTAAAGAGAGAGCGTATTTTTATTGATCAATCGGGATATTTATAAAGCTTCTCCAAAGTTTCTATTTATAGGCATAAAAAGTATAAATGAAGTAGAGATCTACTTCTAATTACTATTAGAGTTTAAAGTATATCAAAACTTATCTTGATCTTGATGGGCGTCCACTTAATAATATATTCATAATACTCCCCCTGGATGTCCATTGGTAGATAATATGTCTCGTTAAAACCTTACTAAGATAAAAACATTGTGGGAAAAAATTTCTAGTGAAGGAAAAAGAGTACACATATCTATAATACGCATAATATGTTGCCTCATTAAAAACCTTACCAGGAAAACCCAATGGGACAAAACCTCGGTTAAGGAAAAAAGAGTACAGCGCATATTTACTCTCCCTCATGAAAACATCACATAATATCTCATATTCTATGTATTCAATCTTGAATACTAGCTTTTCAAATGACCATTTGAACATATTTGCTAAGCATTTATATCAACATTCTTTTAAAAGTCATGAGTGAGGGAAAATTTTTGAGGAAATATATTTTGATCTCTTCAAGAGCTTCAACAATAATCATAACAAACTTTAATCATGACCTCTCTATAAAAATACAAATATGACTTTTGGATCATTTTATAATCCTCTTTCAGCTACTATTGACTAAGTCAAATTTACCACATATGTTTAATTATTTCAATTCATATAAATAAAAAATTTTCCATTAATTTCAATATGCTTCCAGCATTCTAAATCCTTCATGGATTTTAATATAAAGTTTACTATATAGTGATTCATAAAAGGTTGTAACAACAACTATTAGACGCAAGTTAAATCTTTTATGAACTATTAGTTTAATAATATATCTAAAGGTTATTATATCCACTACAAAAGAATATTATATCTTTTCATAATCAATGTCAAGAGTTAGCAAAAATTTCATATTTTATTCCATTTTGCAAAACTACTTCATTTGCACCCTCACTGGTTTTATACCTTTAGATATTTGGACTACTGGTCTAAAACTCCATAAATTTAATTGTACTTGAGTTGCGTCTTTCTATTTTGACCAATTTATTTCATATCTATATTTCTCAATAGGTTTATTCAAGATCCTCCTTATATTTCATTATTTCAACAATAATATTGCATGCAAAATCATTGTCGACCACTTTTATTATCGGTTCGACATTTTCTCAAATTGACATAACTTATTGAGATCTCTTATTTTCTCTATTTTAATCTTCAGTTTTAGGTACCAGAATCTCTGTTGGAGTTTTACTTATTAGTTATGTCTTGAGTCTTTTCTGGAGCACCTGCCTTCACTAATTAATATATATTCACAACTTCCTTTGAGTATTCACTCATCTTTGTTGTGGTGGACCAATTGGAACATATACGCACATACAAAAATTCAAAGATGAGAAATATTTAGCTCTTGACAAAAAATCAATTGTAATAGGGAGTAGGACATGGAACTTGACTTGAAGATATTACTAATATGGTTTCGAGAAAAACTTGAAAAGTATATAATGATCTATTTTTTGTTTTGTTCTATTTTTAATTTGTTATTGGATTCTATTAAATGATAATTTTTTTATTTTCTATATTAACAACATATTCAAGAATTTATTTCTCTACAATCTTTATATAGAATTTTCTATTTTTAAATAATTTTGACTTTTCTTCATAATTTTTATATAGAATCAAGGTTAAAGTGATAGAAAATATAAAAGTTAAGGACAAAAACTGTTATTATAACAACTAAAAAAACCACTTAACAATCAAGTGACAAAAAATAATTTCAAAAAGTTTAGAGACAAAATTGCAATTTTTTAGTTAAAAGAAGAAAAAGAAAACTTACTCATAGTTTAGTGGGTTGTTAACCAGTGAGATGAACAAGGAAATAAGATAAAGGTAGGATATGCAAGAGAAGGATGGAAGTTGAGAAAAGATCAGTATTTCTTTAGGAGAGAGTCTAGAGATTCAGGGGATGAAGAAGTCACTTGTGATTTGTTTGCATGATCCTTTAATAGTGGGGGGACAAGCTTAGCTAGGAGTCCTAAGACCGTTGAGTGGAAGTCTAATTTAATACCCTTGGCAATGACGGTGATGTGATGTCCTAGGATGAGACATGTTAGAGCGGCTAGCAATCAAATACTCTAGGTCTCCACATGGTCCTCACATAGTCTTAGTAGAGCTATCTCTTTTCAAAGTTTGCAAAGTTAGGGTTTTTGAACTAGCCTAGGCTCACAATGTGGTTGGTTCCATTGGGAGATGATAACTCTTGAAAAGAGTTATACTTCAAGCTTCTAGATTGAATTAATTGTTTGTAATTAAGTAAATATGTTTGTATTTTTAGATATTTTTAGAACATTGCATAAAAAAGCTTGGATTGTGCTATAAATGTTATTATTGGTTACTTTATTATTGGGGAAGAAAGGTGTTGGCTGTGGTTGGAAGCAGGTGCAGGATGAAGAAGAGAAGAGAAAAAAAGTGTAGGAAAATGAAGTAAGTGAAATATTGCCATGGCAAAATGATGGTTAGATTGCCAATAAGAATGCCATGGCAATTCCAAGAAGATGATGCAGCACTCAGTCCACGTCACTCTCAGCCAGCTGTACTTGTACCAGATAAACCACCATGAAAAAGAGGAAGCAAAAGGTGTGCGCTGAGAGGGAAGGACCTACCCTATAAAGAAGGAAAGAGAAAAGAGAAAAGGGGATCCGGAGAGAGAATAATTGGAGAGCAATTATTTCTCTCTACATCAAATTCTCGTGAAAAATCTCAGAGAAAAAAAGAGGAGAGGGTAGCAGCTTACAGAGCAGAGTAGTAAGAGACGCAAGGAAGGGGAAGAGAAATCTGCCCTAAATTTTACATCAAATCTCATTATTAAAGTGAAAGTTGGAGTAGCAAGAGCTTTCTCCAGCTCAGCTTTTATTTTCTGATTTGAATTTGTGATTCATAAACTTAAATGAAGAAGTTGAATGGTTTTGTTTTGGACTTGAATGTCCAAGCCATGAGCTAAATCTCATTGGGTTGTAATTATTTGGGTGAATTCTTATTATCTTTAATGCACATGGTTTGATTTTGAGTAGATTACTATTTCATTCGATTTGTGATTATTTTAAATGCATGCATGCAAGCTATAGACATAGATAACTGTATGTTATGTTATTTGATCTGATTTAATTCTAGAAAGATTAAATAGATTGGATTATTATTAGATGATATAGGCAAGTATACGAAAGAATATTTGCAACATTTTAGATGTAAAAGTTGCAATCTGTACAGGGAAAGAAAGAAAAATTTGTATATCATTCTAAAGTTCTATAGACATACAAAAACTCAAAATGACAACTTAAAGTCTGGCTCTTGAAAGAAGCAGGCTACAGTAGAGAGTCCCTGAGCAGTATAATGGTCAAGATTTTTCCATGACATCATTCTGATATAAAAATAAAGCCTGGGTAATTCTAACCTTTATCATTCAACAGTACAAATCTTCCCTACTTATTCTTTGAGAATTGTCACATAATTTAAATTTCCCTAGCATATTTTTATTCATAATTTATTTTATTAAGTCATTCATTAAATTTCTTTATCAATTTGTCATCTGTTTCTTTCACGCAGTTTAATTAGTCAATTTCATAATAAATAACAAATTATTTTAATAAATTCCTATCCCTGTGGAGACGATACTTACTCATCACTTTATTACTTGATTCGACGTGTATACTTGCACATTTGCATTACATATTCACACGCGACAAGTTTTTGCCGCCGTTGCCAGGGATCGGCAACATTGGAAAAATTTTGGTGTGTTATTATTTTTTTACTTTGTTAGTTTAGCCTAATTAGTTGTTTTGATTTTGTTTGTTTGTTGGTGCATGAGTAGAGATATTTTAGCAATTGAAGTGTATTCTTTTGATCTAAAAATTGAGAGAACCTTAATAAGAAGGAGAAAAAAATTGCGAGAAATGGAAAGAATTAGAAATGATCAGGTTAGAGAAGAGCCATTACATCAGGAAGGAAGGGATGTTGATATTCCTCGAATAATAGATGACAGAGAGAGACCCATCAGAGAACATGTAGTGCCGATCCTAGATGATCTAAATCTAGGAATTGTCAGGCCGCATATTTAGGCTCAACATTTCTATGGTATTCCTGAAGATGCCTTGAAACTGAAGTTATTCCCTCATTCATTGCAAGATCGTGCTAGAGCATGGTAAAATGCATTGCCCTTAGGTACAGTGGCATCTTGGAATGAACTTTGTTAGAGGTTTCTGCTGAGATATAATCCTGTGAACATGAATGCCAAACTAAGGAACGATATTACATCCTTTCAGCAATCTGAGGATGAAACATTATATGAAGCATAAGAGCAACTCAAGTAGTTAATTAGAAAATGCCCGTTGCATGGCTTTCAACATTGGACTCAAATGGAAATGTTTTATAATAGATTGAATGTGCATACAAGGATGGTGGTTGACGTATCTACCAATGGGACTTTGCTCAATAAATCATATAATGAGGCATATGAAATTTTGGAAAGGATAGCAAACAACAATTATCAATACCCCACTACAAGAGTAAGGACTGGCAGAGGAGTTTTTGGAGCAATGGAACTTGACGTGTGTAACACCCCTTACCCGTATTCATCGCCGGAACCGGGTACGATGTAAAATCCTAAATTTACGGGCCTATACATTTAGTGTAGGGATAGGTTTACTATGTTAATTTAATTGATAGGGGTCTAGATTTGGGCTTAGAATTAGGCAAAAAGGCCCGGATTAAAGTGGCGTCATTAACAGTTAAAAAGGAACAAGTTTTGGGTTGCAAGGAGCCGATGTTTTAGGCCAAATTCGACACTTTAAATGAAGAGAGGGTGACGCCACACACAAGGAATTAGGGGCCCAAGTATTAAGTTTAATGAGGCCCAAATATTTTAATTTAAGTGAGTTAAATTTGGCATTAGGGATTAGTAGAGGTGGACGGCTACAAGGCTATAAAATAGGAGAATTTATGTGGATTTTAAAGTGATAATATCATAGATAAAAAGGAGAAAAGTTAGGAGCTTATCTTCAAGGGAAGTGTTGGCGAAAATCCACCACCTAGAGGAGTGTAAAATTTGGCTCTTTGCATGGCAAGGAGGGTGCGAATTTCTCCTCTCTTTAGCTTGAATTTTAAGGGCATTTTCGGTTTTTAGCAGTAGGTGCCAAAATATCTATAAATAGGGGCTAGCTCCTTGATTACGACACTTTGAAAACCCTAAATTTCTCTCCCATTGTGCCGAAATTCCCTAGCCTCTCCCTCTCCAATTTCTTTTCTCCAATTTCTTTAAAAGCCGAAACTCTTCTCCACTTTTTCCTTCTTGTGCCGATTTCTCTAGGAAGCAGAAGCATCCATAGTCTTTTCTTCTATTCATCCTATTTGAGAATTAGTTCTATACTTAGGCATTTAAATCTTCCATGGGCATTACCGAATCCTCTCTCTAGTGCTAGCTGAATCTCCTATGCTAAGGTAAGTGTTGATTTTTGATTAGTTCTCATGATCTATTCCCGGTTTTTGAAAGGCAAAAGCCAAAAGCTAATAGTTTAATGGTTTCATGATGGGCGGCAATTCGGGATTTGAAGGAAGCTTAGTCGACTAGACCTAAAAGCCGAAAATCATAAGTCTCCAATTTTGGGATTTCAAGGTAAGAGGATTTGTTTATTTATATATATAAAATCGGGTAGAATACTAACCATGGCGAATATAGGAGAGGCCTATTTTCGCAATTGTTAGGCTTTTAAGCAAGGCTATAGATTGAGGATAATAGATCCGGATAGCAAGCACATCAACTAAGAATATTGGATTTCGCAATATCAGGTGTGTAATTCTCCACACCATCTAGATCTGTTTGATTAATATATGAAAATAAGTATTACATGTTTTGTTAAATGCCGAAACCCCGGCATATTGGCGAGGAACCCAAAGAGGGTAAAGCAAATCACCGAGGTTAGTAAATGATCCGATTAAATGTTATAAGTATACTGATTTTATGTGATTGCATGGGTTGGGTTTGATGAAAGGAGGAAGTTATATGTTGTAGCGGTTCCTTACCGTGATCTGTTGTAGCGGCCTGCCGTGATTCATTGTAGTGGCTACGACCATGATCGATGATGAGCGGCACGATCGCCATCAAGGCGTGTAGCGGTGTGGGTTGATTGTAGAAATCCCCAATGGTGTAAATGGGTGATAAGGCGTGTAGCGGATGGACACCTAGGATATGGGTTGGGCTTTGCATATTATTTTTGTTACTTATATTTTGATTATTCTGTTTTATGGGGCTAAAGCCCAAATCTAATGGTGCATGAGGGTTGCACATTGAGTCTCATAACTCACCCTTTAATTTTAACCATCTCGGGTGACACTTAGGGCATCGGATCGGGTGAGAGGAGAGCAAGGTGGCCATGCGTGAGCTTTGAGAATTCAGCAAAAAGACTTAGTCTAATTTTTTTATTTTCATTTAATTAATGGGTTCAAATTTCCTTGTAATAAGGCCATGGGCCTCTAGACTACCATTTATGTCTTGGGATTTTGTTGGGCTTTTATTACTGGGTTTTAAGTTTTACGTTTTCAATTAAGTTAAGACCTGCATGAAATTTCGGTTTTTATTTAAAATCTACTAAGATAATTGGTTACTTAATATTTAATAATTTAATGAATTATTAAGCTTTCGAAATAAAGGTGTAAACCTAGTAATTGTTTTCCAAAATGCGACATGTTATGTAAAATCTCTTAAGTGACATACCAGATCCGGTTGTAGCGTTTGGGCTAGGTTTGGGGTGTTACAAATTGGTATCAGAGCCCGGTTCAAAACTCGGCTCTGGGGTTTTTTTGGGCTCAAACATTTTCTAAAGATAGGCTTTTGAAATATGGATGTTTTTAAGTGATATCAGGTCGGTTAGCTCAGCATGGCACCTGCTTCTCCGGCCCAAGTCCGCCAGGTAAGTATTCTAAACCATTGTGTGATATAATATATGTGGGCTTGATGGGCTTTATGGGACGTAGATTAGTTAGATTTGAACTTGATGAACTTTAGGCCTAGTTGAAACAACTCTTAAAATCTCATAAGACTTAACTTCACTAAACAAACCGTGAACGAGCAGTGCAAGACTAGGGTGTGGTAACAGCATACGCATGTCTAGGATTGGATCCGGAAGAGCACAGTATTTAAGCGATCCTAGTGACTCACCTCCTCTTGGCTGGAATCCTGCAGTGCGTAGTGACTATTCACCTTAGCCAAGTTAGGGTGTGGCAATGGGCATACGCATGTCTAGGAGTGGATTCAGGAGAGCTTGGTACTTAAGTAGTCCTAGCGACTCACCTCCTCTTCACTAGAATCCTACAGTGCGTGGTGACTATTCACCCTAGTTACGAGGACTTGTTGATGGGCTAAACCTTATAATTAAAACCCGAAAGGACCAGCCACCCTAGTTTGAAAAAAAAAAAAAGAAAGAAAATTTCTCAAGTTTTGCAAAATTTTCAAAATACGTTTGATTTGTAAAACTACCAACCCGACCATGAATTTGTAAAATACCTATGTTTTGAAAATTTACAGAAAATCTCATGTTTATAAGAGTAACCCAGACCATGAAACTAGATTTTTCCCCAAAGTACCCTGTTTGAAAGAAAAAACAACAACAACAACAACAACATCAAAATATCCTTGGTTAGAAAAAAATTCCCAACCTACCCTCGTTTTGTCAAATGACCAAAATACCCCTGGTTTGTACAATTACCAAATTACCCCTGATTTGCAAAATTACTAAATTGCCCCTGATTGCAAAATTACCGAAATACCCCCAGATTTCAAAATTACCGAAATACCCTCGAATTTCAAAATTACTAAAATACCCCTGGATTTTAAAATTACCAAAATACCCCTGGATTGTAAAATTACCAGAATACCCTTACTTCACGAAATCAACAAGGAACTTTATTATGAAAAATTACGAAAATACCCCTGTAGGATAAAATTACGAAAATACCCCTAGGTAGTGAATCAACGAAAACACCTTTACGTGAAGAATATAAGTGCTTGGATGTTATTTGTATGATGTATGTGTTTTATTTTAGTTAGAGGTTACAAACTTGAGATCATATTGTGAATGTGAATTGAAAGAACTACTCTTAAACTATTGTTCATAAAACATTCGTGGTTAATCGGTGGAAGAAAACTAATAATTCATAAAATTTCTAAATAGATAAACGCGAATCGATAAAATGAGTACAAGGGGACGAGGACGCTCTAGATGCTAACACTAGTGCGTACTCTACCATAATATACTAAGTGTTTCTTTTGGCTTTAGAATCGGAGTGCGCAACGAAAGCATAGTGGTTAGACTTGGGTAGTACGATTAATAGTTAGTTGGAAATTTCGAGGACGAAATTTCTTTAAGGGGGTAGAACTGTAACATCCTAAATTTACGGGCCTATACATTTAGTGTAGGGATAGGTTTACTATGTTAATTTAATTGATAGGGGTCTAAATTTGGGCTTAGAATTAGCAAAAGGGCCGGATTAAAGTGGCATCATTAATGATTAAAAGGAACAAGTTTTGGGTCGTGAGAGCCCATGTTTTAGGCCAAATTCGGCACTTTAAATGAAGAGAGGGTGACGCCACACACAAGGAATTAGGGGCCCAAGTATTAAGTTTAATGAGGCCCAAATATTTTAATTTAAGTGAGTTAAATTTGGCATTAGGGATTAGTATAGGTGGACGGCTACAAGGCTATAAAATAGGAGAATTTATGTGGATTTTTAAGTGATAATATCATAGATAAAAAGGAGAAAAGTTAGGAGCTTATCTTCAAGGGAAGTGTTGGCCGAAAATCCACCACCTAGAGGAGTGTAAAATTCGCTCATTGCATGGCAAGGAGGGTGCCGAATTTCTCCTCTTTTTAGCTTGAATTTTAAGCAGGCGTTTTGATTTTTAGCGAGAGGTGCCAAAATATCTACAAATAGGGGCTAGCTCCTTGATTACGACATGAAAACCCTAAATTTCTCTCCCATTGTGCCGAAATTCCCTAGCCTCTCCCTCTCCAATTTCTTTAAAAGCCGAAACTCTTTTCCACTTTTTCCTTCTTGTGCCGATTTCTCTAGGAAGCCGAAGCATCCATAGTCTTTTCTTCTATTCATCCTATTTGAGAATTAGTTCTATACTTCCGACATTTAAATCTTCCATGGGCATTGCCGAATCCTCTCTCTAGTGCTATCCGAATCTCCTATGCTAAGGTAAGTGTTGATTTTTGATTAGTTCTCATGATCTATTCTCGGTTTTTGAAAGGCAAAAGCCAAAAGCTAATAGTTTAATGGTTTTATGATGGGCGGCAATTCAGGATTTGAAGGAAGCTTAGTCGACTAGACCTAAAAGCCGAAAATCATAAGTCTCCAATTTCGAGATTTCAAGATAAGAGGATTTGTTTATTTATATATATAAAATCGGGTAGAATACTAACCATGGCCGAATATAGGAGAGGCCTATTTTCGCAATTGTTCCGGCTTTTAAGCAAGGCTATAGATTGAGGATAATAGATCCAGATAGCAAGGACATCGACTAAGAATATTGGATTTCGCAATATCAGGTGTGTAATTCTCCACACCATCTAGATCTGCTTGATTAATATATGAAAATAAGTATTATATGTTTTGTTAAATGCCGAAACCCCGGCATATTGACGGGAACCCAAAGAGGGTAAAGCAAATCACCGAGGTTAGTAAATGATCCGATTAAATGTTATAAGTATACGATTTTATGTGATTGCATGGGTTGGGTTTGATGAAAGGAGGAAGTTATATGTTGTAGCGATTTTTACCATGATCTGTTGTAGCGGTTCCTTCACCGTGATCTGTTGTATAGCGACTACGCCGTGATCGTTGTAGTGGCTACGGCCATGATCCGATGATGAGCAAGCACAACTACCATCAAGGCGTGTAGCGGTGTGGGTTGATTGTAGAAATCCCCAATGGTGTGAATGGTGAGTGCGGGGTGTGTAGCGGATGGACACCTAGGATATGGGTTGGGCTTTGCATATTATTTTTTTACTTATATTTTGATTATTCATTTTATGGGGCTAAAGCCCAAATCTAATGGTGCATGAGGGTTGCACACTGAGTCTCGCGACTCACCCTTTAATTTTAACCATCTCAGGTGACACTTAGGGCATCGGACCGGGCTAGAGAGGAGAGCAAGGTGGCCATGCGACAGAGCTTTGAGAATTCAGCAAAAAGACTTAGTCTAATTTTTTTTATTTTCATTTAATTAATGGGTTCAAATTTCCTTGTAATAAGGCCATGGGCCACTAGACTACCATTTATGTCTTGGGATTTTGTTGGACTTTTATTACTGGGTGTTAAGTTTTACGTTTTCAATTAAGTTAAGACCTGCATGAAATTTCGATTTTTATTTAAAATCTACCAAGATAATTGGTTACTTAATATTTTATACTTTAATGAGTTATTAAGCTTTCGAAATAAAGGTGTAAACCTAGTAATTGTTTTCAAAAATGCGACATGTTATGTAAAATCTCTTAAGTGACATACCAGATCCGGTTGTAGCATTTGGGCCGGGTTTGGGGTGTTACATACGAGGCATTACCGGACTTAACTCACTTCAACATACAACGTTGGGCTATAAGATTTCATTTCAACTTAAAACTTCCCATTCACATTCAAAGCATCCTCATTATGGGCCTACGAAGCCTTAAACATGCAAACGGAGGGTCTCGGAATCAAACTGGGAACTTTTGTATACTTAGAAAACTTTTTCTTAAACAGGGCCACACACCCGTGTGAAATGGGACACGCCCGTGTGGGCAGGCCGTGTGGCTACACACGCCCATGTCCCTAGCTCGTGTGGAATTTATTTTTCAACTCGAACCTACAGGGGTTTTCACACGGCCGGACACACGCCCGTGTCTTTGGCCCGTGTCCTTCACACGGCCTAGACACGCCCGTGTCCTCACCCGTGTGTGAAAACCTGGGTATTCTGTTTATGACGTCAGCAACCTTATAAGGGGCACATGGCCTAGGCACACGCCCGTGTGTTTAGCCCGTGGTCGACACTGACTTGTAATACCAACATGCAGGGGACGCACGGACCAGCCACATGCCCATGGGATTGACCGTGTGTCACACACGGCCTAGACACACGCCCGTGTGCCTACTCGTGTGGACAAGAACAAGGCTATTTGCCAAGCTCTTTTTATCACCCTAACTCATACAACATAAACCTCATTCAACCATTAATCAAACAACCCAATCATGCATTATACACCTTCATGAATAACCTCATCACTTCATATATTAATACTAATGAGCCATTGATTATGGCCATTTACAAAAGAGTTCATTCTAAAAAAAGCCAACACACTTGGCCAAAACAACAAAACATTTCACTAAGTCTAGCCTCTATACATGCCATACTCAAAATGATAAGTCTAAGTATACCAAGATGAACTAATAGTGTGGATGATCTTCTGATTATCTTCGTATCTCGAGCCATCTCTTTGACACTATAAAACAAGAGAAAACAAAGGGAGTAAGCTTTAAGCCTAGTAAGTTTACTTGCAAACAATAAGCATCATAACATATGCTATTAATCAATAACATTACATACTAAGCAAGAACAATTCACATTTCCATAACCATGCTTACTCATCTCATCTCTTACCACATTCCAACCATACAACAAATATATTGCTCACATTTACTTGTACACATTCCCTACAATTATCACCACAAGCCACATGAAACATTTACTCAAACAATTTCTCGATGAACCCTTCAGAATAATACTAAGTACCCGGTGGTTTCGCACACAGCCCACCATTTATCAATAATAAGGTGTATCGCACATAGCCCACCAATGAGAATATTTACGGTGGTTTTGCACATAGCGCACCAAATGGTAATATAAACGATGGTATCACACACAACCTATCGTGAATAGATATTAAGGTGGTATCGTACACAGCTCACCGAATAACTATCATGGATATTTTTCCGCACTTACATATCTATTCCGAGGTTCATACGAGAATTACTCACTATCTATTAATTTCAATTAATCTCACTCATGATTGATCTCATTCGTATAATGCACCAATAAGCAACAACATGTGTATTAAAGATGTAATGTTTACACGTAAACTTACCTCGGTGCAAAATATATTAGTCGACAACTTAGTCTGTAACCTTGCCTTTTCCTCGGTCAAGGTTGTTTCCACGCTCTTCTTGATCTAAAATAATAAAATTCACTCATTTAATCACTTTATAATTCATGATACATCACAATTTCTACTTAGGCTGAAAGACCCCAAAAATCACTTACTTGCAAGAGAATGGCTTGGCTGAAAGTTTGGACTTCAAAAACCTCTAATTTCCATTTAATTTTTGGTGGAGAAGAAGCATAAATAGTGAAAGATGATATATCTTGTATTTATCTTATTTTATTCATTTTTTATCACCTAATTTCACCAAATTTTGACCAAAATTTAATGCCCTTGTCTCCTTATCTCTATGGCCGGCCAACACACTCTTAATGACCTAATTGCACTATAAAGACCTCCAATTTAATATTCTATAGCTATTAGACACCCTACCTTGTAATATAGAACTTTCGCACTTTATGCGATTTAGTCCTTTTTCACAATTAAGCATGCAATTGCTAAAATCAATGCTCCAAAATTTTCATACATCCATATAATTATGCCATAATACATAAAATGATATCAAAATAATTTTCTTCAACCTCAGATTAGTGGTTCCGAAACCACTTTTTTGACTAGCCTCAAAATTGGGCTGTTACAACTCTCCCCCTCTTTAGATATTTTCGTCCCTGAAAATCTTACCGGTAAAGAGGTTTGGGTATTGTTCCCTCATGGCTTCTTTCGGCTCCCACGTAGCCTCTTCCACACCGTGTTTTTGGCATAACACTTTCACTAAGGCTATGCTCTTATTCCTCAACTGTTTAACCTCTCGGGCCAATATCTTAATTGGTTCCTCTTCATAAGTCATGTCCGGTCGTATTTCAATTTCTATTGGAGGGAACACATGTGAAGGATCGGAACGATATCACCGTAACACCGACACATGAAACACATTGTGTATTCTCTCTAACTCTGCCGGCAAAGCCAACCGGTATGCTACTGGCCCAATCCTTTCAATAACCTCATACGACCCTATGAATCGTGGGCTCAATTTGCCCTTTCGACCAAATCTCAATATTTTCTTCCACGGGGATACTTTCAAAAATACTTTGTCGCCCACTTGAAACTCGATTTCTTTCCTTTTTAAATCCGCATATGACTTTTGTCAATTTAAAGCAGCTTTCAGACTATCACGGATCACTTTCACTTTCTCCTTGATTTTTTAACTAGGTCGACCCTGTGAATTTGCTTCTCACTGAGCTCGGTTCAATACAAGGGAGTCCGACACTTGCGACCATATAAGGCTTCGTACGGTGCCATCCGCATACTCGGCTGATAACTGTTGTTATAGGCAAACTCAACCAAAGGTAGATATTTTTCCCAACTACCTTCGAACTCTAACACACAGCATCGGAGCATATCCTCAAGAACTTGAATCACTCTTTCAGATTGGCCATCGGTTTGAGGATGGAACGCAGTACTAAAATTCAATCTTGTACCCAAGGCTTCCTGCAACTTCTTCCAAAACCTCGAAGTAAATCTCGGATCTCTATCCGAGATAATAGATATATGTACTCCATGTAATCTCACCACCTCAGCAATATATAGCTCGGCCAACTTATCGAGTGAGTAATCTACACACACCAGTATAAAGTGAGCCGAATTCGTTAATCTATCCACAATAACCCATACAACATCTTTCTTTTTCGGAGTCATTGGTAACCCCGTTACGAAATCCATTGTGATTCGATCCCACTTCTATTCTAGAACCATCACCGGCTGAAGTAATCCCGAGGGTACTTGATGCTCGGCTTTCACCTGTTGACAAATTAAACATCTTGTAACAAACTCGGAGATGTCTCTTTTCATACCCGGCCACCAATACGACTTCTTCAAATCTTTGTACATTTTTGTGCTGCCCGGGTGTACTGACAAACAACCACTATGTGCTTCATGTAAAATTTTCCGGATTAACCCATCATCCTTTGGTACACAAATTCTATCATGAAACATCAAGCAATCCTCTGAACTAACCTAAAAATCAAAGTCATTTTCCGATTCGTACTGAGCTCTCTTAGCTTGCATCTCACTATCATTCTTTTGAGCTTCAAATATCTGCTGAATAATTAATGGTCTAGCCCTCAACTCGGCCAATATAGCACCATCATCAGGCAACGCTAAGCTCGTACTCATAGCTCTCAAAGCATACAGGGATTTTCTGCTCAAGGCATCTGCAACCACATTTGCTTTCCCTGGATGGTAATCAATTACTAACTCATAATCCTTCAATAATTCGAGCCACTGCCGTTGTCGTAAATTCAAATATTTTTGGTCCATCAAGTACTTCAAACTCTTGTGATCGGTGAAGATTCGACACTTCTCACCATATCAATAATGACGCCAAATCTTCAAAGCAAAGAAGATCGCAGCCAACTCCAAAGCATGAGTTGGATAATTCTTCTCATGAGATTTTAGCTGTCTCGAGGTGTAAGCTACTACCTTACCCTTTTACATCAACACACAGCCGAGACCATTTAATGACGCATCACTGTAGACTACAAACTCTTTCCCCGACTCATGTTTTACTAAAACCGACGCCTCAATCAACAATGCTTTCAATCTCTCGAAACTTTTTTGGCATTTCTCAGTCAATTCAAATTTAACATCTTTGTGCAACAGTTTCGTCATCGGGGTAGCAATCATGGAGAACCCCTTTATGAAACGTCAGTAGTACCCCGCTAAACCAAAAAAGCTTTTAATCTCTAACACATTCCTCGGAGGTTTCCACTCCACAATAGCTGAGATCTTACTCGGATCAACTCTTATGCCATCACCCGACACAATGTGTCCTAAGAATCCGACCTCTCGGAGCCAAAACTCACTCTTGCTGAATGTAGCATACAACTGCTTGTCTCTTAAAGTCTGCAAAACAATTCTCAGATGCTCTGCATGCTCACTCTCATCCCAGGAATAAATTAATATGTCGTCGATAAAAACAACCACAAATTTATCCAAATACGGTCAGAGGACACGGTTTATTAAATCCATAAAAATCGCAGGAGCATTCGTTAAGCCTAATGGCAAGGCAAGAAACTCATAATGGCCATACCTCGTCCGAAATGCAGTTTTCGGCACATCTTGCTCCTTAACCCTCAACTGGTAATATCCAGACCTTAGGTTTATCTTAGAGAACACCGTAGCTCCCTTCAGTTGGTAAAATAAATCATCTATCCTTGGCAAAGGATACTTATTCTTCATTGTCACTTTGTTGAGTTGTCTGTAATCTATACATAACCTTATCGACTCGTCTTTCTTCTTCACAAATAGTACTGGAACACCCCACGGTGAATAGCTCGGTCTTGCAAAACCCTTGTCCGTTAACTCTTGCAACTGAATCTTCAACTCTTTTAACTCCAATGGTGCCATCTTATACGGAGCAATCGAAATAGGTGCTGTACCCGGAACTAACTCTATCCCAAACTCGACCTCTCTAACTGGAGGCAATCTGGGTAACTCTTTCGGGAACACATCCAGATACTCGCACACAACAGGCACTGATTCAATCATTCCCTCAGACTCTTTAGTATTCAGTACAAAGGCGAGATAGGACTCATACCCTTTTCTCAAGTATTTCTCAGCTACCATAGACGAGATCACTACAGGCAAACTATCCGGTTTACCTGATTCAACCCAAATGACATCTCCATTTACACATCCCAATTCAATAAACTTACTACCACAGTTTACTAAAACATTATGAGAAGTCAACCAATCCATACCAAGAATCAAATCAAATTCATCAAACGGCAACAACATGAGATTTGCCAAAAAATAATGACCTCTAATTGTCAGAGGACAACTCCTACACACCTTGTCAACTAGCACATGTTTGCCTAACGGGTTTGACACTTTTATTACAAATTCCGTAGACTCAACAATCATACTCATGCTAGATGCCAATTTCATGCAAATGTAAGAATGGGTAGACCCCGGATCAATCAAAACAACAACAGAGATATCATGAAGAGAAAAAGTACCCGTTATTACATCTGAAGATGATGCCTCTTCGCGAGCGCGAATGGCATAAGTCCTTGCAGGTGCTCGACCCTTCGACCTCATAGTAGAGTCTCTAGGCGTACCTCTACTACTAATCCCACCTTCCGGGTTCTTTTGTGATCTACCCCTCAAAGATACATTTCTTGGTCTTACTTCTTGCTTTCTTTCCTTCTCATCCCTCTCTGGACAATTCCGGATGAAATGGTCGGGTGAACCACACTTGTAACAATTACGGTTATTCCCCCAACACTCTTCAGTGTTGCCTACCACAATTTAGACACTCCAGTTTATTAGACTTTGGATTGCCCACGCTTGCCATCGAGGTGGCTTGAACTCTCGAGCCCAAGTATGTAATACCTCGATCTCGGTGTGAATATCCAACTAATGCAGTCGTCTGAGGGTTCATTTCCATGGACCTCTTTGATTGAGTTTGGTACGATTTACTCATTGGCCACTTTCTTATATCTCGGGCCTCACTCATGGCTTTTCTTTTTTCCTTATTCAGTTCCTCAGCCTTGCATGCCCTATCAACCAACACCACAAATTCTTTCAATTCCAAGATCCCAACTAGAAGTCTGATATCCTCATTCAGTCCATCTTCAAACCTCTTGTACAAGATAGCTTCTGTGGACACACACTTTTGTGCATACTTGCTAAGTCTAACAAACTCGCGCTCATATTCTGCCATAGTCATTTTGCCTTGCTTCAGTTCAAGGAATTCTTTCCGTTTCTGATCCATAAATCTCTGACTTATATACTTCTTTCGGAACTCTTCCAAAAAGAAGTCCCACGTCACTCTCTCCCTTGGAACCACTGACGTCAACATTTTCCACCAATGATATTCCGAGTCCTTCAGCAATGACACAGTGCATTTCAAGCTCTCCTTAGGTGTGCAGGAGAGTTCATCAAATACTCGCATTGAGTTCTCAAGCCAGAACTCTACCCTCTCAGGGTCATTGTCTATATTCGCTTTAAATTCCTCGTCCCCTTATTTTCGAATCTTATCAACCGGGGGTTTAGTCATCCTCACCAAATCTATACCTTGAGGAGCCACAGGAACTAGCTGAGGTATAGGAGGGGGTGGAGGAGGTTGAGCATTAGGATTCACTCGTACATACTCCCTGTACCAATTACTCATCATTTGGAGAAAGGCTTCCCGGGCCTCTTCTCCTTGACCCATAGCCTCGGGTCTACTCTCTACAGGTGCGGTCTCTTGTGTGGGAGTCGACGCGTTACTGCTGCATCATCAGCAGCTACTCGGTCGAGATTTATTTACTATATAAAAATAAGGTTTAGAATTGTCAGAAGTCACCACACTATCATTATACGCTCATGGCATGTATAGCTAGACTCTTACACATGCTATGGTAGTCTGAGAACCGACTAAACCATAGCTCTGATACCACTAAATGTAACACCCCTTACCCGTATTCATCGCCGGAACCGGGCACGAGGCATTACCGGACTTAACTCACTTGAACATACAACTTTGGGCTATAAGATTTCATTTCAAATTAAAACTTCCCATTCACATTCAAAGCATGCTCATTATGGGCCTACGAGGCCTTAAACATGCAAACGGAGGGTCTCGAAATCAAACCGGGAACTTTTGTATACTTGGAAAACTTTTGCTTAAACAGGGCCACACGCCCGTGTGAAATGGGACACGCCCATGTGGGTAGGCCGTGTGGTTACACACGCCCATGTCCCTAGCCCGTGTGGAATTTATTTTTAAATTCGGACCTACAAGGGTTTTCACACGGCCGGACACACGCCCGTGTCTTTGGCCCGTGTCCTTCACACGGCCTAGACACGCCCGTGTCCTCACCCGTGTGTGAAAACTTGGGTATTCTGTTTGTGACATCAGCAACCTTATAAGGGGCACACGGCCTAGGCACACGCCCGTGTGTCTAGCTCGTGGTCGACACTGACTTATAATACCAACATACAGGGGACGCACGACCCAGCCACATGCCAATGGGATTGACCGTGTGTCACACACGGCATAGACACACGCCCGTGTGCCTACCCGTGTGGACAAGAACAAGGCTATTTGCCAAGCTCTTTTTATCACCCTAACTCATACAACATAAACCTCATTCAACCATTAATCAAACAACCCAATCATGCATCATACACCTTCATGAATAACCTCATCTCTTCATATATTAATACTAATGAGCCATTGATTATGGCCATTTACAAAAGAGTTCATCTTTAAAAGAGCCAACACACTTGGCCAAAACAAGAAAACATTTCACTAAGTCTAGCCCCTATACATGCCATACTCAAAATTCTAAGTCTAGATATACCAAGATGAACTGATAGTGTGGATGATCTTCTGATTATCTTCGTATCCCGAGCCGTCTCTTTGACACTATAAAACAAGAGAAAAGAAATGGAGTAAGATTTAAGCTTAGTAAGTTTACATGCAAACAATAAGCATCATAACATATGCTATTAATAATAACATTACATACTAAGCAAGAACAATTCACATTTCCATAACCATGCTTACTCATCTCATCTCTTACCACATTCCAACCATACAACAAATATATTGCTCACATTTACTTGTACACATTCCCTGCACTTATCACCATAAGCCACATGAAACATTTACTCAAACAATTTCTCGATGAACCCTTCAGAATAATACTAAGTACCCGGTGGTTTCGCACACAGCCCACCAGTTATCAATATTAGGGTGGTATCACACATAGCCCACCAACGAGAATATTTACGGTGGTTTCGCATATAGCCCACCAAATGATAATATAAACGATGGTATTGCACACAGCCCATCGTGAATAGATATTAAGGTGGTATCGCACACAGCTCACCAAATAACTATCATGGATATTTTTTCGCACTTACATATCTATTCCGAGGTTCATACGAGAATTACTCACTATCTATTAATTTCAATTAATCTAACTCATGGTTGATCTGATTCGTACAATGCACCAATAAGCAACAACATATGTATTAAAGATGTAACGTTTACACATAAACTTACATCAGTGCAAAATATGTTAGTCGATGACTTAGTCCGTAACCTTGCCTTTTCCTCGGTCAATGTTGTTTCCGCGCTCTTCTTGATCTATAATAATAAAATTCACTCATTTAATCACTTTATAATTCGTGATACATCACAATTTCTACTTAGGCAAAAATGACCATTTTGCCCTTATACTTTGGAAAAAAATTACGATTTTGCCCCTAGGCTCGCTAGGCTCGTAATTCATTTTTCCTCACATTTTCTCATTAAACAAACCTAGGTGAACATTTTTTTCTCTTACAATAATTAACAAAACTAATTATTTCATGCATTTATTACTAAATTACAACCTTTACAACTAAGTCCCATTTAGGTGTTTTCATGGTAACACCTTTCACAAAAGTTGTTCCTTAACTCACTAACATTCATTTTCTTCCATAAAAACTCAGCAAACAACATAAACACCCTCATGGCAAGTCCCTAAACTTTCAACCATTTTGCAAATTAGTCCCCCCATTAGCTAGCTTAAGCTTTGGGGGTTCTAAAAGTACAAAAATTATAAAGAAAGATCTCTAAAATCACTTACTTGCAAGAGAATGGCTTGGGTGAAAGTTTGGACTCCAAAAACCTCAAATTTCCCTTCAATTTACGGTGGAGTAGAAGCATGAATAGTGAAAGATGATATCTCTTGTATTTATCTTATTTTATTCATTTTTTTATCACCTAATTTCACCAAATTTTGATCAAAATTTAATACCCTTGTCTCGTTGTCTCTATAGCCGGCCAACACACTCTTAATGGCCTAATTGCACTGTAACATCCCTTACCCATGTTCGAAGCCAAAACTGGATACGAGACATTACCTAACTTAACTTGCTTAAACTTATAACTTTGGACTATAAATTTTCGTCCCAACTTAAAACTTTTTCATTTACAATCAATATGTTCCTCTTATATGGGCCCACGGGGCCCAAAACATACATAAAGAATTGTTCGAAACTAATCCGAGAACTTAGGAAAGTTTAAGAAGACATAGAAAATTTTTCATCAAAACAAATACACGCCGTGTTGCTCAAGGGACACGCCTGTGTGCCCTCGAGACATGCCCGTGCTCCTCACCCGTGGTCGACACCGACTTAATACACACGGCGTGGGACACACGCCCGTGTCCCTCGGGTTCGTGTCCTTCACACGACCTCGACACGCCCGTGTCTTCTTAGCGTGTCGCGAAAACCTTGGTATTCTGTTTGTCATGTCATCATCTCACTAAGGTCACACGGCTAAGGCACACGCCCGTGTCCTTAGGCCTTGTGTCGAATTAAATTCCAATTTCTAGGTGCAGACTTCACACGGCCTGGGTACACGCCCATGTCCATGGCCGTGCCTCCCACACAGCTGAGACACACGGCCATGTCTCTGCCCGTGTGTTTACTACTGAGCATACTGACTAGCAACTCTAGCATGCAAGGGGATACAAGGCCGAGCACCACACCCATGGGGCTGACCGTGTGTCACACACGGCCTAGACACACGCCCGTGTGTCTTCCCGTGTGGACAATTATATGGCTATCTACCAAGCCATTTGCCACCCTAGCAAGAAATCACACTCATACCAAATAAATTTAATATTTAAGGTGACCATATGATACCTCTAAGAACTCAAAAGAATCAAGACATCCATAAAAAACATACACTTCATGAAATCCATCATCATTGAATATATGAACATATCAAGTATAGGCCAACATCCCATGACCTCTTACAAAATAGATTTAACAACTATAAAAGCCAACACATTTGACTTGCAAATATGACATAACAAAAAGACCAAGTCCCATACATGCCATACTCGAAATGAATCTAGTTTGGCTATACCAAATAGTGGTTGATAGTGTGATCTCCAACTCTGATGTCTGCGATTTCTGGAGCTATCTTGGCAATACTACAAGGAAAAGGGAAATGAAAGGGGTAAGCATGAAGCTTAGTAAGTTTGCATGAAAATAAATGACAATAATAAGCTCATGATAAAACCCATCCATGGCATTAATTAACCACACACAAGGTTATAGGCCCCTTGCCATACTTACTCATAATTTCCCTTATTTAGCTCATACCATGCCACATATCGTAAATATTCTTCGCGAATTACTCACGGGTACCTGTGTTAACTCAATCACATAGCTCTAATAAGATTCTCGTTTCTATTTCTAATCTGATCTATTTATCCCAATAAATCACTAGGGATGATCAAGGGTGCTTATTCATAACCATTGGCATACACACGAAGCCAATGCCACATCCCGGATGCGGTCTTATATGGGAGTACTTTTGACTACCGATGCCATATCCCGGATACTGTCTTATACGATTCTCATATTCAATACTGAATCCATATCTCAGATATGGTCTTATACGGAATTTCAAATTGGCGCTGAAGCCATGTCCCCCATATGGTCTTACACGGGACCTTATCTATCTCATGTCTCGATAATAATATACTCACATTCATTATAGTCCAACTGGGACTTCAACATTTCAATTTCTTAGAATATCGTACATCAATATAATGTCAACCATTCACAAACAATACGAGCATAAATGTTGAATTTATCACATATAAACTTACCTCGATTTTAAAATAAGCTAGATCGTCGATCTAGTCCGAGACTTTATTCTTGCCCCGATCAAGGTTGATTCTTGGTTCTTCTTGTTTTATAATAGCAAATTAGCTCGTTTCAATCATCACATTAATAAGAGCATTTTAAAAACCATGCTTTGGAAAAATTACTAATTTGCCCTTACACTTTGGCAAAATGACCATTTTACCCCTAGGCTCAGAAATCAATTCTAATCAAATTTCCACCTTTAACAAGCTTAGGTGAAAATTTATTTCTCTTATGGCTATCATCAAAACCCAATATTTCACACATTTACTACAAACTTTACAACCTTTAAAAAAAGGTTCATTTAGGTATTTTCATGGCAACACCTTTCACAAAAGTTGTTCATCTAACAACTAAGACTCATTTTCTTCCAAAAAATGCAGCAAATAACAATGAAAGATCTCATGGAAAAACTCTAAACTTTTCACGGTATTGTAAATTAGTCCTATCTTTAGAAAGCTTATGCTCTAGGGGTTCTAAAAGTACAACTATCATCAAGAAAAACCATTAAAGTCACTTACTTGAATGGAGAAGAGTTTGCTAAAATTTTGAGCTTTCAAAACCCCTATTTTGCTTGCTATTTTTGGTGGATGAAGATGGAGAGAAAAGATGATATCTTTTCTTTCTATATTTTATTAATACAAGTCAATTTTTGTCACCAACTTTTACCAACTTTGACGAATTTGTCAATTGTTGTCTCCTATGGCCGGCCACCCTTTTCTTAGGGGTCTAATTGCCCTTTAAAGACCTCAAATTAATATTCTATGGCTATTAGGTACCTTTAGCTTATAAAATAAAACTTTTGCACTTTATGCAATTTAGTCCTTTTTCGCGATTAAGCAAGAAATCGCTAAAATTAAGGCACCAAAATTTTCATGCACACATATAAACATGCTCTAGCTCATAAAATATCATAAAAGTAATTTTCTCTAACCTCGGATTAGTGGTTCCAAACCACTATTCTGACTAGCCCCTAAATTGGGTTGTTACAATTCTCCCCCTTAAGGATTTTTGTCCCCAAAAATCTTACTGGCGAAAAGGTTGGGATATTGGTTTCTCATAGACTCTTGTAGCCTCTTCTATTCCATGTCTCTGCCATTGCACTTTAACAAGGGCTATACTTTTTTTTCTCAGCTGTTTAACCTCCCGTACCAAAATTCTAACTGGCTCTTCACCATAAATCAAATCCGGTTGAATCTCTACCTCTGTTGGTACTATGACATGTGAAGGGTCTGAACGGTATCGTCGCAACATGGATACGTAGAAAACATCATGAATCTTTTCCAGCTCAGGTGGCAAGGCCAAACGATAAGCTGCCGGTCCTATCCTCTCGGTAACTTCATAAGGTCCGATAAAACGCGGACTTAATTTGCCTTTCCGGCCAAATCTGAGGACCTTCCTCCATGGTGATACTTTAAAAAATACTTTATCACTGACTTGGAATTCAATCTCTTTCCTTTTTAAATCCGAATAGGACTTTTGTCTATCTGAGCCGCTTTCAGACATTCACGTATTACCCTTACTTTCTTTTCAGTTTCCCTGACGAAATTGACCCCGTGAATCTGATTCTCCTTAAGTTCATTCCAATACAAAGGCGTCTGGCACTTACGCCCGTACAATGCCTCATAAGGCGCCATTTTCAGACTTGACTGGAAACTGTTGTTGTAAGTGAATTCCACCAACGGTAAATATTTTTCCCAATTACCTTGGAATTCCAAAGCGCAACATCGAAGCATGTCTTCGAGTGTCTATATTACTCTTTCCGACTGCCCATCGGTTTGTGGATTGAAAGCGGTACTGAAGCTCAATTTTTTGCCCAAGGCCTTTTGTAACTTTTTCCAAAACCGTGACGTGAATCCCGGATCTCTATCCGAAATAATGGACAACGGTACTCCATGAAGTCTTACTATTTCAGTCACGTACAAGTCTGCCAACCTATCAAGCGAGTAGTCAACCCGCACAGGTATGAAATGGGCTGACTTCGTGAGTCTATCAACCACAACCCACACAACACCTTTCTTTTTGGGCATCAACGGTAAACCCGTCACGATGTCCATAGTAATACTGTCCCACTTCCACTCGGGAACCATAATGGGCTGAAGTAGACCCGAAGGTACTTGGTGTTCAGCCTTCACTTGTTGGCAAATTAGGCATCTCGACATGAACTCAGAAATGTCTTTCTTCATACTGGGCCACCAATACCACTTCCTCAAATCATTGTACATCTTCGTGCTGCCTGGGTGCACAGTTAAGCATCCGCTATGTGCTTCATGCAAAATCTTACGAACAAGTTCATTACTTTTGGGTACACAGACCCTATCTCGATAAGTCAAACATCCATCAGGGCTTAGCCGAAAGTCTGACTCAACATTTGACTCACAGAGAACTCTTTTGGCTTGTAAGCTACTGTCCTCTTTCTGAGCTTCACAAATCTCTTGAAGAAATAATGGTCTAGCCCTCAACTCGACTAGAATAGAACCATCATCTGACAAAACCATCTGCGTATTCATGGCTCTCAGTGCAAACAAGGATTTTCTGCTCAAAGCATCGACGACCATGTTCACCTTTTCTGGATGGTAGTCAATCACTAACTCATAATCCTTGATCAGCTCTAACCATCTTTGTTGCCTCAAATTCAATTCCTTTTGAGTTATCAAATATTTTAGGCTTTTATGGTTGGTGAATATCCGACACCTTTTTCCATACAAATGGTGTCTCCAATTCTTCAATGTGAACACAATGGTGGCCAACTCTATGTCATGGGTCGGGTAATTCTTCTCGTGCGGCTTTAATTGTCTAGAGGCGTATGCAATCACCTTACCCTTTGCATAAGTACACAACCCAATCCATTCAGGGATGCATCACTGTAAACCAAAAATTCTCTTCCCGGCTCAGGTTGCACTAAAATAGGAGCCTCAGTCAACAACGCCTTTAGTTTCTCAAAACTCTGTTGACACTTTTCTGTCCAATCAAACTTTACATCTTTTTGCAAAAGCCTCGTCATCGGGGTAGCTATCATGGAAAACCCCTTGAGAAAACGCCTATAATAGCCGGCTAGGCCTAGAAAACTTCTTACTTCATTTATGCTCCTCGGCGGTTTCCAATCAACAATTGCTGAAATCTTACTCGGGTTGACTCTAATCCCATCTCCCGAGAAAATGTGCCCCAAAAATCCTACTTCCTTAAGCCAAAATTCACTCTTGCTGAACTTGGCATACAATTGTTTTTCTCTCAAAATTTGTAGAACCATACTCAAATGCTCAGCAATTTCGTTCTCATCTCTAGAGTAGATCAGTATATCATCGATGAAGACCACGGCAAATTTATCCAAGTATGGCCAAAAAATTTCATCAGGTCCATGAAAACGGCAGAGGCAATCGTTAGACCAAAAGGCATGACCAAAAATTCATAGTGGCCATACCTAGTCCTCAATGCGGTTTTCGGTACATCTGAGTCCTTGACTCTGAGCTGATAGTACCCTGACCTCAAATCTATCTTGGAAAATTCTGTGGCTCCCTTCAATTGATCAAATAAATCATCGATTCTCAGCAACGGGTACTTTTTCTTCACAGTTACCTTGTTAAGTTGCCGATAATCTATGCATAATCTCATAGAACCATATTTCTTCTTCATGAATAAAACAGGAGCACCCCACAGAGAAAAACTCTGTATTGCGAAACCCTTATCCGTTAGTTCTTGCAACTGTGCTTTCAACTCTTTTAGCTCGGTTAGAGCCATTCTATATGGAGCAATAGAGATGGGGACGGTACCCGGAGCTAACTTAATCCCAAATTCAACCTCTCTAACTGGGGGTAACCCTGGCAATTCTTCCGGGAAAACATCTGAATACTCACATACTATAGGTACCGACTCAATTTTCAACTCAGTCTCCTTATTATTTATCACAAAAGCAAGGTAAGCTTCGTACCCCTTTCTTAAATACTTCTGAGCCAAAAAGGATGACATCACTACTGGTGACTCGTCTTGCTCCTCTGATTCAACACAAATAAAATCCCCATTTTCACACTTCAACTCAATAAACTTCTTTCCACAATTCACGATTACATCGTGAGTAACTAACCGATCCATCCCGAGGATGACATCAAAATCATCAAACGGAAATAACATAAGATCAACCGGAAAGCAATGACCCCTAATCGTCAAAGGGCAACCTTTGCATACTCTATCAACTAACACATACTTGCCTAGGGGATTAGACACTCTTATTACAACTTTAGTAGACTCTATAGGCATGCTCTTGCTAGAGACTAATTTTATGCATATGTATGAGTGGGTAGATCCCGGATCAATTAAAGCTATAACACGAGTATCATAAAGAGAAAATGTACCCGTGATTACGTCAGGGGAAGATGCCTCTTCATGAGCACGAATGGCATATGTTCTCGCCGGTGCTCTACCCTCGACTCTTGTAGTCTGCTCTCTAGATGGATTCTTGCTACTCATCTCATTTCCCAGGTTTCTCTGTGGTCTTCCTCTAGCAGCGTTTCTCGGTCTTGCATTCTGAGACTTCTCTTTCTCGCCCATCTCGGGGCAATCTCTGATAAAATGGTCTAAAGACCCACATCTGAAACAAGCCTTCTCATTTGCTCGGGCACTCACCAAAATGACGCCTGCCACACTGCGGGCGTTCCGGTCTACTCGGTCGAACGTTGCCCACACTAGCAACTGATGTGGTCTGCACTTTAGACCCCAAAAATTGTTTGCCCTTATTTCGATTTGAAAACCCGACCGAAGTAGCTGGTCGAGTAGCAAAATCTTTCAATTTCTTAGATGAAGATTGGAGTGACTTATTCAGCTGTCTTTTCCTCGAGTCACGAGACTCAATCTCAGCTCTCTTTTTCTCTTTAGCCAACTCTTCAGCCTTACAGGCTCTATCTACCAACACTACAAATTCTTTTAGTTCGAGAACTCCGACATATAAACGTATATCCTCATTTAGCCCATCCTCGAATCTCTTGCACATGATAGCCTCGGTAGACACGTACTCCTGGGCATACTTGCTAAGTCTTACGAACTCCCATTCGTAATCGGTCACCGTCATTCGGCCTTGCTTTAATTCCAAGAACTCTTTTCTCTTATGATCGATGAATCTCTGGGTGATATACTTCTTCCGAAATTCCTCTTGAAAGAATTCCCACTAACTCTCTCCTTGGTACCACCGACACAAGGGTGTTCCACCACCGATAAGCCGAATCTCTCAAGAGAGATATCAAGACACTTTAGGCACTCCTCGGCGTGCATGACAATTCATCAAATACCTTGATGGTATTTTGAGCAGCACTCGCCCTTCCTAGGATCATCATCCTTACTAGCCCAGAATTCCTCGGCTCCTTATTTCCGGATCTTATCGACCAGAGGCCTTTCTCTCCTCACTACCTCAACCACTTGAGGAGCTACCGGAGCGGGTTGAGGAATAGGTGGGGGTGGAGGGGGTTGAGCACTAGGATTTGCTCGAACGTACTCAATGTACCAGTTGCTCATCATATAGAGAAAGGCTTCTCGGGCCTCTTTTCCCTGACCCAAGGTCTCGGGTCTACTATCTACTGGCGCGGTTCCTTGAGCGGGAGCTGGCGCATTACTCGCAGCATCATCGGCTGCAGTTCGGTCTGGATCAGAATCCAAGTACTATATAAAAACACAATTTAAAACGTCAGGAGCCATCACACTATCATTACTCAAACACTCTTACATATGGCATGTATAGCTAAACTCATACTTAGGCTATGATAGTTCGAGAATCGACTAAACCGTAGCTCTGATATCACTAAATGTAAAACTCCTTACCGTGTTCGAAGCCGAAACCGGATACGAGGCATTACCTAACTTAACTTGCTTAAACTTATAACTTTGGGCTATTAGGTTTTGTCCCATCTTAAAACTTTTTCATTTACAATCAATATTTGCCCCTTATATGGGCCCACGGGGCCCAAAACATACATAGAGGATTGTTCGGAACTAATCCGAGAACTTAAAAACTTTAAGAAGTCATCAAAAATTTTTCATCAAAATAGGGGCCACACGCCCGTGTTGCTTAGTGCCCCTGAGACATGCCCGTGCTCCTCACCCATGGTCGACACTGACTTAATACACACATCCGGACACACGCTGTAACACCCCATACCCGAGTCCGAAGCTGGGACTGGATACGAGACATTACCATACTTGAAGCATACTTAAACGTGTACTTACGTGCTATAAAATTTCGTTTTGATTTAAAAACTTTTCTTTCTTAGTCATAACGTGCATTTCATGGGCCTACGAGGCCTTAAACTCACATTCGATAACTTTTACAAACTTAGAAAACTTTTCATCAAAGCAGGGGTCACACGCCCATGTGAAATGGGACACGCCCGTGGGGTCAGGTCGTGTGGTCACACACGCCCATGTCCCTACCCCGTGTATAATAACTTGATATTTTGTTTGTGTCACACGGCCTAGGAACACGCTCGTGTTCCTTACCCGTGGTGAACACTGACCATCTTACACGGCCTAGGCACACGCCTGTGTGACTAGCCCGTGGTCTATTCTGACTTAAAACACTAACATGCAGGGGACACACGGTCTATTAACACACCTATATGGGCTGTCTGTGTATCACACACGGCCTAGTCACATGCCCGTGTGACTATCCATATGGACACTTAAAGGCTATTTTCCAAGCCAATTGCCGCCCTGAAATCAAGATCATTCATATACCCAATTCAACAACTCAATACTTCATCAAAACATGAACAATGATGCATAATTCATCGACATTGATATATATAAACTTAGTAAATATTGGCCAATCTCTTTAGCCATATACAAAAAGAATAGTAAACTTGATAGCCAACACTTTGGCTCCTCTTAAGACATAACTCAAAATAAAATGTTTCCTATACATGCCATACTTAATAAAAACAAATTGGCTATACCAAAATAGTGATTGATAGGGTGTTCCAAGCTCCGACGTCAATGATCCACGAGTTAGCTTGGCGAGACTACAAGGAAAGAAAGAAATAAAGAGGTAAGCATTTAGCTTAGTAAGTTTGCATGTATTGCATAAAGCAATATAATTAATTTACATGACTCATCCATCATAAAACAATAGCATCACAAATGTCAAGTGCTTAAGCTTACTTACTCTTCTCATGCTTGTAATGTAAACAAGTTACCTGTATCACTTAATCATATAGATCAATATACTTTGCTAATGTAAGCATAAAATCAAACTTTATCTTTCTTAACTTGAATAATACACTTATTAAACTTTGAGTTGATAACAGCTTTACACACTTAACTTTCTTGTTATCTCATTCATTTTTGCTCTTTTGCCCGATGAATTAACCGGAATAACGGAGGATACTAAATCTATCACACATGTGTCTCGATGCCAATGCCATATCCTAGATATGGTCTTACATGGGATCTCTTAACTTGGTGTCGATGACATGTCTTGACATGGGCTTACACGAAATCTTCCTTGGGTGTTTCCTCGGAAACTTACCATTGCCATGTCTTGACATGGTCTTACGTGGTATTCTTATCTCATGAACTTGTTAATGCCATGTCTTGACATGGACTTACATGATATCTTCTCTTTAGAGACTCACCAATGCCATGCCTTGGCTTGGACTTATATGGGTCTTTGCCTCATAATAACCTTTCAATGCCAAGACTTGTCTTGGACTTACATGATCTCTTTGCTTGGGAACTCACCAATGCCATGCCTTGGCTTGGACTTACATGGAATTTTTATCTCATGATAACTTTTCAATGCCAAGACTTGTCTTGGAATTACATGATATCTTTGCTTTAGAACTTATCAATGCCATGCCTTGGCTTAGACTTACATGATCTCTTTGCTTTATTGCCGATGCCATGTCTTGACATGGTCTTATACGGACTTACTTGTCTCATGATGTAGATTAAGCATCCTTAGTAATCCTACTTCAATCGGGACTTTCATGTACTTAATTTTCATTAATTTCCTTATTTAAACATATTTAAACAACTTCGTGGAAATAATGTACAATAACAACATATATAAGTAATTCAATAAAAATACTTATAAAGCTTTCAAATCATACAAACTTACCTTGGCATATAAAATGTATGAAGATAGTCAATTTAGTCCACGACTTTGTTCTTGCCTCGGTTACGATCCGGGCTTCATTTTCTTGATCTATAATAATAATTTAACTCATTTAATACTCACATTGACTAAATTGACTCATAACTCATACTTTGGCAAAATTACCATTTTACCCCTAAACTTTCTCATATTTACACTTTTGCCCCTAGGCTGGTAAAGTGATTTTCATTCAACTTTCTTGTATTTCATGCTTAGCTGATTCATTTTCTCAGCTATAGCAATATTCAATTCTCACTATTTCTCTCATGAATGACCAATTTCATAACTTTTACAAATTAGTCCTTACTAGCATTTTTCATGAAATTCACTTAGAAAAAGATGTTTATTCTACATCAAACTCTCATAATCTTCCATAAAACATCAAAATACATGCATATCATACATGGGTATATTTTTGAACATGAATCCTAGCTCAACATATAGCTAAAAATAGCTAATTCAAGTTACGAGGACTTCAAAAATATGAAGAATATTAAAAACGGGGCTAGGATGCACTTAGCATGAGCTTGAAAATTTGAACAAACCCTAGCTATGGAGTTCTTCAAAATTTCGGCACTAAGGGGAAGAAGATGAACATGAATTTTGACTTGTTTCATCATTTTTAATCATTTATTTGATAAATGACCAAAATGACCTTTTTGCTAAGCTTTCAAAATTTACTAACTCATGCCCATTTTTGTCCAAAAATTAGAAATTGGGTAAATTGCTATTTAAAGACCTCTAATTAATAATCCAAAGCTATTTCATACTAAAAGCTTCTAGAACCTCATCTTTTGTAACTTTTGCAATTTAGTCCTAATGGGCCATTCGATCACAATTTAATAAAATTTCTTCATGAAACTATTTTACTATCATGCAAACATCTCATAAACCTTAAATCTCATATTTTTACTTCGAATTTGTGGTCTCGCACCACTATTCCAACTAGGCCCTAAATCGGGCTATTACAATTCTCCCCCCCTTAGGAATTTTCGTCCTCGAAAATCTTACCATCAAAAAGGCTTGGGTACTGGTTTCTCATGGTTTCCTCTGGTTCCCATGTAGCTTCTTCTATTCCATGCCTTTGCCACAAAACTTTAACAAGGGTGATACTCTTATTTCTTAGCTGCTTGACTTCCCGAGCTAAAATCTTAGTCGGTTCTTCACTATAAGTCATGTCTGGTTGAATCTCCACTTCTGTTGGTGTAATTACATACGAAGGGTCTGATCGGTAGCGTCGCAACATAGACACGTGAAACACATCATGTATCTTTTCTAACTCAGACGGCAAAGCCAATCGATAGGCTACCGGCCCAACCCTCTAAGTGATCTCGTATGGTCTAATAAATCGTGGACTCAACTTGCCTTTTCTGCCATATCTAAGAACCTTTCTCCATGGCGACACTTTCAAGAAAACTTTATCACCAACTTGATACTCTATCTCTTTTCTCTTCAAATCTCAGTAAGATTTTTGTCTGTCAGAAGTAGCCTTTACACACTCTCGAATCATTTTTACCTTCTCTTCCATTTCTTTAACTAAATCAACCCCGTGAATCTGGTTTTCCTTAAGTTCAGCCCAATATAAATACGTTCGACACTTACACCCATATAAAGCCTCATAAGGTGCCATCTTTAAGCTTGACTGAAAGCTATTATTGTAGGCAAATTCTACCAATGGTAGGAACTTTTCCCAACTACCTTGAAATTCAAGAACACAGCACCGGAGCATATCCTCGAGTACTTGTATTAACCTTTTCGACTGACCGTCGGTTTTGGGATGAAAAGCTGTACTAAAACTCAACTTTGTACCCAAGGCCTCTTGCAACTTCTTCCAAAATCTGGATGTGAATCTCGGATCTCTATCTGATATGATTGACAAGGGAACTCCGTGAAGCCTTACTATTTCTGAAACATACAAGTTTGCCAGCTTTTCGAGTGAGTAATCAACTCGTACCTGTATGAAATGGACTGACTTCGTGAGTCTATCGACCACAACCCATACAGCATCTTTCTTACTTCGTGTCAACGGCAAACCCGTTACAAAGTCCATAGTGATACAGTCCCATTTCCACTCGGGAATCATAATAGGTTGGAGCAAACCCGAAGGTACTTAGTGTTCGGCCTTTACTTGCTGACAAATTAAGCACCTTGAAACAAACTCAGAAACATCCTTCTTCATGTTCGGCCACCAATACCGTTTCTTCATGTCATTATACATATTGGTACTACCCGGATGTACAGATAAAAATCTGTTATGTGCCTCATACAAAATTCTCTGAATAAGCTCTTCGTTCCTCGGTACACAAACTCTATCTTTGAACATTAAACATCCATCAGAATTAATCCGAAAGTCAGACTCAACATCCGACTCACACTGAGCTCTTTTGGCTTGTAGTTCACTGTCGTCTTTCTGAGCCTCATAAATCTCTTGGAGGAACATTGGTCTAGCCCTCAACTCAGCTAGAATAGAACCATCACCGGACAAGGTCATCCACATATTCAATTCCCTTAATGTGTAACACCCCATACCTGAGTCCGAGGCTAAGACCAGATACGAGACATTACTATGCTTGAACTTTCTTAAACATGTACTTACGGGCTATAAAATTTTGTTCCGAATTAAAAACTTCTCTTTCTTAGTCAAATCAGACATTTCATGGGCCTACGAGGCCTCGGACTTACGTCCGAAACTTTCAGAACTCATCTGGAAACTTTCTCTCGAAGCGAGGGGGTCACACGTCCGGTGTGACTTGGAACACGCTCGTGCACCCTAAAACATGCCCGTGTTTTTCACCCGTGGAGGATCTTGGCAAAATCCACACGGCTGGACACGCCCGTGGCCGGCGGCCCGTGCCAAACCTTGGCATTTCGACTTATCCACACGGTGCTGCACACACATGCCGTGCGCGCCACCGTGTGACAATTGAATTTCTAAGTGTCAAGTGCGGACTTCACACGGCCTTGACACACGCCCATGTGCCGGTGTGTGTATCACACGGCTGAACAAACAAGCCGTGTGACCAGCCCGTGGTCTAATCGACTTAAGATACTAAGGTGCAGGAGACACACGGCCTAGACACACACCCGTGTGTCTATCCGTGTGGGCACTTAGAGGCTATCTTACCAAGCCTTTTACCACTCCCGTTTGCATACATTCATATACTACTTCAAAACATTCTCAAATCATCAATTAAAGCACATGAATTAACACATTTAATCATTAAAGACATAAAGTCTTTATCCCATACACTAGGGAGAACTACTCCCAATACAAATACAACCAACTTAAGCCATCATCTATGGTCATACACAACCAACTCTAGATTCTCTTAGGCCAATACAATTTGGCTACATCGGTTAGAACTTAATCAACTTTTAAAGAATCCCTATACATGCCATGACTCATAAGGATTTGATACCTCATACCAAGGGTCTGCTTGATAGTGTGAAAACATCTCCGGCGGCCGCCAACCGAAGCTAATTAAAATAACCTATAAGAGATGAGAAAAGTAAGGGAGTAAGCAATAATGCTTAGTAAGTTCATATGCATAATCTGACAAATATTGACATTCATTGAATATACATAACCACAAAGTATTATACCGAGTTTTCTCATTAACTCACGGTAACTTACTCAACCATTCGTGAAGCTTACTTATTCTATCTCTTACCACATTCTTACCATGCCACAAGTCAATTGCTCATTTAATTAGTACATATTCCTGCACTGATCACCACATGATTATATAAAACAACTCATCAAGCATTTTTAATAAGATACTCATACTATTAATCTCTCAGTGGTTTCGCACTTAGCCCACCATTGAATCTTTAATAGGGTGGTATCGCACACAGCCCACCAATCATTTATGCTTATGGTGATTTCGCACTTAGCTCACCGTTATTTTATATTCATGGATAATAATCCACATGTATATCTCTATTTCAAATGTTCATCCGAGAACATCCTCACAAACTTCTATTCTTACTTAACTTTCTATGATACTCGTTTGCATTCACACAATACATTAATAAATCTATCTCATGCAACTAAGGTGTATTGAATACACATACCCCACTAAGGGTTCATCATATACTGAATCCATATCAATTCAATTCTAACACACACTTGTGCTTTTCGTGGTACAACCACATACTTTCTTTCTTTCAACATATACGTTGAATCACTCAAGTTATTAAATAACTCTCTTGAGTCTCATACTCATAATGTCACATAGAATTTATACCCCAATGGGGTCTTACTTGTATTAACATGTCAATGCCATGTCCCTGACATGGTCTTATACGAATTCTTACATCGAGGCCATATTCCAATATGGTCTTACACGAGGCCTTAACTATCATCATCTCATTCTACATACATTTCCCATTACTCTTAGATTCAATTCTTTTGACCTCTCATCAAAGATATTTCATAAATTCATAGAGTAAATATACATTCCATACAACATTGGAACATTAAATTAACTCATACGTAATTGCAACATTTGCACATGAACTTACCTCGATGTCAAAAGGGCCAAAAGGGACCTTTTTGCCCACATTTCTCTTTTCATCCGTTCTAGGTCCGAAACTCATTCTCTTTGATTTAGAACAATGTAATTTACTGATTTAATCATTTATAAATCATAATACACCATAATCTACACTTTAGGCAAAAATGACTATTTTGCCCCTACACTTTGGCAAAATTACGATTTTGCCCCTAGGCTCGTAAATAAATTTTCATCCATCTTCCTTACTAATCAAGCCTAGCCAAATCATATTCTCTTCTATAACGACTCAAAATTTCAACTATTTCATGCACTTATTACCAATTTGCAACATTTACAAATTAGTCCAAATTAGGTGTTTTCATAACAACACCTTTTAAAAAAGTTGTTTCTCATCTCCCTATCATTCATTTTCTTCCATAAAAACTCTTCAAACAACATAAAATCTATCATGGTAAGCCCATAGACTTTCAACCATATTGCAAACTAGTCCTCTCATTAGCTAGCTTAAGCTTTGAGGGCTCCAAATATTCAAAAATCATCAAAAATTAACATCAAATTGACTTACTTGTAAGGATGAGATGTAGCTGAAATTTTCAAGCTTTCAAACCCTTAAGCTTGCTAATATTTTCGGTGGAGAAGAAGGCAAAGTGAAAAGATGATAGCCTTGGCTTATTTCATCTTATTTTATTCTTTTATCAACTAATATCACCAACTTTTGACCAACATTTAATGCCTTTGTCCCCCTAGCTTCCTATGTGGCCGGCCATCACTAATTAAATGGCCTAATATCTCTTTAAGGACCTCCAATTTATAATCCTTAGCTAATTGGCACCTCTAGCAATTCAAATAGAACTTTCGCACTTTATGCGATTTAGTCCTTTTTCGCAATTAAGCCCTCAATCGCTAAAATTAAAGCACCAAAATTCTCATTCCTCTTTATAAACATATTATAACACATAAAATATCATGCAAATAATTTTCTCTAACCTCAAATTAGTGATTCTGAGATCACTATTCCTACTAGCCTCTAAATCGGGCTGTTACAATTCTCCCCTCTTAGGGATTTTCGTCCCCGAAAATCTCATCAGGAGGAGTTGATACCAACATTCTTAAAACGTTTCCATCTACTCTTCAAAATCGTGAATCCACTTATCCTCAAGTTTCTCTTGCCAATAACTCTTAAGCTATGATACATAAGGTCGAAACGTAACTTGAGACCTAGGTTATTCTTCCTCTGGGGCATATACTCTGTAATCTACCAATTTGGAACTCTGCACATGTCCAAATGATCATTCGAATATTTACTGGTTGATTTACTACATTTCGAATGACATTTCCCTTTCTTGGAAATTTTGTCAAACCAAATTTGAAATCTATAAGGTTTTATCTCACTTTCTCATTAAAGCATTCGCCAACTGTAGTAGTCTTGTCTTGTGTGCTTTGGAAACTCAGCTTTTAGTGGTCAACTACTTCTGACCATAACTCGATCATATTGTGAAATGTACTCTATTGTCAAAACATTTATGCACATAACTGCATTTCCTTACTTTTGCATTAGTAGATATGCTACTACTAAATCTCATACCAAAACTCTTGTATAAGTTCTGGATTCAACATCATTCACTTTCTATCTCGAGGAAGCATCAACAATAGAAATCTTATCCAACATGGATAACTTATTTAAAATACCATTTATTATAACACTTACGAACTCTTCGTTCGAAAGGAAGACTCACTATAGTCATTAACCTCATTGAAACTAGGATATTACCAACTAAAGTCAACCGAGTAACTAACTCACATTACTAAACATGGATCTTTCATTCAGACATCTGTACTATGTCTACTATCTGAGTAGTATTACAATAACTATACCCACCATTGTAATAGCTCAAGCCGTTTCCACTATTTCATCTTCAATATCTTCTGTAGCATAAGATACCCTCACTTATTCAAATTCAGAAAATACACATCGATCTTCCCATGGATCAATACATAATATCTAACTCACAACACTGACACAAAAGTGATTGTCTCTGGATCACCAACCTGTCAACTCTTTCTCTCGATTCAGACTGATCTCAGTACTAGAACTTTCAAATAAACAGTTCTTTCTATAGCTTTCAACTCAACCATCACGATTTGAACATTTCGATGAGCATATCTTTGTATCATGCTCCCTACTCACGTACACACATAATTTTATTTTCTTTATTGATTCATGCGTGAATATACACAGAACTTGAATCATATCTCAATACATTAATCTACTCTTTTCTCCATACTGAGAACCTATTTTAAGCACACTCTCATCTGAGTTTCTCTTGCTATGCTAATCTAGAAACTTTACTATCATCATATCTCATGATAGCAGGGACATCTCGATCGAATTCGTTAACTCTATTCGGCTTACTCGAAAACCCATTACACAACGTGAAACTTGTGATTTCACCTCTTATACACGAATCATCACCAACTTCCTCCTCAAGGTACCAAATTAAGGTTACGAGGAGATAGAGGAAATGTCGATTTCAATTAACTAAATCGACAACCGTTTAGTCTACTTTTTCTGTCAGTTAACGTTCTCACACAATCACAATTTCATGAAAAGAACGACCACATCATCCCTGAAGGGAAACATGTATTAGTACATAATACTAAAGGGGATCATTATAATCCCATCCATGGCATTAACTAACCATGCACAAACCATAGGCTTCTAGCCAACTTACTCATACTTGCACTTATATAACACGTTCCGTGTCATATATCGTAATTCATCTCTTCGTGATTCATTCACGAGTACATGTTTTCACTCTTTCACATGACTTTAGTACCATTCTCATTTCTACCTCTAGACTCATCTATCTGTCCCATTGATCACTAGGGATAATCAAAGACGTATGTTCATCGTCCTTCATGTAGGTACGAAACCAATACCACATTCCCGAGGTGGTCTTATATGGAGTCACCTCTAAATGCCAATGCCATATCGCTGATAAGGTCTTATATGGACTTCCTCATCAAATATCGATGCCATATTCTGGATATGGTCTTATACGATTATCTTATTTAATACCGAAGCCATATCTCTGATATGGCCTTATACGGGATCATGTATCGATGCCAATGTCATGCCCCAGACATGGTCTTATATGGGATCACATATACCGCCATGGTCCAACCATGGTCTTATTCATCATTTTATCATTGAACGACCGTACTCATTTCCTGCATTCTACTTAGTCAAACTTTTCAGTTTTGACTCTCACACTATAATATGTGTGACTTTGTAACAGGGTCATAAGACGAAACATTATATCTTCTCTACTTTAACAGTCACACGTGATTTTTAACCATGTGGTCATATTTATCATAAACAATAGCATCAAAAATCTCAAATGCTTACTTACTCTTACTAACTCTTACATACATCATGGAACTTACTAGTCTCATGCTTGCAAGGTAAATAAGATAACTGTATCACTTGATCACATAGATCAGCATAATTTACTATGATAATCATAATCTCCAATTCATTATTCATAACATGAATAATACTCATAATCAACTTGATAATAGCTTTACTTGTTTGCCCTATGAATTACTATGAATGATCGAGGATACTGAATCTCATTTCACATGTATCTTGATGCCAATGCTATATCCTTGATATAGTCTTACATGGGATCTCTTACTTGGTATCGATGCCATGTCTTGACATGGACTTACACGAAGTCTTGCTTGTGGGTTCCCTTGGGAACTTACCATTGCCATGTCTTGAAATGGTCTTATTGGTAACTTTACTCATGAACTGGTCAATGCCGAGCCTTGGCTTGGACTTACATGAAATCTTCCTTGTTACTCACCAATGCCATGCCTTGGCTTGGACTTACATGGGATCTCTATCTCTTTATAGCTTTTCAATGCCAAGACTTGTCTTGGACTTACATGATAACTTTGCTTGGAGACTCACCAATGCCATGCCTTGACTTGGGCTTATATGGGTCTTCATCTCATAATAACTCTTCAATGCCAAGACTTGTCTTGGTCTTACATGATAACTTGATTGATTGCCGATGCCATGCCTTGGCTTGGTCTTATACGGACTTTCTCATTTCATGTGATAGATCGAGTATCCTAAGTAATTCAACTTCAATCGAAACTTTCTCATGCTTGATCTCATTGATTTCTTTGTTTAACAAAGCATTAAACACTCTCATGGAATTAAAATATATTCTACATTATACTAAGCAATTCAATGATATTAATCATAAAGCTTAGAAAACATACAAACTTACTGGAATCATCTCTGTCTTAACACAACAATTTTGTTAGAGTCGGGAGACATCACACTATCACTTTCCACATATGGCATGTATAGCTAGACTCTTACTCGTGCTAGGTTAGTCTGAGAACCGACTAAACCATGCTCTGATACCACTAAATGTAACACCCCATACCCGAGTCCGAGGCTAAGACCGAATACGAGACATTACTATGCTTGAACTTTCTTAAACATGTACTTACGGGCTATAAAATTTCATTCTGAATTAAAAACTTCTCTTTCTTAGTCAAATCAGACATTTCATGGGCCTACGAGGCCTCAGACTTACGTCTTGAAACTTTCAGAACTCATCTGGAAACTTTCTCTCAAAACAGGGGTCACACGTCCATGTGACTTGGGACACGCCCGTGCACCCCTAAAGCATGCCCGTGTCTTTCACCCGTGGAGGATACCGGTAAAATCCACACGGCCTGGACACGCCCGTGGCCCTGGCCCGTGTGCCAAACCCTGGCATTCTGACTTATCCACACGGTCTGTACACACACCCATGTGCGTCAGCCGTGTGACAATTGAATTTCTAAGTGTCAAGTGTAGACTTCACACGGCCTTGGCACACGCCCATGTGCCAATCGTGTGTATCAAACAGCCTGAACAAACGGCTATGTGACCAGCCCGTGGTCTAATCTGACTTAAGATACTAAGGTGCAGAAGACACACAGTCTAGACATACGCCCGTGTGTCTATCCGTGTGGGCACTTAAAGGCTATCTTACCTAGCCTTTTACCACTCCCATTTGCATACATTCATATACTACTTCAAAAAGTTCTCAAATCATCAATTAAAACACATGAATTAACACATTTAATCATTAAAGAGATAAAGTCTTTATCCCATACACTAGGGAGAACTACTCCCAATAAAAATACAACCAACTTAAGCCATCATACTAAATGTAACACCCCATACCCTTGTCCTAGGCTAAGACCGGATACGAGACATTACTATGCTTGAACTTTCTTAAACATGTACTTACGGGCTATAAAATTTCGTTTCGAATTAAAAACTTCTCTTTCTTAGTCAAATTAGACATTTCATGGGCCTACAAGGCCTTAGACTTACGTCCCGAAACTTTCGGAACTCATCTGGAAACTTTCTGTAACATCCCGAATTAGGGCCTAGTCAGAACAGTGGTTTCGGGACCACAAATCCGACGTAAGAAAATTTATTTTTATTATATTTTTATGGTCTACAATTTCACGGAATGATTTCGTGAAAATTCCGTTCAAAAATTTTGACGTTTGGCCACTCAATTTAGTAAAAAGGACTAAATTATAAAAAGTACAAAACTTGAGTTCTAGAAGTTAGAGGTGTCAAATTGCTATGAAATTTTAAAGTAGAGGTTCTTAAAGGGTAATTAGCCCATTGGTTAAATTGTTGGACAAAAATGGATATGGTATATGTTAGATAAGATATTTTTTTTGTAAGGGCATTTTGGTCCTTTTGTAAATTAAATGAATTAAAAACAAAATTAAAATGCCAAATTTGTCCATCTTCTCCATATGGACGAAATTTACCAAGAGAAGACATGGCTAGGGTTTTCTCAACTTTCCAAGCTCATGATCAAGGAAAACGAGGTTTGGAACTAGAACGAGAAATTGACGAATAAGTCATTTTCACCGATTTTGCTTTCGAGGTAAGTTTGTATGTAAATAATAAACTATTTTTATTTATGTGTTAATATTTTGTTATATTATATGAGATATGGTTGAATATGGAGTAATTATTTGATGTAAATTATGAATTGTGATTGATTATGGAGGAATTGGTAAAATGTTGAAAAGTGAGAATTCCCGGTTGAACCTTCGGAATAGAAAAGATACGAATGAGGTAGCTAGGTCACATGTGTGGTAATAAGTGTAGGCCACTATGTGTACAAGAGAGCTACGAGATGGTTTTAGGTCACGTGTGTAGTACTAAGTGCAGGCTACTACGTGTACCAGACGGATAGGTCACATGTGTAGTACTAAGTGCAGGCTACTATGTGTACCCGATAGCTTCGATCACATGTGTGGTACTAAGTGCAGGCCACTATGTGTAAGTGATGGTTTTGGTCACATGTGTAGTACTAAGTGCAGGCTACTATGTGTACCATATAGCTTCGGCTACAAGGGTGGTACTATATGCAGGCCACCGTGTATCTGTTATTATTCCGACGAGTTCAACGGGAAATTGACTAAGTGAAAATACATGTGATTACGTAACGACTAAGTGTAATTGAATACGACTAAGTGATGGATAAGTGCAGGAGTGAATGTGACCAATTGAGAAATGTGGCAAATGTACGTGTGAGCAAGGGTGCATGTGACTTTGTGTGTGTGTGCATAATGTGTTTGATATGTGATACGTGATTGAAATTGTGGTAAGGCTGATATGGTGTAAATGCCATTATGAGTACTCGTAAATATTGGTGATGATTATTCATTTGTATGGTTAGTTTTGAATATGTTCGGTGTTATGTGTGCATATATGGAAGTAATATAAAGAAAACATGGGAGAGTAAAATTTTCAATAAAATAGATTGAAACAGCAGCAGTTATGTGACTTTGAAAAATCACCATAAATCGTATAAATTGAATTATATGTTGGATGAGATATTTATTTGAATATTATTGATCCTATTTTCATATAAAAGAAACATAGCAAGCAAATGATTTTTATATTTTGAGATATTTAAATTTTTGTAAGACTGGTTCAGAATGATTACGTGATCCCCTGTTCTGCATTGGAAAAATCATTAAAAATTGTATAAAAATGGTTATGGTGTGTAATTTATATTCTCAGAATTATTGATGAGTCTAATTTCGAGAGAGACAAACGAGAAGGTTATCCAAACTCTATATAATGAGGAATTTTAATTTTAGTGAAGAGGTGTTAGAGCTGTCGAATAGCAAAACAGGGAAATATTTATTGAATAAAATGTATTTATTCGATAAACCAAAAATTCTGGAAATTTTATGGTATGAAGATATGTGAGTCTAGTTTCAGGTAAAATTTACGGATCTTAATTTGGAGTTTTTTAGCTCCAGATAAAAATAATTTAGTGACTATGACTCGAATAGACAGCTTGCTCCGAACTTGAATAAATAGTGAATTTGAATGTAGATATGATTGTGTTATTTTGTAAACATGTTAAATCCATTTCTTATTATTTACATACTTACTTACTAAGCTTTGTAGCTTACTTCCCTTCGTTTCCCATATCTTATAGGGTTGTATGCTAACTCGAGTAGGAGATCGCCGGAGATGTAATCACACTATCAAGCTATCATCGTGGGGTAAAAGTGAATACAAACCTCTTAAGTTTATGGCATGTATAGGGACTTAGTCATTTGTATATGTCATAATTGGTTTGGCCTAAAGTGTTGGCCTTTAATATTTAGCAGTTCATTTTGTATAATTTGGATGAAATTTTATGACTCAGTTTAATACGTTTACAAGTGTATGTGTTTTGGTAATGCCTCGTACCCTATTCCGGCGTTGAATATGGGTAAGGGGTGTTACACTTTCTCTCGAAACAGGGGTCACACGTCCGTGTGACTTGGGACACACCCGTGCACCCCTAAAACATGCCTGTGTCTTTCACCCGTTGAGGATATTGGCAAAATCCACACGGCCTCGACACGCGCGTGGCTCCTAGCCCGTGTGCCAAACCTGGCATTTCGACTTATCCACACCTGCAGTCGTACACGCGCGCGTGTGCGTCGCCAAAGATGTGACAATTGAATTTTTAAGTGTCAAGTGCAGACTTCACACGGCCTTGGCACACGCCCATGTGCCAACCGTGTGTATCACACGGCCTCAACAAACGGCCGTGTGACCAGCCCGTGGTCTAATCTGACTTAAGATACTAAGGTGCAGGAGACACACGGCCTAGACACACGCCCGTGTGTCTATCCATGTGGGCACTTAGAGCCTATCTTACCAAGCCTTTTACAATTCCCGTTTGCATACATTCATATACTACTTCAAAATGTTTTCAAATCATCAATTAAAACACATGAATTGACGCATTTAACCATTAAAGAGATAAAGTCTTTATCCCATACACTAGGGAGAACTACTCCCAATACAAATACAACCAACTTAAGCCATCATACTAAATGTAACACCCCATACCCGAGTCCAAGGCTAAGACCGGATACGAGACATTACTATGCTTGAACTTTCTTAAACATGTACTTACGGGCTATAAAATTTCATTCCGAATTAAAAACTTTGTTTTCTTAGTCAAATCAGACATTTCATGGGCCTACGAGGCCTCAGACTTATATCCCGAAACTTTCAGAACTCATCTGGAAACTTTCTCTCGAAACAGGGGTCACACATCCGTGTGACTTGGGACACGCCCGTGCACCCCTAAAACATGCCCGTGTCTTTCACCAGTGGAGGATACTGGCAAAATCCACACAGCCTGGACACGCCCGTGGCCCTGGCCCGTGTGCCAAACCTTGGCATTCTGACTTATCCACACGGTTTGTACACATGCCCGTGTGCGTCAACCGTGTGACAATTGAATTTATAAGTGTCAAGTACAGACTTCACACGGCCTTGGCACACGCCCAAGTGCCAACCGTGTGTATCACACGGCCTGAACAAACGGCCGTGTGACCAGCCCGTGGTCTAATCTAACTTAAGATACTAAGGTGCAGGAGACATACGGCCTAGACACACGCCCGTGTGTCTATCTGTGTGGGCACTAAGAGGCTATCTTACCAAGCCTTTTATACCGACAAATACCGACAAATAATGCTTAGTAAGTTCATATGCATAATCTGACAAATATTGACATTCATTGAATATACATAACCACAAAGTATTATACCGAGTTTTCTCATTAACTCACGGTAACTTACAGAACCATTCGTGAAGCTTACTCATTATATCTCTTACCACATTCTTACCATGCCACAAGTCAATTGCTCATTTAATTAGTACATATTCCTGCACTGATCACCACATGATCATATAAAACAACTCGTCAAGCATTTTTAATAAGATACTCATACTATTAATCTCTCGGTGGTTTCAAACTTAGCCACCATTGAATCTCTAATAGGGTGGTATCGTACACAGCCCACCAATCATTTATACTTATGGTGATTTCGCACTTAGCTCACCATTATTTTACATTCATGGATAATAATCTACATGTATATCTCTATTTCAAATGTTCATCCGAGAACATCCTCACATACTTCTATTCTTACTTAACTTTCTATGATACTCGTTTGCATTCACACAATACATTAATAAATCTATCTCATGCAACTAAGGTGTATTGAATAAACATACCCCACTAAGGGTTCGTCATATACTGAATCCATATCAATTCAATTCTAACACACACTTGTGCTTTTCGTAGTACAACCACATACTTTCTTTGTTTCAACATATATGTTGAATCACTCAAGTTATTAAATAACTCTCTTAAGTCTCATACTCATAATGTCACATAGAATTTATACCCCAATAGGGTCTTACTTTAACTATCATCATATCATTCTACATACATTTCCCATTACTCTTAGATTCAATTCTTTTGACCTCTCATCAAAGATATTTCATACATTCATAGAGTAAATATACATTCCATACAACATTGGAACATTAAATTAACTCATACGTAATTGCAACATTTGCACATGAACTTACCTCGATGTCGAAAGGGCCAAAAGGGACCTTTTTGCCCACATTTCACTTTTCATTCGTTCTAGGTCCGAAACTCATTTTTTTTATCTAGAACAATAAAATTTACTGATTTAATCATTTATAAATCATAATACACCATAATCTACACTTTAGGCAATAATGACTATTTTGCCCCTACACTTTGCCAAAATTACGATTTTGCCCCTAGGCTCGTAAATAAATTTTCATCCATCGTCTTTACTAATCAAGCCTAGCCAAATCATATTCTCTTCTATAGCAACTCAAAATTTCAACTATTTCATGCACTTATTACCAATTTGCAACATTTACAAATTAGTCCTAATTAGGTGTTTTCATAACAACACCTTTCACAAAAGTTGTTTCTCATCTCCCTATCATTCATTTTCTTCCATAAAAACTCTTCAAACAACATAAAATCTATCATGGTAAGCCCATAGACTTTCAACCATATTGCAAACTAGTCCTCTCATTAGCTAGCTTAAGCTTTGAGGGCTCCCAAATATGCAAAAATCATCAAAAATTAACATCAAATTGACTTACTTGTAAGGATGAGATGTAGCTGAAATTTTCAAGCTTTCAAACCCTTAAGCTTATTGATATTTTCGGTGGAGAAGAAGGCAAAGTGAAAAGATGATAGCCTTGGCTTATTTCATCTTATTTTATTCATTTGTCAACTAATATCACCAACTTTTGACCAACATTTAATGCCTTTGTCCCCCTAGCTTCCTATGTGGCCGGCCATCACTAATTCAATGACCTAATATCACTTTAAGGACCTCCAATTTATAATCCTTAGCTAATTGGCACCTCTAGCAATTCAAATAGAACTTTCGCACTTTATGCGATTTAGTCCTTTTTCGTAATTAAGCCCTCAATCGCTAAAATTAAAGCACCAAAATTCTCATGCCTCTTTATAAACATATTATAACACATAAAATATCATGCAAATAATTTTCTCTAACCTCGAATTAGTGACTCTGAGATCACTGTTCCGACTAGCCCCTAATCTGGGTTGTTACATAATACAAATAGGGACTTTCTACTCAAAGCATCGGCGACCACGTTCGCCTTTCCCGGATGGTAGTCAATGACCAACTCATAATCTTTTATCAACTCTAACCATATTCGTTGTCTCAAATTTAACTCATTTTGTGTCATCAAATACTTCAAACTTTTGTGATCGGTGAATATCCGATATTTTTCACCATATAAGTGGTGTCTCCAAATCTTCAGTGCAGAAACAATAGCAGCCAACTCCATATCATGCGTCGGATAGTTCTTCTCATGTGGCTTTAGCTGTCTAGAGGCATATGCTATTACTTTGCCTTCTTGCATAAGTACACAGCCTAATCCATTTAAGGATGCATCGCTGTAGATCACAAATTCTTTCCCCGACTCGGGTTGTACTAAAACTGGAGCCTCTATCAACAATGCTTTCAGTTTCTCAAAACTTTGTTGGCATTTTTCTGTCCACTCAAACTTCACATTTTTCTGTAACAATTTCGTCATCAGTGTTGCAATCATGGAAAACCCCTTGACGAATCGTCTATAATAGCTAGCTAGGCCTAGAAAACTTCTAGCCTCAGATATATTCTTCGGCTGTTTCCAGTCAACAATAGCTGAAATCTTACTTGGGTCAACTCGGACTCCGTCTCTCGAGACAATGTGTCCCAGAAATCCAACTTCCTTGAGCCAAAACTCACTTTTGCTGAACTTGACATACAACTAATTTTCTCGTAGAGTCTGTAATACTATCCGTAGATGCTCAGCATGCTCCGTCTCATCTCGTGAATAAATCAATATGTCGTCAATCAAAATGACCATAAACTTATCGAGGTATGGTCTAAAGATGATTTTCATAAGATCCATGAACACTGCAGGTGCATTGGTCAAACCAAAGGGCATGACTAAAAATTCATAATGCCCATACCTTGTTCGAAAAGCAGTATTCGACACATCTAAGTCTTTTACTCTTAACTGATAGTATCCTGACCTCAAGTCTATCTTGGAGAACACAGTGGCTCCCTTTAATTGATCGAACAAATCATCGATCCTTGTCAATGGATACTTATTCTTCACTGTCACTTTATTAAGCTGCCGGTAATCTATGCACAATCTCATGGTGCCATCTTTCTTTTTCACAAATAAAACCGAAGCACCCCATGGAGAACAACTTGATCTTGAAAAACCTTTGCCTGTTAATTCTTGCAACTGTGCCTTTAGTTCCTTCAACTTCATTGGAGCCATTCTGTAAGGAGTAATAGATATCGGTACAGTACTGGGAACTAGCTTGATGCCAAACTCAACCTCTCTAACTGGAGGTTGTCCTGGCAATTCCTCGAGAAAAAACATCCAAGTACTCACATACTATCGGTATTGACTCAATTCTTAACTCTGTTTCCTTGGCATTCATCACAAACGCAAGATACGCCTCGTATCCTTTTCTTACATACTTCTGAGCCGACAATTGAGATATCACTATCGGTGATCTATCTTGTTCATCTGATTTGACATGAAGGGTGTCCCCATTTTCATATCTCAGCTCTATATATTTCTTTCCACAATTTACTATCACTTCATGAGTGTTTAACCAGTCCATACCAAGAATGATATCGAATTCCTTGAATGGTAATAACATAAGATTGACCTTAAAGCAATGACCTCTAATCATCAATGGACAATCTTTGTATACCTTATCAACTAGTACACTTTTGCCTAATGGATTAGACACCTTAATCACAAACTCTGTGGACTCTATGGGCATACTCATAATAGATACTAATTTCATGTAAATATAAGAGTGGGTAGATCCGGGATCTATTGAAGCATTAACTTTAGTATCATGAAGAGAAAAGATACCCGTAATACATCAGGAGAAGATGCCTCTTCGCGAGCGCGAATGGCATAAGTCTTTGCAGGCGCCTTACCCTCGGGTCTCGTAGTCTGCTCTCTAGGGTTACCCCTACTACTCGCCCCACTTCCCGGGTTCCTCTGTGGTCTACCTCTGACCATACTCCCGGATCTCGCATTCTGAGTCTTCTCTTCTTTCATCATCTCAGGACAATCTTTTATAAAGTGATCTTGGGAACCACACTTGAAGCAAGTATTCTCATATGCCCGACATTGGCCGAGATGACATCTGCTGCACTGTGGGCATTTCGGTCTATTAGATCTAATGTTCCCAACACTAGGGACTGAGGTAGTCTGAGCCTTATTCCCCGAATACTTTTTACCCTTGTTTTTTTTCGAAAACCCGGTGGAAGTAGCCGATCGAGTGGAGAAATCTCTTGGCTTCTTGGGTGAGGACTGGAATGACTTATTCCATTGCCTCTTTCTCGAGTCACGAGACTCCATTTCGGCTTTCCTTTTCTCCTTTACTAATTCTTCGACTTTACAAGCCCTCTCTACTAGCACAATGAATTCTTTCAGTTCTAGGATAGCAACAAACAATTAAATGTCCTCATTTAGTCCATCTTCAAATCTCTTGCTCATGATGGCTTCGGTGGATACACACTCTCGAGCGTATTTACTGAGTCTTACAAACTCACGCTCATAACCAGTCACTAACATCTTACCTTGCTTTAATTCTAGAAATTCCTTTCTTTTCTGGTCGATAAACCTTTGGCTGATGTACTTCTTTCTGAACTCTTCTTGGAAAAATTCCCAGGTGATCTTTTCCCTTGGTATTACCGACACAAGGGTGTTCCACCATTGATATGCAGAATCTCTTAGGAGAGAGACTACACATTTCATGCACTCTTCAAGTGTGCACGACAACTCATTAAATACCCTCATTGTATTTTCCAGCCAAAACTCTGCCTTTTTCGGGTCATCATCTTTTCTAGCCCAGAATTCCTCTGCCCCATGTTTCCGGATCCTATTGACCGGAGGCTTATCTCCTCTTACCACCTCTACTACCTGTGGGGCTACTGAAGCAGGTTGAGGAATAGGTGGGGGTGGAGGGGGTTGTGCACTCGGGTTCGTACGAACGAACTCCGTGTACCATGTATTCATCATATGGAGGAAGGCTTTTCTAGTCTCTTCTCCTCCACTCTGACTCACCGTAGTGGGTCTATTCTCATTCTCATTCGGCACCATCCCTTCAGTGGGAGCTGGCGTGTTACTTTCTACATTATCCGCCACAACTCTTTCGGGATCCATTACTATACAGAAACATAATTTGATATCGTCAGTGTAACACCCCAAACTCGGACAAGACACCACGCCCGAATCTGGTATGTTACGGGGAAAAACGTCTTTGAGTGAACATATTTTTTTTTTTTGTGTTTAAAAGTGGGGTGAAAACATAGTGAATTTGAGGAAAGTTTGAGTAGGCTTGTTTGATTAGATTTTGAAAACTTATCCAAGTATATAGTTAAAACGAGTTGATTTCATTTAGGACTTTCAATAGTTTCCTAGTGCCATTTTGAAACATTTTAATCTTAGTAGTAAATCGAGTTTGATTTGAAAATCATTTGAGTTTGTTGAATAACGAAACTTAGCGAGATACCCGATGGTATAGTTTAAAACACGTTGCGATATAATTTTGAAAAACGTTGTCTTTCCAAGTTTTAGCAAAATTTCATGCCAAGTTGTTTGTTAAGCAGGTTGAGAATCTAATTAAAGCATACCCATCATAAAACTTAATTTAAAGGCCTTATACGAATCCAAATTAAAACCCCAAATAAAAGTAATTAATCTAAAGTACCCAAATGATAGAGTTGGAGTAAAACTTTATTAAGCATGGCATGAGCACCCGAGTCCATCCCGACTCCATGTCCGCGTCTCACGAGTCACTGAAATGTCAAGGGAGAGGGTGAGTCGAGTGACTCGCTGCATAAATCCCGCTCCGATGAAACCACATGCTAACACACATCATACATAGCAACATAATTAATGCAACCCGATCCTAACCATCCGTATCTCCTTTTTCTACCCGTGTGGTACCAAAACCACCGGTGGTGCCAAACCACTGGTGACATATAGTCACAATGTGTTACCAAAACACTTTGGTGTCCCAAAGACACAATGTGCTACCCAAGCACCGGTGACCGTAGTCACGATAATCGAATGATGGGGCCAACCCATCGTGTGATACCCAATCACTAGCGCAGACGATCCCATATCTCAAAGTGGGGCCAACCCACGGTGGTGTTAACCACAGGACAAGTCGCAATGAGGTACCCAACCTCCGTGTCCCAAAGACACAAATGTGCTACTAAAGCACGGTGACCGTAGTCACAATAATCGAATGACGGGGCCAACCCATCGTGTGATACCCAATCACTAGCGACGATCCCATATCTCGAGTGGGGCCAACCCACGGTGGTGTTAACCACAGGACAAGTCGCAATGAGGTGCCCAACCTCCGGTGTCCCAAAGACACAAATGTGCTACCAAAGCACTGGTGACCCAAAGTCACAAGGTGTGTTACCAAAACACTGGTGCTCGTCAAGACAAAATCATCACCGCCCCTCCACTCACATCACCCATCAACAAACCAACTCATGTAATCATGCATATCATACAAATTATGCATATCATGCTAATATGTTTGACTCATGTCCCATAACACATACATACATAGTCATGATACCATATAGATCATCGTAATCTAGTAACAATACCGACTTACCCGGATACGCATACATACCCCGCTTGGGTATCCAATAATCCATCATCTTTGTCATGATTTTAATAGGCAAACAGTTTATTAATAATATTACTAAATATCAGTGTGTTAGTTTATACACACTGGTAATCACGCAGTCTAGAAATCGACAAAAGCGATCTAAGCCCTCGAGTACTAGCTCCTACAATCGGCCAAAGCATAGGGTTAGGCATCCACACATTCGGCCAACAACATCTAGACCAAAAAGGGTTTGTCGAAAGCCCTTACCTTTCACCTGATTTGGTTTCCTACCAAATCCCGAACCAAAAAGTGGTTCTCTTAGACAATCGGCCAACCTATAAAGAAGGAAGTATTAATCTCTTGAAGCTTTGACTAAACGAGATAAAAGAATTAACTAATAGTAATCTGGCCCCACACCAATACTTACCCCACTTGGCTAATCGTGAGAACGAAGGCTCCACTTGATTGCTTCAAACTCCCGAATATCCCAACAAGAAATCGGTTAACAAAGAGGAAATAACACCCACCAATGGTTGCCATATTCGGCTCTTAAACAACCAACATCGACAAAGTATAAGGAGAAAAAGGAGATGGCCATTCGGCCAAGGACTTACCAATCTCCAAACGATTGAAGCAAAACCACAACACCAACAAGATTCGGCCAAGGTTTTTGAGAAGAAGAAAGAAAGTGATTATGAGGTAGATGCTTTTCGGTTTTAAGGAAAAATCGATATGAAATGGGAGCAAAGTTTGGCAAGAATTGAGAAGGATGAATGGAAGAATCAGTTGGGAAGAAAATGGTAAGTTCGGCTCTTAAGAAAATGAAGAAACTATGTAAGGGAGAGAAGAGAGTATTCGGCTTACCAAGTAGAGGAAACCAATGCAATTTCGGCTACCAAAAGATGTTGAGAGAACAAATGCATAATCGGCTAAGTGCAAAAGAAATGAGAAGAACACGGCAATGTAAGTTTGCTTTGGTCTCACGGTTTTCAAGAAGTAAGGAGGATAAGAAAGAAATTGAAGTTTCGGCTGGCTAGAAGACAAAAGAGAGAATTTGGTTTACCAAGCTAGTGACCGAAAATGCTAAGAAAATATGCCAAAAAAGATGCTTAGACTTTCGGTTTTGGTAAGGCACAAAGAGAGAATTGCTTCTAAAGGTTTTGACCGAAAGCACCCCAAAACTCAAAGTGAATTTTCGGCACTAGCTCACACCCACACCATGCCGTCCACTCCCCCACTCCAACACCCCACAAAATCGGCCAAAATCCCTCCATTCACTCCACTCCCCACATTCAAACAACAAGACCAAGTCTACCTCCTAAATTCACTCTCCTCCCACCATTTGAACGGTTTGACCAAGTCCAAAGAAGAATTTGAATTGCCTTCTACTTCCTCCTCCCATGCCGTCCAAAAAGAATGCAAAATGTGGCCACTCCGCAGCTTGAACTCAGGACCCCTGCCTCCTGCAATTGATGCCAACACCAGCTCCAAGTGACGCATGCTTTGCCACTCCACCAGCTCCTCTTTTGTGCTCAAGAACACCAAATAAAACTCTTATACCCTAGCTCCTACAGCTCCCCTGACTTAACACCCAAAAAACAAAATTTTCCCATTCACTCAGGCATACATTTAGACTTCAATTAAGCCCCCAAAACATAGAAATAGCCACGCAGCACACTAGACACATGCAAAAACATGCAAGCAGCCTAAATGACCCCTAACCAGGGATATTACAGTTCTACCCCTCTTAAAATAATTTCGACCTCGAAATTACCCGATCGTAAGAGTTGCGGGTATTGCTTTGTCTCATCATATCCTCAGTTCCCACGTAGCTTCTTCTACGCCATGATTCTCGCCAAAGAACCTTAACCAAAGGCACGGACTTCCTACGCAGAACCTTCACATCTCGATCAAGAAATCGCATGAGTTCCTCCTCCATGGTCAAGTCCGGATTTACCTCGATCTCTTCTCGCTACTACCACATGCGACGGATCTCGAACGATAACGCCGAAGCATCAAACGTGGAATACGTCGTGAATCGACTAAGCTCTGCCGGCAACTCAAGCCGATACGCCATGCTTGGTCCAACTCGTCTCAATACCTTATACGCCCAATAAACCTCGGACTTAGCTTGCCTTTCTTCCCGAACCTCAACACCTTCTTCCAAGGCGAGACCTTGAAACACTCGATCCCCACGGCGAACTCTATATCTCTTCGCTTAAGATCGGCATAAGACTTCTCGCGGTCCAAGCTTCCTTCAATCGAGATCGAATCGCCTTAACCTTGTCTTCGGTCTCGCAACCAACTCGGGTCCTAACAAGCGACGTTCACCCAACTCCGTCCAACACGTAGGTGAGCGACATTTCCTACCATACAACGCCTCAGACGGTGCCATCTTGATGCTCGCAGTAATCGTTGTTGTAAGCAAACTCGGCTAATGGTAGAAACTCCTCCCAACTACCTCGAAATCCAAGATACAACCTCTCAAAGATATCCTCTAAGACTGAATGACCTTTCTCGATTGACCGTCGATGCGGGTGAAAAGTCGTCTTTGAAATCCAAACGAGTACCCCGAGCCCGATGCGCGCTTTCAGAACCTTGACGTGAATCTAGGATCCCGATCCGAGATTATCAAACCGCACACCGTGCAACCCCACTATCTCTCGAAACATACAACCGCTAGCTTCAAGTGAGTAGTCAACCCTCACCGAATAAAGTGAGTGATTTAGTCGATCGATCCACCACTACCCAAATCGAATCTTTCTTGCTTGGCGAAGCTGTAACCCACCGACAAAATCCATGGTTATCCTTTCCCACTTCCATCGAGGAATCTTCACAGTGAAGCAACCCCGACGGCAGCCCGATGTTCAGCCTTGACTACGACAAGTCGACACTTCCCAACAAACTCAGAACCTCCCTCTTCAAGCCGTGCCACCAAAATCGCTCTCTAAGATCCCTATACATCTTGCTACCTCCGGGATGCATAGCATATGGATCTGCTATGTGCGTCTGAAGAATCTTCTCGCTCTCACTCAACATCTTTAGGCATACAAGCCTTACCTTGAAAACACAGAACCTCGTCACCGGACAAGTCGTGTAACCATCCAAACCACCGCCTCGCATTCGCAACCTTCGCGCACTCGTAACCTCATCCAATAATCTGTTTCTCTCGACCGCTCAACCCAAGTAGGCTTAACTCGCAACTCGCGAGAATACTCCCGTCGTCATACAAACTCAAATGGGCAAACAAAGCTCTTAAGTCCGAAACAACCTTGCGGCTCAACGCGTCGCCACCACGTTAGCCTTGCCCGGATGATACTCAATCGAGCGATCGTAATCTTTCAAACAACTCAACCCCATCTGCGCCTCAAATTCAAGTCCTTCGAGTCGCCAGATACTTCGGACTCTTGTGATCTGTGTAGACTATCGATCTCTCTCCGTACAAGTAGTGCCTCCAAATCTTTAAAGCGAAGACCACAATTGCTAGCTCCAAATCGTAAGCGTCGGATAGTTGACTCTCATGCGGCCTCGGTATGCCGAGAAGCGTAAGCTACAACCTTACATTCTCTTGCATCAAGACACAACCCAAGCCCGTATGTGATGCATCGCAATAAATCGTGAATTCTTTACCACCTCGGGTTGAATTAGAACCGAGCCTCGGTCAAAATCTTCTTTAACTTATCGAAGCTTTCCGCGCTCTCGGTCCATACAAACGGAACTTCTTTCCTCAAGAACTTGGTCATCGGCGCCGCTATCAACGAGAAACCTCAACAAACCCGGTAGTATCCGCCAAACCAGTAAAACTCCGAATCTCACCATCGACCTAGGCGGCTTCCAATCCAAAATCGCCTCAATCTTACGAGGATCTACTCGAATCCCTCACCGACACTACATGACCCAAGAAAGTCACTTCTCTAAGCCGAACTCGCACTCACCGAACTTAGCATAGAGTTGCTTTTCCTCAAAGTTTGCAACACCACTCGCAAATGCTTATCATGCTCTTCCCTCCGTCCCCGAGTACACCAAGATGTCGTCTATGAAAACCACGACGAATCGATCCAGATCTCGCTGAAACACCTGTTCATCATATCCATAAACGCCGCTGGCGTTAGTCAACCCGAACGGCATTACGTAAATTCGTAGTGCCCATACCGAGTCCAAACGCTGTTTTATGGATATCCGCCTCCTTAACCTTCAATCGATGATACCGGATCTCAAGTCGATCTTCGAGAATACCGCCGCACCTTGGTGATCAAACAAGTCATCTATCCGTGGCAGCGGATACTTGTTTTTAATCGTCCGCTTGTTCAATCTGGCGGTAGTCTATACACATCCGCATCGAGCCATCTTTCTTCTTGACAAAGAGTACCGGCGCACTTACGGCGAGACACTAGGCCTAATAAAACCCCGATCCAATAACTCTTGGATCTCGAGCCTTAAGCTCCACCAATTCCTTTGGCGCCATCCTATACGGAGCAATAGACCTTTGGCGCATTCCGGTAATAGATCAATCCCGAACTCCACCTCACGATCTGGCGGCAAACCTGGAAGCTCCTCAGGAAAAACATCAGCAAACTCCTTAACGGTACGAACCTTCTCCACAGCAGACTCTTTAGCCTCCAAGGCATACACATGAATCACATACGCTTCGCAGCCCTTCCTGACCATCTTCTCCGCTTTCAAAGCAGATACCACATTTGATAAGTAATCTCTCCTATTACCTATCATAACCACCTCTTCACCCTCGACCGTCTTAAGAACCATGCGCTTGGCCGCGCAATCCAACCTCGCCTGGTACTTGACCAACCAATCCATCCCAAGAATCAGATCGAACTCCCCAAACGGCGGTTCCATCGGATCAAAGGCAAAACACTACCCCTTGGAGTTCTAAGGGTACCTCTCTAAACAGTTTATCTACTACTACAGAGTGACCTAGAGGGCTAATCACGGTCATCCGCCTAGAAGATATCTCGAGTCTAAATCCATGGTCTCTACTATACTCATCGGCAACATAAGAGTGCGTCGAACCCACATCAATTAAAGCGAAGATAAGGAGAACCAAAAATCAAAAACGCACGGTTATGACGTCCGGTGCGTCGCTTCCTCTCTCGGCGCCTCGCAAAGATACACTAATCCAGTGTCTAGCATCGTAACTACTCGCACCTCGCCGGTGCTCCACGGCCCCACGACCGTAACCATTACCACCTCCGCCATTACCACGGCCCCTCTGCGGTGGCGGTCCACTACCTCTACGAAGGCGACACGGCCCGACTCTCGGCCGAATCTAGCCAACCTACGCGGACGGTCCCACACACGATGCTCCGAGAGAACCACACTCGGCAACCTTTTCCTCCAGTCCAAAGAACCACCCCAATGAGATTTCCCACTGCGATCACATCATGCGGCGGTCCCCGCCTAGCAAAGAACAAACCTAGCAGTGGTGGTTCGCCCACTCGGCCTAGCCTTTTCTCGCGGATTACCCGACGATCCGGGAAGACCCAAAGCTCCTCTTGTGCCTATTTCGGTCCATGCCTTGTCTCATCGACTCCTTAACACCCTCGGCTACCTTAGCCTTCTCAACTAAGACAAAGCAAACAAGCGCTCCTGGCGAGGAGCAATCAGACACCTCAAGTCGTCTCATGAGACCATCCTCAAACGAACACACCTCTCATGCTCGGTGGCCACAATGCCCCCGGCATACCTACTCAACCGTGAACTCACCTGCACTCGAAACCGATTTACTCTCGAACAAGCCTCGAAATGCCTTCCACTGAGTCAATATAACTAGCTCCGATGTACTTCTTTTGATATGCAACACAGAAGTAATCCCATGTCGAGATCCTCTCGCACGCCACATCGTCCCGAACCGTGAGCCACCACCGATCACGACTCATCCCGAGAAGCGACACGATGCCCTTCAGCTTCTTCTTCGCAGATCAAATCCGGATCATCCATGATCCGCTCGATCGCCTCGGCCCAGATTCAAGAATCTTTGGAGCAACACCGAAACACCTCGGAAGAATTCGGCCCCATTGGCCCGAAGTCGCCAGAGCAATTTCCTAACTCCCGCGCCACTACCAACTCTCGCTACCCTTCCCAACACTCGCAAAGATCGCTCGTGACACCGCTGCGTCGTCGCCCGATCTTGGAACTCACCACCTCCACCGGTGGTGGCGAACCGGTATCTCATTTTTCGAACCCCGACCGGATCCTACGGGCTCGTAAACCGTCATCCTACCACGACCTCGCCCACGACCACGCCCACCTCTAGCGCTCATGACTAATCTTTCTACGTGATTCGATTAAGAATTTTTATGCATCAGCACTTATTCCACTTGTTTAAAAGCAAGTCTTATGATTATTTAAAGAGGATTTGTTCTCGCGAGTTCACAAAATCCTATCAGTTTCAATCTCTAAAGTAGTATACTATTGCTATTCACCAGATCATATCACATCCAATCAATTCACAAGCAATAGTACTGGGTACTTACAGGCGAACAGTGCCAGGAGACTCGGTGCCATGCCTTTCAAACCATACTTTAAGAATAAAGACTAACAAAACAACCTTTTGAAAACATTTTGGGCCTCAGGCCCACAGCCGAGCCTTTGAACTTGGCTCTGATACCACAATTGTAACACCCCAAACTCGGACAAGACACCACGCCCGAATCTGGTATGTTACGGGGAAAAACGTCTTTGAGTGAACATATTTTTTTTTTTTGTGTTTAAAAGTGGGGTGAAAACATAGTGAATTTGAGGAAAGTTTGAGTAGGCTTGTTTGATTAGATTTTGAAAACTTATCCAAGTATATAGTTAAAACGAGTTGATTTCATTTAGGACTTTCAATAGTTTCCTAGTGCCATTTTGAAACATTTTAATCTTAGTAGTAAATCGAGTTTGATTTGAAAATCATTTGAGTTTGTTGAATAACGAAACATAGCGAGATACCCGATGGTATAGTTTAAAACACGTTGCGATATAATTTTGAAAAACGTTGTCTTTCCAAGTTTTAGCAAAATTTCATGCCAAGTTGTTTGTTAAGCAGGTTGAGAATCTAATTAAAGCATACCCATCATAAAACTTAATTTAAAGGCCTTATACGAATCCAAATTAAAACCCCAAATAAAAGTAATTAATCTAAAGTACCCAAATGATAGAGTTGGAGTAAAACTTTATTAAGCATGGCATGAGCACCCCGAGTCCATCCCGACTCCATGTCCGCGTCTACGAGTCACCTGAAATGTCAAGGGAGAGGGTGAGTCGAGTGACTCAGTGCATAAATCCCGCTCCCGATGAAACCACATGCTAACACACATCATACATAGCAACATAATTAATGCAACCCGATCCTAACCATCTCAGTATCTCCTTTTTCTACCCCGTGTGGTACCAAACCACTGGTGGTGCCAAACCACTGGTGACATATAGTCACAATGTGTTACCAAAACACTGGTGTCCCAAAGACACAATGTGCTACCCAAGCACTGGTGACCGTAGTCACGATAATCGAATGATGGGGCCAACCCATCGTGTGATACCCAATCACTAGCGCACGATCCCATATCTCAAAGTGGGGCCAACCCACGGTGGTGTTAACCACGGGGACAAGTCGCAATGAGGTGCCCAACCTCGTGTCCCAAAGACACAAATGTGCTACCAAAGCACCGGTGACCGTAGTCACAATAATCGAATGACGGGCCAACCCATCGTGGTGATACCCAATCACTAGCAGACGATCCCATATCTCGAGTGGGGCCAACCCACGGTGGTGTTAACCACAGGGACAAGTCGCAATGAGGTGCCCAACCTCCGGTGTCCCAAAGACACAAATGTGCTACCAAAGCCTTTGGTGACCCAAAGTCACAAGGTGTGTTACCAAAACACTGGTGCTCACAAAGACAAAATCATCAACGCCCCTCCACTCACATCACCCATCAACAAACCAACTCATGTAATCATGCATATCATACAAATTATGCATATCATGCTAATATGTTTGACTCATGTCCCATAACACATACATACATAGTCATGATACCATATAGATCATCAAGTAATCTAGTAACAATATCGACTTACCCGGATCGTACACATACCCGTTTGGGTATCCAATAATCCATCATCTTGTCATGATTTTAATAGGCAAACAGTTTATTAATAATATTACTAAATATCGAGTGTGTTAGTTTATACACACTGGTAATCACGAGTCTAGAAATCCGACAAAAGCGATCTAAGCCCCTCGAGTACTAGCTCCTACAATCGGCCAAAGCATAGGGGTTAGGCATCCACACATTCGCCAACAACATCTAGACTAAAAAGGGTTTGTCGAAAGCCCTTACCTTTCACCGATTTGGTTTCCTACCAAATCCCGAACCAAAAGTGGTTCTCTTAGACAATCGGCCAACCTATAAAGAAGGAAGTATTAATCTCTTGAAGCTTTGACTAAACGAGATAAAAGAATTAACTAATAGTACTGGCCCACACCAATACTTACCCCACTTGGCTAATCAGAGAACGAAGGCTCCACTTGATTGCTTCAAACTCCTGAATATCCCAACAAGAAATCGGTTAACAAAGAGGAAATAACACCCACCAATGGTTGCCATATTCGGCTCTTAAACAACCAACATCGACAAAGTATAAGGAGAAAAAGGAGATGGCCATTCGGCCAAGGACTTACCAATCTCCAAACGATTGAAGCAAAACCACAACACCAACAAGATTCGGCCAAGGTTTTTGAGAAGAAGAAAGAAAGTGATTATGAGGTAGATGCTTTTCGGTTTTAAGGGAAAAATCGATATGAAATGGGAGCAAAGTTTCGGCAAGAATTGAGAAGGATGAATGGAAGAATCGGTTGGGAAGAAAATGGTAAGTTCGGCTCTTAAGAAAATGAAGAAACTATGTAAGGGAGAGAAGAGAGTATTCGGCTTACCAAGTAGAGGAAACCAATGCAATTTCGGCTACCAAAAGATGTTGAGAGAACAAATGCACAATCGGCTAAGTGCAAAAGAAATGAGAAGAACACGGCAATGTAAGTTTGCTTTGGTCTCACGGTTTTCAAGAAGTAAGGAGGATAAGAAAGAAATTGAAGTTTCGGCTGGCTAGAAGACAAAAGAGAGAATTTGGTTTACCAAGCTAGTGACCGAAAATGCTAAGAAAATATGCCAAAAAGATACTTAGACTTTCGGTTTGGTAAGGCACAAAGAGAGAATTGCTTCTAAAGGTTTTGACCGAAAGCACCCCAAAACTCAAAGTGAATTTTTCGGCACTAGCTCACACCCACACCATGCCGTCCACTCCCCACTCCAACACCCCAAAAATCGGCCAAAATCCTCCATTCACTCCTCCTCACATTCAAACAACAAGACCAAGTCTACCTCCTAAATTCACTCTCCTCCCACCATTTGAACGGTTTGACCAAGTCCAAAGAAGAATTTGAATTGCCTTCTACTTCCTCCTCCCATGCCGCCCAAAAAGAATGCAAAATGTGGCCACTCCGCAGCCTTGAACTCGGGACCCCGCCTCCCGCAATTGACGCCAACACCACCTCCAAGTGACGCATGCTTTGCCACTCCACCAGCTCCTCTTTTGTGCTCAAGAACACCAAATAAAACTCTTATACCCTAGCTCCTACAAATCTCCCGACTTAACACCCAAAAAACAAAATTTTCCCATTCACTCGAGGCATACATTTAGACTTCAATTAAGCCCCAAAACATAGAAATAGCCACGCAGCACACTAGACACATGCAAAAACATGCAACAGCTAAACAGCCCCTAACCCGGGATATTACAGTCAGGAGTCGTCACACTATCATTATAAAAACATCCTTACATATGGCATGTATAGCTAGACTCATGCTTATGCTACATTAGTCCTAGAATCGACTAAACCGTAGCTCTGATACCACTAAATGTAACACCCCATACTCGAGTCGGATGCTGGGACTGGATACGAGACATTACCATACTTGAAGCATACTTAAACGTGTACTTACGTGCTATAAAATTTTGTTTTGATTTAAAAACTTTTCTTTCTTAGTCATAACGTTAATTTCATGGGCCTACGAGGCCTTAAACTCACATCCGAAAACTTTTACGAACTCAGAAAACTTTTCATCAAAATAGGGGTCACACGCCCATGTGAAATGGGACACGCCCGTGGGGACAGGTCGTGTGGTCACACATGCCCATGTCCCTACCCCGTGTATAATAACTTGGATATTCTGTTTGTGTCACATGGCCTAGGAACACGCCCGTGTTCCTTACCCGTGGTGAACACTGACCATCTCACACGGCCTAGGCACACGCATGTGTGACTAGCCCGTGGTCTATTCTGACTTAAAACACTAACATGCAGGGGACACATGGTCTATTAACACACCCATGTGGGCTGTCCGTGTATCACACACGGCCTAGTAACACGCCTGTGTGACTATCCATATGGACACTTAAAAGGCTATTTTCCAAGCCAATTGCCGCCCTAAAATCAAGATCATTCATATACCCAATTCAACAACTCAATGCTTCATCAAAACATGAACAATGATTCATAAATCATCGACATTGATATATATAAACTTAGTAAATATTGGCCAATCTCTTTAGCCATTTACAAAAAGAATAGTAAACTTGATAGCCAACACTTTGGCACAAGATATTACTGGAGGATTATCAAATTATGAAGGAAGTTTTCAAAAAGGAGATTGTCAAATGGCTTGATGCTGGAATCATATACCCAATTTTGGATAGTTCTTGGGTGAGCCCTGTTCAATGTGTACCTATAAAAGGGGGTGTCATCGTGGTAAGCAATGATAACAACAAACTCATTCCTACTCATACCGTCATGGGATGGAAGGTTTGTATGGACTATTGGAAACTCAACAAAGCAACAAGGAAGGACCATTTTCCTCTGTCATTTATCGACCAGATGTTAGATAGATTAGTAGGGAAATTCTTCTATTATCTTTTAGATGGTTATTCGGGGTATAACCAGATTGCCATAGCTCTTACTGATCAAGAGAAGACCACATTCACATGTCTTTATAGAAATTTTGCATTCCAATGAATACCATGTAGATTATGCAATGCCCCTGCAACATTTTAGCGTTGCATGATGGCAATATTTTTGTGCATGGTGGAGAAATTTTTAGAAGTTTTTATAGATGACTTCTCAGTGTTTGGATATACTTTTGAAGATTTTTAAAAAAAATATGGAGTTAGTTCTTTGATCGATGTGAAGAAACCAACCTTTTTCTCAATTGGGAGAAGTGCCACTTCATGATCTGTGAAGACATTGTTTTGGGACATAAAATTTTCCAGCAAGAGATTGACGTCGACAAAGCAAAAATTGAAGTTATTGAGAAATTGCCACCACCCTCAACAGTTAAAATTATTCATAGTTTTCTTGGCCAAGCAAGATTCTATCGACGATTCATCAAAGATTTTTCAAAAATATCAAAACCCATGTGTACATTGTTAGAACACAATAGATCTTTCAATTTTGATGAGCAGTGCTTACAAGAATTTGAGTTGAAAAAGCGGCTAGTCACGGCACTAATAGTCATAGCACCATATTGGACTTTACCTTTCGAACTTATGTGTGATGCTAGTGACTTTTTCGTAGGGGCAGTACTTGGGCAAAGAAAGGACAATGTATTTCATGCTATATACTACGCAAGCTATACGTCAACTGATTCACTGCTATGAATACTGATGATGCTCTATCAATATCTCACAGTAACTTTGAGTAGAAAGTAATTGATGCACTTGAGATGTTGCAACAACAATTCTGAATGATGGTGAAACACCAACTAAGGCTAGCCACTGATCTAGGCCGAGCTCAAGTGGAAATGTGTAACAGCCCGATTTTGGGCCTAGTCAGAACAGTGGTTTCGGGACCACAAATTTGACACAGCAAAGTTCATTTTTATTATATTTTTATAGTCTACAGTTTCACGAAATTATTTCGTGAAAATTTCTTTCAAAAATTTTGACGTTTGGGCACTCAATTTAGTTAAAAGAACTAAATTGTAAAAAGTGAAAAAGTTGAGTTCTACATGTTAGAGGTGTATAATTGCTATGGGATTTTTAAATTAGAGGTCCTTATATGATAATTAGACCATTTAATAAGATAGTGGACAAAAATAGACACGGTGAGATAAAATTTTAAAGTTTGGCAAAAAGGGCATTTTGGTCATTTGGTTATAAAAGAATAAAAAGGGAAAATAAAGCCAAAATTTGCTCATCTTTCTTCTACGTTGGCAAAATTTCATAAGAACACAATAGCTAGGGTTTTGTCATCTTTCAAGCTTGATTGTAAGTACATCCTAGCCCCGTTTTTAATGTTCTTTATATTTTTGAAGTCGTTATCATCCGATCTATCTATTTCTACCATTAATTTAAAGAAAGATCAAGGTCTTGGGTTTGACCCGTGTTGGATATTTGTGTATTTTGATGTCTAATGGTAGATTATGCATGTTTGATGTGTGATAAACAAATTTTGCTAAGTGGTTTTTGATGAAAATGTCAAAATGACCTATTTGTAAAAAGATTATAAAATGTGTGTAAAAGTGTGATTAAACGAAAAATGTCAACTGCTATAAGTATAAAAGAGGATCGGCTAGGCTTGGGAATCGAAGAAATTGAATAGATTTCATTTTCCAGCCTAGGGGCAATAATATAAATATGCCAAAGTTTAAGGGCAAAAATGTAATTTTGCCATAATGTGATTTTTTGGACTGAATTGAATAATGTGAATAATAAATAAGTTAAATTTTCTATTATAGATCATGAAAGATGAGGTTCAGACCTTGATCGAGGGAAAAACAAGGTTATTAACGATTAGGTCCATTTCTGCTATTTTTTTACTGAGGTAAGTTCGTATGTAATTAATACATTATTAGTTATGCTTTAATTGTGTTATTATTGTATGAATTGTGATTTACTCTTTGAATGAATTCGACAAAGTTTGACAAGCGAGAAAAAAAATCTCGGTTGAACCTTAGGAATAGTTAGGATACAAATGTCATGACATTAGGGTTAGTTGAGATTACGTGTAAGACCATATCTGGGATATGGCACCGATATGAGATTCCGTGTAAGACCATAGCTGGGCTATTGGCATCGATATGAAATCCCATGTAAGACCATATGTGGGATATGGCATTGGTATAGTACTATGTGTGTGAAATTTCTCGAGTATCCTTTAGTATTCCAAGTGGTTCAACGGGCAACTTAACGGCAAAGTTTAAGTTGTGAAAGACTATGGTATGATGTGAAAGATTATGGTAAGTTGCAAGTTGGTACAGGTGTGTACATAAAACTCATGCTTAATGAGCTCGATATGTGATGAAACCTCAGATTTGTTCGATTGAGTAAGTTATGATGTTAAGATTTTAATAACAACTATGCTAATCTTGATTATGAATTCACAATGACATTTATGTTAATTTACTTTATGTTAAATATATGTTAAAGTGTGTATGATGCTTATTATTTGCATAGGAACTTACTAAGCTTTAAAGCTTACTCCCTTTCTTTTTCTCTTGTCTTATAGTGTTACCAAGCCAGCTCGGGGATCGAAGACGGTCGGAGATCCATTCACACTATCAAATAATCATTTTGGGTACTTATGATTACATTATTTTGAGTTATGGCATGTATAGGGACTTGGTCTTTTTTGTTGTGTGTCATAATTGATTTGGCCATATGTGTTGGCTTCAATAGTTGATAATTCATTTTGTAAATGGCCATTTGATATTAGCTAATATTGGTTAAGTATATATACATATGATGATGTTCTCATGAATGCGAGAAATTGCATGGTTTGAGATGCTAAGTAGGTGATGTGTGTATGTGATAAATGATAGTATGTAAATGATATGTTGATACCTTGTGTATAGCTGATTGGGTTGAAGGTATATGCTTGGATTGGTGCTATGTTTTGTTGTGTAGGTTGGTGCATGGAAGGGTGGCGAAAAGGCTTGGTAAATAGCCTTATATTTGTCCATACGGGTAGACACACGGGCGTGTGTCTAGACCGTGTACGACACAGGGCATGCCCTATGGGCATGTGTTTTAGTCGTGTGTCCCCTGCACCTTAATTGTTGCAAAACAGAATGCTTATTAATGAGCACACGGGCAGAGACACGGGCGTGTGTCTCAGCCGTGTAGCGGCACGACCGAACACACGCGCGTGTGCCCCCGACCGCGTGTGAAGTCTGCACCTATTTTATGAAAAATTATGAAAATTTAATCGATCACACGGCCTAAGCACACGGGCGTGTGACTTGGCCATGTGACCTCAATTTGATGATGACGTCATAAATAGAAAGCTCCCTAATTTGAATACGACCTGAAGTACGGGCGTGTCTTAGGGTCACACGGGCGTGTCCCGAACCAACACGGGCGTGTGACCCTTTTTACATGAAAAATTTTCTAAGTTTTCCAAAAGGTTCCAAAGTTCTCGGTTTAGTCCCGAACCATTTTTGATGCATGTTTTGGGCCTTGTAGGCTCCTTTTAGGGACGATATGAATTTTTTGAAAAGTTTTAAATTTTAGTGGAAATTCATGTCTCAGTTTTGAATGTTTGCTTTTGAATAAGTCTGGCAATGCCTCGTACCCTATCCCGGCATCGAATACGGGTAAGGGGTGTTACATTTATTGGTATCAGAGCTATGGTTTAGTCGATTCTCAAACTAACGTAGCGTGTGTAAGAGTCTAGCTATACATGCCATAAATGAACTGTGATAGTGTGATTACTCCTGACAACTTTAAATTGTGTTTTCATATAGTAATGGATCCCAATCGAGCTGAAGCTAATCAAGTCAAAAATAATGCGTCGGCTCCCGCTCAAGGGGTAGCGCCATCTGATAGTAGACCCCCTACGGTTATTCAAAGAGAAGGAGGCAGGGAAGCCTTCCTCTATATGATGAATGAGTGGTATACGAAATTTGTTCGAACAAATCCGAATGCCCAACCTCCTCCACCCCCACCCATTCCTCGACCGGTTCCCGTAGCCCCAAAAGTTATGGACTTTCTAAGGATGAATAAGCCTCCGATTGATAAAATCTGAAAGCATGGGGATGAAGATTTCTGAGCTAATGTGGATGATGATCCCAAGGGAGCGAAGTTTTGGCTCGAAAACTCTATCAGGGTATTTGATGAGTTGTCTTGCACACCAGATGATTGTTTAAAGTGTGCTATCTCGCTTCTGAGAGATTCTGCATACCATTGGTGGAATACACTTGTATCTGTAGTTTCGAGAGAAAGGGTCACCTGGGACTTCTTTGAAGAGGATTTTCGAAAGAAGTATATTAGCCAACGGTTCATCGACCAGAAACGTAAAGAATTTCTTGAGTCAAAAACAGTCGTATGTGATGTTGACCGACTATGAGCGAGAATTTGTCAGACTGAGCAAATACGCTCGAGAGTGTGTTTCTACGGAAGCTATTATGTGCAAAAGATTTGAGGATGGATTGAATGAAGATATTTGTGTGTTAGTCGAGATCTTAGAGCTGAAAGAGTTTGTGGTATTGGTTGAACGGGCTTGTAAGGCCAAAGAATTGAACAAAGAGAAGAGGAAAGCTGATCTTGAAGCTAGAGACTCGAGGAAAAGACCGATGAGTAAGTCATTCCCATCTCAGTCTAAGAAATTAAAAAAGATGTATTCCCGTTCGAATGTTTCAGCAGGGTATTCACGCAGAGATCGTGAGAAACAATATTTGAGTTTTAAATCTCAAGCTACTTCGATGGCAAGTGTGGGTAATGTAAAGTCTAATAGGCCCGAATTTCAACATTGTGGAAGAAGACATCCCGGCGAATGTATAATAAATGACCGGGCTTGTTTTAAGTATGGTTCTCAAGATCATTTTATCAGAGATTGCCCGGAGATGGCAGAGAAAGAGAAATTTCAGAGTGCAAGGCCTAGTAATACTGCTTCTAGAGGAACACCCCCGAGGAATACTGGAAATGGAGCCAGTAGTAAAGATGTGATGAAAGAAACCGCGGTGAGATCTGAAGCTCGAGCACCTCCTAGAGCCTATACCATTCGTGCTCGCGAAGAAGCGACATCTCCCGATGTTATTACTGGTACTTTTTCTCTTTATGATACTGACGCTATTGCATTAATTGACCCTGGATCTACTCATTCGTATGTTTGTCTGAATTTGGTAAATAATAAAAAATTGCCTGTTGAGTTTACCAAATTTGTGATTAAGGTGTCAAACCCTTTAGGCAAGCATGTTTTAGTTGACAAAGTATGTAAGAAATGTCCTTTGATAATTAGAGGTCACTGTTTTCCAGCTGACTTGATGTTGTTTCCATTTGATGAGTTTGATGTTATTTTGGGTATGGATTGGCTGACGTTGCATGATGCTATAGTAAATTGTAGACAGAAAGTTATTGAATTGAAATGTAAAAATGGCAAAATTCTTCGGATTGATTCAGATGAACCGGGTGAGTTACCCATTGTAATTTCTTCGATGCCTGCCCAAAGATATGTAAGGAAAGGCTGTGAAGCTTATCTTGCTTATGTATTGAATACAAAAGAGTGTGAATTGAAAATTGAATCAGTTCCGATAGTTTGTGAATATCCGGATGTGTTCCCAAAAGAATTGCCTGGGTTACCACCAGTTAGAGAAGTTGAGTTTGGTATTGACTTAGTACTAGGGACCTCGTCGATATCTATTGCTCCGTATAGAATGGCTCTGACCGAATTGAAAGATTTAAAGACTCAGTTGCAAGAATAGACAGATAAGGGTTTTGTGAGACCAAGTTATTCTCCCTAGGGTGCTCCAGTATTGTTCGTAAAGAAGAAAGACGGGTCTATGAGACTTTGTATAGATTACCGTCAGCTTAATAAGGTAACCATTAAGAACAAGTATCCTTTGATGAGGATTGATGATTTATTTGACCAACTGAAAGGAGTGACAGTGTTCTCAAAGATAGATTTGAGATCTGGCTATTACCAGTTGAGAGTTAAAAAGTCAGAAGTGCCAAAAACCGCTTTCAGAACAAGGTACAGGCACTATGAATTCCTTGTTATGCCCTTCGGACTGACGAATGCTCCTATAGTTTTTATGGACTTGATGAACCGGATTTTCAGACCATACCTAGAAAAGTTTGTAGTGGTGTTCATTGATGACATCTTGATTTATTCTCGAGATGAATCTGAGCATGCTGAGCATTTGAGAACTATTTTATAGATTTTGAGAGAAAAACAGTTGTATGCTAAATTTAGTAAAAGTGAGTTTTGGCTTCGAGAGGTCGGATTTTTGGTCCATATCGTTTCTGGTGATGGCATTCGAGTTGACCCGAGTAAGATTTCTGCTATAGTTGAATGGAAACCACCGAAGAACGTATCTGAGGTTAGAAGCTTTTTAGGCTTAGCATGTTACTACCGCTGGTTTGTCAAAGGGTTTTTGATGATTTCTACCCCTATGACCAAGCTGTTGCAAAAAGATGTCAAATTTGTATGGTCCGAAAAATGTCAGCAAAGTTCTGAGAAGTTGAAGGCTTTATTGACTGAGGCACCGGTTTCAGTGCAACCTGAACCGGGAAAGGAGTTTGTGATTTATAGCGACACGTCACTGAATGGATTGGGATGTGTGTTGATGCAAGAGGGCAAAGTGATAGCTATGCCCCGAGACAATTGAAGCCACATGAGAATAATTACCCGATGTATGATTTGGAATTAGTCGCTATTGTGTTTGCTCTAAAAATTTGGAGACATCATTTGTACGGTGAGAAATGCCATATTTTTACTGATCACAAGAGTTTGAAGTATTTGATGACTCAGAAAGATTTAAATTTGCGGCAACGAAGATGGCTTGAGTTATTGAAAGACTATGAGTTGGTGACTGATTATCACCCGAGTAAGGCGAATGTGGTCGCTGATGCCTTGAGTAGGAAATCTTTATTCGCTTTGAGAGCGATGAATACACGGTTGACTTTGTCCAGTAATGGTTCGATTATAGCTGAGTTGAGAGCTAGACCGTTATTTCTTCAACAAATTTGTGAAGCTTAGAAATGTGACTGTGATTTGCAAGCCAAGAGAGCTTATTGTGAATCGGTTAGTGATTTAGATTTTCATGTCGGATCCGATGATTGTTTGATGTTCCGAGGTAGAGTTTGTGTACCGAAAAATGATGAACTTATTCAGAAAATTCTTCATGAGGCGCATAATGGTTGTTTATCTGTGCATTCGGGTAGTACAAAAATGTATAATGATTTGAAGAAATTATAATTGTGGACTGGTATGAAAAGAAATATCTCCGAGTTTGCTTTGAAATGTTTGATATGCCAACAAGTAAAAGCCGAACACCAAGTGCCTTTGGGTTTACTTCAGCCAATGGTGGTGCCCGAGTGGAAATGAGATAGGATTACGATGGGTTTCGTAACAGGTGTGCCTTTGACTCCGAGAAAGAAAGATGTCGTATGGGTTGTGGTTGATAGATTGATGAAATCGGCTCATTTTATATCGGTACGTACTGATTATTCACTTGATAAGCTAGCTGAATTGTACATTACTGAAATTGTGAGATTGCATGGAGTGCCTATTTCTATTATCTCGGATAGGGATCCAAGGTTTACTTTGTGGTTTTGGAAAAAGTTGCAAGAAGCCTTGGGTACGAAATTAAATTTTAGTACTGCATTTCATCCATAGAATGACGGTCAATCCAAAAGGGTAATTCAGATACTTGAAGATATGCTTCGATACTGTGTTCTTGAATTTGAGGGTAGTTGGGAAAATTATCTACCATTGGTCAAATTTGCCTATAACAACAGCCATCAGTCGAGTATAAAAATGGCACCTTATGAGGCATTGTATGGCGCAAGTGCCGAACACCTTTGCATTGGATCGAGCTTAACGAGAAACAGATTCACGGGGTTGATTTGGTTAAGGAAACCGAAGAGAAAGTAAAGGTAATCCGTGATTTCTTGAAAGCAGCTTCAGATCGACAAAAGTCATACGCGGATTTGAAAAAAAAAAGAGAATGAGTTTCAAGTTGGGGATAAAGTATTTTTGAAAGTATCTCCGTGTAACAGTCCGGTTTGCACCATAGTTGGAACAGTGGTTTCGGGACCACAAATCCGATTCCGTATAATATTTTAATAGTATTTTCTGTGTCTCTGATAAGTGATTATGCATGTGCTAAAGTTCCATAAGATAATTTGTCCGTATGTATGCTTAATTTGATAAAATGATTAAATTGCATTGAAGGCAAAATTTGCATGCTTTATGAAAATATACCTATTTGATTTGGCTTTTTAATAAGGAGGCCTTATGAGGCAATTGTGCCAATATTTAGATAGTGGATGGACAAAGGACAAAAATGCCCTTAATGTATGTTTGTTTTAGTTGTTAATTGAAAGGTTAATAAGGTAAATAGATTAACATGTATGTTATTATATGATAAAAACATGAAAAAATGGCCATATTCATTCATCTTTTGACCGAAAATATAAAAGAAGAAGAAAAGAAAACACAAGCTAGGTTTCGGCCATATACAAGCAAAATTAAGGTATGTTTTGACTTTGGATTTTGATGATTTTTATGTTTTTGAGATTGTTGCTTAGTCTACTATCAAGACCATGTCTCAATTTTGTGTATTGATGATGTTTGTGAAATATTCCATTGATGATATGTTGAGCTTTGTGATGATTTATGGTGTTAAATGAAAGATTGGAGCTAGATGAACATACTTTGTTCTTGAAATTTTGATGAATTTAACTAATTAGGACTAAATTAAGAAAATAGTAATTTGAAGGACTAAATTACAAATTTGATGGAAAATATGGGTATGTATGTTATATATATACATTCGGCTAAGCTAGGATGTATGATGATTTTGTGTATTTGATGTTTTGAGAAAAATGGACTAAATTGATAAATTGTGCAAATGTGAGGGTTAATTTGCAAATAGCCCTAAATGTGTGTCCTTGGACTGAATTGAATGAATTAGTGAATAAAAGAGTTAATTCTGAATATGTATAGATCAAGAACCGAGGAAAACGGACTTAGATCGCGGGAAAGCGAAAGTAACCGAGTAGCCATTTCTATTTCTGATAAATCGAATCCGAGGTAAGTCATATTGCAAATAAATGTAATTTTATTGAGTTGAGCATATTCATATGCCTATCGTTGATAATGAATGCTTATGAAGTTTTATGCAAATGAATTCTGATATAAGATAGACTTAACGACAATGTCTGAGAAGTCCCGTAAGAACCTAGGAATATATAGGTATTTGTTCTGTTTTATCATGTAAGACCACGTCTGGGACATTGGCGTTGATTTGAGACTTCGTGTAAGACCACGTCTGGGACGTTGGCATCGATATTATCTTTACGTGTAAGACCACATCAGGGACGTTGGCATCGATATTATCTTTATGTGTAAGACCATGTCTGGAACATCGGCATCGTATTGATTTGTGTAAGACCTTGTCTGGGACAGTGGCATCAATATCTGTGTGCATGTAAGACCTCGTCTGGGACGTTGGAATTGTATAACTATTCCGAGCTTTTTGACTATCCTATTAGGTTCTTATCGGTTCAACGGGCAAGTCTATGATAAGAATGGTTAAGTGATTTGTTTATCCGTTTTAGGTACGTTGATTTATACACTAAGTATGTATATAAGGTAAGTACCTATGTGATCTCACTACGATGATTTCATATATTGGAATAACAATATGATATGTGAAAGTAAGCATGAATGAGATATGTTTATATAAGACTTTTGACTTGATGAATGTGACAAATATGGCCAAGTACATGGATCAAAGCATATATGTGATAGTTTGCTAAGTCATTAAGTTGTGCCAATGTACCTATGTGCATATTTGCCTTTCATGCTAAGTTTGTTTGTTTTATGACTTACTAAGCTTTTGGGAAGCTTACTCTGTGTGTGTGTTTTCTCTGTTTTATAGGTCATTAAAGCTACTGAAGGCTTGGGACCGTCAAGGATCGTCATCACACTACTAAACTCATTTTTGGTACACTTTGGAAATGTATATAGCTAGATATGGCATGTATAGGCTAGTATTTGATATGAGTTTGTTATATGAACTTAGCCATGTGATTTGGCTAGTTTTGAGTTGAGAATTTGCTTGAATGAATGTGATATCTGAAGTATGTTTCTGGCATAGTTATTTGATACATGAAATGGTCAACTTTTGATTAAGAAAATGAATGAATTATGCTTGTAATGAGATGAGTTTTAGTCTTGTAATTTGGATGGTTATTTTGGTATGTTCTTTATTGCCAAATAGGCACGAGATGTCTTAATGAATTTTGCTTGTAAGTAAGACCCATTGGGTGGCATTTTGGCCTTGCAAATGGCCTATTTTGCCACACGGTTGTGGCACACGGGCGTTCCTAGTGACCGTGGGGATAAGTCAGTAGCTAGCTTTGGAGCACACGGCCAAGACACACGGGCGTGTCTAATAGCCGTGTGAAAAAGTCAGTATATGGCCTAAGAGTACACGGCCTTAGCACACGGGGTGCTGGGTGGCCGTGGGTGTAAAGTCAGATTCGAACACGGCCAAGGTACACGGGCGTGCTTGGTGGTTGTGGAGTAAAGTCAGATTCAACCACGGGGAGGACACATTGGGGTGTCCAGCAGCCGTGGGAGGCACACGGCCTGCCTATACGGGCATGTAACCCCTGAAACTTATAAAAGTTTTAAATTTCTGTGAATTTTCGTATGTGTTCCGGTTTAGTCCCGACCCGGTTTATAAGAATGTTTTAGGTCTCGATGACCTACTAAGGGGACATTATGTTTGAGGTTGATATGCAATTGTATGACATTTCTGTAAATATTTCCGATCTGTCCGATAATGCCTTTAACCCTAGTCCGACGACGGATACGAGTTAGGGGTGTTACATTTGGTTGTTATCAAAGCTACGGTTTAGCCGATTCTCGGACTAACGTAGCATGTCAGAGTCTAGCTATACATGCTATATTTCTGAATTGTGATAGTGTGATGAATCCTGACGTATAAAATGTGATTTCTGTATTGTAATGGATCCCAAAAGAGTCGTAGCTGACGACGTAGAAAGTAATGCGCCTACTCCCGCGCAAGGGACAGCGCCCTCTGATCCGAGACCAGTTACTAGCAGTCAAGAGGGAGAAGCTAAACAGGCTTTCTTCTAGATGATGAGTGAATGGTTCACTCAATTCGTAAAGAATAACCCGACTGTTTCACAACCCCCGCCCCCTGTCAATCACCCTCAGACATGTGTTATGCCTCCGACTATGAATTTGAACTTGTTAAACAAACCTCCGATTGACAAAATTCGTAAGTATGGGGCTGAAGAGTTCCGGGCTACTAATGATAATGATGCTGAAAAGGCCGAGTTTTGGTTAGAAAACACGATCCGGGTATTCGATGAGATGTCTTTGACTACGGATGAATGCATAAAGTGTGTTGTATCTTTGCTCCGAGATGCAGCTTATCAATGGTGGAAAACTCTAATATCTGTTATTCCAAAAGAACGGGTGACATGGGACTTCTTTTAGATTGAGTTTCGGAAGAAATATATTAGTGAGAGGTTCATCGATCAGAAACGAAAGGAATTCCTGGATCTAAAATAGGGCCGAATGACTGTTACGGAATGTAAATGGGAGTTTGTCAGATTGAGTCAATATGCTCGTGAATGTGTATCATCTGAAGCAATAATGTGCAAAAGGTTCGAAGATGGGCTTAATGAAGACATCCATTTATTAGTCGAGATTTTAGAGATAAAAGAGTTTGTTGTACTTGTTGATCGAGCATGCAAAGCTGAGGCACTTGGGAAAGATAAAAAGAAAGCTGAGTTAGAAGCCCGAGAAGTGAGAAAGAGATTTCAGAGTAGATCATTTCAGTTTGCTTCAAAGAAATTTAGAGATGATCAAAGCCGCTCAAGAGTTAATTTGGGATATTCAAATAGAAACCGAGATAGATCACAAATGAGCTCTAAAGCTCCAGTAACTTCAGTGGAAAGTGTTGGAAATGTACGATCCGAGAAAACAGAATGTAAGCATTGTGGGAAAAGACATCCGGGAAATTGTAAAATGAATGACAGAGCTTGTTTCAGATGTGGATCACTTGATCATTTTATCCGTGATTGCCCCGAGTCTGTCGAACCAGAGACTGTTCAGAATATGAGATCTGATAATGCACCTGGTAGAGGTAGACCATCGAAGAATGTAAGAAATGTCAGTGGTAGTCAGAGAACTACGAGAGAGGATTGCGAGATCCGGCTAGGCGCTGCCGAGGCGTATGCTATTCGAGCTCGTGAGGAAGCTTCATCTCCAGATGTTATAACGGGCACTTTTACTCTTTATGATACTTCTGTGATTGCATTGATAGACCCTGGTTCTACGCATTCATATATATGCATGAATTTAGTATTGATGAAGACTTTGCTGTAGAGTCTCACGAGTTTGCTATAAAAGTATCGAACCCCTTAGGTAAAAGCGTTCTGGTTGACAAAGTATGCAAGAATTGTCCATTAATGTTTCGAGATATCTATTTCTCTGCTAATCTGATGCTTTTGCCATTTGATGAGTTTGATATTATTCTGGGTATGGACTGGTTGTCTTTGCACGATGCTATTGTGAATTGTAAGACAAAGATTATTGATTTGAGATGTCCGAATGATGAAATTGTACGGATTGAATCTAATGATTTGAATGGTTTGCCTTCTGTGATATCTGTGTTAAAAGCTCAAAAGTATGTGAAAAAGGGCTATGAGTCATATTTTGCTTACGTAATTGATTCGAAAGTATCTGAAAAGAAAGTTAAGTCAGTGCCTGTTGTCTGTGAGTTTTCTGATGTGTTCCCTGAAGAATTGTCAGGTTTGCCTCCTATACGTGAAGTTGAGTTTGGTATTGAGTTATTACCTGGTACTACACCTATTTCGATAGCTCCGTATAGAATGGCACCAACAGAGTTGAAAAAATTAAAGTCACAGTTGCAAGAGTTGACTGACAGAGGGTTCGCTAGACCGAGTTTCTCACCTTGGGGTGCTCCTGTTCTGTTTGTGAAAAAGAAAGATGGCACGATGAGTATGTGCATTGACTACCGTTCGTTGAACAAAGTGACCATAAAGAACAAATATCCGTTTCCCAGGATTGATGATTTATTCGATCAATTAAAAGGAGCTACTGTATTTTCCAAGATTGATCTGAGATCGGGATACTATCAGGTGAGAGTTAAAGATTCAGACATTTCGAAAACTGCTTTCAGAACGAGGTACGGACATTATGAGTTTTTAGTTATGCCATTTGGACAAACCAATGCTCCTGCTATTTTTATGGATCTGATGAACAAAATTTTCAGACCGTACCTAGATCGATTTGTTAGTGTTCATAGATGACATTTTGATTTATTCACGTGATGAAAATGAGCATGCTGAACATCTGAGATTCATGTTGCAAACTCTGAGAGAAAAGCAATTATATGCGAAATTCAGCAAATGTGAATTCTGGTTACACGAGGTTAGTTTTCTGGGACATATTGTATCAACATCCGGTATACGTGTTGACCCGACCAAGTTTTCTGCTATATTGGATTGGAGACCTCCAAAGAATGTATCTGAAATTCGTAGTTTTCTGGGACTTGCTGGTTATTACCGCAGATTTGTAAAAGGCTTTTCGACGATAGCTACTCCATTGACTAGATTACTTCAGAAAGATGTTAGATTTGAATGGTTTGATAAATGTCAGAAAAGCTTTGATCAGTTGAAAACTCTATTGACTGAAGCTTCGGTTCTAGTACAGCCAGAATCGGGTAAAGAATTCATGATATACAGTGATGCTTCGTTGAATGGTCTGGGATGTGTATTGATGCAGGAAGGCAAAGTAATAGCTTATGCCTCGAGACAACTTAAATCACATGAGAAGAACTACCCAACAACGACCTTGAGTTAGCTGCGATTGTGTTTGCACTAAAGATTTGGCGTCATTATCTGTTCGGTGAGAAATGTCACGTATTTTCAGATCATAAAAGTCTGAAATATCTAATGACTCAAAAAGATTTGAACCTGCGTCAAAGAAGATGGCTAGAGCTATTAAAAGACTATGAACTTGTGATAGATTATCATCCGGGTAAAGTAAACGTTGTTGCTGATGCATTGAGTAGAAAATCATTGTTTGCACTAAGTGCTTTGAATGCTCAGTTAGATTTGTCTGATGATAGCTCTATGATAGCTGAATTAAAAGCGAAACCATTGTTTATACAGTAAATATGTGATGCTCAGAAATCTGATAATGAGTTATTAGCGAAACGAGCTCAGTGTGATTCGAATTATGAATCTGAATTTTGAGTTGTTGATGATTGCTTGAGATTTCGAGATCGTATCTATGTTCCGAGAAATCCGGAATTGATTTAGTTGGTTTTGAGTGAAGCACATAATAGTCATCTATCTGTTCATCCGGGGAGTACTAAAATGTACCATGATTTGAGGTGACACTATTGGTGGTTTGGTATGAAGCGTGATATTTCTGACTTTGTTTCAAAATGTTTAATCTGTCAGCAAGTCAAAGCTGAGCATCAAGTTCCGCCTGGGTTGTTACAACCGATTCTGATTCCTGAGTGGAAATGGGATAGAGTGACAATGGATTTTGTTTCTGGTTTACCTCAGACTCCGAGAAAGAAAAATGCGATATGGGTCGTAGTTGATCGATTGACGAAATCTACCCATTTTATTCCGGTAAGATCTGACTATTCACTTGATAGATTAGCCGAGCTTTATATTTCTGAGATTGTTAGATTGCACGGGGTGCCACTATCTATTGTGTCAGATAGGGATCCGAGGTTTACATCGAGGTTCTGGAAGAAATTGCAAAAAGCTTTGGGCACGAAACTGCATTTCAGTACAACTTTTCATCCGCAAACAGATGGTCAATCCGAGCGGATTATTCAGATTCTTGAAGATATGTTAAGATGTTGTATACTTGAGTTTAATTGTTCGTGGGAACAATATTTGCCATTGATTGAATTTGCATACAATAATAGTTTTCAGTCGAGCATCAAAATGGCACCATATGAAGCTTTATACGGTCGTAAATGCCGTACACCTCTGTATTAGACTGAGATCAGTGAAAGTAAGCTACATGGGGTCGATTTGGTAAAAGATTCAGAACAGAAAGTGAAATTGATCGGAGATTGTTTGAAAGCAGCATCTGATCGTCAGAAGTCTTATGCGGACTTAAAACGAAAAGATATAGAATTTAAGATCTGCGACAAAGTATTTCTGAAAGTGTCACCATGGAAGAAAGTACTTCGTTTCGGACGTAAAAGCAAGTTGAGTCCGAGATTCATCGGGCCGTATGAAATCATTGAGCGAGTTGGACCTGTTGCATATCGATTGTTGTTGCATTCCGAGCTAAAAAAGATACATAATGTATTTTATGTCTCAATGCTCCGTAGATACCGATTCGATCCGTCACATGTGATTGCCCCATCTGAAATTGAAATCCAATCTGATATGTCATACGAAGAGGAACCGATCTGTATCTTAGCTCGTTAAGTATAAGAGTTGAGAAATAAGAAAATTCCGTTAGTGGAAGTATTATGGAATCGACACGAAATTGAAGAGGCAACGTGTGAGACGAAAGATTCAATGAGACAGCAATATCCGACTTTGTTTAACGGTAAGATTTTCGGGGACAAAAATCCCTAAGGGGGGAGAATTGTAACAGTCCGGTTTGCACCCTAGTCAGAACAGTGGTTTTGGGACCACAAATCTGAGTCCGTATAATATTTTAATAGTATTTTTTGTGTCTCTGATAAGTGATTATGCATGTGCTAAAGTTTCGTAAGATAATTTGTCCGTCTGTATGCTTAATTTGATAAAAGGATTAAATTGCATTGAAGGCAAAATTTGCATGCTTTATGAAAATATACCTATTTGATGTGGCTTTTTAATAAGGAGGCCTTATGAGGCAATTGTGCCAATATTTAGATAGTGAATGGGCAAAGGACAAAAATGCCCTTAATGTATGTTTGTTTTAGTTGTTAATTGAAAGGTTAATAAGGTAAATAGATTAACATGTATGTTATTATATGATAAAAACATGAAAAAATGGCCATATTCATTCATCTTTTAACCGAAAATATAAAAGAAAAAGAAAAGAAAACACAAGCTAGGTTTCAGCCATATACAAGCAAAATTAAGGTATGTTTTGACTTTGGATTTTGATGATATTTATGTTTTTGAGATTGTTACGTAGTCTACAATCAAGCCCATGTCTCAATTTTGTGTATTGATGATGTTTGTGAGATATGCCATTGATGATATGTTGAGCTTTGTGATGATTTATGGTGTTAAATGAAAGATTAGAGCTAGATGAACATACTTTGTTCTTGAAATTTTGATGAATTTAACTAATTAGGACTGAATTGAGAAAATAGTAATTTGAATGACTAAATTGCAAATTTGATGGAAAATATGGGCTTTTATGTTATATATATACATTCGGATAATCTAAGATGTATGTTGATTTTGTGTATTTGATGTTTTGAGAAAAATGGACTAAATTGATAAATTGTACAAATGTGAGGGTTAATTTGCAAATAGCTCTAAATGTGTGTCCTTGGACTGAATTGAATGAATTAGTGAATAAAAGAGTTAATTCTGAATATGTATCAAGAACCGAGGAAAACGGACTTAGATCGCGGGAAAGCGAAAGTAACCGAGTAGCCGTTTCTATTTCTGATAAATCGAATCCGAAGTAAGTCATATTGCAAATAAATGTAATTTTATTGAGTTGAGCATATTCATATGCCTATCGTTGATAATGAATGCTTATGAAGTGTTATGCAAATGAATTCTGATATAATATCGACTTAGCGACAATGTCCGAGAAGTCCCGTACGAACCTTGGAATACATAGGTATCTGTTCTGTTTTATCATGTAAGACCTATTCTGGGACGTTGGCGTTGATTTGAGACTTCATGTAAAACCACGTCTGGGACGTTGGCATCGATATTATCTTTACGTGTAAGACCACATCAGGGACGTTGGCATCGATATTATCTTTATGTGTAAGACCATGTCTGGGACATCGGCATCGTATTGATTTGTGTAAGACCCTGTCTGGGACAGTGGCATCAATATCTGTGTGCATGTAAGACCTCGTCTGGGACGTTTGCATTTTATAACTATTTCGAGCTTTTTGAGTATCCTATTAGGTTCCTTTCGGTTCAACGGGCAAGTCTATGATAAGAATGGTTAAGTGATTTATTTATCCGTTTCAGGTACGTTGATTTATACACTAAGTATGTATATAAGGTAAGTACCTATGTGATCTCACTACGATGATTTCATATATTGGAATAACAATATGATATGTGAAAGTAAGCATGAATGAGATATGTTTATATAAGACTTTTGACTTGATGAATGTGACAAATATGGCCAAGTACATGGATCAAAGCATATATGTGATAGTTTGCTAAGTCATTAAGTTGTGCCAACGTACCTATGTGCATATATGCCTTTCATGCTAAGTTTGTTTGTTTTATGACTTACTAAGCTTTTGGGAAGCTTACTCTGTGTCTGTGTTTTCTCTGTTTTATAGGTCATTAAAGCTACTGAAGGCTCGGGACCGTCAAGGATCGTCATCACACTACTAAACTCATTTTTGGTACACTTTGGAAATGTATATAGCTAGATATGGCATGTATAGGCTAGTATTTGATATGAGTTTGTTATATGAACTTAGCCATGTGATTTGGCTAGTTATGAGTTGAGAATTTGCTTGAATGAATATGATATGTGAAGTATGTTTCTGGCATAGTTATTTGATACATGAAATGGTCAACTTTTGATTAAGAAAATGAATGAATTATGCTTGTAATGAGATGAGTTTTAGTCTTGTAATTTGGATTGTTATTTTGGTATGTTCTTGGTTTCCAAATAGGCACGAGATGTCTTAATGATTTTGCTTGTAAGTAAGACCCATTGGGTGGCATTTTGCCCTTGCAAATGGCCTATTTTGCCACACGGTTGTGGCACACGGGCGTGCCTAGTGACCGTGGGGCTAAGTCAGTAGCTAGCCTAGGAGCACACAGCCAAGACACACGGGCGTGTCTAATAGCCGTGTGAAAAAGTCAGTATATGGCCTAAGAGTACACGGCCTTAGCACATGGGGTGCTGGGTGGCCGTGGGTGTAAAGTCAGATTCGACCACGGGCAAGGTACACGGGCATGCTTGGTGGTCGTGGAGTAAAGTCAGATTCAACCATGGGGAGGACACATGGGGGTGTCCAGCAGCCGTGGGAGGCACACGGCCTGCCTACACGGGCGTGTAACCCCTGAAACTTAGAAAAGTTTTAAATTTCCGTGAATTTTCGTATGTGTTCCGGTTTAGTCCCGACCCAGTTTATAAGCATGTTTTAGGTCTCGATGACCTACTAAGGGGACATTATGTTTGAGGTTGATATGCAATTGTATGACATTTCTGTAAATATTTCTGATCTGTCCGGTAACGCCTTTAACCCTAGTCCGGCGACGGATACGAGTTAGGGGTGTTACACTCCGTGGAAGAAGATTCTCAGATTATGCCGTAAAGGCAAGTTGAGTCGACATTTTATTGGGCCGTATGAGATTATTGAAAGAATAGGGCCAATGGCATATCGGTTAGCGTTACCAACAGAGTTGGAAAGAATTCATAATCTGTTTCATGTGTCAATTTTACAACGATATCGTTTTGATCCTTCGCATGTGATTTCTCCGACGGAGATTGAGAATCGACCGGATATGACATACGATGAAGAACCGATTAAGATCTTAGCTCGGGAAGTTAAACAGTTGAGAAATAAAAGTATAGCCCTAGAGAAAGCTTTATTGCAACAACATGGGGTCGAAGAAGCTACGTTGGAACCTGAGGAGGCTATGAGAAAACAGTACCCGAACCTATTTTCATGTAAGATTTTCGGGGACAAAAATCTCTAAAGGGGGGAGAGTTGTAATAGCTCGATTTTGGGCCTAGTTAGAATAGTGGTTTCGGGACCACAAATCTGACATAGCAAAGTTCATTTTTAATATATTTTTATGGTGAACCGTTTCACGGAATGATTTCGTGAAAATTTCGTTCGAAAATTTTGACGTTTGGGCACTCAATTTAGTCAAAAGGACTAAATTGTAAAAAGTGCAAAAGTTTAGTTCTACATGTTAAAGGTGTCTAATTGCTATGGGATATTTAAATTAGAGGTCCTTATATGATAATTAGACCATTTCATAAGATAGTGGACAAAAATGGACATGGTGAGATAAAATTTTAAAGTTTGACAAAAAGGGCATTTTGGTCATTTGGTTAATAAAAGAATAAAAAGGGAAAATAAAGCCAAAATTTGCTCATCTTTCTTCAACCTTGGCCGAATTTCATAAGAACACCATAGCTAGGGTTTTTTCATCTTTCAAGCTTAATGGTAAGTACATCCTAGCCCCGTTTTTAATGCTCTTTATGTTTTTGAAGTCATTATCATCCGATCAATCTATTTCTACCATTAAATTAAGGAAAGATCAAGGTTTAGGATTTGACCCATGTTGGATATTTGTGTATTTTGATGTCTAATGGTAGATTATGCATGTTTGATGTGTGATAAATAACTTTTGCTAGGTGGTTTTTGATGAAAATGTCAAAAGGACCTATTTGTAAAAAGATTATAAAATGTATGTACAAGTGTGATTAAGCGAAAAATGTGGACTGCTATAAGTACAAAAGATGATCGGCTAGGCTTGGGAATCGAAGAAATTGAATCGATTTCATTTTTCGGGCCTAGGGGCAAAAATGTAAATATGTTAAAGTTTAGGGGCAAAAAAGTAATTTTACCATAATGTGATTTTTGGACTGAATTGAATAATGTGAATAATAAATAAGTTAAATTTGCTATTATAGATCAAGAAAGACGAGGTTCGGACATTGATCGGAGGAAAAACAAGGTTATTGACGATTAGGTCCATTTCTGCTATTTTTGTACCGAGGTAAGTTCGTATGTAAATAATGCATTATTATCTATGCTTTAGTTGTGGTATTATTGTATGAATTGTGATTTACTCTTTGAATGAATTCGACAAAGTTCGACAAGAGAGGAAAAAATCCCGGTTGAACCTTAAGAATAGTTAGGATACAAATGTCATGACATTAGGGTTAGTTGAGATTACGTGTAAGACCACATCTTAGTTGAGATTACGTGTAAGACCACATCTGGGATATGGCATCGATATGAGATTTTGTGTAAGACCATAGCTGGGCTATTGGCATCGATATGAAATCCCATGTAAAACCATATCTAGGATATGGCATTGGTATAGTACTATGTGTGTGAAATTTTCCGAGTATCCTTTAGTATTCCAAGTGGTTCAATGGGAAACTTAACGGCAAAGTTTAAGTTGTGAAAGACTATGGTATGATGTGAAAGATTATGGTAAGTTGCAAGTTGGTACAGGTATGTACATAAAACTCATGCTTAATGAGCTCGATATGTGATGAAACCTCGGATTGGTTCGATTGAGTAAGTTATGATGTTAAGATTTTAATAACATCTATGCTATGCTTGATTATTAATTCACAATGACATTTATGTTAATTTACTTAATGTTAAATATATGTTAAAGTGTGTATGATGCTTATTATTTGCATAGGAACTTACTAAGCTTTAAAGCTTACTCCCTTTCTTTTTCTCTTGTCTTATAGTGTTACCAAGCTAGCTCGGGGATCGAAGACGGTCGGAGATCCATTCACACTATCAAATTATCATTTTGGGTACTTATGATTACATTATTTTGAGTTATGGCATGTATAGGGACTTGGTCTTTTTGTTATGTGTCATAATTGATTTGGCCATATGTGTTGGCTTCAATAGTTGATAATTCATTTTGTAAATGGCCATTTGATATTGGCTAATATTAGTTAAGTATATATACATATGATGATGTTCTCATGAATGTGAGAAATTGCATGGTTTGAGATGCTAAGTAGGTGATGTTTGTATGTGATAAATGATAGTATGTAAATGATATGTGGATGCCTTGTGTATAGCTGGTTGGGTTGAAAGTATATGCTTGGATTGGTGCTATGTTTTGTTGTGTATGTTGGTGCATGGAAGGGTGGCAAAAAGGCTTGGTAAATAGCCTTATATTTGTCCACACAGGTAGACACACGGGCGTGTGTCTAGCCCGTGTGCGACACACGGCATGGCCCACGGGCATGTGTTTCGACCGTGTGTCCCCTGCACCTTAATTGATGCAAAATAGAATGCTCAGTAATAAGCACACGGGCAGAGACACGGGCTTGTGTCTCAGCCATGTGGACGGTACTGCCTCGAACACGGGCGTATGCCCTGGCCGTGTGAAGTCTGCACCTATTTTATGAAAAATTTTGAAAATTTAATCGATCACACGGCCTAAGCACACGGGCGTGTGACTTGGCCGTGTGACCTCAATTTGATGATGACGTCATAAACAGTAAGTTCCCTAATTTGAACACGGCCTGAAGCACGGGCGTGTCTTATGGTCACACGAGCGTGTCCCGAACCAACACGAGCGTGTGACCCCTTTTACATGAAAATTTTTCTAAGTTTTCTAAAAGTTTCCAAATTTCTTGATTTAGTCCCGAACCACTTTCGATACATGTTTTGGGCCTTGTAGGCTCGTTTTAGGGACGATATGAATGTTTTTGAAAAGTTTTAAATTTTAGTGGAAATTCATGTCTCGATTTTGAATGTTTGCTTGTGAATAAGTCCGGCAATGCCTCGTACCCTATCTCGGCATCGGATACGGGTAAGGGGTGTTACAAAATGGCTCTATTTTGGGGGTATGTCCGATGAAGAGATAAGGCCATTAAGAAATCTCTTTAGAAGAAATCTCTTCAGAAGAAATTTACCTGACCTATGCCTACATTCCTTGTTTTTCCTATAGAATTCTTGTTGGTGTGAAATGATGATGATGAAGATGGTGAAGAAGCCACTGCGGAGAAGAAAACCATAGAACAAGAAGGAGAAGCGGAGAAAACTGAATCTGTGCATGTTGAATTTGATAAGGATGAAGCTGATGTGACTCAAGCTACTACACCTGCTAACTACTGCAGCTATGATCGAACAAGAATGTGCGGTTTATCAACTGATTGATGATCTCACGAAGTCAGATACTGATGATGAAGAAGAGGTGTCTATTAATCAACTAAAACGGAAGCGCTACAAGCGAGCTGCTGAAAAATTCGTTTAAGATGATACTGGTGAAGTAGAAAGGAAACATTGTTACAAACGTGCTACAAAAAATCAACCCACCCCAATTAGAGTAACCCCAATTCCTTTCAAGCTTTTGTTTTCTTCTTTCATTTTATAACATATGTTTCATGCACCCATATTTGGTTGCCATTGCATTTTTATAAATTTCAACTGTTGTTTTTGCATTTTGACTTGTTTCATTGTTCATGCATTAAGGACAATGCATCCCTTAGGTTTGGGTGTGTGGTGTGTTGTAAATATAGTATGCTGTAGATAGATGCTTTAATATATATGCATTTTGTCATTCATTTTTCCATTACATACAAATTCCAAATAAATGCCAGACTATGCTGAGTATATTGTTATCGGTGATGTTCGATAAGGATAATAACTCTTCGATTAATTTAGAAAATTGTGACAGTTGATTAAGCATGTTTAGCTTAGGGTAGTTGTTTAAAAATTGATTCATAAAAGTATAATAACTTAAGTATCAATCCAATTTAATCTTTAGTAGGGTTTTTTAATGCATTTAGAATTTCTTGAACCTAAATTCAATAATTTGGTTATGAATAATAAGGAATGCCCAAGCAATAGTTTTACACTCCAATGTTTGAAACTGTTGAGTAGGTCAGTAATGCTTTGTTTGATCCATCGTATTATTGATCAGAAAAATGAGTTCAAATAAGAGTGAGTAAAAAAATTATTAATAATGATTTAGGGACACTTCACTATAATAATAGCCTGATTAGCTACGGAGGTAGTTGTTTGCTCCATCCATCTCTTTAGTTAAAAGCCTGAGCTTCATGAGTTAAATACATTCAAATTGTGGCATGATATACTACCTGGTAATCTAGTGTATGCTCCATTGAGATTGTCAAGTAAAGAAACAATGTGACAAGATGAATTCCTAAGAAAAAATAATATCTGTAATTAAAATTTTAAAATGACTGAATAAGTGGGAATAGAGAAACTAAGCTTAGAGGAAAGATATCCTAAATACATTAGGAAAGGTCTGCTATAGTCAGAATTGCATAATTATTCAGAAACTTTTGTTTTTAGGAAATGTTTTCTGCACTTCATTCGCTAAACAAGCCTATAAAACTCGGACCAAATTTTTTTAATAGAAGATTGCTGAGAATGGAGGTATAAAATATACTTCATATGGTTCAACAATGCAAATGGTAACTCTTGAAAAGAGTTATACTTCAAGCCTCTAGATTGAATTAATTGTTTATAATTAAGTAAATATGTTTGCATTTTTAGATATTTTTAGAACATTGCATTACAAAGCTTAGATTGTGCTATAAGTGTTATTATTGGTTACTTTTATTATTGGGGAAGAAAGGTGTTGGTTGTGGTTGGAAGCAGGTGCAGGATGAAGAAAATAAGAGTAGGAAAATGAAGGAAGTGAAATATTGATATGACAAAATAATGGTTAGATTGCCAATAAGAACGCCATAGCAATTCCAAGAAGATGATGCAACACTCAGTCCACGTCACTCTTAGCCAGCTGTACTTGTACCAAATAAACCACCCTGAAAAAGAGGAAGCAAAATGTGTGTACTGAGAGGGAGGGACCTACCCTATACAGAAGGAAAGAGAAAAGAGAAAAGGAGACCCAGAGAGAGATGAATTGGAGAGAAATTTTTTCTCTCTACATCAGATTATCATGAAAAATCTTAGAGAAAAAGAGAGGAGAGGGTAGTAGCTTACATAGCAGAGTAGTCACAGGCGCAAAGAAGGGGAAGAGAAATCTGCCCTAAATTTTACATCAAACCCCATTGTTAAAGTGAAAGCTAGAGTAGCGAGAGCTTCTTACAGTTCTGCCTTTATTTTTTATTTGAACTTTGTGATTCATAAACTTAAATGAATAAGTTGAATGGTTTTGTTTTGGACTTGAATGTCCAACCCATGAGCTAAATCTCATTAGGTTAAAATTATTTGGGTGAATTCTTATTATCTTTAATGCCCATGGTTTGACTTTGAGTAGATTACTATTTCATTCAATTTGTGATTATTTTAAATGCATGCATGAAAGCTCTAGACATAGATGACTGTATGTTATGTTATTAGATCTGATTTAATTCTTGAAAGATTAATTAGATTGGATTATTATCAGATGATATAGGCAAGTATACGAAAGAATATTTGCAACACTTTAGACGTAGAAGTTGCAATCTATACAGGGAAATGAAGAACAATCTATATATCATTCTAGAGTTTTGTAGACATACAAAACTTAGAATGACAGCTTAAAGTCTGGCTCTTGAAAGAAGCAAACTGCAGTAGAGAGTCCCTGAGCAGTATAATGGTCATGATTTTACCATGGCATTATTATGATATAAAAATAAAGCCTAAGTAATTCCAACCTTTATCATTCAATAGTACAAATCTTCCTTACTTATTCTTTGAGAATTGCCGCAGCATTTAAATTGCCATAGCATATTTTCATTCATAATTGATTTTATTAAGTCATTCATTAAATTTCTTTATCAATTTGTCATATGTTTCTTTTGCGCAGTTTAATTAGTCAATTTCATAACAAATAATCAATTATTTTAATAAATTCCGATCCCTATAGAGACGATACTCACTCATCACTTTATTACTTGATTTGACGTTTATACTTGCACATTCGCATTACACATTCACACGCGACAGGAGACACATGTTCAGCTCTCTATGGATACACGGTCAGGTTTGAGAGGTACGTTGTAAGGTCTAGGGAGCCCATTACACAAGGTATAGCATGGGTAAACTACCCTATTGGTCACTCTAAATAAGGATCGTTTCTATTTTGATCAACCGAATTTTTTTATTTAATTTGGTTACCCAAAAAAAATTGATCAAATTATTCACTCCACTCTTAAATAGTAATAGAAGTGTAACAATGCATTTCCACATTAGTCACCCTAAAATTAGGGTAAATTATCTGTTAGTCACTCTAAATAGGAGTTATCCCTAATTTGGTCAATTCAATTATTTTTTTTAAACAAATGCACTGTTAGTCTCCTGTTGCCATTTAACGGTTGTGTGACCAATTTGATCAATTTCTTTATTAAAATAACCAAATTAACAAATAAAAATTTAAAATGACCAAAATAAGATAAACTCCTATTTAAAACAATTAAAGGTATAGTTTATTAATGATATAATTTACTCTAAATTAATTTTATCATTATCTCTTTTTTTTTTTAATCGGATGGCAGCTGGCTCGTGGACTAACCAAAACATGACTGCATTTGTTTTCTGTCATTTTCCCTCGTAGGTATATATTATTAAAAATCGCCAAAAGCCGACATTCGTTGTGAGTATCTCTTCCTTTGTAAGCGATTATTTCCAAGGAAAGTCTTGGTTGGACTTACTTTATATCCTTCCAAATATATACGTGTATATTGATTTTTTGTTTCTTTTTTTCAATTATGTTCCTTTTCCTTTTTCTTATATCTATATCTATATATATAGATATATATTCCCTTTTAATTAATTAACCGGAATCAAAGTTGATTTCCAAACTGTTTTATCGTGGTTTTAAATCCCCATTTTTGAATTATAATAGCTGGACACATTGAAATTAATAAAATTAAATATTGAATTTGAAAATGGAAAATGGAAAATGGAAAATGTTTCGTTTATTTTATTGTAAACTAATTTCTTCAACGCACTAAATAATTGTCTATTAATTAAAATATGTTAAATCATTTTATAAATTTTATATAATTTTCTTAAAAAACATTGTAAAAAAATTACCCATAATATTTCATAGATCAAATATTTTAGAATTAATTGAAATATTTTTAATAACTCCATATAATTAATTACTTAAAATTCTTTTTTTTTTTTACATTATACATTTAAGGTCGATTAATTTATAATAGTTAAATAGTTAAATAGTTAAAGTGTAATTAATTATTTAAATTTTTTTATGATTTAAATAATTTCTCTTATTTTTTCAACAATTAGGATTACTTTAATTTAACAAAAATAACTATGTCACGTAAAAAAATTCTTTAAGTATTTGTATACTTTATAATAAATAATAAATATATATATATAATTATTGGAATAATTATATACGATTTTGCTTCGACGAGTATTGTAATATATGAAGACGATTTTATATAATTTTGTAAATGAAAATTTAGTTTTAATACTGATACCAATGTGGTGGCTTTTAGGGTTTACTAAATGTATACGAAAACATTTAAATTTATTCATTATGTTAAATATGTACAAGAAATCAAAACTAATGCTCCATCTTTATAGAAGTAATTAAATCAAAATTTTATACCTATAATTACATTAATTAAAATTCATGTGACCACCCTTTACATATTAAATCAAAATTAAAATTTATTCCTATATTCATAAATTATATGCTAGGCCTTTGAATTGTTTTGTCTAATTCTCTCATTTAACCCCATAAATTCACCATGATTCTAAACACTCAAACCATCACCAACTCACCTTCTTCCTCTAACAATGGCTGCCATCGTCTCTCTTTTCGCCTTTGTTTTTGCCATTGTTGGTCTCTCTAATCTTTCCCTTATTCAAGCTCAAAAGGGTGGTTTCAGTGTTGAATTAATCCACCGTGACTCCCCAAAGTCTCCCTTATACAATCATTTAGATACTACCTACAATCGTGTAACCAATGCCTTGCGTCGTTCTTTTAATAGAGTTCATCGTTTCAAACCGACTTCTGTGTCAACAATGGAAGCCGAAGCCGATATTATTTCAGATTCGGGTGAATACTTGATGAATATATCAATTGGAACTCGAGCTTTTGATATTGTCGCCATTGCTGATACTGGAAGTGATCTTATTTGGACTCAATGCAAGCCTTGTTCTCAGTGTTTCCCGCAAACCGCCCCTCTTTTCGACCCCACCGCATCATCAACATATAAAACGTTTTCTTGCAGAACAAGCCAATGTGGAGATGTTGAAGGAACATCTTGTTCAAGTAACGGTTCTTGCAAATATTCAGTCTCTCATGGCGATGGATCTTATTCAAATGGCGAAGTTGCTGCTGATACACTCACCTTGGATTCCACAACGGGTAGTCCAGTCGTGGTTCCGAATGTTATTATGGGCTTCGGACATGATAATGATGGAAGCTTCGACGAGAATACATCTGGCATCATCGGCCTTGGAGGTGGCGACTCTTCGTTGATTTCCCAATTGGGAACTACAATTGATGGCAAATTCTCCTACTGCTTATTGCCCTTTTCCGAAGCTGGAAATTCAAGCAAGATGAATTTCGGTTCCGATGCCATTGTTTCTGGTAACGGAGTTGTGTCGACTCCATTAACCAAACAATCCCCTCAAACTTTCTACTTCCTCACCTTGGAAGCAATCAGTGTGGGAACTAACCGAATAAACTTTACGGATAAACCTTTTGGAACAGACCAAGGGAACATCATCATCGATTCCGGTACGACATTGACTCTTTTACCAGATGATTTTTACTCGGAACTCGAATCAGCGGTGTCTAGCATGATCAATGCGACGAAGGTTAATGGTCCCGAGGGTCTGAATTTATGTTACGATGCTACAACAGAGTTTGCAGTGCCAGATATTACAGTTCATTTCAGTGGTGCCGATGTAAAATTACAGCCATTGAACACCTTCGTCTTGATTTCTGAAACAGTTGCTTGCTTTACATTCAGTCCCCTTCCAAATTTCGCCATCTATGGTAACTTGGCTCAGATGAATTTCTTGGTTGGATATGATACTATTAAGCAGACGGTGTCGTTCAAGCCCACGGATTGCTCGAACAATTAGTCTCACAATTGTTTCCTGCAATTTCTGGTATGACTTTTATTACTTTGAACACACATAATTATGAACATGAACTTAATTTAATTGCTTTATGCAATTACTTTAAGAGCTGGCATTCAGTAAATCTAAAATTTGATTTCCAATAATGCAACATGTTTTTTTTTTTTTTTTTTTTGTTATTGAGTATTTTGTCATTGTTGAAGTATTTTTCGTGTAAGATGTTTTTATTTTTTTAAGGATCCTTTCTCTATTTATTGATTTTTTATTTTCTTTAACTTTCTATTGACATAATTCTATTTTGAATAAGGTTTGCAATAAATTATAAAGCCTTTTAAAATAATACAATTGAATTGTGGATGAGAATAAAATACTATAGTAATACAATTGATTACTTAAAAGTAAAATAAAAACTGAATTGTTTCGATAAAAAGTTAAGATAATGATAATATATGTTGAGGGGAGGTCAACTTTGTCGAGAGAAGTTTATGAAATGTAATGTTGGGAGTTGATAGACCCCTCAACGGGTCTGTATTATCTTTGGAAAGGGTTTTGTCTCTCGACTCTACCAAGAGCCAGAGTGCCCGAAGAATCGATGGGTTTAGAAAGCAGGAATTCCTTGTTGGGGGGTGTCTGAGAAGGAGAACTGTACACGCTGTTCATGGCCACTCACCAAGATATTTTCATATTCACGCTTGGTTGGATTTGAAACAATGCATTCACTATAGGAAAATAGGTTTTTAGCAGCTTTTTTGGGCCTATAAGCGCCGCTAAAACAACTTGCGGTGTCTTGATAAGCGCTGCAAAAAGCGCTGCTATAGATAATACTGCTAAAATTTGTGGCTTTTATGTGGAAAAACGCCGCTATAGAACATGATCTTTAGTGGGGCTTTTCCCTCAAACGCCGCTAAAGAACATGACCTTTAGCGACGCTTTCCCCACTAACGCCACTAAATAACATAACCGCTAGCCGCTAAAGGTCATGTTCTTTGGCGGCGTTTATGGAAAAACGCCACTAACTTTAGCAGATTGTTACCAACCTATTTTCATTCATATAGAATATAACAGCCCATTTTCGATAAAAATCGGAACAGTGGTTTCGGGACCACAGATCCGAGTCCGGAGAGGAAAATTATTTTAATAATATTTTATGATCTATATTACAACAATAATGTCGTGTGAAAATTTCGTAAAGAAATTTTATCGATTACATGTCTAATTTGATAAAGGACCAAATTGCACAAAGTGCAAAAGTTGAGTTCTAATAGTTAAAGGGATTAAATAGCTATAGAACTTAAAAGTGGAGGTCCTTATATGGTAATTAGACCATTAAATAAAGTTAGTAGATATTTTTTGATGAATCATCCATGAAAAATTAGAAAAAGAAAAGGATGAAATTGGAAACTTGAAAAGTTAATGGATGATAAGTTAAATTAAAGGAATAAAATAATATCATATCATCTTTCCCAAAATAAAAAGCATGGAAACCCTAGTTATGGAGATGGAAGAAAGAGAAAACTTTCTTGGCCAAATTAGGTAAGTATTCAAGCCTCGTTTTTAGTAATTTTCATATTTTTGAGATCGAGATAGCTTAATTTATCTATTTTGGGGGTTAAATTGAAAAGATATCAAAGTATGGAATTTTTACCATGGATGATTGTCCTGGAAATTTGAAATTTACGATAGAAAATTAAAGGTTGTTGATAGATAAACAACTTTTACAAAGTGAATTTTGATGAAAATTTAATTTAAGGACTAAATTGTAAAAATGTGAAATCCATGGAAAAATTCTGATTTTTATGAAATATATTGGCTATAAATATTACATGAAAAAATTTATTAGGCTCGAAACAAGGAGTAAATTGCATAAATTTCATTTTCCGAGCCTAGGGACGAAATCGTCATTTATTAAAAGTTTATGGGCAAAATGGTAATTTTGCCTAAAGTGTAAATTTTTCTAAATTGAGTATGAATTACATTAAATTGATGTTAAATTTACTTGTATAGATCCAGGTAGACTGAATATGGAGTTAGAACGAGGAAAGGAGAAAATGTTGGATTAATAGATTTTATGTACACGAACAATTATCGAGGTAAGTTCGTGTAACTTAACTATGTATGTTATTATGCTTGAATTAAATTGTATGAATGTGATGGTATATATTTATGTGATGATATAAAAATCATATATATATTTTATGAAATTAAAGATGTTCAATAAAGCCCAATAAATGATAATATCCCATAAATGGTAAGTCCCGGTTGAATAATGAATATCGATGGATAATGGTAATTTCCCGTATGAAATGAGGTCCTGCATGTGTTGCAGAAAGGATTTAGCTCGAACAACTAATCCATTGATCTCATTATGGAAGGATTTAGCCCGGACGGGTAATCCTAAGTGAGCCTCTCGAGCATATGTTTCAATGAGGATTTAGCCTGGATTGGTAATCCTAATTGGCTGGATTTAGCCTAGACTGGTAATCCAGATCGGATTTTATAGGGAATTCTTTGTCATATAAAGGATTTAGCCTGGACTGGTAATCCGAAAAAGCCCTTAGAGTATATGCATTACAGCGATGCAATTTGCTTTGGATTGGTAATTCTGTTTTGTATAATATGTGGTTTCGAGTGTACCTAAAAGGTACTACTGGATATGAATTGACGGATTATGATTTTGTACACTTTAAGTGTACTACATGAGTATTCGTCGATAATTCAAATAAATTCAACGGGCAAAGATCTGACATGAGCAAATATGGATTTGAGATAAATGGTTATAGATTGAGACATGATATGTGGAAGTATGAAATGTTTATACATGAACATGAAATGGTTTGATGAATATGTTCATCTATGAGAATAGATTTGTACACTTTAAGTGTACTACCCAAGTGATTATCAATACTTCAATTGATTATTGAGTAAGGTTCTGACAAGAAATATACTGGAACTTGAGATGAATTAATATAAAGTATACCTAAAATACATGAAGAAAATTGCATACATGTTATATGAACACATGATATGGAAAAACATATGTGCATAAGAATCCAAATATTGATGAGTTCATATATGTGTTTCTTGAAGTTTATATGAAATATGTGACTGACAAGGGTGATGAGAATGTGTGATAGGGCTTGTGAGATTAAATGGTTTGATTATACCCTATGTATTTATTTTGATGATGAATGGGTGGTAAGTTTATTACTAAGTTATACGGACTTACTAAGCATTATATGCTTACTCCGTTTTATTTTTCCCTATCTTATAGTAAATCGAAAGCTCGTTGGATTAGAAGCTCGACGAAGATCATTCACACTATCCATCAATTCAATTTGGTATATAAGGTAAAACAAATGTGGTTATAATGGCATGTATAGGTTAAATTGATCAAGGAATGGCATGTAAATATTTGATAATGACTAGCTATTGTAATAGCTAGTGTAACATCCCGGTTTAGGGCCTAGTCAGAATAGTGGTTCGCGACCACAAATCCGAGGGTCATGAATGAGTTTTTGAGGCTTATAATATTTATGCATGCTAGTGTGAAAGTTTCATGAAGCAATTTTGTGAATTGTGGTTGAATTGTCCAAAAGGACTAAATTGCAAAAGTTGCAAAATGTGTGTTTCTAGAAGCTATATGTGTGAAATAGCTTTAGATTATTAATTAGAGGTCCTTAAATAGCAATTTATCCAAATTCTAATTTTTGGACAAAAATGGGCATGGATGAGTTAAAATTGAAAGTTTATCAAAAAGGGCATTTTGGTCATTTATCAATTAAGTGATTAAAATAGGTGAAAAGATGATAGAAATTCATTCATCTTCTTCCCATAGCAGCCAAAAATTTGAGAAGCCATTGTTAAGGTTCTTTCAATTCTTCAAGCTTGCTAGTAAGTGCTCCTAAGCCCGGTTTTTGATATTCTTCGTATTTTTGAAGTCCCGGTAGCATGAGTAAGCTATTTATAGCTATTTGGTGAGCTATCATGGATGTTAAAAAATGTACATATGCATGACATTCATTTATTTTGATGTTTTATGGTAGAATATGAAGGCTTGATGTAGTAGAAACATCTTTTGCTAAGTGATTTTCCATGAAAATGCATGTAGGGACTTAGTTGTGAAAATCTTAAGTTTGGTTATACATGGGTGATTTAGTGAGATTTGATGAATGCTTTAGTTGAGTAAGTGGTTCGGCTAAGCATGAAAGAGTAGAAAGTTGAATAAAAATCACTTTACGAGCCTTTGAGACTAAAGTGTAAATATGAGAAAGTTTAGGGGTAAAATAGTAATTTTGCTAAAGTATGGGATGTGGGTCAATTTAGTCAATGTGTGTATTGAATAAGCTGATTTATTCATTATAGATCAAGAAAGACGAAGCCCGGATCGAAATCGAGGCAAAAGCAAGGTGGTGGACTAAATTGCACATTTCAATAATTTTGAGTATTGAGGTAAGTCTATGCATAAACAATGCATTCATACTTATAATTTTGTAAATGCTAGCTAGGGTGTAGCATGAATGAGAATGAATTAGAATGATTGGGAACCTATGTGGTTCAAGTAGAATGAATGCAATATAGATATGAATGGATGAATAATTGGGTAAATAGACTTGTGCATGTGCTGTGATAATGCTAGATGGTGGGCTAAGTGCGATACCATCCAAATGCATATTGACGATGAGCTGGCTATGTGCGATGCTATCGTTAGGTATATCATTTAGTGGCTATGTGCGAGATCACGATGATTACCTTTGTGGTAGGCTAAGTGCGATACCACCTTATAAATTGATTGTGGTGTGCTAAGTGCGAAACCCTGAGATATTGGCTGTGTGGATTAATTGTGTATATTAGCTGTGTGTAATAGCTGTGTGGATAAGATATGTGGATTAGCTGTGTGGATTAGCTATGTGAGTTAGCTATATGGATGCATTATTGAGCAATAATGACGTGTTGTATATTGTGTAAATGTGATATTGAATGTAGGGGTGCATTTCAATAATTATGAGCATGTGACTCATGATGTGTTGGTAATATAGTAAGGGATAGAAAGAGTAAGCATAGTTGTATATTATATGTTGGTATAATGCTAATTGTGGTTGGGCTTATACTATGATGCTTAATTGTTTATGTGCAAACTTACTAAGCTCAAAGCTTACTCTCTTTCTTTTCCCTTCTCTTATAGATTAAAAGCGTTGAACCGAGATACAAGGATCATCAGAAGATAGCCCACATATCAGCACACTTTGGTACATGAAACTTAATGTTTTGTATATGGCATGTATAGGGGCTAGATAAGTTAGTAAATTTTGTTGTAAATGGCTAAGATGTGTTGGCCTATAGATGGATAGCTTATTTTGTATAATGCCATGGTTGTTGGCTATTACATTATATGAAAGAAAGATGTAGTTTTCTATGTGAGAATGCACTTAAATTTGAGTTGATTATGATGGTGTTAGATGAGTATATGTTGTGTATGTTAGAAGGGTGAAAAGAACTTGACACTTAGTTTTGTTCTTGACCATGTGGGTAGACACTGCAGGCGTGTGTCTAGACCATGTGTGACACGCAGTCAGCCACAGGCGTGTCTTTGTGGCCGTCGTCCTCTGCATGTTAATATTTGAAAATAGAATAGACCACAGAGACTACACACGGCGTGTGCCTAGGCGTGTGGGATTCATCGATGTTGGCCACAGGATAGCCACATGGGCGTGTGTCTAGACTCTAGGCCGTGCGAGGGAAGTCAGTGTTCACCACGGTTGGGGAGCACGAGCGTGCCATGGCCGTGGGGCAATTGGCAGAATGCTCGAGTTTTTAGCACAGCTAGGGAACATGGGCGTGTGTATCCATGCACGGGCGTGTCTAATCTTGCACGGGTGTGTGAGACCTGTATATAAGAGAAAAATTTTAAGGATCGTAAAAGTTCCGGATTAGTCTCGAGAGCCCTCGTGTGTATGAGTGAGGCCTCGTAAATCGAGAATAAGGTTATATCGAGTAATGACGTTGAGCCTAAGTGGCAATTAAGCGGTTTGAGTTTGGTAATGCCTCGGGCCCGGTTCTCGGCGTAGAACCCGGGTAAGGGGTGTTACATTTAGTGGTATCAGAGCTATGGTTTAGTCGGTTCTAGGACTACCATCGCGGGTGTAAGAGTCTAGCTATACATGCCATAAGTGTACGATGATAGTGTGGTGGTTTCTGATGATTTTAAATCTTGTTTTATATAGAATATGGATTCTGATCCATTGACTGCTGATGAAGCAGCTAGTAATGCACCGACTCCTACGCAAGGAACCGTGCCGGTGCAAAGTGGACCCGAGGCGAGGGGTCAAGGGGAAGAGGCACGAGAAGCCTTTCTCCATATGATGAGTGATTGGTACTCGGACTACGTTCGAGCAAACCCTAACGCTCAACCTCCTCCACCTCCTCCCATACCTCAGCCAAATCCTATGGCTCCTCAAGGTATGGATGTAGTGAGGATATCGAAACCCCCGGTGGATAAGATTAGGAAACACGGGGCTGAGGAGTTTAGAGCTAAAGTAGATGATGACCCAGAGAGGTCGGAGTTCTGGTTGGAGAACTCGATGAGGGTGTTCGATGAGCTCTCATGTACACACGAGAGAGTTTGAAGTGTGTCATATCGTTCTTTGAGAGATTCGGGCATACCTTTGGTGGAACGCGGCGTTAGTGGTCCCAAAAGAGCGGGTGACGTGGGACTTCTTTCTGGAAGATTTCCGGAAGAAGTATTTAAGCCAGAGGTTCACTGACCGAAAAAGGAAAGAATTCCTTGAGCTGAAGCAATGAAGGATGACAGCAGCTGAGTACGAGCGTGAGTTTGTTAGGCTTAGCAAATACGCTCAAGAATTTGTGTCGACAGAGACCATCTTGTGCAAGAGGTTCGAAGATGGGATGAATGAGGATAAAAAACTCCTAGTTGGCATTTTGGAGTTGAAAGAATTCGTGGTATTAGTTGAGAGGGCAATTAAGGCCGAAGAGTTGAGTTCAGATAAGCGGAGGGCTGTGAGTGAAGCCCGAGATGCGAGAAAGAGACCGATGGGCAAGTCGTATCAAGCCCAGTCGAAAAGATCCAAGAAAGTGAATCCTCGGATGTCAGCCTCAGTGGGGTATTCGCATCGAGACTTGGACAATACTCGTCAGGGTTCGAGAGTCCGAGCTCCCTCGATGGAAAGTGTGGGCAATACAAAGAGTAAACCGGAGTGTCCTAGTTATGGTAGGTATCACACCGGAGAGTGTTGGGGAAACAGTCGAAAATGTTACAAATGTGGTTCCCCTGACCACTTTATCCGTAACTGTCCCGAGAGGGATGATAAGGAAGAGAGGCAAGAAGTGAGACCTAGTGATGTGTCTACGAGGGGTAGACCACCAAGAAACCCAAGAGGTGGGGCTAGTGGTAGAGGTGCGTCCAGGGACTCTGCTGTGAGACCAGAGGGTCGGGCACCTGCGAGGACGTACGCCATTCACACTTACGAAGAGGCATCCTCCCCTGATGTGATAACGGGTACTTTTTCTCTCTTTGACACCTCTGTTATTGCTTTAATAGATCCAGGGTCTACTCACTCTTATATTCACATGAGATTAGCATCTAGTTTGAGTATGACCGTTGAGTCTACAGACATTGTGATTAAGGTGTAAAACCCGTTAGGAAAGCATGTGTTAGTGGACAAAGTGTGTAAGAATTGTCCTTTGTTGATTGAGAATCATTATTTTCCAGCAAACCTGATGTTGTTACCGTTTGATGAGTTTGATTTAATCCTAGGCATGGATTGGTTGACTACCTATAGTGTCTTAGTGAACTGTGGTAGTAAGTTTACTGAATTGAAATGTGAGAGTGGAGATGTAGTTCGAATTGAATCAGGTGAATCGGATAGTCTACCCATGATGATTTCTTCCTTAGTGGCTGAGAAATGTTTAAGAAAAGGGTGTGAGTCCTATCTTGCGTTTGTGTTGAATACTCAAGAGGTTGGAGTAGGGTTTGAAAGCAGTGCGGTGGTATGTGAGTACCCGGATGTGTTTCCGGAAGAGTTACCGGATTACCTCCAGTGAGAGAGGTCGAGTTTGGAATTGAGTTGGTTAGAGAGCGAAACCTATTTCAGATTGCCCCGCATGAATGGCACTGTAGAGTTAAAAGAATGAAGGTTGATTACAAGAGTTGACATGATAAGGGTTTTGCAAGACCAAGCTACTCGCCGTAGGGTGCTCGGTATTGTTTGTGAAGAAGAAAGATGGGTCTATGAGGTTGTGTATAGACTATAGACAACTGAACAAGGTGTGGTTAAGAATAAGTATCCTTTACCAAGGATTGATGATCTTTCGATCAAGCGAAGGGAGCTACGATGTTCTCCAAGATAGACTTGAGGGTCAGTTATTATCATTTCAGAGTGAAAGAGCAAGATGTGTTGAAAACTGCATTTCGGACAAGGTATGGCCATTATGAGTTTTTGGTTATGCCGTTTGGTTTGACGAATGCACCCACGATTTTTATGGATCTGATGAACCGTATTTTCAGACCATATGTGGACAAGTTTGTGGTTGTCTTTATTGACGACATATTGATCTATTCTCGGGATGAAAGCGATCATGAAGAGCACTTGAGAATTGTCTTGCAAACTCTGAGAGACAAGCAGTTGTATGCTAAGTTTAGCAAGAGTGAGTTTTGGCTCCGAGAGGTGGGATTCCTAGGACATATGGTGTCAGGTGATGGTGTCAGAGTTGACCCGAGTAAGATATCGGCTGTTATGGATTGGAAACTGCCGTGGAACGTGTCAGAAATTAGAAGTTTCTTGGGATTAGCGGGATATTATAGACCTTTCGTAAAGGGGTTCTCTGTGATTGCTACCCGATGACGAAGCTATTGCATAAAGATGTCAAGTTTAAATGGGTGAGACATGTCAATGAGCTTCGAGAGACTCGAAAACAATGTTGGATCGAGGCACGGTTTTGGTTCAACCAAAATTGGGAAGGAGTTCGTGGTATATAGTGATGCGTCGTTTAATGGTCTCGGTTGCATGTTGATGCAAGAGGTAAGGTAAGGTAGTCGCACGCGCCGAGGCGATTAAAACCGTACGAGAAGAATTATCCGACTCACGATTTGGAGTTGGCTGCGATTGTGTTTGCGTTAAAGATTTGGCAACATTATTTGTATGGCAAAAAGTGCCGAATCTTTACGGATCACAAGACTTTAAAGTATTTGATGGATCAGAAGGATCTGAATCTGAGGCAGAGACGGTGGCTTGAATTATTGAAAAATATGAGTTAGTCATTGATTACCACTCGGGAAAAGCGAATATGGTTGCGGATGCCTTGAGTAGGAAATCCCTGTACGCTCTAAGAGTTATGAGAGCGAGTTTAGCATTGTCTGATGATGGTGCTATTTTGGCAGAGTTGAGAGCTAAGCCACTATTTGTTAAACAAATATGTGAAGCTCAGAGAAATGACAGCGAGATGCAAGCTAAGATAGCTAAGTGCGGATCAGAAAGTGATTCTGATTTTCGAATGAATTTGAATGGTTGTCTGATGTATTGTGACAGAATTTGTATTCCTAAAAATGAGGAGTTGATCCGAAAGGTTTTGTGTGAGGCCCACAGTGGATGCTTGTCAGTACATCCGGGCAGTACGAAAATGTACAACGATTTGAGAAAGTTGTATTGGTGGCCGGGTATTAAAAGAGATATTTTAGAGTTTGTGACTCAGTGTCTGATTTGCCAACAAGTGAAAGCTGAGCATCAAGTGCCTTCGGGATTGCTTCAGCCAGTGATGGTTCTCGAATGGAAGTGGGATCGGGTTACCATGGATTTTGTGACGGGGTTATCGATGACTCCGAGAAAGATAGATGCTGTGTGGGTTGTTGTGGATAGATTGATGAAGTCGGCTCACTTTATTCCGATGCGTGTTGATTATTCCTTTGGATAAGTTAATTTGAGTTGTGCGTGAAAGAGAGATAGTGAGATTGCATGGTGTACGTGTGTCATTATATCGGATAGAGATCCGAGGTTTACTTCGAGATTTTGGAAGAAGTTGCAAGAGGCCATGGGTACGAGATTGAATTTTAGTACTACGTTCCATCCGCAATCCGATGGTCATTCTGAAAGAGTGATTCAAGTTCTTGAAGATATGCTTCGATGCTGTGTGCTAGAATTCAAAGGTAGTTGGGAGAGATATCTACCTTTGGTCAAATTCGCCTATAACAATAGTTATCAGTCGAGTATACAGATGGCACCGTATGAGGCTTTGTATGGCCGTAAGTGCTGGACTCCTTTGTATTGGACCGAGCTTAGCGAGAAACGGATCCATGGGGTTGATCTAGTAAAAGAGACCGAAGAGAAAGTGAAAGTAATCCATACTAGTCTGAAAGCTGCTTCGGACCGACAAAAGTCGTATGCGGATTTGAAAAGAAAAGAAATAGAATTTGAGGTAGGCGACAAAGCATTTTTGAAAGTATCACCGTGGAAGAAGATTATGAGATTTGGACAAAAAGGGAAATTGAGTCCAAGGTTCATAGGGCCGTATGAGATTACAGATGCAATTGGGCACGTAGCTTACGGTTGGCTTTGCGGTAGAGTTAGAAAAGATTCATAACGTGTTCCATGTGTCGATGTTGCGACGGTATCGCTCCGATCCTTCACATGTGATTCCTTCAACGAAAATTGAGATAAGACCGAATATGTCTTATGAAGAGGAGCCGATTAAGATCCTTGCTCGAGAAGTGAAACAGTTGAGAAATAAGTGTATAGCACTAGTGAAAGTGTTATGGCAGAAACATGGTGTGGAAGAGGATACGTGGGAAACGGAAGAAGCTATGAGAGAGCAACATCCAAACCTCTTTACTGGTAAGATTTTCGGGGACGAAAATCTCTAAAGGGGGGAGAGTTGTAACATCCCGATTTAGGACCTAGTCGGAATAGTGGTTCCAGACCACAAATCCGAGGGTCATGAATGAGTTTTTGAGGCTTATAATATGTATGCATGCTAGTGTGAAAGTTTCATGAAGCAATTTTGTGAAATTGTGGTTGAATTGTCCAAAAGGACTAAATTGCAAAAGTTGCAAAATGTGTGTTTCTAGAAGCTATATGTGTGAAATAGCTGTAGATTATTAATTAGAGGTCCTTAAATAGCAATTTGTCCAAATTCTAATTTTTGGACAAAAATGGGCATGGATGAGTTAGAATTGAAAGTTTATCAAAAAGGGCATTTTGGTCATTTATCAATTAAGTGATTAAAATAGGTGAAAAGATGATAGAAATTCATTCATGTTCTTCCCATAGCTGCTGAAAATTTGAGAAGCCATTGTTAGGTTCTTTCAATTCTTCAAGCTTGCTAGTAAGTGCTCCTAAGCCCGATTTTTGATATTTTTCGTATTTTTGAAGTCTCGGTAGCATGAGTAAGCTATTTATAGCTATTTGGTGAGCTATCATGGATGTTCAAAAATGTACATATGTATGACATACATGTATTTTGATGTTTTATGGAAGAATATGAAGGCTTGATGTAGTAGAAACATCTTTTGCTAAGTGATTTTCCATGAAAATGCATGTAGGGACTTAGTTGTGAAAATCTTAAGTTTGGTCATACATGGGTGATTTAGTGAGATTTGATGAATGCTTTAGTTGAGTAAGTGGTTCGGCTAAGCATGAAAGAGTAGAAAGTTGAATAAAAATCACTTTACGAGCCTTTGGGACTAAAGTGTAAATATGAGAAAGTTTAGGGGCAAAATAGTAATTTTGCTAAAGTATGAGATGTGGGTCAATTTAGTCAATGTGTGTATTGAATAAGCTGATTTATTCATTATAGATCAAGAAAGACGAAGCCCGGATCGAAACTGAGGCAAAAGCAAGGTGGTGGACTAAATTGCACATTTCAATACTTTTGAGTATCGAGGTAAGTCTATGCATAAACAATGCATTCATACTTACAATTTGTAAATGCTAGCTAGGGTGTAGCATGAATGAGAATGAATGAGAATTATTGGGAACCTATGTGGTTCAAGTAGAATGAATGCAATATAGATGTGAATGGATGAATAATTGGGTAAATAGACTTGTGCATGTGTTGTGATAGTGCTAGATGGTGGGCTAAGTGTGATACCATCCAAATGCATATTGAAGATGAGCTGGCTATGTGCGATGCTATCGTTAGGTATATGATTTAGTGGCTATGTGCGAGATCACAATGATTACCTTTGTGGTAGGCTAAGTGCGATACCACCTTATAAATTGATTGTGGTGTGCTAAGTGCGAAACCCTGAGATATTGGCTGTGTGGATTAATTGTGTATATTAGCTGTGTGTAATAGCTGTGTGGATAAGATATGTGGATTAGCTGTGTGGATTAGCTATGTGAGTTAGCTATATGGATGCATTATTGAGCAATAATGACGTGTTGTATATTGTGTTAATGTGATATTGAATGCAGGGGTGCATTTCAATAATTATGAGCATGTGACTCATGATGTGTTGGTAATATGGTAGGGGATAGAAAGAGTAAGCATAGTTGTATATTATATGTTGGTATAATGCTAATTGTGGTTGGGCTTATACTATGATGCTTAATTGTTTATGTGTAAACTTACTAAGCTCAAAGCTTACTCTCTTTCTTTTCCCTTGTCTTATAGATTAAAAGCGTTGAACCGAGATAAGAGGATCATCAGAAGATAGCCCACATATCAGCACACTTTGGTACATGAAACTTAATGTTTTGTATATGGCATGTATAGGGGCTAGATAAGTTAGTAAATTTTGTTGTAAATGGCTAAGATGTGTTGGCCTATAGATGGATAGCTTATTTTGTATAATGCCATGGTTGTTGGCTATTACATTATATGAAAGAAAGATGTAGTTTTCTATGTGAGAATGCACTTGAATTTGAGTTCATTATGGTGGTGTTAGATGAGTATATGTTGTGTATGTTAGAAGGGTGAAAAGAACTTGACACTTAGTCTTGTTCTTGACCATGTGGGTAGACACACGGGCGTGTGTCTAGACCATGTGTGACACACGACCAGCCCACGGGCGTGTACTGTGGCCGTGATTCCTCTGCATGTTAATATTTGAAAATAGAATAGACCACGGACTAGTCACACGGGCGTGTGCCTAGAGCGTGTGGGATTCATCAGTGTTGGCGACGGGATAGCCACACGGGCATGTGTCTAGACTCTAGGTCGTGCGAGGGAAGTCAGTGTTCACCACGGTTGGGGAGCACGGGCGTGCCATGGCCGTGGGGCAATTGGCAGAATGCTCGAGTTTTTAGCATGGCTAGGGAACATGGGCGCGTGTGTCCATGCACGGGCGTGTCTAATCTTGCACGGGCGTGTGAGACCTGTATATAAGAGAAAAATTTTAAGGATCGTAAAAGTTCCGGATTAGTCTCGAGAGCCCTCGTGTGTATGAGTGGGGCCTCGTAAGTCGAGAATGAGGTTATATCGAGTAATGACGTTGAGCCTAAGTGGCGATTAAGCGGTTTGAGTTCGGTAACGCCTCGGGCCCAGTTCTCGGCGAAGAACCCGGGTAAGGGGTGTTACAGCTAGATATGGTTATGTTTTAGTATAATTATAATATATAATTATATAAAGTATGAATAATCAAGTTATGATAATAGCCATGTTAGATAATGGTTAAAACATAGGTATGAAGGTAGATAAAAATATACTATATTAAGAGATGAAATAACCTTAGCTATAATATTTGAATTGGTTAGTAAGAATTGGTATGTTTTAGTGCATGTAAATGATTAAATTTGGGTGACAAATGAAGCTAGGAAATGACTTTGTTTTGTCCACACGGGTAGACACACGGTCGTGTGTTTAGATCGTGTGTGACACACGGCCTGGCATATGGGCATGTGAATTGGCCATGTGTCCCCTGCATCTTAAAATTTAGAAACAGAATGCTCTGAATTGAGCACACGGGCAGAGACAAGGGCGTGTGTCTCAGCCGTGTGAGAGACACGGCCTAAAACACGAACATGTGACTTGGCCGTGTGAAAACTGCACCTATTTTATGAAAATTAAATTAACCACACGGCCTAGCACACGGGCGTGTGGCATGGCCGTGTGCACAATTCAGAGAGTTACACGGGGTAAGACACGGCCTGTAGCACGGACATGTCTTACGGTCACATGGGCGTGTGAGCCCTGTACTTGAGAAAAATTCTTAGTGATCCCGATTTAGTCCTGTTTTGGTTCTAATGTTCGTTTTGGGGCTCAAGGGTCCAATAAAGAGACGTCATGATTATTGGAAACACAAAAATTTATATACTTTTTCATGCCCTTTTTGACCCAAATTCATGTGGTTTCGAGTAAATTCTTGTCGAAAAATAATTAAATATTATAAAATAATTAAATTGTGCTAAAAATATGAACATGATGAATTTTAATTAATTTTATAATTAATTTTGATTTATTTTGACTATTTTCGACAGAATCGCACAAAGGGCGAAAATTAACTCGGCAGACACTGCTCGAAGAACAAAACCAATAAGCGATTTGAAGTTCAAGGCAAATTTATTTCCAGCCCAAGACGGTCCAATTATGAAGATTTAATCATAATATAATTAATTTTAATTTATTCCCAATTTAATTTGGGCTAAATAAATTATTATTAATTAATTATGGAAAAGGGTCGATTAAACCGCATTTGGTTGAACCGAATCAGTTGAACCGAACCAGCCACCAATTGGGCAGCCCAAACCGTCCACAATGATGGCCCAAATCAGCTTATTAGCTGATTAATTAAGCTTGCAAAGAAGCCCTTGAAGATCTTTCAAAACTGCATTCAAACCCCTCCAAAAATTATGGCTTTGTAGATTGCCTCATGCTATATTTAGCAAAGTTGAATTCTTCAACTTTGCCACATGGGGTGGCCGGAAAAGGGAGGCCTCTTTTGATGCTGATATTTTCTATTTTTAGTAGCCTTGATCAGCTATAAATACACCCCTAGCTGCTCATTCAAAACACACCTCAAGCATTTAACATTCTCCTCTCTCACTTTCTCTCAATTCCCATTTTCCCTTCTCCCTTTTTGGTGTTCTTGTGCCGATTTCTCCTCTTGGGAAAGAGATGTTTTTCTAGCCATTTGAAGCAGCAATTGAAGTGTTCATAAGCCACCTTGATAGCTGAGGACGACGAAGAACGAAGAAGGGAGCAAACAGACAAGCCACGGAGAAACACCGGATTTGTTTCTTGTTCCTTATCTCTTTAAATTATTCGTTGTTGTTTTGACAAAGATGTTTATGAATATTTATGCTGTTGGAATGTTTAATTTAATCAATTTAGCTTGAATTTAATTCGTGTTGGGTTGATCGCATTTCGTCCTCTTGAATTATTAAAATTGTGTTTATGCTGTTAAAAGGCCTCGGTAAAATGTTTGATTAAGTAAAATTACGTTAAGTTATCTGGCATTATAATTGTTTAGATAGCTAATGAATTAATTATTTAAACGCATTGAAATTGTAATTAATGGATGCAATACTTAATCTGTGCATGTTTAATTCTTCTAAGGAAGCTAAAGATTATATTAGCATTGTATTTGACGATACATATGCCTTGCATAACTTGCAGGATTTTTGTGATTAAATTGTTTTAAGGTAAGAATACTTTGTTACTTCACATGATCTTTTATATGCTTGTTAGGTTGAATTAATCGTTTGAATCGACATAGGAATATGCGAGAGATAATTTAATTTAATAAGTATGTATGTGCGATAATATGTTTACTTTTAGAAGTCTGTTTAGTCGTTTGAATTTGCATAGGAATATGTATAAGAGATGAATGTATTTTTATTTGTAAATATGTTCATAAGTTAGCAAATTACCGAGTTGCCATGTTTTAATAAGTATAAACACGAGTTTAATAATTCTAAGGTAAGAAATGTTATTAATCCAACTCAATTATATCATCTTGATTAAAATCAGTTTTTGAAATCGTGCATTAGAACTTTGTTTTATTTTATTTTTCTTTGTTTTATTTTTAGTTTTTAAATATTTCTTAAATCCAAATATTTCTCCTTCACCAAATTGTTTGAAAACATTTTCATAAATAATTCTTTTGCAGTCCCTGTGGGTACGATAACTCGACATTTACTTGTCACTTTATTACTTGTTATGATTGTGTACACTTGCACATTTCCACCGTTCCAAGTTTTTGGCACCGTTGCCGGGGATGGTTTTTCAAAGCCATTATTTGTGAATTTTTATTCTTACATTTTGGTTTATTTATTTTCATATTTAAATTTTTACTTACTTAATTTTTCTGCGAATATTTCAGGTGTTTATGAGTATTGACCAGATTATTGACTTACTCCCTGTGGACCCTGAAATAGAACGAACCTTTCGATAGCGAAGAAGACAAGCAAACCAAAGAAGGACCGAAGGAATGAATTTTGAGAATATGAACCAAGGAAGCGGAGCAAACCCCGCTCGTAATCCTATCCTTATTCGATGATAGGGATAGAGCCTTAAGACAATATGCCGTGCGGTGTTTAACGATTTTAATCTGGGTATTAGGAGACCCGAAATCGAGGCACAACAATTCGAGCTAAAGCCAGTCATGTTCCAGATGCTTCAGATAGTGGGCCAATTCAGTGGAATGCCTACTGAAGATCCTCATCTTCACTTAAGACTATTTATGGAGGTGAACGATTCTTTCAAGTTAGCCGGAGTACCCGAAGATGCATTACGATTGAAGCTATTCCCATATTCGTTAAGGGATGGAGCTCGTGCTTGGTTGAATTCATTGCCACCGAACTCTATTTCTACATGGCAAGAATTAGCCGAGAGATTCCTCCTGAAGTATTTTCCGCCAAGCAAAAATGCTAAGCTGAGGAACAAGATCACTGCTTTCCACCAAATAGAGGACGAGTCCTTGTATGAGGCATGGGAAAGATTTAAAGAGTTATTACGAAAATGCCCTCATCATGGAATCCCTCATTGCATTCAACTTGAGACATTCTACAATGGTCTCAACGCCCACACAAGGATGGTAGTGGACGCATCTACTAATGGTGCTCTCCTTTCTAAGTCTTATAACGAGGCTTACGAAATTATCGAGAGGATTGCCAGCAACAACTATCAATGGCCAACCAGTTGAGCAGCGTCAGGAAGATGAGTCACCGGAATTCATGAAGTAGATGCTCTTACTTCACTCGCATTTCAGGTATCATCGATATCCTTAATGCTTAAAAATTTTACTACTAATGGGACTAATAGTTTTACAGCACAACCGCCTAATCAATTTGAGAATATAGCCTGTGCCTATTGTGGGGAGGGACATTTGTTTGAAGAATGTCCATCGAACCCAGAATCTGTGTACTACATGGGTAATCAAAACCAAAACCGAGGAAGGCAAGGGCTGCAATCCAACTTTTATAACCCATCATGGAGAAACCACTCGAATTTTTCCTGGAGTAACCAAGGGGCTGAAACCAGTACTACTTACACCCAACCCAGACTGGCCCAGCCGCCTAATTTTCCGCAACAAGTTTAGGAACCAGTTAAAGCTGAAGCATCCAATAGCCTGGAGAGTTTGCTAAAGACATACATAGCAAAGAATGATGCCTTAATCCAGAGCCAAGCAGCTACATTGAAGAATTTGGAGAATCAAGTGGGCCAGCTTGCGACTGAACTCAGGAACCGACCACAAGGTGCTTTACCTAGTGACACGGAAAATCTAAAAAATCCAGGAAAGGAGCATTGCAAATCATTGACATTGAGGAGCGGAAAGATAGTCGAACCCAACATATCGAAGTTGAAAAGGAGCAAGCTGATGCTCAAGAAGAAGTTCAACCAAGTGTTGAAACCCCAGTTTCACCAGAACTGAAACGTGCAAAACTCGACAAAGTAACCTCAGGACCAATCAATTCTGATCAACCAACAACTTTGTTAAATGCAGAATTACCACCAAAGGCGAATCAACCAGAATCAGTTCCAGTGATGAAACCACCGCCACCCTACCCTCAAAGACTTCAGAAACCGAAGTAGGAGATTTAATTCAAGAAGTTCCTTGACGTACTCAAGCAACTACACAACAACATCCCGATGGTCGAAGCACTTGAGCAAATGCTGAACTACGTCAAGTTCATGAAAGATATCTTGTCTAAAAAATGAAGGCTTGGAAAATTTGAGACGGTAGCTCTGACGAAGGAATGCAGTGCATATCTTCAGAATAAACTACCCCCAAAATTGAAGGATCCTGGATGTTTTACAATACCGTGCAACATTGGATCAACATATTGTGGTAAGGCATTATGTGACTTAGGTGCAAGTATCAACTTGATGCCTATGTCAACATTTAGAAAGTTGGGGATAGGAGAAGTTAGACCAACTACGGTTACACTTCCACTAGCAGATCGATCCTTAGCACATCCAGAAGGAAAAATCGAGGACGTATTGGTACGTGTAGAAAAATTTATCTTTTCTACTGACTTTGTAATTCTAGATTTTGAAGCAGACAAAGAAGTGCCAATTATCCTAGGAAGACCATTCTTAGAAACCAGAAGGACCCTTATTGATGTGCAGAAGGTTTAATGTTTTTAAACCAATTATACTTTAAGTAGAGCTGACTATGCGTGTTCAAGATGATCAGGTAACATTTAATGTTTTTAAGTCAATGCGATTTCCTGACACAATGGATGATTGTTCTGCAGTAGCCGATTTAGAAGAATTAATAATAGATAAGGAACTTAACTGTGTTGAGGACCCATTGGAAAGTATTTTGACATCGGATCCTCCAAATGATGAAGAAGAAGATGAATGCTTAGCTTTACTAGGAGCTAATCAAAAGGGATTTAATCCGCAATCCCATTTTGAATCTTTGGAATAAGAGAAAAGAGATTACATGCAGCCAAAAGCATCAATCGAGGAGCCACCTAAGTTAGAACTCAAGGTATTACCTTCACACTTAAAATATGTTTATTTAGGTAACGCCTACTACTGCTTCTGTGATTGTTTCAGCAGAATTAACTCATTGAACAAGAAGATAAACTTATCATAGTTTTGAAACAATTCAAGAAGGCTATCGGATGGACTATAGCCGATATTCACGGTATTAGACCATCTGTATGCATGCACAAGATCATATTAGAAGATGGCGAGAGAGGAACGATTGATGGACAACGGAGACTGAACCCCATCATGAAAGATGTCGTAAAAAAAGAAATTATCAAGTGGTTGGATGCGGGTATAATTTACCCCATCGCAGCATGCGATTCATGGGTGAGTCGATCCGGTGCGTGCGCAGAAGAAATGAGGTATCACGGTCGTGGAGAACGAGAACAACGAGTTGATACCGACGAGAACGATTCACGGGATGGAGAATCGCATCGACACGGAAGCTAAACAAGGCGACAAGGAAAGATCACTTTCCTCTGCCGTTCTTGGACCAGAATCTTTGGATAGACTCATAGAACGAGACTACTCGCTTTTTCGATGGATACTCGTGGTATAATCAGATTCTGATAGCACCGTAAGATTAGCACAAAATGACATTCACCTGTCCGTACGGTACATTTGCATTTAGACGCATGCCATTTGGTTAATGTAATGCACCAGCTACATTTCAAAGATGTATGATGTCTATCTTTACTGACATGGTTGAGAAGTACTTGGAAGTTTTCATGGACGATTTCTCAGTATTCAGAGATACTTACGATGATTGCTTAGCCAATCTAGCGAAGGTACTGAGGCGATGCGAAGAAACGAATCTCGTACTCAATTGGGAAAAATGCCATTTCATGGTACGAGAAGGAATTATTCTAGGGCATCGGATAACGAGACATGGGATCGAGGTGGACAAAGCGAAAGTAGACGTTATTGAGAAACTCCCACCTCCAACATCTGTAAAAGGTGTTAGGAGCTTTTTGGGCCACGCCAGTTTTTATCAAAGGTTTATCAAGGACTTCTCCAAAGTGGCTAAACCCTTATGCAAGCTATTGGAGAAAGACTCGATATTCAAGTTTGATGAGGAATGCTTAAATGCCTTCGACGGTCTAAAAAGTCGATTAGTCACGGCACCCATAATCGCCACACCAGACTGGGGTTCGCCATTTATTTTGATGTGTGACGCAAGTGACTTCGCCATTGGAGCTGTCATGGGCCAGCGAAGAAACAAAGTTTTTCATCCTATCTACTACGCAAGCAGAACTCTAACCGGAGCTCAACTAAATTATACGGTAACGGAGAAAGAGTTACTTGCTGTTGTGTTTGCTTTCGACAAGTTTTGATCTTATCTTGTAGGTACCAAAGTGATTGTCTATACGGACCACTCCGTAATTAAGTACTTATTAGCCAAGAAAGATGCTAAGCCGAGATTGATCCGGTGGGTGCTTCTACTTCAGGAGTTTGATCTAGAAATTCAAGATCGAAGGGGAGTAGAAAACCAAGTAGCAGATCACTTATCCAGATTGGAGCCGCAAGAGGGAAATTCTCCACTCGTACCGATCCAAGAGACATTTCCAGATGAACACATACTGAAGGTAAATCATGTCCATAATATTCCATGGTTTACTGATTTTGCTAACTATTTAGCTTTTGGTTTGATGCCGATTGATAAAACTTATCAACAAAGGAAAAAGTTTCTTCACGATGTGAAGTACTATTTTTGGGAAGAGCCATATTTGTTTAAAAAGTGTGCAGATCAGATGATTAGGAGATGTGTGACAGAAGATGAAATACCGAAAATTTTATACCACTATCATTCAGCTCCGAGTGGGGGACACTTCGGAGGAACTCGTACAGCGGCCAAAGTATTGCAAGCCAGATTCTTTTCGCCAATACTATTCAAGGATGCATACGCTTACGTAAAGAATTGTGATCGATGTCAGAGAGTTGGAAACGTAACTAATAGAAATGAGATGCCTCGAACAAATATCATTGAGGTAGAATTGTTCGATGTTTAGGGTATTGATTTTCTTGGTCCTTTTCCTCCGTCTTTTGGTCAAAAGTATATATTAGTAGCAGTAGATTATGTGTCCAAGTGGGTCGAGGCTGAAGCTTATTCGACGAACGATGCCAAGGTTGTGATGAAATTCTTGCAGAAACACGTGTTCACAAGGTTTGGAACCCCTAGAGCTATTATCAGTGATGAAGGGACCCGTTTGTGAACAAGTGGTTAAAATGGTTGCTAGATAAACAGGTGAAACACAAGGTTGCTCTGACTTACCATCCGCAGACAAATGGGCAAGCTGAGCTAGCAAATAAGGAGATCAAAGGCATACTTGAGAAGGTAGTTTGCCCAAACCGACGAGATTGGTCTAAGAGACTAGATGATGCTTTATGGGCTTACAAAACAACATATAAGACACCCTTAGGAATGTCACCCTATAGGTTGGTCTTTGGGAAAGCCTGTCATCTACCTCTGGAGTTAGAGCACAAAGCTTACTGGTCTCTTCGACAACTCAATTTGGATCTCAACCTTGCTAAAGAGAAACGAATGCTGCAACTCAACAAGCTAGAGGAATTTCGAATGTTCTCATATGAAAATGCCAAATTACTCAAAGAAAGACTCAAGAAATGGCATGACAAGCATATTCGAGTTCGAGAGTTTGAAGCAGTCACAAGTTTTGTTATTTAATTCAGTTGAAGTTCTTTCGGGTAAGTTAAAGTCACGTTGGTCCGGTCCATTTACAATTCATCGCGTTTATCCATACGGAGTTGTTGAACTCCAAGGTAAGAGAGGTAATTTTCAAGTCAATGCTCAGCGTTTGAAACACTATTACGAAGAAAACCCTGAACGGGATAAAGTCGTGTTCAGTTTATCTAATTTTTAATTTTCTTGTTTTTAATAAATTGTTTAGGGTATATTTCCGGGTTCATTATGTTTAAATAAATTCTATCTAGGAGATTGGAACTTAAGCGGGACCACTTGTGACCCCTCCAATCTTTCCTGGGAATTGATTTTTACATAATTTTCCAAGAAATTAGCCCCTAAATAGCAAAATTATTTTTTTTTTCAAATAAAAAGGTCAATTTTGACTCAAGTTTTAAATTGCAGCTCAATTTCAAATTTTCATTAAGTCGATGGACTTAATTGATTTATTTTTCAAATTTGGTTGCTATTTTCATAAATAATAAAAACTAGGTGCCTCTTCTTGTAAATATTTTTAAAAGGCATCTAAAATAAATATTTTTATTTTCAAATTATTGATAAACTTTAATATATAATTATATTCATTATAATTTATATATTAAGTTTTATCAACCTAGCTTAGGATTAGAATTAATTTTATTTTATATTTATCTTAGTAAATAAATAACAATTGATAATTTATATGTGTTTATTTAATTATTAATTGTTGTTTATCATGAGTAAAATTAGAAGGGGACTCTTATTTTTAATGTTTTAATTATTCTAAGAGTTCTATTCCAATTTATACTCCTCCATCTATAAATTGCACCCTTGTTCTCACCATTCACTCATCACTCAAACTCCCATCCACCAAAACACCAAGTGCCGCAACTCCCCAAGCCACCATTCGGCCAAAGAAGAGGCTCCAAAGACGCCAGACGCCAAAGACTGTGTTGCCAGTCGGGATCTCACGCCTGCTGCCTCTGCCCCGTGCGCTAGCTGCACACCAACGCCCCACGCCAACCAGCCCGTGGCCTACCTTGCGCTGCACCTTGCGCGCCACACCGCTCAAAACCCCATCGCACATTCTTTGCTTTGTGCGCCTATGCGCACATTCTCCCTTTCCCCAACCTAAGCCAACCCTCCTTTAAATTCTCCCTTTTGATTCATTAGTTTTTATTTATTTTAAGAGTTCTTAAATTCTACAAGGAAGGTGGTAAGAATAAATTTTTCTTAAGCTTAATTTTTATTCAATTATTTAATTTTCAATTTATTGAAATATTAATAATTTGTATTAATTAAATTTTTAAGAAACTAATTTTTTATTTTTCTTTCCATCTTATGTTCAGGTTAATTATGACTCGCAAAAGAACTCGTGCCTCCGCTCAAATTGACAAACCACAAAGCAAATTTCACTGTGAAGAAGCCAAAGTAAGATACGAAAGTATCTTCAAAAATCAACAGATACATCCAGAGAAAGGCTTCACATTGAAAGAAAGCAACTACAGAGACTTTATGGCACGTATTTGACAAGTTGCTGAAGCCCTCAATTGGGAATTGTTTTGTGAAAAGAGACCAAGTGTGGATGAGGAATTAGTTCGTGAATTCTACGCGAACTTAACTTCAAGCGAATTGACCGAAGTTCCAGTCCGCGGAATCAAGGTACCAATAAATTCTAATGCTATTAATGAGTTCTTTGAATTACCTGATTTCGACAACGATGAATATTCCTCTCTGTTGAGCAATATTAAGCCTGAAAATCTGCAAGAAATCCTCGAGGAACTCACAGTTCCAGGTTCTAAGTGGACTGTGTCAAAACAAGGAATCCACACGTGTCGAAGAGAGTATTTGACACCACTCGCGAAGGTATGGTTCTACTTCATTCGTTTCAGCCTTATGCCTAGTTCACATGGGACAACAATTTCATTAGAGCGAATGGTCCTACTATACTCGATTTTAACCGGAAAGACCATTGATGTGGGCAAAATCATCCTGAGAGAAATGCGAAATTGTGCCATTAGACGCTCTGGCCCAGCCTATTTTCCCTTTACGATCACAATTCTGTGCTTAAAAGCAAAACTCCTTGCGGACGTGAAGAAGACAGAGTATAGTCAAGGCATAATCACCGACTGGGACCTCTAGCGAGTGGCCGGAGATTCTGTTCTTCAGTAGTGAATTGAAGAGAGCGAGGATCCTGAAGAAGCAGAAGATGAACCCATAGAAATCCCACCAGAGCAATCAAATGAAGCAGATCCAATGGAACCAGAAGCTGAACCCGATATCGAACCCTCAATGTTTAGAGCTCCACCGCCTAGCCCAGATCATCGTGATGAGCTATTGAAGCTGATGGACTTAATGCAACACATGCAATGGCAGCAACAAGCCTATTGGCGATACTCAAAAATAAGAGATGATTCGATGAGGAGTGCCCTCAAGAAAATTTATAATGACCCATTTATTTTTGTGCCTGAGTTTCCAGATTTCATATTTGAACCATGGGCTTCATCATCGAAGAGAGAGCAAGGCGATTCCTACAAAGACAATACTAATGGAGCAAAAGATGAGTCAAAATCGGATGGATCGGCAAACAAATAAAAAAGGGGAGGACTTCAACTTTAGTTTATTTTTATTTTCAGTTATTCTAGGATTAGGTTAATTAGGAATTTTTATTCTTGCACAATAAAACAAGAGATAGGAATCATGAATAAAATCTAAACAAGTCTCAAAGGCTAAAGTGTGGCAATAGATATATACATGTCTAGGATTGGATTTTAGAAAGAGCCTGGTACTTAAGCAGTCAATTTGACTCACCTCCTCTTTTCTAATATCCTACCTTGTGTATAGTATTTATTCACTTTAAACAATAAGGACATTGTTCACTTTAAGTAGGGGGGACCGAAAATTTGAATTGATTCCACTCAGAATAAAATTTTCTTTTAGTTATGCTTAGGATATATTTTGTTCAATAATTTGAAATTTTGTTAAGTATGCTAAACTTTAGTATTAATAAAGTTCTATTATTTCAATAAATTATTATGTTAGCTTAATAATGATATGAATGCATTTTTAATAAAGCATGTAAAGTCGTACCATAAAATTTTTAATTCCCTACGAAAAAATTAGGCATGTATGAAAGTTTAAGTCTTTAGAATTGACTGAGTAATTTCTTGAGGCGAAATCCTAGGAAGCATGGAATGTTGAAAATGATTTAGGCAACTGTTGTTTGGACCGTTTGAGCCTTTCAAGCCGACCCTGATAAAATTATCCTTTGAAACCCAATTTTGAGACTATATGGCCTAATTTTATTTGGACATATGCAATATTTAGCCATCAATTTTCTCTTCATTACTTCTAAAATTGTCCCAAACACTAGACTCAGTACTATTCAGAAGATCATTTTAAAATAAGTTTGGGGGAGTTGAAAAGATGTATCAAATGCTCGAAAATTATAGTACATGAAGCAAGTGCTCGAGTTTGAGCTTTGAAAAAAAAACATGTACTAAAAATGAAAGAAGTGATCGAAAGAGCAAAAGTTGGGTCTCAAGGGTGAAAATTCTGAAGGTTCAAAGTTAAGCTGAGTCTAGGGTTTTTAAGCCAAAAATTTGTCTATTTTTCACCTACCCCTAAGCCCAGCCACGTTACAACCTTACGAAAGACCTATTGATTCAAAATTCCAATGTTACCTACATTAGTGGAGAGAAATTGCTCCGTTCAACATATGAAGACATTAGTTAAGCTTAATGGTTGCAGTTTACTTTTTGAATAAAGAATTAAAATCAAATTGGTAACGAGGAACAAGTCTTTATTAAGAAAAATTTAGCCTAATTTTGCTAGTATAATAATTGTTGGAGGTAATTTGAACGATATGTATACTTAAGTAGCATAATTATCAAATTTCTTATTTTTGAGCCTAAGTATATCAAATTCATAATTTTGAGAAAAAAAGTTGTTCTGAAGGAATTTTTCAAAGGTATTTCCGAGAAAATTCTTTTCAAATTTGTGCATTACTCGGGACGAGCAATGAATTAAGTTTGGGGGTGTGGAAACACAAAAAATTATATACTTTTCATGCCCTTTTTGACCCAAATTCATGTGGTTTCGAGTAAATTCTTGTCGAAAAATAATTAAACTGTGCTAAAAATATGAACATGGTGAATTTTAATTAATTTTATAATTAATTTTGATTTATTTTGACTATTTTCGACAGAATCGCACAAAGGGCAAAAATTAGCTCGGCGGACACAGCTCGAAGAACAAAACCGAGAAGCAATTTGAAGTTTAAGGTAAATTTATTTCCAGCCCAAGACGGTCCAATTATGAAGATTTAATCATAATATTAATTTGGGCTAAATAAATTATTATTAATTAATTATGGAAAAGGGTCCAGTTAAACCGCACTGGTTGAACCGAATCAGTTGAACCGAACCAGCCACCAAATGGGCAGCCCAAACCGTCCATGTAACACCCCAAACCCGGCCCAAACATTATGACCGAATTTGGTTTGCTACAGAGAAAACAATTTGAGAACCATTTTAAAACCGATTTAAGTTTTGTCGAAAATCTTTCAACTTCAAGTCTCTTGTTAAAAACCATACTTAGTGTTGTTTAAAAATATTTATTAAGTCGAGTTGTTTATAGATTTCAAATGCACCCGATGGTACTTTAAAACATTTTTCGTTTGATTTGGAAAAACATGTGAACTCATTATTAACATAATTAAATAGTTTAAACAAATATTCAAAGCATGTAACAATAATAAAATAATTCTAGGAGGCCTTATTACAACTCAATTAAAACAAAACCAACCATAAAAATAAGATAAAACAAAATCCAAGTTCATCTATTAAAATGTCCACTGCATGGCCACCTCGAGTCCATCCAGCTCCATCTCCGCGATCTACCCATCTGCAAAATGTTAAGGGAAGGGGTGAGTCACCAAGACTCAGTGTGTAATCCCCCACCCGGTAAGGTAACTCATACACAAGTCATTAATAAACATGCACATGCAACCCAACCTAACCATCCATACTCCTTTTCTACCCCGTGTGGTCAAAACCACCTGGTGGTCAAAACCATTGATGACTTAGAGTCACAAATCGGATGATGGGGCCAACCCATCGTGTGGTCAAAACCACCGATGACCATAGGTCACAATATATCAAATGTGGTCAAAACCATTGGTGGTACCAAACCACCGGGACTTAGTCGCAAATTATCAATCGTTGTGGTCAAAACCACCGATGACCATAGGTCACAAATAATCTGATGGGGCCAACCCATCTTGTGGTCAAAACCACCGACGACATCCATAGTTCATCCCCTCCTCTCATCAATCCCACCATCACATGCTTACACATCAAATTTCATATATCATGTCATAGTATTAAACATCATGTGATGGCATGCAAACATATAAAAATTACAAGTTAGGGACTTACCTGAAATCCATGATTATGCCACAAACTAACCACAACCAAAAGATCTAA